>CM028129.1:815287500-815915000 GCA_016271365.2 Neoceratodus forsteri | reverse complement strand
CACGTCCCCTTGTTCTTGAGCACCTTTTCTTCAGAAAAATACTTTCCTCCTGTGTCTTATTTACCCGTGAGGTACTTAAAGGTCTCCATCATAACTCCCTCTCCCTCCTCTGTTCCAAGGTGTATATTTTGAGGTCCTCTAGTCCCTCCTTGTACATCCTTCCAAAGATGTGGTCTCCAGAACTGGATACAGTACTGGAGACTGCAGTTCTGCCCCATCTGCACACCTCTCTCTGGGGTGAGAGAGCAAGTCAGTAGATTACAGGCCAAGCTGGCTAGGATTTGGAGGACTTTTTCCCAACCCAGGGGTCACCAAGTCTGCCACCATTTCCTTAGAGGATGCCAGAAAGGAGGAATGGTTGGACTATGGTGGATTCTGGAAGGGTGGAGATGGCGGGACAGAGGCACATTCCTCAAAACGGTATCACTATGTGATTCCTAGTAGGGGTACTTCTTCACAGAAAGAGTGCTGGATTCTGCATCCCGTTCTGGAGGCTTCACCTAAAGAAAGGCAAGGATAGGCTGGAGTTGTGCAGATAAGGGCAACCAAGATGGCACAGGGGCTCTTGTATGACTCACGCCTAAAGACACTGTATAAGAACTCTCTCAAGACTAGGACAGAGACAGGGGATACAATTGAGACATTCAAGTTCCTGAGAGGCATTAATAAAATGCCCTACTCAGAACATTTTCACACAGTTGATGGCTTAACCACTATAGGGCATGAATGGAAGCTACAGGGTGGAAGCTTCAGAAGAGATCTAAGAAAGTATTACTTCCCAGAAAGAGTCACTGAGCCATGGAACAGACTGCTGGTCGAAGCAGTGGGATTGAAGACCATGGCAGCTTTCAAGAGGTGGTGGGATGCGGCAAGGTCTCACACAGGTACCAAGGGTACTGAATCTGGGGGATTAGGCCCCGGACTAATAGAAGGTCTGGGAAACCCATGGGCAAACTAGATGGACCTATGGTCTTCTCCTGCTGTCATTATCTATGTTTCTATGTAACAGACTTCCAGCAGAGGTGGTAAGGACGAAAACAGTGGTGGGGTTCAAGAATACATGGGATAAGCACAAGTGATGCATAGTGGACAGGAAGAGGGGGAGGGAGAAAGAGCTGTAGATCATGAATGGTCTACGGTAATAGTGTAGGAAGGGAGGAATGGGCAGACAGGATGGGCCAAGTAGTAATTCCTAGGAGTGTGATATCAGATGTAAACATTAGGGAAGAAGTGGCAAAGAGGACAGTGATCCTGTTTTCTGTTTACACGACTAGTGCTGTCCATCTCTAACTGAATGTTATCTTGTGCTAGTCAGATGAAAGGACTGTGAAGCAAGGCTGAGCAGTTCTGTCAGCCCAAACTGTGCGAGAGAACACCTTCAGTAAAAGACACACAAAGCACTAGACTTATGAACATATTCTAAATTAATGTGTTCAACAAAGATTTGAAAAGAGGATAGTGCAGCAAAATAATTTCCATCTTTATTGTATTATATTTCCCCTGCTGTTGAAAGTATGTGGTACAGTCTAGTGGTATGGACCCATTAGTGTTACTGTTGGTGCATACGCATGGTTGTTTCGCGACACGCGTGAGTACCAAAGATTAACATACACAAAGATTTCATTTTTAAAAGCAGGCTGTAGCTGAAAAACAGAGCAGTAGGGGCAAGCATTCGGGAGTAACAGTGCTTCAAGCTGTGTACAGCAGCAACAGGAGACAGCATGGCGGCATACAGTTGAAGTCACTGCCACAGACAGATATTTCCTTAAATTTTAGTGATATTCTACAGAAATTCCTGCCTGCCTTCGGTACTGCTTCAGGCCACCAAGGAGAATCTCCTAAGAAATATTTGGAAATAGCTGACCATATCAATGGCTGTAACTGTCCTTGCCCCATGAGCACATCTATATGCAGGATAAAAAGTAGGGCAATTCTGAAATCTGAGTGTCGTATGTGTAGGCACATCTCTAATGTGTCAGTTAAATACGTCGATGATTGCAAGCTAGGTGGACCTTGTGACACACTTGGAAGATATTCAAAAACTTTTAACATGATTTAGATACAATTTCTATGTGGGTTTATGCATGGGATATGCAATTTAACATATCCAAGTGTTGTGTTTTACACTTAAGGAAACAGTCAATACCTCACACTTACACATTATGCAGATCTGTAATTAAAAGCGTTAAGTGTGAGAGAGATTTAGGAATATTAATTCCTCTCACCCGGGCCAGTCTGGTGGTGCTGAGGGTTGAGGCGCTGGATGCCACACATTTCGCTACGCCGGTGACCTGAATTCAGAAGCAAGCTTGGGCACGGGGGTCAGCAGGGGCGGGAGAGGATTGAGCGTCTGATGGGCTGCTCTCCTCCCCGGGGGGAGGGGTGGTCGGGGATCGCCCGGTGTGCCAGCGGCTTCTGGTGGAAACCAGGGGCGCTGCAGCACACTCAGCTGCACGAAATCAGCATGCCCTGACGCAGGCAAGGGTTGTTGTGCACCTAGCATCGGGGATATGCACACGCACGGGGGCGGGGGGGAGATCACTAGAACACAGGAAAAACCCAGTCTGAGAGGGTAGGCGACAGCACCTGCCCCCATGCCCAAGGCCAGGTCCATCCTGCCTGGCCTTCCAGGTTCCTCCACCCAGGTCCTTTCCCACGTTGCAGTCTGTATCTGTGTGCGCCCAAGAAGGAGGCATGGCCCCACCCCAGAGGGGTTAAGCCGGGGGTGCCGATTGTGGACAGAGGAGGAGTAGGAGGAAGAGAGGAGGCACAGGTAGGAGGACCTCAGGCAGGACAGGAGCAGGCAGGATGCATGAGAGAAGCCCCCCAGACTGTGACCGGAGGGAAAAAGAAACTGAAAAAAAAAATAAATAAATTCTCTCACCCCAAAGGACCAATGCCATGCGGTAGCGAAATAGCAAATAAAATTTTATCTACAATTAGAAGGTACATATCTAGTAGAAAAGCTGAGGTTATCATGCCCTTATATTGTGCTTATGTGCATCCTATCTTGGAGTTTGGGGGTCTGATTTTAGAAAGTGTTTGGAGGGACGCTGGGGACTTCTGTCTGGGATTGGGATGAAGTTGCGATTTGCATCCAACAAGGGGTTCGGCGCAATTTTCAAACTGCAGCACTGCACCCCCCCCCCCCCAGACACAGGTCCCCTGCACCCAACAGCACACTTGCATCCCGGCACTTCAAAGGTGCCAGGGAGTCGTGTCCCCTGCCGTCACCCAGCACAGCTACAGATAGCTATGGTGTGCCGGGCAGATGTCCACCATGTGCCCGTTCCCCATCCCTGACATGGTTCAGGACCCAGTTCCCAGTTGCAGCAGGTCCCCCATGGTGTAACAGTGTGGCCAGGATATAGGGCCACAACTTTGGGTGCAGGCTGCTGTAAACTGAGGGATGTGTTGCAATTTGCGTCCCGCTTCGAAAATCGGGAGCAAACTGCACCATATCCTTGGACGCAGCTGCGGCAGCGCAAGCAGGGATGCAGGGCATGGCCGAGTCTCCTGCGTCCCGCTTCTAAAATCGGGCCCTGGGAGTCAAGTATGGTGTCCATACAGGGTCACTGACAAAACAAGACTTGAATGGGAGCAGAGAAGAGCTACAGAGTTAGTCAGTGGTTTACAAGACAGATCGTATCTGGATAGACTGAAGGCCCTGGATTTGTACTCTTTGGAACACAGGAGGTCAAGGGGGATCTTATATTAATGAACAGTATTGTACAAGATAACTACCTCATGGTACAGCTAAATCTGAAGCTAAAGTGTAATAATAGCAACACTAGAGGCCACTCCTTACACATAAAACCAAACAGACTCATAACAAACAATATAAAGTACTTTTTCTCCATAAGAAATAGACTGCCAATTTCTGTGATAGAGAGTACCTCCAGTGATAGTTTTGAACATGGACTGGACAGGCTCTTTAGGGACGGTGGGATTTTATTAGACATATAAAAGCAACATGGTCTCTCAGCCTGTTAATTCCTTCATCCTTTTGTGAACTTGGACTGTGTAGGCCCACTGATTTATAATCATGTTAACATCAAAAATTATTAAGAAAAGGGGACGCAAAATATGGAAAATGCATTAAACAGAAGCTAAAATGCATATACAAAGTATTCTTGATATCCTCAGTTACCTAAGAGATGTCCGCTGTGTATAATCTTATGAACAAATAGCAACTATACAATGGCAAAAAAAATCCCTGAGCTCCGATTGGTCAGTGTGTGCCTGGGACAGTGATGTTCTCAGTATAACTCCAGTTGTACCTCTCCACAATTCATATGCAGTTTTAGCAAAGTGTGGTTCCTCTATGGAGGCACCCACAGTGGAGACCAAGGAGGATGCTGGCAACCTCCACAAAGGAGACCCACAGGAGGGTGGCATGGGACGCAACAGGGGAAGGAAACAACTCCTGGTGGGTGACTCCATTGTTAGGGGGTAGAACTGGGGGAGGAAGGGAAGAGGGCGGTAAGGTGCCTGCCTGGCACCATGGCTTGGAGAGACAAGGAGCGAATCCTCAGGATCGCTGGAGCAGCTGCACGGGGGAGGGAGCTGGATGTCATTGTCCACCTAGAGACAAATGACCTGGCTGAGAAAGGGATCAGAGCAGGAAGAGTTTGTGGAGTTGGGGAGGGGCCTTAGACAAGTAGCACACAAGGCAACCTTCTCAGAGGTGCTGCCTGTCTATGTCATGGATGAGGCTAGGGTGCTCCACACCATGGGATTCAATCAGTGGTTGAAAAACAGGTACAGAGCTCAGGAATTTGGCTTCACTGGGGACTGGATGTCCACCTGGAGTGATGCAGGCCTATACTGGCGTGATGGTCTGCATCTGTCCAGGAGGGGAACCAGAATCCTAGGTGAGGTGATAGGTTTAAATGCTTCATTGGCAAGCATTTAAACTAGCCAAGTGGGGAGGCACTGGAAAGGAGCAGGGAAATCCTAGCCCCCCCCCCAAAAAAAAAACACTAAATCAGGGTAGTAAGTGAAGTAAACACCAAGATAGAGATGTTGATGACGAGAAGGGCAGGGGTAAATTGAGAAAATGACAAAGACAATAAGGACAGGGATGGAGCAAAAAGGGGCAAGGCCATCCAGAAATGGAGGATAATGAGTACCAATGCCTGTAATCTGGGCAACAAACTCCCTGAACTTGTGGCCTTGATGGAAGAGGGATGCCTAGATATAGCAATCCTAGAAACATGGTACACAGAGAACCATGACTGGGATGTTAACATACTAGAGTACACAACCTACAGAAGAAACAGGGAGGGTAGAAGGGGGGGAGGAGAGGCTCTCTATGTAAGGGAAGGGATAAAAGCAACAGAACAAAAAGAGTAAACAGGGAGGAGAGGAGGCACTGTGGGACACCTTAAAGACTGGAAATGGCACCACAATCCGCACAGAGGTTGTATACAGACCCCCATGTCAGGGAGAAGGAATGGACAAGGATAAGACACAAGGCATCCTTAGAATGGCAGAGAAAGGGGTGATACTATTGATGGAGGACCCGAATATGTCAGATGTTAACTTGAGCACCTTTGCTGCAGCCACATCCAAAAGCAGTGCCATTCTCAATGCCGTACAGGTGGCATGCCTTAGACAGCTAGTTTTGGAACCCATTCGTGAGGGAGCAATCTCAGACTTCGTACTCTCAAATGGACACAGTGAGAGGATCTCAGATCTAGAAGTGGGTAGCCATCTGGGAACACGTGAGCACCAAACAGTGTGGTTCATGATAAACTCAGCTACAGAGTCAAGCCATGCAAAAGTGAGGGTACTGGACTTCAGGTGGGCTGACTTTGGCAAGATGGGAGTGTGCCTTAGAAAAGCATTAGCAAAACAGGCTAGAAGGAGGGGGTGCAGCAACAATGGGGAAACATCAAAACTGCCATCACAGAGGTAACAAGCCTTTGTGTGAAGCAAATAAATCAAAATGAAAGAAAAAGCCACTATGGTTCTCAAAAGAGGTGGTGGGGAAGGTTAGGGAGAAAAAGATAGCACTTAGGAAGTATAAGGAAACAGAAGGAGCAGGACAGAGAACACTGTACCAGTTAAGGCAGAAGGAAGCGGGGATGGAAGTCAGAATAGCAAAGGCCCAAACTGAGGAAAAGATAGCCAACTTGGTTGAGAAGGGGGATAAAACCTTTTATAGGTAGATCAGGGAGCGTAGAAAGACAAAGGGAGGGACAGTGAGCTGAACAGAAAGGACAGTGGGTGGGCAGAGAGGGACAGTGAAAAAAAGGGATACTGAACGAATACTTCTGCTCAGTATTCACAAAAGAGGAGGAGGGGGAGGTGCCTAATCCAATTAACAGAAGCACTCTGGATGGGGCGGGGGTCGATCCAGTCCTCTCACGGAAGAAAGGGTTCTGAAAGATCTCCTAAAACTGAAGGTGGACAAAGTAATGGGGCCTGATAGAATTCACCCCAGAATTCTAAAAGAATTAAGGGGAGCACTAGTGACACCACTGACTACCCCTTTTTTTTTTTTGAACAATCTTTTTTATAGCCCCTACGTGCACCCGAGCTGCCTCTCCTTCAGGCTTCCTAGGTCCACAGGCATTCTCCCTACTATCTTCCCTTCAGCCACCTACCTCATATTTGCAGCTGTCCACGGAGTAGCCCCAGTGTAACCTTTCACCAGGTGGGTCCCCACTCCTCCTAGGGGGAGACACCAGCACACTATTTCTTTCATGCAGTCCCGGGAGTTGCTGAGGCATTCTGTGGCTTCTCGGGGAGTCTTCGGGGATGCCTGGGGCCAGCAGCCGTCATCCGGCAAGACTTCCGGCGCGGATTCTTCTGATTTTTCTAGTTCCGTCTAGTGCACGGCTTCCTGTAGTGCCCCTGGTCACCAATGGGGGCCGCTACGTGAGCGAGACAATCCCTAACTCTCCACAGGATAGGAGAGCAGTCCATCGGACACTCAATTCTATCCTCCCCCTGCTGACCCAAGTCCATTCCCGAGCCCAGGCTGCCAGTGTGGGAAGAGGTAAGACAGCAGCGCCTCAACCCTGTACGCCACCAGGCCAGCAGACTACCCTTTTTAACAAATCATGGGAGGATGGTGTGGTACCCGAGGACTGGAGGAAGGTGGATGCGATTCCCCTTCACTAAAGTGGGAGCAAGACAGAGGCAGGAAACTACAGACCTGTCAGTTTGACCTCTGTGGTAGGGAAAGTCGCGGAATCACTTCTAAAGGAAAAACTGTTGAGTACCTAGAGGTCTGTAGTGCACATGACCCAAGGCAGCATGGGTTCACAGCGGGAAGGTCATGTCAGATGAATCTAATTGATTTCTTTGACTGGGTGACCAAAGTAGTACACCAGGGAGGAGCTGTGGACATGGCCTTCCTAGACTTTAGCAAGGCATTTGACACAGTCTCACACAAAAGATTAATAATCAAATTAACCAGCCTGGGAGTGGGTCCCAGGGTCGTAGTCTGGGTAAAACATTGGCTGGACAACAGGACACAAAAGGTAACTGTAAATGGAGTCCACTCTGAAGAAAGAGGGGTTACTAATGGGGTACCGCAGGGTTCAGTAATGGGTCCAGTCCTTTTTAATCTCTTTATAAGTGACATTGCAGAGGGACTGGAAGGAAAAGTAAGCCTCTTTGCAGATGATGCAAAGATCTGCAATAGGGCTGATACACAATGAGGCGTGGAAAGGATGAGAAAGGACTTGGCAAGGTTGGAGGAATGGTCAGAAGTATGGCAGCTGGGATTCAATGAAAAGAAGTGCAAAATAATGCACCTGGGAAACAAAAACCCAGGTGAAGATTACACAATGGGGTTGGGAGGTAGTAACAACAACAAAAATGGAAAGGGAACTGGGGGTAATCATATCAGATTACCTTAAGGTTAGCAAGCAATGTGAGAAGGCAGCAGGATGTTTAAGAAGAGGCATCACCAGCAGAAAACTGGAAGTTGTTATTCCTCTGTCCAGACAGTTCGTGAGATCCCATCTGGAGTACTATGTCCAGTTCTGGAGACCCCATCTCCGCAAGGACATAGACAGGATGGACACAGTCCAGAGGAGGGCAACTAAAATGGTATAGGGTCTGCAAGAGAAGCTGCATTTGAGGAGAGATCATCTGAAGAGCTTAATATATACCCTTGAGGAAAGGAGGAGAGGGACATGATAGAAACTTTTAGTACCTCAGCGATTCAACAAAGTCCAAGAGGGCAGCATCTTTCAGAAAGAGATGTGCAAGAACAAGGGACACAATTTGAAGATGGGGGGACTCGGGGCAATGTGAGAAGTATTTTTCACAGAGAGGATGGTGGACACATGGAACAACCTTCCTGAGGAGGTTGTGAGGTCTAAAACTGTGGAAGAATTCAAGAATGCATGGGACAGACATAAGGCAATTCTTGTTGGGGGTAGGAAGAAACAGGCTGTTGGTTAACTAGGATCTGCAGCTTATCCTGTAGGTAGGGTATCTGCCATCAAAAGTCAATGTTTCTATGTAACATTACCACTATATGAAATCCAGGTACACACATAACCACATCTTACCAGAAAAGTTTAATGTTTTATAACTGAAGCAGCACAAGCTTAGTTTCATATGAAAACCTTATTTACTAATATTGTGGGGAGAAAATATTTGTCATGGCTAAAACATTTTATAGGCAGAGAACAAGTGTCAGAACATCTCCTTTATAGTGTGGGAACATTTCTTTTATAGTATCAGTTTTAGTTTTTTATGAGGAAATACACCACATATGAAGGCACTACATCATGGGTGTGCAAATACCTAATTGCCCGATACTGCATTACACACTACACTGATGAGACAATTGATTATTTGCATACCCATGATGCAGTGCTTTCACATGGGGAGTGTTTCCCAAAAAAAAAAGATTTTTTAAATAAGACTGTACAACTGACACTATAAAATAGATATTCCTACACATAAAAGGGATGTTCCAACACTTGTTCTCTGCCTATGAAATGTTTTAACCATCTACATGCGCTCATTGTTGTCCCCACAATATTAATAAATAACAGCCATTGTATAATAGCAATAATGCCATATAAGGTGTGTGTTGCGCACGGATATCACTTCTCAGGTGTTGGACGCACTTTGCCTGTGGCCTGGTGCCCAATCCCCTGAGGTAGGACGTTATCCAAATGTGACACACACCCTGCCGTGCATTATTGTTTAATTACGACAGGCATCCCTTTCACACCAGGTAAAACTGTACATTTGACTCATTTTAATTTCTGTTTTATCATCTTCAGGATATTAGATCAACGGCAACAAAAATGCACTTTTATTGTTTTCACTTATGACGTGTACCGGCATCAAAATAGCATTTAAATAAATATGCTGCAATATACCACAGTGTGGTGTTTTTATCACTGTTACCTCTTTCTCATAATTTAAGTGCAGGGGTCGAAATTGGCACTGGCCCACTAGGCAAATGCTGGTAGATTTTGTACAGGGTTAGTAAGACTTCACTTTAACCAGCCCTGCAGACTTGTAGTGGAGAAGGTAATATTTCAGTAAATACACTAGGTGGGCCAATGAAAAAGTCTGTGGGGCTAATGGATTTTCACAGTCACTAGCCCTGCTGTCTAATGGCTGCAAATCTTAAACAGTAGGACATCATTTTAGTCACAGCAGTTTTCTTCCAGTTAACAAAATGACAAATTTAAGGCTCTTGGCATATAAATGCTTATGCTGTTACCATATGTTTATATTTCATTACTTTAAAGAAATGTTTACAAAAAGATGGACACAGAATTGGAGGCCGTTTGTCACCTTCAGAATATTAGATCACTAGCAACAAAAATATACCTTAGTATTTTTACTTATGATGTTTATTGGCATCAAAACAGCCTGCAGAAAAATATGTTGCAATATACCACAACGTGGGTTTTTTATCACGGTTACTTCTTTCTCAAACTGTAAGAGCCACAGAATTCTATGTGAAACAGTATATCATTTTAGTCACAGCAGCTTTCTTCCTGTTAATAACATTACAAATTTAAGATCTCGCCATATAAATGCTGTCACCCATAAGTTTATATTTCATTACTTTAAAGAAATGTTTACAAAAAAAGGAGATAGAATTAGAAATCTGTGATGAAAATAATAGCTTCACAACACTGTAGGTCACGAAAAAAGAAAGCAGCAGTCACAAGAAAGAAAAGATATTAGAATAAACTTACAGTGGGTTGGAGTTTCACAAGTGATGATGCATGCGTAGTTCCGAATTTGGGGGTGTCTCTGCATTATCTAAAATGCGCCAAAATGATGATGCGGTTTACAAACTTTTGAAACATTTGCGGAAGCGTCCATGTTTTATAGCAGCTTCTCAAAAAACATTGCATAATTCACCAGCACTAATTGCAGCAACTGTGACAAAAGGTTAGACCATGTTTAGTCTATTCTAACTTTCTGTCAGAAGTTGCGTAACTATGCCAAAATGGTGCTACAAATCGTGTCTGCCCCATGAAAAAAAAATATATATATATATATATATGTGCCCTGTGAGACTGAGCAATTTTTTTATTATTTTGTTTTTGTCCATTTTGCCCTGCTCAATTCCCTTGTCCCACAGCTAATACTGGGTTAGCCATCTTATATCCTGGATGGAGAGTGAGTGGCTTCCAAAGCTGTTAATGCCAGTGCCACTCAGAAGTTGGCCACCAGAGGGTGAAACAATTCCAGGCAAGTTGCTAATAATCTACCTGGAAGCAAAGCACCTCACTTCCATAAAGTGCCTTGCTACCTGGCAGCATCAGTGTGGTAATCCGGGGACTACATGCAAACCTCAGCCACCCAAGGGGCAGCACTGCTGTCGCCCTATGTCTACTGTGGGAACTTTTTTTTTTTTTTAAAGACTATTTTTGCAGCACAAACAACATGTTTTAATCTGCCAAAGATCTTTAAATATTACAACTAATTTATGCAGCTTTATAACACTTGCTACTGCTACATGCCTTCTGGGACCTCTTAGAAAATATGCAAGTGCCTAGAGTGACTGAGGCTATCCCAGTGTAAAATGTCTTGAAAATAATTATTTTAAAATATTAACTTGGCAAGTATTGAGACACTGGTCCTATATTCACAAGATTTGCATGGTACCAGTATATTTGATTTCTCATGCAAATTTTAAAACACTTTTGGAGCAAAAAGGTGGCTAGTAGCAGGGCTTGAATAAAAAAAAAAAAGAAATGGTGGCAATCAGCTGCCACGTGTCCTAGGCAAAATGGACCATGTGCCAAGCACAAGTGGCTACACTATGTTTAAATTACCATTCCAGGATGGGGTACAGAGCATGTGCAGGGATCCTGGGGAACTTGAGGAGTGTTCCAGAGCATGGCAGTTGGGGTCCAACGCCAAAAAATGCAAAATCATGCACTTAGAGCATAGGAACCCATGAGCGGAGCATATTATTCGGGGGGGACTGCAGTCACCAAGCAGGAAAGGAACCTTGGGATTATCATAACTGATGACCTCGATGTAGCAGATTAGTGTGACAAACCAGGGCTAGTCGGATGCTGGGGTGCACAGGGAGGTGTATCTCCAGCAGGAGAAGAGAGGTAGTTTTGCCACTGTATTACTCACTAGTGAGACCCCGACTGAAGTACTCTGTCCATTCTTGGAGGCTGCAGCTCAGAAGGCAATACAGAGGAGGGCAACTAAAATGGTGCTGGGGTTGCACAAGAAGCCCAACGAGAGGAGACTGAAGGATCTTAACATGTACACCCTGGTAGGAAAGAGCAAGAAGGGACGTGCTAGAGACCTACAGTATCTCACAGGATGAACAGGGTAGAGGAGGGTTGTCTCTTTCAAATGTGAAAGAGCACCAGGACCAGGTGCATGCAATGAAGCTGGGGGGCGGGATTAAGAGGAATGTGAGGAAGTACTACTTCAATAAAAGGGTGGTAGATGCCTGAATAGACTGCCACCAGAAGTGGTGGAGGCTAAACTACTGGGGGCTTTAAGCATATATGGGATAGTAGTAAATAGCCAGGGAGGGTTGCCAGGGACCAGTTTCTGCAGAGAAAGGTTACACATCAGCATTTTTGGCAGATTAGGTGGGTGACGTGATCCTTTTCTGCTGACAAATTCTATGTAGCCGCCCCTCGGTAACAGAATTCCCTTTTCATCATCCTGTATTATAGTGTCCCTTTCAAATTCTCTTATCTGTACTCTTTTTCTTCAGTTTTTTCCTGTTTATGATCATTAGTTCCTTACTGTTGCCAGTCTTCTTTTCTGTCCTTTATTATGGCCTCCCTACTTCACAGGCTCTGTTCTGTGACTCTACTTCAGTGTTTTCCTGTCTGCGCTCTAGTAAGTGCTAGCAAAACCAAAATGGGCAGAGACGACTGGTTTCAGGGTTAGCCTTCTTCTTTCCCATGGTTGACCACCATAACCATCTGAGATGTCTGTCCAGATGGGCTCTGTCCCACCTGGTTTTACTAGCAATGGCTTTCATGTTATAGTTGCCTGTGTCTTATAGAATAGGATGCAATAACATTTTCTAACATGGCGTAAACAACATCTAAAGCAATTTTGGTCTGGTGGTAAGTCATACAAGAAAACTGTCTTTTTTTTGTTTGTACTGACGTGGAGCCTTTGCAAAGGAGTCAATGATTCAAAGGATTATAATTCCAATTCTCTTCAATAAATAAATAAAAATAAATAAATACATATATGACATAAATAGCAAAAAAAAAAGTTACTGAAGTGTGTAACTTCATTGGTCCAGAGTGGCCACTTTTATTGGTTTTTAACATCTTGTACCCAATATCATAAATAGCTAGCACATGAGAACATGCATCATTCAATCCATTTTACGTAAATGTGTAATATCCTACTTAGTGCAGAATTGCTCTTCTCATCCCCCCAATGTGTGCATTATACATTTCCTCTGTCTCCCCCAAAGTCCCACTGAACAAGTGCAACATGTGTGACTGAACAGAACAAATGATGGCAAGGTGTTGTATATGAGGAAATAATACCATTGAGGGGCTGAACAAGCCATAAAGCCACAATCCCAAAGGGTGACTGGCTTTTATGAGCTTGTTCAACCCCAAAATATATTATTTCCTCACAAAGAACTTTGCCGTCTTTTATTTTATACATTACATTAGGTTGGTAGGTTTTGCTTTAAGAGAAACTGTGCTTTTTTTTTTTTTGCGTAGTTGTTTTGCATATTTTCTTGTAGTATTGTTCTGTATTGTGAGGTATTGAAGTTTGTGAGGCAGTATGGCGCAGTGGTTTAAGGCTCTGAGCTGCAAATCTGGTGACATCCAGCAGACCAGATCTGGGCTTGAATCCCACAGCTTCCACTTGCACACTGTTTGACCCTAAACGAGTCACTTAACTTCCCTGTGTTCTCAGGTCGCTCCTGTAAAAAAGCTTTCAGCTTAGTGTGCTACTCCTGATTAAACAACTAAAATAAAAAAATAAAAAGTTCTGCATAGTTTTGGCAGTGCTGCTCTGCTCCCGGCAGCTTCTGCTGTACAGAGTTTGTACTCTGTAAACCGCTTATCGGAGGAGTTTTATCAAAATTTTATGAATGAAACTCCAGTTATGTTGTTTCATTCCCTTTGGATGGTAATTTTTGAGCCGCTTGGGAGGCTGTAAGGAGATTCTCAGCCTCTGAATTTTCGCTTGGCTGACCGTTAGTTTCCGGCATTCTGAGTGGCGTCCACTCTATGTGATGAGAGGGGAACTGCTGCTGTCTCTGCAGGCCGGGAGTGCCTGGCGACTGGAATTTTCATTGGCTGTCTGCAGTGTTCCATGTGGCCGAAAGATTCGGCTTCATTGTAACTTCTATACACCCGATGACATGTATTAAAAGAGAACCTGGAACCAGGGAAGCACCTGAAATGGAGGACAGAGATGTCGACGAGTTCACTATAAGTGCTGAAACACCCAAACTATATTTTAAAAAGGTATCCCATCTTTGCCTGAGGGCTGGGGGGTATTGTTAAGAAATGGAATAAAATTTACTATGTTCAGAAGAGCGATGTTCATGTTTTATTCCCCAGATGTTTCCAATTCATATCATCACAGTGGTGGGAAACAAGGCCAAATGAGCATGGAGGACAACAGGGAGATACCTATACAGGAGGGAGATTGTATCCATGGACTCCCGATTACCTGGCCAAAGGAATATCATTTTTGCTGTTATGACCTGCCCAGTGGGCCCTGGTGGGATGCTGATTTGGTGACCGTTAGCAATTTATTAAGGGGTATTTTCCCCATGAGGTATTGTTTTTCACTTTTTCACCTTGGAGCTAAACTGTCTGCTCTTATGAGATCGGAAGATACAAATCTCTTCATCACTCTATAGATCTAACGCTGGGCCCTGAACCTTGCCTTTAAGGCATACATCTAAATGGCCATCCGACCTCCTCCTCTGCTCCTTCTATAAAGATGCTATTCCAGTGAGTCAAGGTGTGGGAATATGGGGTACTCTTTTTTTTTTTCCCCCTTTCCCCAAGATAAAGCGTTGTTGGGCTTGAGGTTAGAGCTTGACCCTCTCCCTACCCATTTTTATTCTTAAAGGCAGGACTCTAATATACTTGATTTGAGCCGCTGACTGGCTGATAAAATCTGAAAAGCTCAAACCACTATCTTGGCATACGGTTCTGGCACTTTGAAAACTTTATATAAAGAAGCCAAAAGGTGTAACGTTACATGGCGAACCTTTTTGTTTTAGTAATCTGGAGCTACTTGACTCTTGAATCAAGTTGTTTGGCCCCACACACTAATGTTTGGACTCCAGAGTTAAAGTAGCTTCGAATGCTGATACAAAAATGAATGGACTCCAATGTATAACAGAGCCACAATCTTGGTTGAGTCTACACAACTAACATAGTATTGCACGAAGTGCCCACCTCTGTTAATTTATGTTCCTGTAACTGTCTTGATATGGGGAACTAATTGGGTTGGGTTCTCCTCATATTTGAAAATGTTGCTGTATGGTAAGCCTTTCTGATGGCAAAATGAATTATTGTGATGGTATCTAATTAGGATGCAAAGCTCCTTCAGGTATGCACCAAAGTACTGCCCTTTTGTCCATCAAGTGACACAATTTTAATTGTATGTGGTCTGAAGTAATGGATTTCTCTGGCTAATATGGTGCCTGTTCTAAAGGACTATTAGAGCATCCTTAAGTTGCCAATTTATAATTTGTATTCAGAGTAGCTTTCTGATATGGTTTTGACAATTAGCAGCTGATTCTGATTAATGACTGGGAGCCGAGCTCAATTCTGAATTCATGTTTAAAGACATGTTTTAGTGTTACAAGGTGTCACAAGAGTGTAACTATGAAGGTGACATCTGACAAAAAGCCAAGACAAATCATCTTTAATTAGGTAATTTCTAGAAATTTGCTAAACAACTTTTAAAAGACTCACCAGAATGAGCACCTGTACCATCCAGCTAGGTGCCTTGCCACCAAAGGTTCTCGATAAGAATAGTATCCCCGAGATGTGTTCTGAGATGAAAAAGTTATTTCACTCGTAAAAGTCTAAATACCGGGTCACAAGGACTTCCTGGTATTTTTCTGCCACCCATGCTCCGCCCCCACGCTCACAAATGTGATGACGAGATGCCAGTGAGTGTGGGGGTGAGCTCCATTATATTCAATGGGTGGCAATTTTTCAATGTTTTTTGTAATACAATGGCCACTTGGCAGTGAAACGTGTACACTGGTCAACTAACAAGGCCCTTGTTAGTTGACCGGTGCCCACGTTTCACTGTCAAGTGGCCATTATATTACAAAAAAAAAGAGACTGAAAAATTGCCACCCATTAAATATAATGGAGTGAGCCCCCCATGCCACTGGCATCTTGTCATCACGTCTGTGAGTGCGTCGGTGGAGCGTGGGCAGCAGTAGACAACCGGGAAGTCCTTGGGACCCGGTATTCAGATTTTTACAAGTGAAACAACATTTTCATCACAGAACACATTTCGGGGATACTATTCTTATCAAGAACCTTTGGTGGCAAGGCACCTATCTAGCTGATGCAGGTGCATGTATTTTTATCTTGGTGGGCCTCTTTAAACCTTGAGCTATGTGTATTTAATGAATGCACATTTGAGAGCCTTAATTTGCCGTAGGCATTTTATTATTTATTTTAATGTGAATGCTTTCATTGCATGATTTTGTAGTGATAAGTAAAATATGCCTGCAGTAAAATTGCCTAACAGAACTGCTACTCAACTGTTGTACATGTAATGATATATTTGATTGTATTGATGAAGTGTGAACTAATTTTATGTTTTGTAATAGCTTTTGCCTAACAAATAAACTTATTGATTAACTGAATTCCATAGTTTTGTCCCTTTAAGGCTTCAATAGTGCAGTGGCTTAGTATATAAGGAAGGTTAGTTGAGACGGTTTTTCCTTTAGTGTGTTTGAAGATTGCATCATGGAAGGAAGCAGGTGAAATTTTTGGTGAATACTTCAGTAGGCCTGGTTTTACACAGTCAGGGAAATGGAGCACAACACGTGAAATGTTTGGTGAGTGTTTCAGTAGGCCTGTTTTACAAAGGGAAATGGAGCATAGCAGGTGAAATGTTTGTTGAATGTTTCAGTAGGCCTGTTTTACACAGGGGAATGGAGTACAGAATGTGAAATGCCTGGTGAGTGTTTCAGGAGGCTTTTGTTTAATACAGTTTAACTTTGATTTCTATGCATTGTTAGTTTGGCAAGTGATATGCAGGACGCAGTAAAAGCGACTGACTTTGGGGGGCTGTTTTTTGCAGGGACTATAGTTGGAGAGGCAGTCAGGGCTGTAACGTGGGTGGTTAGTAACTCATTACATGTGTTATTCAGGTGACTGCTACATATGTTAATAGTTCTGTAATAATACAGTCCACATTTGTAATAGAGCGTTAATTGCAATGTTATAGAATGTTGTAATTACTTAACATGTATATGTTTTGTCTACATGAAGTGTTAATTTCAATGTTATAGCATGCTGTAATAACGTAATGTTAGTTAAGTACCATCTGTTATGGATGGAGTTATATATGCTAATTGGGCTTTGGTGTCATATGCTAATTGGCTACTATCATATATGGAGAAATAAATGATGGCTTTTCAATGGTGACTAGGGCCCAACCATGTAATATACTGCTACAGATACAGAGATATTCTTTGCAAAAAACTTTGTTAATGCACTACTTAGAGTTAAACCAACAAAAGTAGGGAAATGTGGTGTTATAATTTCCAACCCTAACACCCCATCCCCACCCACCAAGCAGCAACAGGAAAAAACAATACAGTTTCACTTCTTCTGTGTCTTTGCAAATCAGGCGTAGGGTGTACCTTGGGGTTGTCAACCCTAAAGCTCACCCTATTCTCATATACCCTACACATCTCAGCTTCTTTAATGATTGAATGCGGAGCGTGTTAGTGTTGACAATCCCAAGGCACATCCCACGCTTGATTTGCAAAGACACAGGAGAGATGAAATTGTTATGGTTTCTCCTGTTGCTGCCTGGAGGTTGGGGGGTTGGGTTGGAAACCTTAATGCCACATTTCCCTACTTTTGTTGGTTTAACCATAACTGGTGTATTAAAAGTTTTTGCACAGAATTTCCTTTCCTTTTGAGACAGTGGAATCCTGTCCTCATTCACACGGGTCCCATTGGGTCCTGATGCCCTGCACCAAGAGGGAACACTCCGTCCACCTACAGAAGTGCAGGGCCCACAGAAGCAATGGATCTGAAGAATTTATGGGTCTGTCTAGTGGGCTGCAGAAGCACACAGCCCTGTGGCCCTTGTGCTTCCATGTGGCTGCAGATATAGACAAACAGGGCAATGAGTGCATCTGTCAGCCAATGCACAGGGCCCTATGCCAAATGGACAGTTGCCATCACCATATGGTATCCAGGCCCGTGTGGACAACCCCTGCACCATTCATTCCCTGGCGGGAGGGAGTGTTGCATAACAGCACCATCCCCCCCACCCTCACCCCATTCAGCTGGGTCACTGAGCTCACCAGCACAGTATCACAACGCATACCCACTGGGGTCAAAAATGGCACTACACACAAACTTTGTTGACTATATGCATTTCCAATTCTGACCCAAATATTCAAGATACTCGTTTTATGATTCGCCTTATAAACATTACATGTACCATTTACAGTATACTGGCCGAAATGTCTTTTCACACCAGAAGTGCAAAAACACATCTCATCCAGGATTTAAAAAATGACACACATCACGTTTATGAGGTAGTATGGAAAAATGGCTATGTTGAAAGTTTGGACTCATAACAGTGAAAATTAGTGAAGTTATGAGTGAACATCGAAATACAGCAACGTTCACTCATAACCTGGGCATTTTACCGTATTTGTACATCAGATTGCCAGCGTAGCCTTCTAATTTCCCCACCTCATGAACCCGGTAGTGAAAAATGTTAAAAAAATATCTGCCAAAACATCATTCCGTGGCACCACTGAGATGTCATTCTGCACCACAAATGCAATAACACATTTTGGCCAGGATTTGAACAATGACAGCCGTCATGTTCATGAGGTGGTGTAACAAAATTGCTATGTTAAAAATTTGTGGTCAAAATATTTAAAATTACCAAAGTTACGAGCAAGCGTAGTAAAATTTCAATGTATGCTCATAACTTTGTCATTTTTAAATATGTTGACGCCAAATTATCAACACAGCTTTCTTATGACCCCACCTCATGAACAAGGGTGGTGAAAATGTTCAAATCCCACCTGAAAGGTGATTTTGCCACATGACCACAAAATCACCTTTCGGGCTTGATTAGTGTAGTTTCACCACCATTGGTTATGAAGTAGGATCCCTAAAAGGCGATGTTGACAATCTGGGGTCATGATATGCAAAATTACAAATGGGAACTGTCATCTTCAGGATTTCTTAGTGTCTGAAAGCCCATAAAAAGCTAATTTGAGTGGAGTGATTGTGTTTTTCTTCGAGTCCTTGCAGTCCAGAGTTATTCATATGTAAATCACCCTATAATTAAGGGCTGGGAGCAGTAATGTGTTTTAGGCTCCCTTCAGACAATAATGTCACCAATGGATCTTGGCCCTGCTTTGACGATAGATAATCCAACAGGTTAAACAGGAAATTGTCTGTTGTTTTAAGGTGTTATTACAACACTTTCTGCATTTATAATAATTGTTTTGTATGTGCTTTTTGAAACTAGTGAGTTATTGCCCTCCCATTTGCATAGGATCGGAAATACTGTCAATAAGAACTGGGCTATCCTGATGAGCGATAGGGAACTCTTGGAAGCAGTGGGAGAAAAAACCTAAGCCCCATTTACACTGCCCTATTTGCAACACATCAACCCATGAGCAGAGGTTGAGGCGCTGCAAATACTGCTGTGTAGACACTTTCCGGAGTGCCTTATGTGCCGTTCAGATAATTTTTTTGATTTGACTCAGCTGAGGGATAGGTATCGGAGCGAGCGCATTAAATGGTGGTGTA
This sequence comes from Neoceratodus forsteri, assembly GCA_016271365.2. Lineage (NCBI taxonomy): Eukaryota > Metazoa > Chordata > Ceratodontiformes > Ceratodontidae > Neoceratodus > Neoceratodus forsteri. The sequence continues at coordinate 815,895,528 of CM028129.1, read as the reverse complement.
GACGCTTTGCTGCACTCGCTCCAACAAAAAGGTGTTCTCCCTCAACTCCTCTGTGAATTTACAGTCTCCTCCTTGGAGTGACCTGCAGCTCTGCGAGGGTGGGCTGTGTAAACAATATGGCAAGCAAAGCAGGAAAGGAGTGGGGCAAATTTCAGAGCGCTGCTGCTGTGTAAACATGGCTCTAGTCTCTCATTTTCAAGAGCTAGAAATATCAGGGATTTAGTCATTCACATCAGACTTGCAGCCTCCCCCTCCAAGCTTCAGGAACTGGCTACCAAGCAGACCCTGTGGTTTCTTCCTAAGCAAGAGGTGCAATATCTATAAATTTGCAAATACAGGTAGAACATCTGTACACCCACTCCTGGCCAACACCTTTGTTGAACTGAGACCATGCATAACTTGCAACACTACGTGCACTGTGGTGCCCCTGCAGGAAGGTTTATATAGGCTGCACAGTGAGACCCTTAAAACAACGCATCCAGGAGCACATATGGTATATTACAAATATAAGAATGGATACACCAGTGGGAGTTCACTTTTTGAGTTGCCACAATTCTAACACTAACAGTATCCACTTTATGGGAATTGAAAATGTCAAACTAAAAAAAAAAAGGGGAGGAAACCGATCAAATGAACTGCTCACAAACGAGAAAGGTATTGGATCTACACCCTGGAAAGTGTCAAACCCTTAGGCCTCAATAATATTTGGGACATAAAACCCAATTTATTGGATTAAAGGCATTTACTATGTTTAGACTCTTTCCCCTCGCTATCGGTCTAGTCAAGTCAACTTTATTTACATCGCACCCAATCTCTGGAGCTCTGGGCGCTTTACAACAGGTGATCAAGGGAACACATAATTTACAATAAATTTAAAATCAGCCATTATTCAGTAAATAAATACCACAGAAATTCATCCATATATTAAAACTGGCACAAATAAATACAATTAATGACTATCAAAAGCCAACTTAAAAAGATAGTTTTTTACGCCACTTTTAAAAATGTCCATGAAGGATGCCTCCCTAAGAGCTCTTGGGAGGGAGTTCCACAACACCGGTCCAGCAACTCCAACAGCGCAGTCACCAGATGTTTTTAACTGCGTATTCAGAATCACCAGAAAACCCTCCGCGGATGACTGGAGTGAGTACACCGGGCAGGAAGGGCAGGGTCCAGTAAGGAACTAGTCCACCTTGACGCTGACTTAACTTCCATTATTCCGTAAAACTTGATTGCTACTGGTGCTGGAATTTCAGCACCCTGGTGTAAACTAAGCACCTTATGATGGTTCCCCACACTGCGGTACCTTTACTTATTCAGACTTTAGAATTTTGATGTTTTGAACACCATGACTAAACAGAGATTAACTTCACCACGGGGTGTATATTTAGTACGTCATTGTCAGTGGCTCGGTAGGTGGCACACTCGCCTCTGAGGCCGGGAGATCAGAGGGCTGTGGGTTCAGTTCCCATATCTAGCACTTGGGTTAATATCCCAGTACTGACACTGTAGTGCAGCATGAGAGGGGTGCTGCACTTCTGAGGTGCCGTCTTTCGGATGAGACCTTAAACCGAGGTCCCATCTGCCTGGATTGGTGGTAGTTCAGGTGGATGTTATAGATCCCATGGCACTTATCAAAAAGAGTAGGGGGAATTTCCCTGGTGTCCCGGCCAAATTTCCCTCATTCACTAAAAAAAAAAATACCACCAACAGTTTCATCTGGTTCAAGGTCAGTTAGCATTCATCTGTATCCCCCTCCCCCGGGTCGTGCCTGAAAATAGGCAGGATTTGTCTAGTGCACCTACCCGGTCAACAAAAACTAAATAAATAAACATCAGTACAGTCTCCCTCATTTCTTGCACTTTATATAAATCTAATTTGCACCGTGTCCCCATTAATGATTTAAAGTGTTTATTTTCTCTCTCTCTCTCTTTTTCCAGGGTGTCCTCTCCCTACCTCTCCTTGAAATAGAGCTGTGAAGCTGATTGCATTGTATGGCAGATAGCTACCTCTGCTTCCTCCTCTTTAAAAATCTTACATACAAAATTTTACAAAAAAAAAAAAAAAAAAATCAGTAAAAATTCTGATATATTTTCTTTAAAAACTTTAAACTTTGAACGCTATTCCATTATTTCTCCAGTGAGTACTTATGTATTTATAGAACTGACCACAGGATTGATTTAGTTCCTTGAACACAGAAATAAAAATAGGTGGATTTGTATAACTAAGGTTAAGTTCAAATGATTGGTCAATTTAAATAGAGTGTAACTTAAATGATGAATTTTTTTATCTAAATTTTTTTTTTTTTTTTTAGAGTTTAGTTTATTTTATACGAGAGTCTCGGACAGAAAACGGTTTGAAAAGTATTTTCTTTTGCTATAATGACAGTTTTTTGAACTCATTAATTAATGAGCTATGCTAATGAATTCTTGACTTCACTGCATAAAAGTGCACACATGGTTTCCTTTTGCCATGCCCCCTGATGATGGGTTTTCACCCGAAGTGCTGGGGCCAGATGGAGTGTTGAGTGCTTTATACTCATAAAATCCAGCAATAAAGTTGCAACTTACTTTATTTGGAGTGTGGACTTGATTCTTTTTCCACGAGTGCAAGGTGTTTTAGATTTGTGAAACAATTAATAAGAGGACAACGATCGGAGGGTGGTGGGTGTCACTAGACACCAGGGATATACAAAAGGCCGACGATCATAGGGTGGGGAGGTGTCACCAGACGGCAGGGAAAAATTATAAAACTAAGGGGACGTGATCGGAGGATGGGGGGGGGCACCACTAGGCACTAGACAAATGACAGCTTACTTGCTCTTGCTGCAGCCCACAGCACAAGTTCCAGCTGTGGCTGCAGAAGTCAAAAAAGTTCCACTGTTCTTCTCATACAGAAAACACCTCTCCAGCTCCTCTCACTAAGCTGGGCACCCTAGATTGTGGTTAGGTTAAGGTGTTAGTATTTTTTTTTAAAGACATTATTTTTATGTACTTTCAATGTTTGTAAATTTAAATAGTAGAAAGAAAATGGTGGCCATATGAAAAAGGATATTTTTCCTCACAAAAAAGGATTGGCCCGATATGAAAAAGGATCCTTTTTCATATGGCCACATTCTTTTGTTTCAAACATCTATCCTAAAAAGGCAATTGAGCATGCTCAGAACCAACAATTTCAAATCCTTATAAATCAAGTTTATTGTTCAACATTAAGTCATTAAAAAAATTAAAAAAAGAAATACAAACATAATAAAAATTCAGTAACATTCATTACTAAATATAGCCCATAGCCCACCTCTCTATACCAGACTCCTTATAACTCTGAAATGGATTTTTTTTTCACCAAACCAGCGAAAGGCATTACTGTGGGCCAAGCCCTTTCTACCCAGAAAATTTCAAACCAAAATTCCAACCCATCTGGGCACAAGAGACGGCAAAATTAAAAGCAACACCCCTCCAATATTTTACACATTTTGCACTTGTCTGGATCTCAGAATCCGTACAGCCGATGGGAACGAAACTTGGCATATCAAGAGCTCTTCAGTTTCTGACTGTGCATGCAAAATTTCATGTAAATCTCTTCAATGGCATTGAAGTTATTAAAGTACAAAAATGGGGGTTTACTATACAGCCTACTCAACCCTGACTACAGCAGCGCGAACGTGCCTCTCTGATGTGTGTGTGTGTATTTTATATATATATCAAATCAATCTATTTATAAAAAGCACAATTCCAAGTTTGTTCAAAGCACTTGTACAGCAGTGCTAAAAACAGACAAAAATAAAGCAATCAACTTAAAATAACATATCATTCAAAAATTCCTAATCACTTTAAAAATTCTTTAAACTATGCAGTTAAGTATAATTTTAAATAACCATCTTAAACTCTACAGACAATCTGGAAAGGCCAGGCTGAATAAGTGAGTTTTAAGAGCAATTTTAAAACTCTTGACAGTCAGGCACTTCCTCACCCGACAAGGTAGAGAGTTCCACAAGATAGGGGCCACAAACACAAAAAAGCGGGCCTTCGAGGTCTTAAGTCGGACCCTGGGAACCTCTAGCAATCCCTTGTTGGAGCAGCGGACAATAGGGACACAGAAAATCTTGCAAGTAATGAGGTCCCTTCCCATGTAGGCCTTTATAGGTCAGTAACCTGACCTTGAAGGCAATCTGCCACTGTACCAGCAGCCAGCGCAGTCCGCAGAGCACAGGCATGATATGGCAAGATCTTAAAGTGTCAGTCAACAGCCTGGCTGCCACATTCTGCACCAGCTCCAAGCGGCTGATATCAACCCCCTGAAGCCCTAAATAAAGGGCACTGTAGTAGTCAAGGCGGGAGGTCACGAAGGCGTAAACCAAAGTTGGAAGATCGCCAGGTGGGACCACAAGTTTTATCCAGGCGATATTCCTCAAATGGTAAAGAGAGGTCTTGACAGTGGCCGACACCTGAGATTTAAGCGTCAGGCCGTCATAAAAAATAATGCCCAGATTCTGCACCCAGTCAGAGATCTTCAGCTGGATGCCCCCGAGCTGGCCCGCCAATGATCCCACAACCTAATGACCTGGCTCCACTACCAACACCTCAGTTTTATCCGGGTTCAGCCACAGCCAGCTGGCACTCATCCAGTCCTGGATCTTGGAGAGACAGTTGTTAAAGACTGAGAGGGCTTCATCCTGCTCGGGCACAAAGGACATGTATAGGAGAGTATCATCTGCGTAGCAGTGAAAACTCAGACCAGATAACCCAATAATGTCTCCAAACGGCAGCATATACACCGCTAACAACATGGGTGACAAGATGGAGCTCTGCGGCACCACGAAGGACAGGGGGAGAGGGGCAGAGGAATAAATTCCCAAAACCACTCCGAGTCCTACCCTCGAGGAAAGATCGAAACCAACTGAGGACTGTACCAGACAGTCCACAGATCAGCCGCAGGTGCTCCAACAACACAACATGGTCCACAGTGCCGAACACTGCAGAGAGATCAAGGAGGACCAAGATCGAACGATTCCTCGGATCTCTCGCTATTTAGGAGATCATTTAGTACCCAAACAAGTACCGTCTTGGTACTATGTCTCTTCCTAAATCCGGACTGGAGAGGATCATAGACATTATGGATGGTTAAATGATCCTCCAGCTGCAATGCAACCACCTTCTCAGTAACTTTACCAACAGACAAGTCTGAAGTTAGCCAGACAGTTTGGGTCAAGGGAAGATTTTTTGAGGAGTGGTCGTACAACCGCCTTCTGCAGAGGGTCAGGAAACACCCCCCTCTCCAATGACTTCCAGACTATCTCAGCTAGGACAGGACAGATTTCCTCAACACACCCCATAAGGAGGCGTGTTAGGCCCAGGTCTGGACTACAGCAGGTTGGTCGCAAAGTCTGGATAATTCTCACAATGTCAATGATCACCAGTCAGCCAAAGACAGACAAGGTAAACTAGGAGCTAGCAACTTCTCACGAACCTCCGCAAAACCCAATAGAGGGTGCTGGACAGATTCCAGATCCGATGGTGACAACCTTATCTGTGAAAAAGCGAGCAAACTCGTCACACTTATCTTGTGAAAATGCTCCTCCAGACTGAAGACAGGTTGGACTGCACAATCTGTCAACAGTCCAGAAGAATTGAGCCAGTTGATTGCATGCAGCAGCAATATCCCCGGACAGGAATTCTGCCTTCTTACGGGTGACTGGTGATTGATAGATCATATAATGATCCAGCAATCTAAGTTTGTCCTCAGCCAGACCTGTTTTCTGTCAGTGCCTCTCCAACCTTTGCCCCACTCTCAACTCCTTCAAGGTCCTATCAAACCACGGGGACCTTGGGTGAAGAGTGAGGGAGTGAACACGGACAGGAGCTATGCATCCAGGGCCACGGTCACCGCCTTATTGTAGGCGTGTACCAGATCCCCTGGATCCATGTATTCACTCAGCATACCCGATAGGTCAAGCACTGCCATTAGACAATCTGGGGTCACACCCCTTAAAGGGTGGTACCCGACCATCTCCGTAGGGGTAGGTCTATTAGGGGGAGCCATGAAACTGAACCCTATGGTGTAATGGTCTGACCAACTGACTGGTTCCACCACCAGTTCAGAGATCTCCATCCCCAGATGGAACACCAAATCCAGTGAGTGACAGTGATTGTGGGTCGTGAAGGTAATTACCTGTGTGAGGCCCAACGAGGTCATGAGTTGGAGGAAGTCTTAACCAAACTGCGAGAGTTCATCATCGACCCAGGCACTGAAATCCCCCAGAATTAACCATCTGGGGGATTCCAACACCATGTCGATGATTAAATCTGAAACTTCCTGTAGGAACTCCTTCCCATCACTGGGCGGACAATAAATGAGAAGTATCCTACATCCATGCCCACGATACACTCAAGGGGATCTGGTCGCCCCCACTAGAACATCCATAAGGCCCAGTTCCGATTTAAAACAAATGGCTACACTACTGCCCTTACGATCCACCCTCGGGCGGTGTATCACTGAGTACCTGGCTGGAATGGCTCATGCCAAAACTGGACCAGCATTTTCATCCAGCGAGGTCTCGGTGATGCAAGCCAGGTCAGATGTACTAAAAAGATCTGCTATCACAGCTGTCTTGTTTTTTTTTATAGATCTTGCATTGCACAATACTGCAGAAGCAGGATCGCACTACTTGCCGACATAAGGTAGAGCGCTTGGGTATGGGAACCAGGCAGGGAGAGCCTCAGTCCTGGTCCCATTTCGCCCCAGGGCATCTCCTTGTCCCCACAACCCCAATCTGTCCACTCCCCCACCAGGCCCAGCCCCACCTTCCTCCTTCTAGCTATCCCCAAGGCACGACACTGCCCGTATACCTCAGCTGACAAACGGGAACAGCTAAAAGGGTGGAGGTCCCCGACTGTCTGTACTCTATACCAACAAATCTTAACTAATGGTAAACAAACAGCAAGCAACAAACACACTACTATATGCACACACACACACACGTATACACCATCCAAACACACATTTCCTCACTCCCCACAAACCCCCCAATACAATCCTAAACAGAAGTAAAAAGAAATATTTAAAACAAATAAATATGGGAGAGCATTTATAAAGTGCAGCGCGCCATAGAACCAGCCCAATCCACCAAGGGATTAAAGTCAGATTTCGAATATAAACAGAAATTGATTTCCAAAAGCGAGCACCGGCAATCAGTCCAGGCAATGGGATCTGGCAACCATCTATATACACACACACATATATGGTGTGCGTCAACCACCAAAGGCGTATATATATATCAGAGCACGACTGCACACCCTAGAGTGGGTTATCTATCTTATAAAATGGTAAAATTGTTTTGAAGGGAGATGAAAGTGCAGGTGTGCAATCGCGCTCTAATATATGCATGGTCATGTAATGTGTTTCAACCAATGAGAGGATTCTTTTTCTTATTATATATATATATATATACACATACACACACACACGTATATACATATACACAAGCCTACCCTCTCTCTATATATATATATACACACACACATATATTTTTTTTTTTTTTTTTTACACAATAAGGGTGAGCTGATAACACATTAAATAAAAACACATATCACTCACCCCACTGAACAAATCAGTGACATATGCACTGTGACATCTGACATTTCTACACAGTGCATACGTCAGCAGGTGATATCACAGTGCTTACGTCACAGAACCCGTACTCCACTAAACGTGCATGACTTAACTACTTTCACTATATTAAAATGTAAAATAAAAATCCCTTATTGGAACTCCAAAACTGGGCAGCTTATCTACGAACGACTGCTGCTAACATTCACGATGCACAAACAAAACAGTGTCACACCACTACTAATCTATTATTTCTCTCTCAGTACTATCCCCAACTGAGAAACAGATGCTGTGTTATGGAATCGCACAGCAATTCACACTACCACAACAAAACTGAAAACCAGTAACTGATGCTACCCAAAAATAAGAAAGTCATTAAAAAAATACATACCTGAAAGCACTATTCAGTCCAGTGAGCTACACCGGCGTCTTGATCAAAGCGAGAGTATAAACTTGGAAGCCCCGGCAGGGGTCTACCTTAACTTTATTTTACACTAGCCAGCCAGGCTAGTGAAAGAGATTGCACTAGCCCGCAGAAGTTTGCACTAGCTCACAGTCAGTATGGTTCACAGTGATTTGTTAAACAAAAGGCAAATAACATCAAAATATATCAAGCATGTGTCTGAATTTATTTGAAAACTAAATTACAAATGAACTTTGTGAAATAAAATACTTCATATATATATAACACTCAGTGAAGTCAGTGTCTTAATGTCATTGTCTTGAAGTTCTTAATACAACAGTCAAATGATCCTTAAATGTTGCTGGACTGTGTGGTGTCAGGGAAGTGTGACTCACTCTCAGGCACACTTGTATCACTATCACAGTCACTCTCAGCTCAGACAGACTACAGGGACAAGGCTGAAAAGAACAGTGGAGGTTGGAATGTTGGTTTAACATCCTTGTTCCTGGCTGTAGCCTGCAAGTCTCTTGTTTGATTAGCGCCGCGGTCTCTCACTGTTCCGACTGCACCCTGGTGTGAATGCAGATAAATCTAGCAATGTTTTACTTTTGGAGGGCAGACTCGGGGGGTCTGTCTTTGTACCATTTATGCCTGTGGAGATAGAGACCAGCTGTTACAGTTAGGACGGAGCAGCCCATTTTCTCACTGGCACATATTTTCTGCAGCTGCTGCTTCAGAGTTTTGGAAGCAGCTTCTTGGAATGATGGTGACCACAGGGTGACAGGGTTGCAACAAGGCATCTTACTGTTTTGACTGTGCCGTGTCCTGACTCCTGAGTGCTGCGGAGTGTTGAGTGTTCAGTTTGGGGGGTGCTCCTGTCGCATTTTTCCTGTGGAGGAGCCCATTTTCTCACTTGTGCGTATTATCTGCTGTCACTGCTGCTTCACAGCTACTCAAGACAGTGACCACAGCATAGGGTGACAGGGACAAGGCTAAAATAAATGGAGCAGCGGAGATGAGGTCAAAGTGCAGTACGCTTTAGCAGTCTGTCTCGATTTACTTCCAACCCAATGTTATGACGCAAATGCTGCCCTACCACTAGTCTTGACTTAAATACTGAGCTGCTTGTCTTTAATTATGTACTGTTTGCTGTCTCACTTTTCCAACCATGCTGTGTCCTGAATGCTGCTGCTGGGGTGTTGTTCTGGTTAACTAGGGGTTGGGGGGGCCTCCTTTGTGGTCTCAGTTGTCCAATCCAGTTTTTGTTTCTGCTTTATTTCTTTGTGGTCTCACTGCTCCGACTGCGCGTCATGCTGGTGTTTTTTTTTTTCCTTTGCAACAACACGAGCGTCACACAGCACAACAGGCAGAGAATGAAACTGCAGCTTTCCACCAGAGGAACTGCACTAGCCCAACCGGGCAAGTGACAGAGATCCTGCACTAGCCCGCAGAAATCTGCACTAGTACCCGGGCTAGTAAATGAATGTTAAGATCGACCCCTGAAATCCGGTAAAGTAAAGCAGCACAGTGTCACCAAATAAACAAAACCGATCTATTAAAGGACAAATAAACAAGGAATTAGGGGGGAGAATGAAACTGGAAACGCTCCTGTGGATGTGTAGAATAAGGGCTACTGATTTACATGATGTCAGTATTTACCTGAATATCAGCAATTTTTCATGGTTTCGTCACTAATGAAATGTTCCCCCGAATGTAAACAAAAATGGCGATCGTCTCAGATTCTGAGCCGCAGCTCGGCTCACAAAATGGCGTGGACGTGCATACGCGATGATGTCATCATAGAGACTCCGATCCGCTTCTTCTGTTGAAACCTATGGGCACTGTTTTTAAATGTTTTATATTGGCTCTGTACGTGGCTCTCATCATATGTATCGATACTTAACTTGTGCATCAGACGCAGATGCACAAGCTAAGTATCGATACATATGACGAGAACCACACACAGAGCCAATATAAAACATCTAAAAACAGTGCCCATAGGTTTCAACAGAAGAAGCGGAGCGGAGTCGCTACGATGATATCATCATGTATGCACGTCCACGCCATTTTGTGAGCCGAGCTGCGGCTCGGAATCTGAGACGATCACCGTTTTTGTTTACATTCAGGGGAACATTTCATTAGTGACGAAACCATGAAAAATTGCTGATATTCAGGTAAATACTGACATCATGTAAATCAGTAGCCCTTATTCTACACATCCACAGGAGTGTTTCCAGTTTCATTCACCCCCCTAATTCCTTGTTTATTTGTCCTTTAAGCACTACACAGCCCCTTTACATAATACAACAAACTATGAAAAAAGCCTCCCAAAAAAATAATATATGAAAAGTAGTGTTACGAAGCACAGCACAATCTATCTAGAGAGCCAACATAAAATCCCACCCACAAACAAGAAGCACCAATCAACACACACGCATAAACACACTAACAACCAATGACAAAAAACACACTGTGAAGCCATTCACAAAACCGCAAGTCCTGTCAATCATACAGCTGAATAACAGATGAGGAAACTGCAACACAAAATAACACCAGAAATGAGGTACAGAAAGCTAAATAACACTAACACCTAAAAAAAAAAAAAAAGATAGAAACCCTATTATGTAAATCGCACGGATGATCGTGTGCTATGGCAAAATATTCTCACTCCTGCATCACGAGCTCTGGATACTCTCATTCGTGCCTTCAGCACTCATACGTATCCACAGCTCACACTGCAGGAGTGAGAATATTTTGCCATATCACACTCCTGCCCTTCATTTATCATGCATATATATATATATATATATATATATATATATATATATAGACAAAGAACCTGTGTGTGCAAGCACTGAGGCAACGGTTATCCCAAAGGGCACTGGCCAGGAAGCCAAGTTTCAAAGAAATACAAAATCACACATGCCCCCATAATGCAGAGCATCGTGGGCTACATATGCAAATCAACACAGAATATTATGCTGGTTCAACTTTAAGCAGAAATGCATGGTGCCGAAAGGCCGCTCACAGTTTGCAAAGGGTGCCAACTTCTGTTGGAAAATGTAATTTTTATTTGGTATTTTTCCAGTTGCCAGTGCTAAATTCAAGACTTATCTGTAGCTTTGAGGGACATCATCAGAACTTTATATGTTCTGGACAGGCTATGAACAAGAAATAAAGTATGTCATCTGCAAATCTTAAAAGACCCATCTCCTTTTCACTAAAATTTTCACAGCGGCACTTCAAACATATACAAAATAAAGGGGAACGTCTAACCTGGCATACCCAGATAAAACACTTGGTTAAGCTGCCATTGTTGATTAGGAATTGCCATTTTCATGACAACCAAAACTGGTTTCATCTTCCAGGACAAGCCATGCATTCTGTAGGATCACTCTGTTCTACAGTGCCAAAAGAAAAATTTTCAGTCCTAATACTTCCCAGAGGTCAGGTATTTAAATACAAACCTGAATACGAATTATTAACCTCAGAAAGCATTCCAGTAAAACAAACATCAAGCTTCTTTGTAGTCAGTTCAAATATCAACCATAAAATTAAATTCAGCTCTTTAAAGATGGTGTTTGGCCCGGTGGCGCTGAGGGTTGAGGAGCTGGACACCACACCTCATACTACGAGTTCAGGAGCGAGCTCGGGTGCTGGGAGTCGGCAGGGAGGGAATGGATTGAGAATCCTCAGGATGGCTCTCCTTTCCCGGGAGAGGGTATTGGGGATGGACAATGTCCCAGTGACCCCTGGTGGAGACCTGGGGCACTGCAGGATAGCAGCCCAGACAGTTGCATGGGGTTAAGTGTGGCGGACGCCAGCAGGGTTGCCATGCACCATTGCGTCGTTGCATACCACGCTTGGGGGAAGGGGGAGTACCTAGAAAACCTCCCTCCAGCTGGATAGGCGATGGCTCCACAGTGCCTGACTGCCACACGTCCATAACTGGAACTCCACCTATGCCCCTTGAACTCCCTGTGGACCTAGGGGCCGGGGGTCCCGTGGGGAAATCTAATGACTTTGAGGAGGTTGGGGGTCTCAGTGGGCTGTAGAGTGGCAGACGAGCTGGTAGCTTGAGAGAGTTCCAGTCTGGTGGGGCGCCATAAAGCAAATTGGAAAAAAAAAAAAAAAAAGATAGTGTTTAACAGTCAGAAGTTGTGGCGCTTAAAATTCTCTGATGTATAGTAGCTGTTTCCCCACACTTGACCCAGCAACACATAACATAAGCAAGCTACTATAACCCAAAATGGCCGATCTCCTGCTGGCAAGACAGAGGTTCAACTAGTAAATCACTGTGCAAAGTCTTTCATTAGTATACAAGAGTGTAAGGCACCAAGATGCTGGAGAGGTATGCTGACTGCCCCACTGGTAGCTACTACCAAAATGCCTGTGTCTGTAAGGGGTTTTGAGATTGCTGAGTGACCAGTGTCAGCGGGTGTTAAATGATGAATGTGTGAAGGTGCTGAGTGACATTTATGAGAGGCTACTGGGTAAGTCAATTGCCAAATAGGTAGTTTGCTGCATGACTGCCTGTGAAATGGAAGTGCAAGAGGCTTCTTGGTGACCTTTATGTGACAGTGTGTTAAAGTGATGAGTGTTAGAGAAGGTGTTGTGTGGCATGCATCTGAGGATCCTGGGTAACTCATATGTTCAATGGGTGTTTGCTTCTGTGAAGAAGTGAGTAGCTGCTGGGTGTCTTATGTAATATGTTCAGCTGCATGTATAAAAGGCTTTTGGGTGACTTATGTGTCCTATTGGTGGTTGCTACTGTTTCAACATTTTGAGATGTTACTGGGTGATGGCTGTAAGAGGCTACTGGTTGCAATCTTTTTTTTTTAAACTTAGTATAATTTATCCTCTGTGGCCCAGTATGCCCTGATCAGCCCCAGTTCCTTCTGGCCCTGTTGTCTAATTTTTCAAGTACTCACCAGCTGCTGTGCCCCATGAGTTACACCCCCCCCCCAATGGTGAGGCCCCTTGGGCCACGCTCCATTAGTCTGGGAGGAACTCTAATAGGGATACTAGGCAGCAAGTCCAGCACGCTGTGCAGGGCCAGCCAGGAAAGCAGCATCATCCTGTGGTTGAAGTGTTTCCATATACTTGCACCCCTCACCCCATGACGACAATGGCGTGCTGAGCATGCGCATCCCCACACGTGCCCAGCCCATGGAAGCCGTCCATCCCTCCTCGGGCTCCAGTGTTTGTCTGCTGCCCATGATCACCCCGGCAGCTGCACAGCACCAGAGGAATGCATCTCCCCTCAGAGGTGGACAACAATCATAGGACACTCGATCCACCTCCCCATCCCCCAGCTAGCCCTCCAATGCTCTGGGATCATTCTTGAACCCAGGTCATAGGCACTGCAAGCAGTAGCTGTACCGCTGCAGTGGTGGTCCAGCTACTGACTGCAATCTTAATTATTGGAAGAGAGTTTTTAAAATTTACTTGCAGGGCAGTTCGGTATTGCATTTTTTCAAAGAAAGTTCAGTGCACTCACAGAAACGGGACAAACTGGAGTAATCACTTTCCCATGCAATGTTATGAATGATACTGCTTAATTTTGAGATAAACATATTTCTCCACAGTGACCAAACATTTAGGAACTAAGACCAACACCCCAGTTCAGTAGTACAGCAGTTGGGGAACCGCCTGTAGTGCCAGTGACTTATATTCACAACCCAGGCCAGGAATGTCAGCAGCTGACAAGTGGAGGGTGAGAGACTGTCTGCATTCCATGCCTCTCAACTTGGGGAGGGTGGAAGGCTCCATTGCAGAGCTGAGTCATGGGGGAAAGAATACATTGCCCTTAGGTGTTGCACTGCATTGGTGTGCACAAGCCTGCTTCACATCTTGCATCCAAGGCAGGAGTCAAAGGGGTAAGTTACTAAAGGTGTTGGGTAAAAGGCTTCCCACATTATGTCCCATCATTAGCTAACTTGCGCAGAGTAATGGCACAGACCATGCTCCATCAAAGGAGGGTGATTCTCAGGAAGAAAAATAAGAGAAGGTTGGTAGACTGAAGTCTGAAAAGCCACAACCCCTGATAAAGCCTGCAGAGAACCCTGTCACTCATAGGTTGGCTCTGCCTCGGGTCTAGCTCCACCTTCCTACTCAGGAGAATTCCCGGGAACACTGCATCCTCCCATAGGGCCCCACCATGGAGTGTAAGCTAAAGATGGATCAGAGGCAGAGGGTAAGAGGCCAGAGCATGAACACGGTGAGTGGGTTGGAGGGCTCCCAGGGTAGGAGAGGCTTGATGGGGAGGGGGTAGAAGGAGGTGCTAATATGCATAGCTGGAGGGTTCCGGGTGCCCCCATCCCTTCCCATCTTTCTTACATTATGTTTTCGTAACAACAACAAAAATTTGTATACCTGGACTAAACAATGCGATTTCTTTGTTGGAATCCCTTCCCATTTCCCAAATCCCAGCTATGCCATGACAGCTCAAGTATGTAAGCCCCCTCTCTTTTGTGGGGCTTACTACATTGCCCATAAAGTAGTGGGGCCAGCCTAGGTGCTAAGATGTGTAATTAAAGGCGGAGCCCTGGCATCGGGGTATAAATGCTGCCATGCGGTGGGAATCGGTGTCTTCTGTGTTCAAGGAGTCTGGGAAGTGGAGGTGTGAGAGCTCAGAAGGTCGGGGCTGTGGCCCGGAGTGGGGTGATAGCCACCCCGGCCCCATTGCAGTTTGGATCCCACAGCTGGAAATGTGGCTGAAGGGCTGCGAGACCTGGGTGCTCTCTGCACCCCAAAGGAAGTAAAGGGTCTGAAGTACTGCCGCAAGGAGAGGAGTTGAGGGCCTGTGCCGTGATCCTCAGCACCAGGGCGGCCCAGGCAGTTGGAGCTGTAGCATCCTGTGAGCCTGGAAGCTGCTATGGATGGGTGTGGTCTGGAGAGTGACAGGCTGGGCCATGGGGACCTGGATGTGGCAGATCTAGGTGCCTAGTGGGTTCCATGTCCACTGGAGGGAAGTCATCATTTCGGCAAGGTTAGAGCCCATGTTTCAGACCCTTGGAGCTGCAGAAAGTGGTGCAAGACCCAGCCACAGAGGTTCCCCCATTGGGTCTGCAGTGTGGCTGCCTGCATCAGGTGTGCAGTGTCTGCAAAGGAGAGTCTGTGAGAACTGAAGCTGCATTTTTGGACTGGGAAGCCATGTTTCCCCCGACAGACTGTTGCAAACTAAAGCCAGAACCAAGACCCCATCTGCAGAGTTACAGGGGGTGGGAGTGCAGAAAGGCTTGGGAGTTGTTTCAGAGAAAATAAAGCTGCTACTATCACAAATAATATCTGGAGCTAGTATCGGATCCATTTCAGAGGGACCCAAGCTCGGGACTGTGTGCCCCAAGAGATGTACTGTGGCTGTGGCCACTGCTTCAAAGTGCCAAAATCAATTGTGCTCCTACGCTCCATGGAGTGGAAAATGCAATGTGGCTTGAGCCTTTATGAGCTTTGTGTGTTTGGGACTTGAAAATAAACCCAGCCTTGTTTTACTTTTATCTGTCTCGACAGTTGCCTTAATATTGTGGATTTTAAGCCATGAACTGTTATCCTGCCCATTTGTCTAATACTTTGCCCTACTGAACAGAAGCCAGGCTGCACCCCTCATTACCCTTCTAGCACTCCGACGGAGCTGATCCATCACCAAGTGAACTCCGGGATTTCAGGTACAATTTTAATATTATTAGTGTGGTTCTGGACAGCATTTCTGGCTGTAAGGTGCCCCCTTTCCTACGGACTGCACCACTGTAATACCCCTAGACAGTGAAGAGGGGCCTACAAGTAAAATCAAAACAATAAAGAAAGCAAATAAATAAAATAAACCAGAAAAGAGAAAACCACCTCTGGGCAAGATATCTCAAAGTGGTTGCACTTGTCTGCCTTTAACATTGCCCAAATCAAAAACTTCAACTCACAACAGAACCATGAGGGGGCACAGTTTGAATCTGATGGGGTGAGAGGTTTAGGAGGGATGTTAGGAAGTTTTTTTTTATGGAGAGGGTGGTGACCACATGGAATGTGCTGACAGAAAAGGTGGTTTCAGTAAAGCTGGTGGGGACCTTTAAGAAAGCCTGGGACAAGCACAAACGGAACCCATGGGACCATGGAGGGGTGGCAGGGAAGGAAGGGATGGATGACATGAGGGGGGGCAGGGTCACTGGCATAAGCCATGGACCCTGCATCATTTAACGAGCAGACTCTGCAGATGAAATGGCCTTCTTCTGCTGGCTTTTTCGTATGTTCATAACTCTACAAATGTGTGCTGCTATGTTATTTGACATGACCACTAAATGACCAGAACTGTTAAACAGTTATGCATCCCCATGTGTCACTAGCCATCACGTTTCCTTGGTTGCAGCTATGATCATGATAGGTTTAAGAGTTAGTAAATCACAATTGAACAGGTCATTCTCAAAAAGACACAACTCATAACAAGAGCTGAAACATGCACCAACCAATCACAAGCCTTGTAGCAAGGAACTTTTTAAATAAGCTGTTTTCAGAATGCAATATAAAATAAAACTGAAAATGTAACTGCCAACCACAAGCCAAAAAACTGACATAATTAGGGGACCGTGCCTTAGGTGCTGTCTGCATCAAGAATCAGAAGCACAGAACATCCATACCAAGCTAGATTACAACTCATTTTGATAATTTAGGTCAAAAGAGATCCCTTAACATCCAGTTTGAACTTGAAGCTAGAATTCAGGCATAATCAAGCTACTGTGGCCAATAAGCTGTCAGTATCAAGAATTGGCATTAAGGAATGTGTACACCAAGCTGGATCAGAATAGGATACATATTTTTTAAGATGTAATTAAAATTGCAACACCTGATCACAAGACAGAGCCTATGCATAATTAACTCATCAGTACAGACATACTAATAGTAAAATAAAGTAGCATTATCAACAGGCTCTACATTCTACACCAATTTTGATCACAACTGCATAACTGGTTTTCAAACCACAGCTCAAAGGGTAGACATCAAAAGCTATAATTTATGCATAATTAGGTCACCATGGCCAAAAGTCACAGCAAGCAAAGTCTGGAAGATAATGAGGTCTGGGGATCAGAGTACCAACTTGAAATTGTTCAACACTACTACAGCCAAATACTTTGTAACCTGTAACCTTTAGTAAGCAAATTGACCTTTCAGCACTGCAATCCACTCAGCTGAAGAAATGGGTAAAACCATGACCGCAATGAAAATGCGATACTGCCTCTCGGCTGTGCTATCTGAAGTAAATACATTAAAAAAAAAAAAAAAACAAACAAGTGGGTCGATCAGTTGTTCTCCAGATATACACCAAAAATTCAATGGCAGAAAAAAAAAAGGCAAAATCAATGTTTCCCATGATGACAAAATCTACTGCTCTGCAACGCTGATGACAAAAATCTAAAACCATATTTGTGGCCTAACCTGGAAACAAAGACAAACCTAATCGCAAAAAAGATTGTCTGATTCCCCACTTTAGGTTGGGTCAGATAACCTAGTAGGGATGGAATCCAGAACAATCCAAACCAAGGTGAGGTGTGGGAGACCCAGAGGTCTGAGCATCAAAACTTGGTGGGGAAAGTGTGGTGGTGGGGTCTCCTACCTTAAAACCACTCATTTTCCTTCCAAAGCCCCTCCTGCTGGGCTTACCAGTTGGTCGAAGTGGGCTGGAGCCATTTATTTATTTGAAAAGGTTTCACCAGGAAAGACAACATGAGCTGTAAACAGCTCATTTCCAGAAATGTCCTGAAGGGAGGGGTTACACAAGGTTACACAAGTAGGGGAGTAAAACAGACAGGCAGTATAAAAACAGTACAGCATACATACAATACATTACTAGCTCAGACAAGGAAGGACTGACCATAGCATTATTAAGGTAAAATCATACAAGGTTACAATACCACAGGCACACGAGTATAACAGGTAACAAGGAAGGTGCAGACCCTAATGGAGTAACACCTTAAAGGGACACTGTCAATCCCCGGTCTCAAAGTGTCCCTAGTTTGGAAAACACATTTTATGATTGTCAACATTCTGGTAGGACTGCTGATGTAGCTAGCAGTTTGATTCAGACTCTTTTTCTTAATAAAAGTGAAAAACAGACTGCCCACCATACTGCTGTTTACCACACAAACACAGGTTTGTTTACATTCCTTGATCACCTCCAGCTGCATCTTTCCTGGACTTGGGAACACCCACAACACAGTCTATCCACTTGTGATGCAGTGGGAGTATAGGAGGCTACTGCCTCATGACTGACTGCACTATCTGGGTGTGTTTCTAATGCTCAGGAAGTTTGCAGTAAGAAGAGTTCCAGGATTGTAAACAAAAACAAAGTGGTTTATAAATATACATTGCCATGCATTTCAATTCTACTAAACAAGGAGACAGACAAAACAAACAGTAACATCAATGAATTTTAGAAAAGGTAAGCAATCATAAAATGTGAGTTTTTAACTAGAAATGATATGATTAACAACAGGTTGACCGTGTCCCTTTGAAGTGCAAGATGAGGCTGGAAAGGGACAGGAAGTACCAAGTGCAGAGTAGGCAGGGGGTGCCAAGTGTAAGTAGGCAGAAAGAATGGAAGAAGTGCTTAGTCGTCAGGGTAACCATGCTACCCCACAGCACACTATCCCTTCATCTGATGTCCGCAAAACAGCAGCTGCCTCCACCCCCACTGGCCATTCTCGAAGCAAGCAGAGCCACCCACTCTCTCCTAGGCAAGTTATCTTCCAGCAAAAGTAACACGTCTCAAACTTGGGATGCAAACTCAGATCGTTGGTACAGTGAGTCAAATGCTTACTACTGCATGGTCATGCAACACCAGTCATAAATATTTCTGAATAAGAATGAAGTGTCATGTTCTCCAAAATGCTATGGTTGTACAGCAATATGTTTGAAAACCAAATTGGGACCAAAAATGAGGGACAGTGTCTCTGTATGAGTAAAATTTCACAAGCGCATACTGTAAACAACTGGTCAGTGACTCAGCAGGGGAACAATGCACACTCCCATACTGCTTTTCAATCTAGCCTAACTTGCCAAAGGAACTCTTATGTGAACATCAGTGTATAATCCAACAGTTCTTGTATTTGCATAACTAAAACACGATTCAATTAGTACTCCAGAAAATGGGTGCGTTATACCAAACATACTACAGACATGATTAGACAAGGGCAGATTTACCATGAACAGTGTGGCAGACAACACTGAAAAGCAACAGGGCTACTCTAGTCTAATTACCAGCTACTACTTGGACTAATTAGCAAACATACCTGCATCTGCAATGCAAAGATCTGTGCAGCAAAGTGATATTGCCAAACAAAATTGTGGGTGTTACTAGATATTTGACATTTTATACAGAATCTATTTTTTTTTTTTTTTTTTTTGAGTCAAATGATTGTTTCACTAAAATGAGTTTCCACTTTTCTTGCTCTTTTGAAAAGTTTTACATAATAAAACCCATTTACAGTATACAACAGGTACAGTATAGGGAGAAATACCACAGAATAAAAATATACACTACTCACCTGTAACCTGAGTTCTAGGAGTGGTATATAGTTCACATCCACAAGCTAGCAGTTCCACTGGAACAATCCAAATCATTTGGCATCTTTAAGCAAATTCCTCCCACCAACTGGACTGTATATCCTCTGGCTCCACCCCCTGACATCAGCTCTTTGCACGCTGGAAGTAGGAATCCATGTGCCACTTGCCAGGGAAGGCCAGGTGGTTTGTGTGAATGTGAACTGCATATCACTCCTAGAACTATGGTTACAGGTGAGTAACCTATATTTCTAAGGGTGTGGATACAGTCGACTATCCACACTCAGGTAGACACTTAGCAGTGCCCCAAAAGGAGGGCGCAAGGTATGCATCCCAGTTTGGTGAACAGAGACTGGAGAACCAATGTCCCAAAAGCAGTATCCCAATGTGACATAACGTCAGTGCTGTAATGGGAAATTAAGGTGTGTGCTTTCCTCCAGGCAGCAGAGCGACAGATTACCTGTATGGGATGTCTCTGGAGGCAGCCACCGATGCAGCACTATGTCTAGTGGAATGAGCCCTAGGCCCTCTGGGAGGCTCCCTACTAGCCAAACTATAGCTGCAGTAGATAATGTTTTACATCTGCTTAGCTGCTAGTCTGCCAGGTGCAGCTTCAGCATATTTCACAAACAGCTGAGCAGCCTCAATCCAAACTCCAGCTGTGTGCTCCTTTCCGTAAAAGAACACCCTACACAGTATGTAGCCTGTGACTGGTCGCCAAGGTCAGGTTAGTAAATTATACCGGTAAAGTTAATCACCTGGTAAAGGCGAAACTGTGATAAGACCTTTGGGTGGAGGTGAAGGAAGACCAGAAAACCAGGAAGACCAGGAAGTCCTTGTGCAAGACCAGATAAGGAGACTCCACTGAGAGCTCCTGAAGCTCAACAATCCTTCTAGCTGATGTGACAGACCCCAAGAAAGCCACCTTCCACAACAGGCAAGACAGAGCACACACCTGTGCATAAGCTCAAATGATTTGCCCATGAGCAGAGCCAGCACCATCAGTAGGTCCCAAGGTGGTGGTGGTTCACGCACCGGAGGGGACAGGTGGTTCAGGCCCCTGGTGCTGGGACCACTGTCAACTCAGTTTCCACTGCAGGTGGCACATCTGCCAGTGTGCCCAAAAGGCCATGCTGGTGGTGGATGCCATGCACCCAAGCAGTCACAGAAAATCCTGAGCAAGGCGTGTATACACAACCTGAAATGTTAAAGCACAAGAGGTAAGGTCCTGGGCCTCATTCACAGGGGGACAGGCCTTGGTCTGGAGGAGTCTAGTTCTGCACCGATCAACTTGATTACCTATAAGGGGATCAGTTCTGACTTGTCCGTGTTGACCAGAAGGCCGACGTCCTGGCAGGTCTGGAGGGCCAGATCCCTGGACCTCTCCACAGCCTCCTTGGATGGGCCAGCAATCAGTTACCGAGGTAGGGGTACACCTTGAAGCCCTGTCACCGCTGGAGGGCTGCAATCAATGCCATGCACTTGGCAAAGACCCCGGGCACAGATGAGGGGCTGAAGGGCATAACCTTGAACTGATACTGGACTCCTTCTGTGCAGAACTTGATGTACCCACCAGTGGGATGAAAAGGACTGGCAAGGCAGTAGCCAGAGGACAGCCTAAGTGCCTTGGCCTTCATTTGGATTCAAACATTTTGACCGAATATATACCTTAATTCAGCTGGCCATGGATAAGAGCCTGTCCAACACAGCACATACCTCTGCTTGGGCCTTAGTTTTTGAAATCCTGGCTACCACCCTGACTGGAATGTGCAAGAACGCATCCTGGAGATCTACAGAGCATAACTACATGCCCTGTTCCAGGGATGGTATGATCTGGCTCAAAGTGACTATCTAGAATTTACGCTTCTGCATAAACTGGTTCCAGTCGTGCAGATCAAGGATGGGGTGTTGGACCCTAGACACATACCCCTGACTTGCCAGGGAGTCTGGCGCATGGGTTACTGCTCCTTTTGCAAGGAGTAGAGCAATGTCTCCCCTTAAGGTAGACGTGTCCTGCAACACTAAGGACTCTCAAGGAGTGTGGAGTCAGTAAGGTGGGAGGGCCTCGAATTCTAGAGGCAATCCTCTTCCTACCACCTCCAGTACCCACTTGTCCATAGTAATGATGGAGCAACGTGACCAGAGGAGGTATAGCCAACCCCCTCCCCCCCCACAGGGAACTGGGTCAGGGACTGAATAGTCTGGAGAAGGATACCCCCCCATCCCATCACTGTACAGTGGCCGCTGGGTCCGAAAGGCACCACTTTCCCTACCCCAACACTTTTTGGCCCCTGGCTTCCATGTGGGCTTCAGATGTCAGGCCTAGTATTGTCTCTTAAGATCGAGGCCAAAGCTGTTGTGGCTGACAGGACAGATATTGGAAAGTCTTTTTCTTAGGCTTCATAGCCTTAGGGTCCCTCTGGGATGAAGCCACAGAATCTAGGGTGGCACTGGACTTCTTGATCCTGGTGAAATGTCCTTCTACCCCATGGTCAAAGAGGTCAGTGTCCAAGAAGGGGACACTGGCCAGCTTGTGCCAAGTATCTGCCATGAGCATGGAAAGTCTCAACCAGGCCCTGTGATGCATCATGACAGCTGCTGCCATGGCACGGGGCACAGGAGTCGCCAATGCCATCTATAGCTGGTGTTTAGCCAGCACTTGACCCTACTCTCATACCAACTTCAACGGCAACTGCTTGTCAGCAGGGAGGTGAGACTAGATCTCAACCAGCACTTCCAGCAGGGAATGACCTACGCTGGCCATCAGGACAGCACAAATGGCCTGCCGGAGCCCCAGAAAGAAAGCATAACAGATCTTCTTGACCACATGGTCAAGCTTCTTTAACCCTCTGTCCAGGTGCTTGTCCACATTCCCTTGGCCTTCGGACAACACTTAAAAATAAGGGTGGTCCAAGAACCCTGAAAGGGATCTTGTGGGGACCACATACTTGCAGACCATACAGGTGGAGGGTACTGGGCAGGATGCAGGACATTGCCAAAGCTTCAGGGCTGGTCCCCAAATGGCCTCAGCCACAAGAAAAGCATCCCCCGAGGAATGGTCCTTGTCCAATACATCAGTGAAGGGGTACTTAGCCAGAGTCTGAACTGGTTTCAAAGACACATTCATGGACTCCAACATGAGGCAGAGGACAGCTCAAGGACACCGACCCATGGACACTTCTTCCACTGAGCCATGATCGAAAATGTGAGTCCTTGAAGACAACATGGATAACCCATCTGAGTCATTCAAGGACTTCTCGAAAGACGACCCTGGACTGTTTGCCGCAGTGGACCACCCCAGTGTCCTCAGACTGACTGATTTTCAGCTGCAGCACAGTGTCCTTAGTCGAGGCTTCCACCAAGGACTGCGATGGGGAAGCTCCACTTGCAGGAGTGGAGAGGCAGATGCCAAAGACACCTGTCGAGGATGGAATGGTGAGGGCATGACTGGCTGATGCTAAGTGACTGTAGGTCCAGGAGGTAGAGATCTACCCACTCCACAGTGGTCCAAAGCTGCCAGAGGAGCTCCTTGTTAACACCTCTACATCCTGCGGTGGTGTCCCCCAGTCACGCAAGCTTGAGCATCTAAGCAGTGTTTCAAGCTCGACCGCTGACCCAAGAGTCAATGTCAAGGAAGGTCGTGGTAGATCACACGCTGAGCCATGTTCACAATCATTGACTTCAGAGGTATGACTGCTGGTGGGGACTGGTCTCCAGTGGATCCAATCAAAGACACTGACTGGGCTTCAGCCTCCTGGATAAAGACAGAGAGCACCGTTGTTTGGGAGATCGACTACTCGATCTCCTCTGACAAATGGTTGATGGACTCAAGAGACATCCCAGCCTGCTCAATCTAAGTCAAGTTCAATAAGCCCAATAGGAACACATCGAGGAGTTGGTCAACGAAACCCTTGACTGAAGGAAGCTCAAAGTGAGTTGAGCAGTTGGGGAGTCGAGAGAACGGGAGGACCTTGATCTCTTCCTGATCCTACGACTGGTACCGACAGTGCTTGTGTTTCTTACCATGGTGATAAGGGCTGTACCCAAAGGTCTCAAAAGCCTAACACTATCATGGTATCCCCTCCATGAGTGACCCTCTGATGCTGTCCCCAGCCAGAAGCAATGCCGAGGCTGTTGAGGTACTTAGCGCAGCAGCCACCACCTCCTCCTTGAAAGCTACAAGTTGATCAGCAGACCTGGCAGCTGCCGAGGCCTTCTTGCAGCCTTTTGGCTAAAGTCTGGGATCGAGACCAGCTGGTCAACAGAGGAGAAGCCTGGCCGTACGATCTTCCAGCGACACTGGAAGCACTGTATGACAAAGCCCACAACCCTCCATGTCGTGCTGCACACCCAAGCAAAAGAGACGGGACACGTGGGGGCCAGTGTTTGACATTTTCTGCTGACATGCAATGCAGAACTTTAAATCTGCAAGACAGTTTTCCTTCTTCCACGACAGAGTCAAGGAGGCAGAGCTGGTACAAGAGGAGAATTAAGTATTTTCGAAAAAAGTATTTTGTAGAAAGAAGTTTTTGCCAAAATGCTAACTTTAGGAACCCTTGAATGCTACACAGCTGCAAAGGAGGAGACCTGTCCCTTCCAGTGTATAAAAAGATCTGGATCATGGGGCAGAGTTGGAGGATATACTGCCCGGGTGGTAGGAGTTTAGCTTACAGACATCTGACAATTTGAACCATTCCAGTAGAACTGCTAGACTGTGGATAGTGCACTGTATCCATGCCCTCAAAACTGATATGTTGGATCGATTTTATAAGCTGTCACAACATCTTGCGTACGTCACAACTTATTATTTAGCAAAGCTGAGCACACTACTTAGAAACATAAAAAACAGACAGCAGATAAGGACTGCTTGGCCCACCTAGTCTGCCCATTTTCCCTACCTAATGTAATATCGCAGATCCTACTTATCTCCAACTTTTACCCTCTCTTTCCATTGCTAGATTTCCCTTGTGCTTATCCCATGGATTCTTGAATTCCCCTACCATTTTTGCCCTCACCACCTCCGCTGAGAGGCTGTTCTATGCATCCACCACCCTTTCCGTGGAAAAAAATACTTCCTCATGTTACCCCTGAGTCTACCCTCTTCCAGCCTCATATCATGACCCCTTGTTCTTGAACACCTTTTTCTCTGAAAGGCACTATTGTCTTGTACCTTATTTATGCCCCTGAGGTATTTTAAGGTCTCTGTCATACCCCCCACTTCTCTTCCAGGGTATACTGCACATATTGAGATTCTCTAGTCTCTCCTTATATGACTTTTGGTGCAGACCCTGCACCATTTTTGCTGCCACCCAGGCGGTGTATATACCACAACTCTGCCTTGTGACATCAGATCTTAGCACTCTGGAACCAGGGATCTGTGTACCACCTGCCGGGGAAGGTTGGGGGGGGGGTTATGTGTATGTGAAGCATACATCACTCCTAGAACTACGGTTACAGGTACATCACTTATTTTTCTAGGGAATGAATATGGGTCACCATCCACACACTGGCGCAGTTCTCTGGGAGGAGGGGGCAGGCATGCACCCCTACCTGATGAACACAGATTGGAAAACCGAGGTTCCAAAACCAGCATCCCAGTAAGACTCAAGGTCAATGAGGTAGTTGGGTAATGAAAGTGTGTGTGTAGACTTCCAGGCAGCAGCCCTGCAGATTTCCTGTATAGGGATGCCCCTGAAAGCAGCCATCTAGGCAGTGGTATGGCTAGTGGAATGAGCGCTAAGCCCTACAGGAGGCTCCCTACCAGTCAACCTACAGCAGAGGTCAATGCAGAATTTTATCAACCTGTCAATCATCAGCTTTGCTGTCAGTCTGCCAGGCACAGCTTCAGCGCAAGTTACAAACAGCTGGTGAGCCTCTCCCTGAACCCCAGCCATGCGCTCCTTGTAGTAAAGAGCTCCCTCCACACGTCCAGCGTATGGAGCCTATGGTTGTCCTGCAAAGTGGGATCAGTAAAGCAGACCATCAAGTTTATTACCTCAGCAAGGTGACACTCCGATACTACCTTTGTGAGAAACTTTGGGTTGGGGCAAAGAACGACTTTGTTCCTGTGGAAGACCAGATAGGGAGACTCCTCTGAGAGCACCTGGAGTTCCCCGATCCTTCTGGCTGACATAACCACAAGACCACCATCTTCCCTGAATGTTGTGACATTTTGCACCTCTGCATCAGCGCAAATGGCTTGCCCATCAGCATCGCCAACACTAGCAGTAGGTCCCACAGTGAAAATGGCTCACGCACCGGAGGGGAGAGGTGGTCCAAGCCCCTGAAGAAGCACACAACCACCTTTTCCTAGGTCACCGTCAGCTTACCAGCCCACGTCCGGTAAGCAGAGGTGGCTGCCAGAATGCACCAACAAGTCATCGCTCACAGTCCCAGTGACAGTGAGATCAAAGGTAGTCCAAGTGCTAGCCACAGGGCAGGCAAAGGAATCAAGCTTCCTGCCCTGACATCAAATGGAACATCTCTTCCATTTAAAGGCACATCTGTGAGTTGATTCTTTCCGGATGACCTCCACAACGTGGAGCTCATCCTCCAAGAGACCCAAGGTCTATAACTCTAGCCACTCAGGAACCAGGCAGTGAGATACAGGGGCTGCAGGTCCGGGTGCAGGACCATCCCCCGTTGTCTGGACAGCAGATCCAGGTGAAGAGGCAGTCACCATGGAGGTCTGCTGCGGAGGCTGAGGAGATCTGAGTATCAGAACTGCCTTGGCCAGTCTGGAACTATCACGATCATCCACACCTTGTCCTTCTGGGCCTTGGCCATGGCATGGGGTCATAATGTCGCAAGACACTATGCCGCATGCAAAAAGTGCACTGCCAATACAGCATGATTTCTTGCATGTGGCATGTCTTTTTTTTTGCAGGGGGCTCAGCCACCCACAACCCCCTTTACGATGGGTTGTGCCCCCTGAACCCCCCCCAAAATAAGGATTCTTAACAGTAAAATACAATAATAATAATCTTTATTTTTAATGCGCCTTTCAAGTGTCAAGGCGCAGTACACATTAAAACAGTTTAAAACAATGCTGCAACCACAGTAATAAATATAATATACACAGTATATATACAGTTTGAGATCTGTAATCCTAATCACCATAGGCCCTGCTCCATAGATACATCTTTAGTGCCTGTTTAAATCCCCCCACGGTCATGCACTACCGAATCTGATGGGGTAGAGAATTCTAGAGGGTTGGGGCCACAAACATAAATGCCCATGCCCCTGAAGATTTTAAAGAAACCCTCAGAATCTCTAGCAACCCCTCATCGGCCGAGCGGAGCAGTCACTCAGGATGGTAAGGGACCAGAAGCTCTTTCAGGTAGTCAGGGCCCAGTCCACGTAGAGCTTTGTAAGTCAGCAATCTGACTTTGAAGGTGATCCGCCACCTAACTGGCAGGCAGTGCAGTTCCCGCAGCACTGGTGTGATGTGAGAGGACCGAGGAGTTCCCATCAACAACCAGGCTGTGGAATTCTGCACCAGCTGCAGGCAGCATATATCAACCCCCGGCAGCCCAAAGTAAAGGGAGTTGCAATAATCCAGATGCGAGGTCACAAAGGCGTGCATCAATGTAGGAAGGTCTCCGGGCGGAACAAGGTGCTTGATCCTATCGATGTTCTTCAGATGATAAAAGGATAACTTAACGGCAGTTGACACCTGAGATCGAAGTGTTAACCCTTTGTCAAGTATCACCCCTAGGTCTCGCACCCATTCAGAGGCAGGGAGCTCAGAATCCCCCAGGAATAATCCCGTGGGTTTACCTGACCCCAACCCCCCTATCCGGCGACCTGGATCCACAAATATCACCGCAGTCTTCCCGGGATTCAACTTCAGCCAGCTAGAGTTCATCCAATCCTGGATTTCAGTGAGGCAGTCATTAAATACCGAGAGTGCTCCATCCTGGTCGGGCACAAAAGACAGGCAGAGATGGGTATCATGAGCATAGCAATGAAACTTCAGCCCATACTGTCTTACAATGTCTCCGAGGGGCAGCATATACACCGCAAACAACATGGGGGACAGCACCGAGCCCTGAGGAACCCCACATGATAGAGAGACAGGCTCAGAGGAAAAGACCCCCGACACCACCCTCTGGGTTCTGCCAGTGAGGAATGATGTAAACCATCCGTGGACCAACCCAGAAAGACCACAGATGAATCTAAGGCGCACAAGCAGTACCCCATGGTCCACAGTGTCAAAGGCTGATGACAGATCAAGAAGTACCAAAATGGACCATTTTTTCTGATCTCTCACCATCAGGAGATCATTAAGCACCCGAACCATTGCAGTCTCGGTACTGTGCCTCTTTCGAAAACTGGACTGGAGAGATTCGTAGATGCTATGGATGGTCAAATGGTTCTCCAGCTGTACAGCCACTACTTTCCTAATCACCTTCCCCACAAAAGGGAAGGTTAGAGATAGGTCTGTAGTTTGAGAGAGAGTCTGGGTCCAGTGAAGCTTTCTTCAACAAAGGTGTCACTACTGCCTCCTTCAGGGAACAGGGGTACTCCCCAGAGTCAAGAGAGCATCAGACTATCTGCGCCAGAACCGGGCCGATAACATCCCAACAGCCCATAATCAGGGCTGTAGGGCCAGGATCTAAACTACAAGCATGTAGGGTGCATACCCTGGACAATCTGCATGACATCCATGATTCCTGGCCAGTCGAAGGAACTCCAGGAGAAGGGGGAGATAGTGGCCAAGCATCGATCATCAGCAACTCCCACTGAGTGTGCTGAACTGATCTCTGACCCGATGGCCACCTTATCAGCAAAAAAACGAGCAAGCTCTTCACACTGTAATTGTGAAAATGCTCTTCTAACTTGCAGACAACCTGGATGCACAATCTGTCCACAGTTTGAAAAAGCTGAGCTGGTTAGTTCTGAGTGGCAGTAATCTCCCCGGACAGGAACTCTGCCTTCTTATGGGAGATTGCTGACTGACAGAGTTGATAATGCTCTAGCAGTCTAAGATGGTCGGCTTCTAATTTGGATTTCTGCCAGCACCGCTCTAGCCTTCGTCCTAGTCGTTGCAACTCCCCCAAGGTCTCATCGAACCATGGAGACTGAAGGCAAAGGGAGAGAGGACGAACGCAGACTGGAGCAATGGAATCCAGTGCTGAGGCAATGGCCTTATTATAGGCCAAAACCAAAACCTCCAGATCCACGCTTGCCATAGGAAATTCTGATAGATCAAGCACCGCAGCTAGACCATCAGGAGTCACATCCCATAAAGGACAGTACTTGACCATCTCCACAGGGGTTGGCCTACGAGGAGGGGTGCAAAAGTTGAATCGCACAGTGTAGTGGTCGGACCACCCAATGGGTTCCACCCCTACGTCAGAGGCCTCGATCCCCAGGAGGAAGACCAGATCAAGAGAATGGCTGTGTTTATGGGTAGCAGAGGTAACAACCTGTGTGAGGCCCACTGAGATCAGTCACCCAGGACCATCAGCCTAGGTGACTCAAATGCCAGGTCGACCACGAATTCCGCTACTTCCTTAAGGAATAGATTCTCATCCCCGGGTGGACAGTAGATGAGAGCCATCCTGTAACCTACACCTGCTACTATGGCACATTCAAATGATCTAGCTTCCTCAACTGGTACACTTGTGAGATCCAATTCGGTCTTGAAACAGACCACAACCCCCCTCCCCTGCAGCCCAATCTCGGGCGGTGTATCACCGAATACCCGGCTGGAATTCCAGCCTCAAGCATGGGGCCCGCATTTCCATCCAGCCAGGTTTTGGTGATGCATGCCAGATCTGTTGTCCCAACAAGATGTGCAATAATTGCAGTCTTGTTGATAGATCTGGCATTACATAACACCGCCTGAGTTGGACAGAACTCCTGGGCCACCCTGACCTTCTGCCCACCACCAATGGTGGTGCCCTTGGGTATGGGGACCAGACAGGATAACCCAGGTTCTAGACTCCATTTTGCCCCAGGGCATCTTCTGTGCTTAACAACCCTGATGTGAGCGTCCCGCTCTTCCAACCTCCGCTGTTCACAACCCCCCTCCCGTGAGCAATACCCAAAGCCCGACAACGCTGATAGGTGGAAAAGAGTAACGATGGGAGGAAGAAAGGGCGGAGGGCATGAAGTGCGGAGGCTGAACACACATGACCTGGTTGGGGGGGTAGAACTATGACATATCCCAGGCCCCAGACATGGAGCAGGGAAAAACAATGAACTTCAGATATAGATAGTGTACACAAATCCACACCAAATGTAAATAGTATACACAACCCCACAAATCTTATCCCTTTCCTAAAATTTCCCACTCACTTTCCCCTCAAAAAAGGAAAGATCCAAGAAAAATACATAAACATTTATTCAGCCCACAGGTCCTCTCACTACGTGGAGCCCTATAAGACCTAAACTAATTTAACTTACTAAAAACAAAAAACATTTATTCAGCACACAGGTCTTACTACCTGGTGCCCTACTTAATCTAAGCACTCTCACTGCTTAGCACAAACAATAAATATACATTAATGAAAAAGAAACTAAACCACTAAAACTAAGAGGGGGAATTAAGGAAATGTTGTGGAGAAGCCGCCCTCCAGACAACCTCTCTCACATAAATCTGAAGTTTGCAGAATCTCAGCTGTTAAAAAGCACTCTCACTGCTGACAAAATTTCTGAAGAATTAAAATAAAGTCATGGAGTACTTGCAGTCAGGAGAAGTCCAGCCCAGCCATGGGCTTATCAGGCAGGCAACCTTTTATCACACTTGAGTTCCAAAAACTCCAAAGCACCAGCCCGAATATCGTAGAAGGGCATTCGGTAGCCCAAAGTTCCAGTAACTTCCAATCTCAGAGATCCAACCCAGGTCCCAGAAAAGCCATCCACCAGGCCGCCAGTTCCTGCCGGAAATTCAGGAGATGACTACCCTAGGCTATGCCAGCGGCCCACTACCTCGATTCCAAGATAAATCAGCCCACCAGCCGACTTTACCGGGAGTCTAGGGGAATAGGATTGCTGGGCCAGCCCTCCAGCAGGCCCCACTCACAGCTCCTGTGTGAGTCGCTAACCCTAAGACACCTCATAAACCCCACAGATCCCAGCTATACAAAGTCCAGGTCCCATTTAAAGAAGGATCACCACTACACGACTTTCAGTCCAACAATCCAGGAAATAAAGGCTGCAAATTCCCTTTTCCCAATTCACTACAGACTTTATGTCCCAAGGTAACACAGCCAAACTCCTCGGTGACCTTTATCCACATCAAACCCCTGCTCCTCCCGATCCCATTCATGACACAAACTTATCCTTGTACAGTACACGCTCGGGGGATACATACATTTATTTTTTATTTTATTTAGTTTTTGTTGACCAGGCAAGTGCACTAGACAAATCCTACCTATTTTCAGGCACGACCCGGGGGGAGGGGGATACAGATGAATGCCAACTGACCTTGAACCAGATTAAGCTGTTGGTGGTATTTTTAGTGAATGAGAGAAATTTGGCCAGGACACCGTAGAAATTCCCCTACTCTTTTCGATAAGTGCCATGGGATCTTTAACATCCACCTGAATTACCATCAATCCAGGCAGATGGGATCTCGATTTAACGTAGACATCAATCCAGCCCCCCCCACACGGAAAGATGACTGCCAGACCACAGGACCACATGGTTTTCTAACAGTAGTCCAGACACTAATCCAACACGCCCGGTGAGGCGTTAAATGATGAGATGCACAAAAATTAAAAATGATTTACTTTTTTCTGGGACCGGGAAACAATCCCAGTCCCAAACATTCTGCCTGCATCTCCTGCTGCTAGTGACTCATCTCATAGAGCCACAGCAGCTGCTCGGCAGAGACCCATCCCAGCAGAGTTCTTATCCTCTGCCTGGGACATCCAAGAGGGTGCAATACCACGCACAGAAGCATTCACAGTATTGCACCCCCTTGCTCACATTTACAGCACTATTTCGGTTTAGCGATCATGCCGTACACTTAGGCATACGACATATTTACCCGGTAGGCTTGGCCATCACATTATGAATCAAGGAGAAGGGGAGGAAGGTAAATGCGAGGCCTGGGGTCCAGGGCTTCATGAAGGCATCCCCCAATGTCCCAAACTGTTGGGAGCAGGAACAAAACAAACTCATTTTGGTGTTCTCTCAGAAGGCAGACAGATCCACCAGAGAAGTGCCCACAGGGTGAACAGGTAGTTGATCTTGCACCTCCTCATTCAGCGCACACTCATGCAATGTCTCTATAACCTGGCTAACAGTGTCTACCAGCTGACTGTTCTCTCCAGTGACATGGAACACCTGGAGATCTCCACCCAGGCTGTGCACAATGGATCAGGTGTGGAGGGCCTCACGACACAAGGGAAGGGAGGGTGTTCCGCCCTACCCATTCATGGAGATCATGGTCGGGGTGTTGTCTGTCTTAACCTGCACAACCTGAACTCTGACTAGGGGAGTGAATTCAGTCAGAGCAAGCCACATTGCATGGAGCTCCAGCAGGTTTATATGGTGACGAGACTCCCAGGGTGACCAGAACCCATAAGCTCTGTGACCTCCCAGGTGCACGCCAAGCCCAGAGATGCACCTGCTGTGAGTGTGACAGACTGTTCTGGGAGGCCAAATGGGACTCCTAACTCCAGGTGTGGTGGGTCAGCCACCACTGGATGGCATCCCACATCAACTGGGTTATGATGACTGGCTGGTCCAAGTGGTCTACATGCTGGGACACTGATAGTCCGACTCCCACTGCAGGTGGCACAACTGCCAGCGGGCCCACGAGACCACGCAGGTGCAGGATGCCATGTACCCCAGCCTCAGTAAATCCTGGGCAGGGTGTAAGAGCCCAATCTGAAATAAATTGGGCAAAGGAGGTAAGATCCTACGCCCAGTATATGCAGGGAGGTGGGCCTTGGCCTGCATGAAGTCTAATTCTGCTTCAATGGGTTTGATCACTTGTGTGGGTACCAGTTCAGACTTGTTGGGGTTGACCAGCAGACCCCAGTTTCAGCAGATCCGGAAAGCCAGATCTCTGGACCTCTCTACGGCCTCCTTGGACAGGCCTGCTAGCAGCCAGTCATCCAGGTAGATACACATCCTGACCCCTAGGTGCCTCAGGTAAACTGCCACCACTGCAATGCACTTGGTGAAGACCCCAGGTGTCCAGGAGAAGCCAAAGGGTTATGACATGGAACTGGTACATGACCCCTTCTCCTCTTGGAACTGGAGAAAATGGTGGTGGGATGGACGGACTGGGACCTTGAACACATCATGGAAGTCTAGAGAGCAGAACCACATGCCCTGTTTCACAGATGGAATGATCTGATTCAGGGTGACCATGCTGAACCTGCCCTTTTGCATGGATTGGTTCAGATCATGCAGATCTAGTATGGGGCACCCACCACTCTCATCCATTCTGGAACCAGGAAGTACCTGGACACGTAACCCTGATTGGCCAAGGGGGCTGGGACACGGGCTATTGCCCTTTTTGCAAGGAGATGCTATGTCTTTCCGAAGGACAGACTGCATAGAAACAGACTTTGATGGCAGATAAGGACCGCTTGGGCCCACCTAGTCTGCCCACTTCCCCACCTACTGGATAAGCTGCAGATCCTAGTTAACCAACAGCCTATTTCTT
Source organism: Neoceratodus forsteri (assembly GCA_016271365.2). Classification (NCBI taxonomy): domain Eukaryota; kingdom Metazoa; phylum Chordata; order Ceratodontiformes; family Ceratodontidae; genus Neoceratodus; species Neoceratodus forsteri. The sequence goes on along the minus strand of CM028129.1, from coordinate 815,862,340 downwards.
CCTACCCCCACAAGAATTACCTTATGTCTGTCCCATGCATTCTTGAATTCTCCCACTGTTTTTGACCCCATGACCTCAGGAAGGCAGTTCCATGCGTCCACCACCCTTTCTGTGAAAAAATAATTCCTCACACTGCCCCTGAGCCAACCCCCCTCCATCTTAAAATTGTGTCTCCTTGTTGTTGCAGATCTCTTTTTCTGAAAGATGCTACCCTCTTGGACTTTGTTGATTCCCTTGAGGTACTTAAAAAGTTTCTATCATGTCCCCTCTCTCCTCCACTCCTCAAGGGTATACATAGCTCCTTTAGTCTCTCTTCATATGGCTTCTGTTGCAGACCCTGCACCATTTTAGTTCCCCTCCTCTGGACTGCCTCCATCCTGTCTATGTCCTTGCGGAGATGGGGTTTCCAGAACTGCACACAGTACTCCAGAAACTGTCCGTACAGAGGGATAACAACTTCCTGTTTTCTACTGGTGATGCCTCTCCCTATACATCCCAGTATCTCCCCAGCCATCCCTAATGCCTTCTCACATTGCTTAGTAAGCTTTAGGTCATCTGATATGACTACCCCCAGGTCCCTTTCCATTTTTGTTGCTGTTACTACTCACCCCTCCCCCCACTGTATACTCTTCCCCTAGGTTTTTGTTTCCCAGGTGCATTACTTTGCACTGAATCTAAGCTGCCATACTTCTGACCATTCCTCCAACCTTGCTTGTGACATACTGAACTACTGAGGTGCGTGAAGGCGGTGAAGCAGGAGAACCTCTACGTCTAGAGGCAACCCTCTGCCCACTATGTCTAACACCCACTTGCCTGTTGTGATAGCTGACCAACGTGGCAAGAAGTGATATAGCCACCCTCCTACAGGCAGAGCTGACAGGAACAGAATGGCTGGAGAGATGACACCCCCCAACCTGTCAATTGGCAGCTTCTGCAGGGACACCTGCAGCTGCAGGGGCACCACCTCCCTGTTTCCCTTTCTCAGGACCCTGGCCCCTGGACTTGGGGTGCCAGGCCTGGTATTGCCTCTACTGGGGCTGCTGCCAAGGAGACTGTGCTGAAATAACAGATTCCAGAAAGCCTGTTTCTTAGACTTCTTTTTCATGTCCTTCTGGGACCATGCCACATAATCCAGAGTGGCACTGGACTTAATAGGGGTGGACCAGCGGTGGAACCACTAATGGCTGACAGGTGATTGGAGGTCCAGGGAGCAGAGCCCTACTCTGCCCCATGATACGCCAGTGTTGCCAGAGGAGCTCCTTGCAGCACCTGTACAGCTTGAGATGCTGCCTCTCCTCATCTGATGATGAGAAGGTAGAGAAGCGTAGACTGCAACGCCTCCCGGTTGAGTGGGACCAAACAATCAACATCCAAGTGAGCCATCCAGCTGGTTATGGTACACCACATGCCGGCCTATGCTGACCAAAATAGGCATGGAAAACAACCAGTGGTGGGATACCAACCGGACCACTTCCTCACTGGGGAAGGACTGGGAATGCCAGGGTCTGTGAGATCGACTCCTCAACCTCATTCGATAGCCAATCATCAGGTTCTAAGAAATCTCTACTGCCAAAGTCAACTGGCTCGACGGCAGTGCTGAAGAGCCCCTGACAAGCCTGACCTGCCCTTGACCAAAGGGTGCACAACCACAGGCGAGTGGTCAAAGATCACAAGAGCGGGAGGACCTCAGTCTCTCCTGGTCCTATGATAGTAGTGCTTGTGCTTGGAACCATGATGGGAACAATTCTCCTCCAAGGTCTAGAGGGCCAAACGCATGTCCCGGAAGAATCCAGTGAATGATCCTCTGACGGCAAGTTGGGGGAACAGTGCCAAGACCAAGGAGGTGCTGCTGTGGCAACTGCCAAATCTGCCTCAAGGACTGCAAGCTGATGGGCAGACATGGCCGCAGTGGGGCCTTCTTGCAGCCCTTTCGGCAGTCTTTTGGATCCCGTTCTGAAGGCCGACTCAGCAAGAGGCGGAGCTTCCTGTCTTCCAAGGACTCAGGAAGCATGGACATACAAAGGCTGCACCCAGTCACACTATGCTGCCCAGCCAGGCAATATATGGATGTGTCATGCAGGTCGGAGACCAACATCTTCTGCTGGCACTGAATGTAAAACGTAAACCTCGGCTTCCATTGTTCCATTACAGATCTTGCAAGGGGAGTCGAAAGGACTGAGGAAAAACTAAGTACAAATTGAAAACTTCAATGAAAGGGTCACCTATGATGCAGAAAATCCTAAGCGCCAGCCGAAGGTGACCTGTTCTTTCCAGCGGAGAGAAAGAGTTGACATCATGGGGCAGAGCTGGGGGATAAATTACCCGGGTGGTGGGAGATTAGCTTAAAGACATCAGACAAATTAGCATATTCCAATGGAACTGTCAGTGTGGATAGTGAACTATATACATGCCTCTAGAATATAAGTTAGTTACTCACCTGTAACCACAGTTCTACTACTGGTATGCAGTTCACATTCACACCCTCTGGCAGTCTGCTGGAGACAGGTGAATCACTGGAACATCTTCAAGTTAAGCTCCTTCAACTATCTGTGATGGAATCCTCCAACTCTACCCTGTCAACTTCAGATCTTGCATGCCGGAAGCAGGTACCCTTACGTCACTTTCCAAGAAAGGTTGGGTGGGTTGTGTGGATGCGAACTATATACCGCAAACAGAACTATGGTTACAGATGAGTAACCTGTATTTCTAATGCAGTGGATAAAGTTCACTAGCCACACTACTACAGACTCCTAGCAGTCCTCTGGGAGGAGGGGGCAAGCCACGCACCCCTATATGGCGAACAGAGACTAGAGGAACGAGGTCCCAAAAGCAGCACTGCGATAACTCAGCAGGTTTATGCTGTAGTGAGATATGAACGTGTGTGCTTTAGCCCTGGTGGCCTGCCTAACTCCTTACTAGAGATGTTCCCTGGAGGCAGCCACAGAGTCTGCGTTAGATGTGGCTGAATGAGCCCTTAGCCCCTTGAGTGAATCCTTGCCCAACAACCAAAAGCAGGTAAGACAATGAAGGACGTGCTGTACCTGTCAGTCATTTGCTCTGCTGCTGGTGTGCAAGGGATGGCTTCAGTGTATGTGACAAACAGATATCAAGTCTCATCACAAATTCCCTTCAGGCACTCCCTATAATAGGATAGCATTCTCCACAGGACCAGGGTGTGAAGCCTGTGATCAATATCAGAGGTCATGTTATTAAAATATGCCAGGAGATTTATCACCTGGTTAAGCTGGCACTCAGACACTACCTTCAGGAACAATTTTGTGTGGGGGAGAAGAAAGACCTTATCATTTAGATAGATGAAATAAGGAGACTCCATTGAGAGCGCCTGGCGCTCACTCACCCTTCTGGCTGATGTGATGGCCATCAAGAAGGCAGGCTTCCATAACAAATGAGACAAATCTCACTTGTGACTCAAATGGCTTGTCCACGTGCACAGCCAGTACCAGCGGTAAGCCCCACAGAGGCAGTGGTACATGCACCTGATGGGACAGATGGTCCAGGCCTTTCAAAAAGCACCTAATCACCTTCTGCACCACAACAATCAAACCAGCCCATGCCTATTATGCAGAGATGACTGCCAGATTCACCTTTAGGGTCTTTGCTTGCAGTCATGACCACGACAAGGACCACAGGCAGTCCAGGAACATTGCTACTGCAAAGCACAAAGGATCAAGAGCCTTTCCTTGGCACAAGAGTGAGAACTTCTTCCACATGAAAGCAAACACTCTGCAAGCTGACTCCTTTCAGGACATCTCCATGATGTGGAGAAAGTCTTCTCAGAGACACAATGCCTGGAACTTTAACAGCTCAGGAACCAGGCTGGGAGGTGTAAGACAGTCACTCTGTTCTTTTCTTTATAGGTTTTCTCCCAAGCCAATATCTAGTCTCAGGCACATCTCTGTTCACAGGGATATACCCTGATCAGGATGAACCCATCTGTCATTCAAATGGCTACCAGGTTTTTCTCCCATGTTTCTTCCCCCTACTACCTCCCCTGGCAGGGGCAGTGCCTTTATCAGCCTTGCTCAGCCACAGCTTGCCCAGCTGCAGGGGTCGATGTGGTAGCAGAACCTGCTGCCAGCCCTCCACGGCCAAGACACACAGCCGAGCAGCAGCTGTCTCAGTCTTGGCCTTCCTCCCGATGTGACTTCCTGGGCTTGCATCTGAACCCGGCTCATCAGCATGGCAAAGCGATTAAGGACTGACCCCTATTGTCTCTTCAGCAGGTTGTGGCAGAGAAGCAACACGGCTGAGAGAGGGTGTCCTCCTGCAACATCCCAGTATTTGGTTGTGGGGGGGGTGGGCACAGAACAGGCTCAGTTTTCTGTTCTCCCTTAAGGCAAACAGAGCCAACAGAGGGGTGCCCCATTGACAGAACAGGTGGTCTACCACCTCCTGATGTACAGATAACTCCTGCGACAGCTATGCAACCCAGCTGAGAGTATCTGCCAGCTGGTTGTTCTCTCTCTTGCAATATGGATCACCAGGAGATCAGCCTGCAGGCTGAGCACCAGTGAGCAAGGCAGAACCCCTCCTGGCACAATATAAAAGGAATGCATCTTGTCCTACTTGTTCAGGTAGAACATGGGGGTCATGCAGTCAGTCTGGATGACCATGACTCAGCACAACAAATTCCTTTACTGCCAGATGTACTTCATGGAGCACCAGCAGGTTGATGTGGCATCAGGGCTCCTGAAGAAACAAGAACCCATGAGCCTATGTTGGGGTCTCCCAGGTATGCTGCCCACATCACCAGAGAAGCGTCCATCGCCAGAATTGTAGACAGCTCCAGGTGGACAACAGAAAATTCTTCCTCCAGATTCTGAAGACAAAGCCAACATTCAATGACATTACTCATCAGCTGGATCACCTGAACTGGTTGGTCCAAGTAACCGAAGCTCTGCGACCAATGGTGGCCCAACTCTCACTGAAGGGGTGCAATTCTCCAGCATGCACAGTGTTTTATTGAATTTACCAGCAAAGTGGACAGGATCAAAGACTCATTTTCAGCCATGCCTGGGGAAGGGGGAAAAACAATAGGGATACCATACAAATTTACAATACATTTTTACTTTATTTCAAAGTTTGGAAATACATCTTTGAACAGAAATGCTCATTTACAAAGTTTCCTCATCAGAATAACAATTTGCTTACACCATGTCCAAAGACAGTATTAAAAAGTGATTAACCTGGCCGGCCCGGTGGTACTTAGGCTTGAGGTGCTGGATGCCACACCTCGTGTTGCGCCGGCAACCCGGGTTGGGGAACGAGCCCGAACCACCGGGGGGCAGCAGGGGAGGAGGAGGATTGAGCGTCCGACGAACTGCTCTCCTCTCTCAGGGGTGGGATCCAGGGTAGCCCGGTGCAACAGTGACCCTCGGTGGAGACCGATGGCACTATAATGCACTCAGGTGTGTACAAGTGGGGACGATGTCAGGCAGCCACCTCCAGACGTAGGTGGGAGCACCTACGTCATGGGCTGATGACATGCATGCTTTACATCGGGGGGTACCAGAAGAAGGAAATACCCGGCGCTGAGGATCAGGCAACTGCACCAGTCCCCCATGCTCAATGTTGGGCTCTCCTCGACTGGTCTTCAATCTCCGTAGCCGGTCCCTGTCCGATGCTAGAGCCTGACTTGACAAGAGGCGCCCAGGTAGGAGGGCAACCCACCCTGGATAGGGTTAGCCGGGGGTGCTGGCACTGGAGGGGGGGAGGAGAGGAGGCACAGTTCGGGGACCCCAGATGGGCAGGAAAAAGGACTGGATGCTTGAGAGAGGACCTCGGGTCCGTGACCGGAGGAAAAAAAGAGTTGACAAAAAAAAACAAAAAAAAAAACAACAACTGATTGACAAAGGCTGGACAGTACTGATTCTGTGACATAACAAAAAACAGAATAAGTAGCATAAGTACCATTTCAGCAATTCAGAGTGAACAAAAGTTAACATTCAACTGATCAAATAACACAAAGCATAACACAGGCACTAGGAGCTAAACAAAGGCGTGCACTGGAGCTGCACAAGTCAAGTGCCATTTGATGCTGGTCCTAACCAGGATGCAGTCCTAGTATTGCAGCACCCTAAAAAAGGCCTGTTCCTCAGATGGGAGTGAGTGGAGGAGAGCCCCGCTGAGACCAAACAGAGAATGGCCAAAGCGAGCCATCATCATGGCAAAGTTGGCCTGCCTGAGACCAAGACAGGAGGCCACACACACCTTCTTGGCTGCAAGATCCAATTTCTTGGACTCCTTGTCTGTTGGCTTGTTCACATACCCCTGGCCCTTCAAAATAAGAAAGGTCAAATGGGTCCCCAGGCCATCCATAGTAGATTGGTCAGAGAACCCGGAGAGGCTTCAAGCAGGAACTGCATACTTATGGACCAAATGGGTTGGGGGTACCGAGCAGGTACATGGTGCTACCACAGTTTCAAAAGTAGTCCAAAAACAGCTTCAGACATGGTGAATTGTCCTGTCTAGGATGTTCGTAAACTGGTATTTAACAGCTTCTGAACTTGCTATGGAGGAAGTTTTATGGACTCAGACATCAACAGGAGCAAGGTCCCAAAGGATGTCGAACCCGACTGGGATGAACAGTCTGAGTAAAGTCCATAGAGGACTGACCTTTAGAGTCTGACTGTTCCCGTAACATCTCCTTAGTCCATTTCTTGGGGCTGTGGACCACCCTAGAGCCCTGAGTGATCTCAATGGACAGCCTACCAGGGAAAGCAAAGGCCTGGCAGGACTCCATGGAAGGGGCTTCCACCTGCAGCTGTACAAGAGGAAGCTCCAGCAACAGTGGAGGCATGGTGGATGGAGCGGTCTGCAAAGCCACCAGCTCTGGGACAGACACCGGGACGTCCCTCAGCACCATGGGACCCAGACGCAAGACCCAGTCCTGACTAGCACTGGAAGACTGCTGCTAGAGAAGGTCCTCAATGTCGATGGAGTCGAAGCTGACACTGATCCTCATCCAAGTACAATAATTTAGAATCTTGTTGGTGTTGACATCGAACAGAAACAGGAACACAAATACTGTTTCAACCGTTAATCTTTGGTCCAACAGCAGGTATCCAGCAGAGTAGACAACCTTCTTCAGTAGACAAACCATGATGGGTCTTGGTGTGGACCCAAGGGGTTGCCCACCTAGACAGCTACAACCTGGGTCAGCTCAATCAGGCCCACTGACTGAGCTGGTTCTTCCTGAAGGAGAACCAGGGTCTGTGAAGTCGACAAACCCTTGTCAATCTCCTCAGATAACCGGTTGGTAGGCTTGAGGAAAATCTTTACTGGAGTCAAAGTCGCAGACTCCAATGGTGACACTGTGGGAGTCTCAACCTGCCTCAAGATCAAAATAGCTTGACCAAATTGAGCAGCCAAGGGAATCAAGAGAGTGAGAAAAACATAATCCTTTCTGGTCCCATGTTTGATGTCAACAGCGTTTCTTGTGCTTCACTTGTAGGGCAGGCTCTCCCCAAATGTCTGAAGGGCCATACAAATTTCATGAAACATGTACAGAAATGGCCCTCTGATGGTGGACTCAGTCAGGATCATTGTTCTCATGGGCCCAACCCAGCTGCCACAGCTGGGCTGATGACACTGCAGCTGCAGAGGGCTGTCTGTAATGCCTAGGCTGGCAGATGTAGGATCAGGCCTTCATTTCTTCTAACAATGTTTGATACATGGCCTGGCATGATAGACACTGGTTCATGTCGGGATGTTCTCCCAGGCAAACAGGCACATGTCATGTAGATCTGTAGCCAACATTTTCTGGCCAATGCACACACAAGGCTTAAAACCAGGTTTTGGTTCCTCCATCCTGAAGACTGTCAATGGACTATGAACAGGAAGATGAGAGAAAGTCAATGAGTCGCAAAACATGTTAAGTTGAAATTTGCCAAAAAAAAAGAACATTAAAAACTTTAGAATCCTATACATATGAAGTGCTATGAAGGAGGGAACCTGTCCCTTCCAGTGGAAAAGATCTTATGCCGATGGAGCAGAGCCACAGGATGCCACCATGGGTTTTAGGAGGTGCTTAGCTTGAAGACCTTCCAATGACTAAGTTTTCTCCAGCAGACTGCCAGTGTGGACAGTGAACTGTACATCCACAGTATCTGGGCAGAAAGTTATGAATTCAAATACAGAAATGTATTTATTTCAATAGGTTTACCAGAAAAGACATAAAACTGATAACAGTTCATTTCCAGATGCGTCGTGGGGGGGATGCATATGGAAGACAGACAGTACAAAAGGAGAAAAAAAAATAGTATTTAACGTATTTAGTCTATGTAAGCAATACAACAGCAAACACTAGATCAGATGTTTACCCCCCCTTGAAGAAGGCTCATTCTTAGAATCGAAACACTGGGGAGCAGTTTGCCACACTTTCTCATTATGGGAGATTTTTAGTTCACTTGGCAATGTTAGGACTCTGATTTATTTGTAATTCAACAGTCATTATCAGCCCAGAGTTTGTTTTTTTTTGTGTTCAGGCAATGCAATAAATCTGAAAGAGAACAACCTTAAATACTGCAAGGCACAAACAGTACACAAAGTGTATGCACTAGAATAAAATTTAGTTTGGGTAGGCTATGGATTTTCTCCAACCACGCATAAAGGAAAAGTTGTAAAAGCATGTCAAAATTCATGGGTAGTAATGAGTGTGAACAGACCGTGTCAGCAGTGTACGTGTACAGTGCTGCAACTACCGTGGTCCCTGGCACATCTGCTTTAATGCACTGAAGCTCTATAATGCCCCCCACAGAAGAGTCCCTCACGGTTATCAGCCATGGATCATACAGGTATTATTTACATCAGGGTGGCAGGGAAGTGGGGGACAGGATCAACCAGATAAATGCTGGGGGGAATCAAACAGCAGAAATTAAGTAAAAAAAAATTATTGAAGATGATGTTTTAGTATTACAATGACCAGTGTTCACTTTTGAAGAGTAGTAGATGGATTTTTTCCCCCACTGAGAAAAGAACTCACACCAAGAAGTTGCCTACTCAAAGGATTAAAAATTATTTTAATTTTTTTCTACCTCAGTTTCTTTGGAAACATAACTTGCAAGGGCACACATTTCCAGTTCTGCACTGCCCCGAAGCAGATCACTGTAGCCAGACCTGCCCCCTCCCTCAACCCCCCCAAAAAAATAAAATAGCACTTTGATGACTAAATGGAGGGCAGGGCAACAGTATTTAATAGACTTGAAAGTTAAATAATGAGTGGGCTGAGAGGCTGGCTAAGTAAACTGGAATTTATTAAACTTTGCAGGCCACTTTTCTTGTTTGAGGGTAGTTCCTTGGGGAAAAGTGAATCAAAATCAAGTGAGTGTGCAGAGTGAGCTTTTTATACTACAAATGGGGATTTACAAAGTGCTGACAGTTACTGCAATATGCTATAGTTTAAGCACTAGAATGGCAATCTCATCGCAGCAAATGCAACTGCTTTGATAACGTTAGGGTGGCAAGTTTACTTCCTCCTTTATGTAGCATCTGTAGTCCTCATTGAGCATGCCACCGAATTGGAATCAATGTTCCCGTGGTAAAGAAGGTGAGAACTTGACATACTGGAACAAGTCCAATGCGTCAGCCTCTGCTGTTGTAGTGTTTATACTTCTGTTGTATCACCATCAGCTGAAACACTAGCTGTCTCAAAGGAACAATGTGAACAGTGTTTTAGGGATGGAAGTGTTGCACATTTATACCTTGGTTTTAATATCTTTGAGTTAAAGGGCTAGTCAAAGGTTCTCAATCTAGCTAAGTTATGTAGTATTCTTTCCCATAGCCATTATAAAATTGGTCACAGAGTCTTCAAAATTCTTGCCTGGCACCTTTATCTTGTTCCTTAATCTCTCCTTAATCTCCAAGTCAATCCCTTTGCTCCTCCTCCTTAGACCACTTTCTCAGTTAATTCTCCATCTCCCCTGCTTGTGCTGGTGGCCATTCTTTCAACTTCTCTGCCCCTCATTTGCGAAATAGATACATACATACATAGATGCTGGAGGCAGATAAGGGCCTTTGGCCCACCTAGTCTGCCCATGAAAACAATTTTGCAGGATTCAAACCCTACAACTCTTCTTTCAAGATACACATGCATTACCCCAGTGAGCTACTGCAACACTATACCTACTTACACACCTTTGCCTAACTGATTCCACTCTGCTCCTTACACATCATTTTTTTTTTTTATTAAACACACCCTAGGTGTGTGATAAGTACATAAACTACTCAACCTCCGGTCTCGCTATTTATGTGGTTATCACACATGCTGGGTATGTCAAAACCATTATTACTGGTTATACACCGTTGCTTATACATTACTCTCTATTTAGTATATTCATTATAATCCATTAGCACTTGGGTCAACCATATTGTTTGCTATATTATTTTTCGCTTATAACTTTACTGTTATTTTTATTTACATATTCCATTTTTGCTAAACTGTAAAAGCGTTTATAATGTTTACAATGCTATATAACAATGTACAGTACTGCAAAGTAATATCTGATATTAAAGTTTATTAATTCCTAGACTAATAAACTAAAAAAAAACTAAAGTGCTAGTGTTACCAGTGCAAAACTGGCAGAAGGCAACTTTCCCCTGCTAATGTTATTACTTTTAAGATATACTCATACAGTGTATTTTTAACTTAGGGTCCATTTCTGAGAGGTGATTGGGGGTGGGAATCCTCTGCCCTGGACTGGATTACTGTCTCATTTTAAAACTCTATTGGGCCAGCTTGTCAATGCAGCTTTACAGTTACCACTCACCACTAGGGTGACCCAGTTCAGGAACAAACAGAGAACTTAAGGGGGCAGGAGGTGGGAAGAGGAGGGAAGGAGGGGCTGCATGCTCCTCAGCAATACCGCCACCTGGGGGACCACAGGTGGCAGTGCAGATGAAACGCTTGACAGCTTCAGGGAGGAAGGACGCAGCCTGGTATACAGAGTGCAGCCATGCAAATAAGCATCATGAAGGCCATACCATCTGCATCAGGGGGAAGTGGTAATGAAACTGAAAAACCCTGGGGCGTGGCAACATGATATTGGCACACTGAGTCCCCTCCACTCTGACTGGCCTCCATCTTCCACACATCACGGACCACAGAATTTCCCTTCCAGGCCCCCCTGTTGGAACCCTGCCAATGGCTAGAATGCCCTGTGCCCCCGAGGACTGGTAAGTGCCAAAAGGGAGTTGGATGGAACTGGGTGAATGCCAAGAAGACATGAGACGCACCAGTGACCAATGGGATAAACAAAAACTTTCTATAGCAGGGTCTAATCCAGCTCCACATTTCCTCTGAATCCTATGTTCCATGTTACTGCCCTAAGAAACAAAATTAATAACTGAGGTAATAAATACCACACACTGTATCCACTAACTGTCAAGAGCATCCTGCAGTCTCAAAATGTTACTCTGCTTCTCCATCCAATTAATTTTTCTCCCTGTGCCCCACCAATTCTCCCTGATTATAGAGAATTTTTATATCCGCTTTTTAATGATGAATATGTAAAACCGTGTAACACTGCAGGATGAACCTTAATATTAACTGATTTCAATAAAGTGGAAAACCTTATTCACAGTTCATACACCGTTAATCGGTTGACACTTTTTGATTCGTGGGTGTGAACTGTTTATGACAGACAGTGAATGATGCATGACAATGACTCACACTTGCACTTAATGCTCCCCAGTGTCTTAAAACTACACAAACCATGTAATATAATTAATATGGCACTGGTGACTAGAAACACAATGATCATCTCATAAAGCTGGGGGCAGAATTGCTTTATTCAGCCCCCCACTTTACTTACCACCTTCTTCACTGACACCGATGTACAATTCCATTATACTAGTGATGCAAGTGATGGATATACAATTTATTTGCAGGTAGTTACTTCTTGATTGTAATCAGCTGACAAATGTTTTATTAAGTGGATTTCTAATGCAGTATTTTTCTGTCATTTTGAACAGGAAACCATTTTTCCCAGGTTTTAGTTTTACCAACACAGAAACATCGACAGACATAGAAACATAGAATGCTTCATCAGATGAGGATGGCTTGCCCCACCCAGTCTGCCCATACAAGGCCAGCTACTGAAACTGAAGAGAAGGCCCCAGGTCCGGTTTGAAAATTGAGGGATGTTAAGGTGAAGAAAGCCCTCTGCACTACGGTATCCTGGGCCTTGATATATAAACCAGGGATGATTAACCAAGAAATGTGATTTGACAAATGTGAGCCCATGTCCCTGGCTCTATTTCAGCACGACAGCACTGTCTGACAAATTTACAGTGAGTTGTCACTTTTGTGAAAACTCTGAAAAAGAGAATGTTTAGACACAATTCAGGTTACACTTTATACATTTTCTTTGCTTCTACGCCTCTGATTTTTCATCACTAGGCTTATTTACATGGAAACAGGACAGGGGTATATCCAGAAATTTCCATTTTGTACACAGTCTCTAACAGTTACCCCCCCCCCCATTAAAAAATTTACATATCCTCTCCAAATGGCACCCCCTTCCAAGCAAGCCAGATGGTTGTCAGATGATTCCTCTACTCTCTAAAGAGGTTATACATGTAACAGACACTCCTCAGTGGCCTACACTAACCCAAATACTACAGATTAGAATGGTAGTATTAACAGAGTGGCTTATGGTTTGTGACAGGCACTGAACAAAATTGTACACAAATGTGTACAGCGAGTATGCCTGTCTACGCCCTTGAAACAGGATGCTATATTACCCTAGAGTTGATCTATTCCTGCAGTTTATTCATTTGCTTAAATCAAAGTCCACTATAATCATTTCCACAGAAACTAACAGTGGATTAGGAAAGGGAAAGGGAACATTGTTTAACCAGGAGCAGCACACTAAGCTGAAGTTTGTTTCCAGATGCGACCTGGTAACACAAGGAAGTTAAAGGACTTTCTCAGGATCACACAGTATGCACCTAGACAACAAGTAAAGGATTAAACAGCAGTAGATCAACTGTAGTGGGCAAGGGTCCTGCTGCCAAGTCAACTCACCTGGTAAGGAAGAATAAGAACATAAATACAGAACCTCTACAGAATTCAAGCTGAATTGGGTCTGTGTATTAAGCTTTCTTAAAAGTGACAAACCATCTCCACGTTTCTAAACCTCATTATTCAGTCATAAGGCTGATGCACAGTAGGCTATTTCAGGGTATGGGTAAAAATATTCATAGCTTCCTGGCCCACTGCCATCTTAGTCTGTAAAACTTATCCTGTGTACTGATTAACAGAGAAAATTCCAAAGCTATGTGGTTCAGGAAAAGAAACCCATGGCATTGTACTTCTTCCAGCATTCAGGATGCAGCACATTACAGCAGTGCCTCCAAATATTTAACAAAAAAAGAAAAAAAATGTGTGGCAGCCATGTTTCTAAAGTAAAGGCAATATAGCATTTTTTTTTTAAATTCACTCCCAACCTCTGCTTCAGCCATGGGTCTTGCTCCTTCACCTGCAACCCTGCTCTTCCACTAACACACATTCTTCAACTGCAACAAAGATGCTTGGTCACCACTATACTTTAAAATGAGTAACACACTTAGATAAAAAAAAAAAAAAAAGCACAACTGTGTTTTCCAGAAACTCTTGCACCATGCGGTGGGGGGTATGAGAGACAAACAGCAAAAGAGGTTGAGGAGACAAAACCCTCACTAACTGCAAAACTACAAAACACTGCCACATAGCTCCCTCTGGTGGCATAACTCACTGCAGTCACAAGAATACTTCTTAAGGTTTTTATTCCCATTTATTTTCTTTATTCACATTCAGTTTTACTTGTATAAATACGTTTTTTTGTTCTTCCTTCTGGTACCCATTTTATAAGTGTAATCAGATACTCCAGGGTGTAGGTTTCTTCTCCTGAACCACATTTCCAGGTGACTGAAGGCACTCCATGCAAGCACCTCGTGCATCACAATGCACATGGGCATGTGATTCAGAAAAGGAAACCCACATCCTGGAGTGTCTTATTGCTTACAAAAGAAACAAACTAAAAAGTTTCCCCTGCCCTCACAGCACCCTTACCATCCTCCTCCCCAAATCCTCATCATAATACCTCAGTTTCCCCACCCTCAAAACATCCAATTACACTGTTCTATGCCCTAGCATTAGCAATGTAAAGTATATGCAACACTATTCAGACTGACAAACCATGCCTGTAGAAATCCAATCCCAACCTCCTCCCCTAGAAGTGATCAGTAAAGCTAGTAACTACCTGTCTTCCCACCCTCAAGGCACCCAATCCCAGCTTACACCACCCCATGCACCCTCGAAAGGGATACAAGAAATGTCCAATGGAGGGTGGTGACCAACACAGACCCATCTCTCACCACTCTGGCTGGCCACTGGTCTGAATTATTGAAAGTGCATTTGCTCATAGTAATCAGCTGATTACTACAAGTATGCAGGTTTTCATTCACACAGCCAAGGTTGTGAGAGGAGGGTCCGTGCTGTTTGCTGTCCCCTGTAAGACACTTCTAGTATCCTTTCCAAGTGTGGTATGGGGGCAGAGAAGGATGGGACTGTGTGCCTTGAGGGTGGGGGGGGGAGAAAGAGGGGTTACTTGTCTAACTAGTGGCACCTGGGGGATGAGAGTGGGATTATAATGCTGCTACAAGGGTGGGGAAGGGGAGTTTTTCCCCCATTTACTATGCTTAGTAGTGTGTGCACTTTACTTCCGCAGGGCTGGATGGAATGCTGCTAGGAGAGTGGGGGGATAGAGCATTTTACATGGTCAGGCGGGTGGTTGGAGGGTAGTAAGGGTCCTTACTATGAGGGTGAATAGAAGAATATTTCTTTATTCCATTTTTAAGCCAAGGCTACGTATAGTGGATACTTCTCCAGCAGAATGTCACTTGGGAAAATTTGCACCTGGTGATATAGCCACTTCACCGTGTGAAGAGTTATGTGAAGTGTCACTTCCTGCTTCATAAAATAGTAACAATTCCCACTAAGCAAACTAGTGGCACTTCACATACTTTCCCACAAAGCAAAGTTTTTCGACTTTGCCCACCTCTAGTGTGTGTAACTGTGGTAACAGCACCTCTTGGATGTACGAGGCACACGCTTTCCAAGGCATGCAGTTAATTCTCATTATAAAATGGTGTCTGATCAATTCTGACTCCTCAATGGGCAGGACCCCCATTACATTGTATTGCATTATTCTAGCATATACCCCCCTGTTCTGAAGACATCACAGGGGTGTACTAATCACAAGCACAACCAGTCGGGGTCAGAAAAGTCAATATGTTAACTGCATATCTGCAGGGTCAAAACAGTCACAATACAAATCAAACAATACAATAACACCAAAAAGAACTCATGCAAATAAAAAAATAAAAATGACCCCCCCCCAAAACAAAAAAAAACAACTTTGCTGAAGAATCACAAAATATACAGGAAATCCATCCAACAAATTTGAAAACAAGTACTTCCTACTCGCAAATCCAAAAAAAAAGTTTCAGTGCTGCTCACACAAGAAAAACAATTTAAACACCTAATAAACAACACTTAATATACTTTAAAACTGTGATTCTACACAACAGGAATATTACATAAGTACATCACTAAACCATCCACAGAACTCCTACAAACATTAATCTAACAGCTAATAAAGTATCTACTTTATCTGGCATTAAAACAAAGGACAACAAAGACTTCCTACCTGCCCAACAGTGCACCAGAGTGTGGGTGTAATGCAGATAACATGGAAAGTACTGGAAGCAGAGCCCACACCTCTAGCTTAGCCTCACAGATCAAATGGCAAGTACATAATATTAAAGGCCAGGAAAATCTATTTAAAGGAACAAATAACCCACTTCTTGTAGTGTAACTGCACCAAACTAATGCAGGTTACCAGCTGCAACATAATCCTTGCCACACATCTAATTATGATAGTGCCCTAAAGCTAACCATCTGAAGAAAAAGCACCAAATTATAACTCTGCTGCATTACTAAAAATTCAAAGTTGCTAACCAGTAACAGTAGATCTGCGAGGAAATCTCCACCCGTGAGCCACACATATGGAACTGGTATCAGACCTATTTGGAAATGTTTGCCTAGTGGGCCCACCCGTGATGATGTGCATTAGCACTGCCTGTGCAACATGTGTGGCCCCAAATCTCCTCAATTCTGCCTGTCTGCTGGAGACAAAAAGTACGTCATGCCACACCTATGAATGGCAAAGACAAGCACTTCAAAGTCCCAAATGGGAGCAACAATGACTAGCAAAGAAAATCCAGTACAGGGTAAAGGGTGAAATGACAACACCCAAAACCCGCTCTAGACACCACCAAACCAACGAGGAAGGCATGATGGTGCACTGTGGCTCACTGATCTACTGTTACTGGTAACTGCCCTATCTTCTTCAGGGCTATCTCTGTGAGCCACACCTATGATTTCCAAGCAGTACCCCAGAAAGAGTGTGGTGGGGGGGGACAGCAGGAAGGCATGCAGGCCAACCAGCAGGCAGGCCAAAGTCCCACAGGCTAAGAAGAAGGGAAAGAGAGCCACAATAAGGTGACCCCAGAAGCGTACAGGGGGCACAGAAGCAAGATATCTGGAAGCCCCAGCAGACGATGCAAAAGCATCGATGGCAGGCACAAACCATGACCAGCATACAAACACAGAGACGGAGTATAAACAAGGGAAGTCAACAGGATTGTACAGCAAATAATGTCAACATGAAACCTAACAACAGACAAAACCACTGAAACATAGCAGCGCAGTGATCAAACACAAAACAGGCAGCAAAGCCACACAACTGGACCCAAGAAAGCTACAGGTCTTTAGGGTAGGGGGTGGGAGGCAGCTAGAGGCCAGAGAATGAGTGCAACACCTCAGCCACCTCATGGAACGGCCAAAAAGTACAACTGACAGGAAAATCAACAATGGCTTTTGGGGAAACAGTCATGTAAGAAGGGGATGTTGATGAGGCAAAATCAGGTGACAACCAGCAAGAAGAAGGATGCTGAAAAACAGCGATGCCATCCTGAACAGCACAAAATCATTGATAAGGCAAAGCCAGGCAACACAGCCACAGGGAGCCATGAGCCCCAAGGTGCCAGGCAATGAAGCCAGGAACCAACTGAGGCATCACAAAGGAATGGCCAGACCGGCAGCAGAAAGCGAAAAGCAAAGTCGACTATGGCAACATGTAAACAAAAAGCGTTAGATGTGGTGATAACAATCCCCTTTGTTTTTAAAGAAAACTCTGGATACTTAAGAAGAAAAAAAAAAACAAACATTGCCTGAATATTGACATAACAGCCACAAATTTTAAAAGCATGACACTAAACTTTGAAATCTTTACTCAAATACTAAATAAACCTAAAACAAGATTTAGAAAATATGCTATAACCAAGTAGTACAAGGGATTTTAACACATTCAATATGTAACAGCATTTAATACTAAATATT
Organism: Neoceratodus forsteri; assembly: GCA_016271365.2. Taxonomy (NCBI): domain Eukaryota; kingdom Metazoa; phylum Chordata; order Ceratodontiformes; family Ceratodontidae; genus Neoceratodus; species Neoceratodus forsteri. Next base: position 815,844,876 of record CM028129.1, on the reverse strand, counting down.
AAGACATGAGAACAATTAAAATGTGTTATGTGAAAAATCATTATCTATGGACTTCTGGCTATACCAGGGGTTCTCAAATGGTGAGGCCAGCCTCCCTGGGGAGGCTCCAACCTGTTCCAGGGGGAGGCCCAAGCAAGTTTGAAAAAGTAATGTATTTAAACTTTGAGTTTGATATATTTTGTGTGAAGGGATGAAGCAAACTGAAAGGTGACAATAGTAGGCAAAATTAATGTATTTATTTAAAAATCGGTGACAAGGGAAGGTGAATGAATTGAGGCTCATTTCAGGTGTACCCACGGAAGGGTACAGAGTGGATACATTTCAAAAGGTAATTGCAAAACAGTCAAGCAATACAAAATGAACAACAGTGCAAACAAATAGGAACATTGAACAATCAGTGAGTGGTGGTAATTGATCAATTTGTAGACTCATGGCAGAACAGCCCAAATACAAGGGTTGAGCATAGAAGTGCTAAGAGCAATAGTAGGAAGCAGCAACATACTCCCTGAGAAGTTGCTTAAGAGCAGGGAAAGAGGGAGAGCAAGGTATGTAGGAAGGTTATTCGAGATAGACAGAAAGCAAGAAAGTAGTCTGACCCCAAGAAGGTACTGCAGCAAGTGGTAACAATGGTTCAAAATTCAAAATAGTGGAGCAAGTAGACTGGCCTGTTGTGGGGGGGATGGTTATTTATTTTATATTTTATTAAAATAACACCTTTGCACACAGGTGCTCTTTTTCAAAGGTTCCACATCACTATAAGACAAAGAACTGAATGACAGCCAAGTACTCAAAGGGGTTTCAATTTATTCATGGTGTACTGTGTAAAGAACAGTGCGTTATTATTCTTTGGGGAGGCCCAAGATTATTTCATTTTTTGGGGGAGGCTCAAGATCTTTTCTGTGGATTTGGGGAGGCTCACTGTGACAAAGTCTGAGAACTATTGGGCTATACTGATCAATATGACTAGGTAATGAGTTAGACAATATAAGCAATGGACCATCACAGTAGTCCAAATGATAAGAAATGCACTTTATTTTACTCAAACACCGCAACACAGGCCCCCGGATCACTGGTGCCTTGACATGCAACAAGAAGTACAAGTGGGAATAATCACATAGCCTCCACATCCATGGACAGGAACTATAGCAACCCAAACGAAAAAATTCCTGCATTTTATTTTGCTTTGAGTTTGCATAAGATTTGTTTAAAATTGCACCAGCCACCACCATGTTTCACATGAGCCCACTCGCCCTCAAATACAGCCACGGCTTTAACCGTAGCTGTAGTTGGTTGCTTAGCAAGTAAACTCGCACACCTCCAAGCGCGAGAGTCCTGGTGGTCATGTTACTGCGAGGCTATGATGAGTGGGCTCAAGAGGGAAGGGAGAGCAAAGTACACAGCACAGCAGTCTGAAAATGCCATTACTCCCCAGAGAGCAAGACGCTAAACAACGGCAAGGAGCTGGCTTCATGGCGCCGGGCGAAGAGGTTCACCTGGCATGCTGTTGATCTGGGTTCACTCCTGAGCTCAGGACAGGAGTGAAGGCCAGCAGGGAGGGTGCCAGAGGGGCCAATAACGCTCTGCCCTCTGGTGGCCAGTATTGGCATCATGCTTTGCGGCATGGGTGATCTCACCAGGACGCCGTGGTGTGCATTCTAGGGGGTGGGGATACCAGCAAAAGGATAATGGCAGTCCAGCCACCCAGATTAGGGCAGCCCGCTCTCCCGGCACCATTAAGCCTAGGGATCACCCCAGGCTGTACCCCTGCTGCCCCCTGCTAAGATCGAAATGAAGGTGCCAGGCACCAGAGTAGTCTCCCTACTGGTCCCTTCCACAGGAGGCCCCAGGTGATGGGATATGCCAGGACAGTCAGGGTGGTGGCACGATGAGGGGCAGCAGTTCAGCCGTTGGGAGGAAGTGGTGCAGTGGTAGGGCTTCGCCGCACACAGGACTGGGTGGCTGGGCTGGAAAAGGGGCCAAAAACAGATTTAAAAAATAAAAACAAACAAAATAAAACTGGCAAGGTAAAACCACAGAATAATTTTTGGCAAGCACATTGAATGTGAGGAGGAGCAGGGACAATAAGGGAGTAATAAATACAAATAAAATTGTTTTCTTGCATACATTGAATAGAAACAAGATATCAGTTAACAGCACTGGATACAATATGCAAGCTCAACAAGGCACTACATGCTGTGAGAGGTACAAGCGTCAGCCCAGATACAGAATTAGTCAGGCTCATTTTGAGCAGAGTGAAAATTACTGAAACACAGCTGTAGTGAAAGCACAGTTGCATATATGATTTAACAAACGTGGTCACATGATTTATCAGCACTACTGTCCCTCTAGGAATATATAGAGGATTTCTGAATGAAGGCAACAATAATGAAATGTAAACACTGAACAGAACCTTAGGTCATTTTACTTTGTGTCCTAAAAATATATTAAGTGCACTATTTTAAAAAAAATAATGTAAAAAATGAACTAAAAAATGTTTTTTGAATTAATCAACAGAAAAGTAAAAAGCCCTTTGAAAAAAGCTCCTTGCAACAGAGGGAAATGTAAAAGGGCAAGTAAATAAAAGGTTCTGGAAAGACTTGTCTGAAGGAATGTGTATTTTTCCATAAATAAAAAAAGAGACCCTGGATGCTACTTGATTGGATGAATTACGCACATTAGGGACGCATCACCTAACGCAGACCACTTCCCTAGGACATTTTTTCCAACAACATGTAAACAGCCTTCCCCAAAGCAGGGGACAGGGCATGCTGAAGAGGCAAACCTAGCAATGGCAAGATGAAAATAGAGACACTGCAAACAGCTAGACTAATCCAGTCAATGAACACTTCAATGGAACAAGTCCAGGAGACAAAACTGGAGGGAACCACTTGGCCCATGTAAAACGGAGCTGGGGAAAAAGACCAGGAATCGACCGAGGTGTCCAGGAGGATGTCTGGACCAACCAGAAAGCCAGGTTAAAGGCAAAAGCTGAGGACAAAAAAAAAAACATGAAAACGGTCATACACAAAGCAGAGGACTACACATGTAGCGGTAATAATGACGAGACAAAGCAAGGCAAAGACCAGTAGAAAAGGAGAGCAATCCAACCCAACAGCAAGACAATCAACTGGGCAAGGACAAGCATCGATGGGGTCAAAGGGAGCCACCAGCCCCACAGAATGGGGTTGGGGGTGGAGGGAGAAGGATGGCCAGGCAGGAAACCAGGAACTGACCAAAGCACACCAGGGGACAGCCAGATCAAGCCTAAAGCCAATTTGAAATCAGAGCCAACAACCAAAACATGAAGATGGCCACTTACTTGGTAGGGGACTGGACAGAGTGGAAACATTGACAGGGCAGAGCAAGGCAATGAGCAGCACAAATGGGAATGCCAAAAAAAAAAAAAAAGCAATCCCAGTCTGAACAGCAAAGCCATGCAATGGAGTCGAAGGGAGCTATGAGTCTTGTGGTAATAGTGGTCTGAGCCATCAAGCCAGAAACTGACCTTGGCATCCGAAGATAGAACAACAGTACAGGCCACTCTGAAGGGGCATGGTATGATAGAGGGACAATACTCAGGAGATCAAGTTTTGCACGCAGAGCGTGAGCTTTATTTACAAGTATCCAAAAATAAATAAAACAAAGAAAACACTTTCTTCAGGAAAATAAAAATCAAATACAAATGCTGAATCACAAAAATTCTTCAGAAACAGTCTTAGTTTTTAGCTTTTCCTTAGTCAGGTAATCAGCTGCATTCACAAGTCATGAAAGCTCACATCTTCTCTCAATGCAGGTCAGTATCCTTCTGACCACTAACCTATTGCATCACAAATCCTAGCCTTATATACCCTCCTCCTGCCCACTATGTGATCTACTTCAGTTTTTATAATAAAATATTTTTATTTCGGCAGTCTTTACGTTTATAATCAGAAAAGGATACATTTACTAATATTTTATAAGAGAAAGTTTGCTTCTCTATAAAAAGGAAATAATGAAATTTCAGTCAGGCTGGCTCCTCCCCTTTTGTGAGGTCATTTCTTTCCTCGGGGATAATAGCATTGACATCAGGGCTCGCAGTCCCCTAAGAAACTGCACTGGGAACAGGTATATAGTTTCTATGATTTTCTTTTCCTGTTTTCAAAAGAAACTAAATCAGGTGCAGTCCATGGGAACAGGGAATGTATTTAAATACCAACAAACATGTTGCTACTGAAGTTTTTCTATCTAGGATAATTTAACCTATTAAAAAGAAAAACAGCATTTCCATTATTTTCTTACTTAAGGTGTACTGGCTTCTTTTTAACAAAGCTTTGTTAATTCTGGTATTTATTTTATCTACTAGTAGGCATTGTACGTTTCTCCTTTTATTCGGCTCCATTTCAGTATACCAATTTATTTACAGTAATGTGTCAGAATGCTATCGGGAAAAGGAACATTCTAAATTCTGAGTGCGTCCGCTGAGTGTAACACTGTACTGCATTTTTATGCCCTTTTACTATGGGAACTGTTCAGGGACTTGCAGAAAGAAAAAATAAAGTTTTCGCTTATAAAAGGCAAGATTTTTATTTTGGGAGCTTTGGAGCAGCAGCCTCTGTTTGATAATATGCTCCGTGAGCTCAGAGAGTCGGAAATGCTATAACACCTTATTTTTACCAGTACCTTGCTGGCCAAATAGATATTTTATTCTTTTAATCTACAAACTAGCTCTTATCCAATTTATAGCATCACAGTTCTCTGAAAACAAAAACCAAAAAAAACTAAAATCAAATGGAACGGGGCTCAACCGGGGCAACTTCTGATACAGAGTCAAAGTGATACATTTCACAGTTAAATCAAAACCTCACAAGATAGTTTTTAACAATGCTACAAGATTTTTCTATAGTTATAGAAAAGAAACAAGGTCCTTCATTTTACTTAATTCAAGGGCTTCCGTAATGGCCTTTCTTAACATGATTAGCTTAAGAATTCTTCCATTTTACTAATGAATTTCAACTTTTCAAATAATAATGAATTTTTCTGCACTTTACGGCATATATAGAACAGATTATCGCACATTGCAGCTTGTTTGCCATAATTCCCTGAGAAGGACTTGAAAAGAGATTAAGAAGAAAATAAAGTGGTGATTGTAAGAAAGAGATGGAGAGGAGGGGCTCCACCAGTGGCCAACCTGATGGAGCAAGGAGAAAAACACAACAGATGTAAAAGTATTAGTATAAAATGCTGTTGCAACAGTCTTTTGTAAAAAGATATGTGAAAAAAAAATAAATAAAATGACACTGCAGCATCCTTCCAGACTCGAGAGGGTCTTACCCTATCACAGCCACATATGACAAGGACTCACCATCTCCATGAAGCAACACACCCACTAGCAAAAAAAAAAAAAGGCAGCAGCAGGAACTCAGACAACAGTGGAAGACTGTCAGGGCCATGAAAAGGGAGACCATTAACAGCCGACATCCAGCAATGACAAAGTATTGTCGGTAGCACACAAAACAAGGCCCATGAGATGTTCAGACCCACATCACCAAAAACAGGAGATAAAGGCCAGGGAAGCACACAGCAATAAAGTCCAAAGGTAGTTCTCTGGTTCAATATTAAGTCAAGGGTGGAAAAGGAAAGAACTGAGGAGGTCCGAGGCTGGCCATGACGACGCACATCGTCGGCGCCTATATAATGTTGCCAACTATGCAACAGTTTGCGGATAGGTCCGACGACGATGTTCCATAGGTGTGGGTCACTGGAAGGAGATATCCCCTAGGAAGATTCCAAATGACTAATCATTTTATAAGTGTAATAAGGCCTCTATTGAGGGGATTTTGCTTATCAATGTACCTTGTGGTGGTTAAAGATCCTCACCCTTCAGGCTCAGGACTCTAACCACCACTCGGTACATTAACACAGCATAATCTAATGCACACCCAGTGGTGCCTTATTACTTAAGCATTCAAAAGGAATACAGTGAAGAACTTAAAGCTGCGCCAGTCAAATAATGTTGTTCCTCCTATGTCCTTATTACCAGGTCTGGGGAGACCATTTGGACTAGTGGACAAGTTTGAATCCCTCAACTGCTACTTACTCATTAGATGACCCTGAGCATATCCCTCAACGTCCCAGTGCTTAGCCTTTCTCTAATTTCTGTCTTATTTCTGTGCTTTTTGAATCTCCCTGTGTGTTGAAAGCTGCAGCACGATTCTCTTTGCTATCTCTCCCAAGTTGTAAAGCACTCTGGGATGTAGGGCATATGAAAGGCACTATACAAAACCAGATTTCTTTCCTGTCTTTCCTCTGGTGTATTTGCTCAGTCTCCATATACCAATATAATGTGACAAGTACTGAAGACATACTGTATTTGTTTTTTCAATCAAAGCTTGTTATACCCCAGCCAGCCTCATGGTCACCCACTGCACGAGCCTGCAAACCCTAGCAGCATCTTCCACTAACCTGCTGAAGATTCTGCCTATCCTCTATGGCTTGCCCACTATGGTGGGTTCCTGGGGAAAGCCAGCCTCCCCTGACAAACACCTAAATCTGGTGGCAGACTAGCACCAGGCTTCATAGTATGGGGCCAGTACATACTAGTCCAGTCATTCAGACAGAGGCTGGGTTTTCTTCATGTTTTTCTTGGTCCACCCACCAGGCTGAATCTCTGCCAGCCCTGTGTGATGCAGCACACTTGTGCTGATGCATCACCCCTCTTAAGGGTGTATGCTCCCCTACCTGCCACAAAGGCTCGCTGCACTGACTAATCAAGACTGACATTACTGTCCTCTAGGCAGTATTCGACAGCCCTGGTCATACATGATCTGGGTCCCAGAGTCCACTCCTAAACTCAGGTCATCAGAATATATGCATTAAATGCTTCTGCCGAGCCATCGAGTAGCCTTGAATTATATGTTGCTGTTTTTTTTTTTTTTTTTTTTATGTTGTGGGTTCTTCTGGAAGCTGGTGATTCAACTGGATAGCACAACACCACTGCAACTTTACATTACAAAATAGTAAGAAAAAATATGCTAAGGAATATCTGTGTAGTGCCCAGGAAATGTCATATAAGCTGCCTCTCACTGTTTTCCAAACTTTCACTCAGTCTTCACATTTTAAAACCAAGATGCAAGTGAAGCATCTTCTTGCCAGTCAATTTGAGTCCTTTTCTTTAGGAAACGGGGATACAGATGAAGAAAAGAGTTCACTAGACAAGCACTCCTAACCAGTTCACTTCGGTGTCAGATATTTCTGAATCCCTAAACACCATTTGTTCCTGTTTTTTTTTTTTTTTTAAACATCAGAAGGGGAAATGCTCCCCCTGATACAGAATATTCCAAATCAATACAATATGAAAAATGCATGACTATTTCCCAAAGTGACTAATCTTAATTTGAACCGTGAGTGACCCAGGAATAGTGAAATTAAACTTACCATAATGTGCTTGAAATGCCTGTGGCTTTATAACCTGATTACAGTGGGTACACATCACCAAGTAAAATTCGTCATTTGCAGGACAGAGACCAAATATTGCCATATCTGAAAAAGAAAAAAAGGTTAGCCTTTATCAAACAAACACTGAACATTGCTCATCCTTATGCTTAGGATGTGCAACACTGTATAAAGTAATTTTATGGACAGGACACCATACTAAAATTTAGACTTTCAAATATCAGATTAAGCTGTGGTTTGGTAAGAATATTTCTACATAGGTCTCACTCAAAGTACAGTGCCTTGATATTTATTTTGCAAATCAACTAGCATTTTCAGTTGTTCAGATTCTTTTAATGCCATGGTGGGCAGATGCAGGTAGATCCAGAGAGAATCCACAACATTTCTGGATTTTCTTTTGGCAGACTGGCACCTACCCTGCAGTTTCACATTGCAGCTATCACATCCAGTGGAACAGATAAGGGGAGTAAATGAGTATTTTACTACCATTTTTGCATGATTTACTCCCACTTTCTGATTTTAGGAATTTGATTCTTGCCCTGCACATTTACAGTATGTTAGCATATATTCATATTTAGCTGCACTATACAATGCTACCAGCTACGTATTCACACACTCAGAGAGTAAGCAGAAGAGGTGGTGGCAGAAACAGCATCAGCATCAGTTCTGTACAATGCAGGAGACCATTTCAGAAATGTGTCAACAGCTGGCTGGAAGGGCAGTTGCAACACAGAAACATTTTCGAAATAGGGTCACAGCATTACACTGCAGTAAACAGGGAGGTACCAGAGCAGCGTCAGACAAAGAGAGTCAGTGACTGCAGGTGCCCAGTAAGTTTGATACTTTAAACTAGAAGTCTAGTAGGGGCCGCCCACAAGGACAGCAGCCAACAATGTCCCTCCCATATTAACGTGGGCTGTCACACGCCTCCTCAGTTCCCCACTGGATGACCATATGCAAAGGAACTCCTCCTGGGGAACAGAGGGTGAGTTAGAGGTTCATGCCACTAAGTAATGTAAAACAGAAGCTAGACCACGGGGGGAGAGAGAGAGGGCGCGAGAGAGAGAGAGAGGAGGAGAGAGTCAGGAACCCTGCGGCTAAGGGGAACAGAATGGCCTGATGAGAGATTCCATCGAAGATCTACTGTTATGGTAAGTTCTTACATAACTGTATGATCTTCCTCAAGGAGATCTCATTAGGCCACACCTATGGAACGAGTCCCAAGCAGTACTGACAGACAGTCTGGGTGGCAGGAGGTTATATGCCTTGAAGCACAGCCAGACTGAAGTCTGCCCTTCTTCTAGAGGCAATGTCCTGAATGTAGTGTTTCGTGAAAGTGTGGACAGGACTTCAAATAGCAGCGGCACAGATTTCAGCAGCTGACAAGTTCCTGAAACAGGCAACAGAAGTAGCCATGCCTTTGGTGGAGTGGCCACACACAAGCCCAGGAAGTTCCTTATCGTCCTTCCTATAAACACAAAAATAATACAGTTAGTCAACCATTTGGACAGGCACAGTTTAGAAACTATGCCCTCCTTCCCAGGGGCGAAAGAAACAAACAGCTCCAAGGACTTCCTGCAGCCCCTTGTACAGGGAACATAATATCCAAGCATTCTATGTACATCTAAAGTATGGAGCAATGCTTCTCCTAGACTGCCATGCTCTGGGAACTAAACAGGCAGGTGGATGGTTTGATTCAGAGTAAACTCAAGACACCACCTTCGGTAAAAACTTAGGGCTGGTACGCAAAGACACCCTGTCTTAGTGGATAACCAAACAAGGAGACTCGCACATCAGAGCGTGAAGCTAGGAAATCCTTCGAGCAGAAGTAAATGGTAACTAAAAATAAAGCTTTCCACGACAGAAAGCGTAGCTCGCATGTCATGGCCTGCTCAAAAGGAGCCAAAGCAAGTTTCTCTAACACAAAATGTAACTCCCAAAGCGAGACTGGATTGTGGATGGGAGGCTTCAGATGAAGAATACCTCTCAGAAATGTACAGGACACCTCCAGTTGTGCCACCGTATGGCCATCAACAGGCACATGGAAAGCTGAAATGGCAGCAAGTGCACTTTAATGGAGAAGTATTGCAGGCCAGTATCAGAGGGACATCAAATACTCCAGAATCCGATTCATCAAACAAGTGAAAGGATCCAAATGATGGGAAGCCACCCACAGAGCAAAGTGCTTCCACTTCATGCAATAAGTAGCCCTAGTGGAGGGCTTCCTATCAGCCTCCAGGGCATCAACCACCTTTTGGGATACCCAAAATCTAGCCATGGGTATGTATTCAGGAGCCAGGCATGCAGGTTTAGGGACCGAGGTCCAGATGGACCAGGGTGCCCTGCTCCCGTATAGCAAGCCTTTGCATAGGGACAGGAGTACTGGAGGTTCCAACGCCGACTGCTGCAGTAAGGGGAACCAGATCTGTCAAGGCCAGAAGGGAGCAACAAGTATCATAGCTGCTCCTATCTGAAGCTTGATCTGCACCTTCTGAATTAACGGGAAGAAAGGAAAGGCATAGAAGACTCTCCCTTTCCAAGAGAAGGACAACGCGTGTTGCCAGAAAACTTCAGGCCCTGGAGCGAGCGAGCAGAAAAGCAGCAGTTTTGCATTGAGTGGGGACTCAAAAAGGTCCAACTTTCTATGACCCCACCTGTCTAACAGGTCTTCTACGATCAAGTGCACAAACAAAGAAGAAGGCTCCACTCGCCGACATGCTCCTCAAACAACCATAATTTTGTAGACGAGAAATGAAGGCACCATCCACCAATGTAAATATACAAAACTGCGTTTGCCAATTAAAACTAAGCAAAAATAGAGAACAGCAGCAAGATACCAAGTAGGTGCTACAAACTCCACAACGCCCATTTCTCGTCTACAACACTTGTACGATCAAGGACAGTAATTCCCACTCATGTATTGAGGACTGCGACCTGCTTAGTCTGTCTGCCAAGACATTTTGGGCACCTGGAACAGACTCCCAATAGTTCTAGACTGTGTTCTAGAGCCCAGTACCATACCCCCTGTGCAGAGAAGCGATGAGGGTATGAATGGGTCCTCCCTTGCTTGCTGATGTAGTGCACCACATTGACGTTGTCTGCACAAGCAAAGGTCCTGAGGACAGGTAGTCCTGAAAGGCTCACAGGCCATACAGAATGGCTTATCTCTAGGATGCTGATGTGGAGGAAACCCTCCATTGTAGTCCATATACCCTGGATCTGGTGAAGCATAAAAAGCACCCCCGAGCCCATCCCCAAAGTGTCCATGGTGAGGATCTGATGAGGGGAGGTGATCAGGAAGGGAACCCCTTTGAATAAATTGCTGCATTTCATCCACCACTGCAGCACCTTCTTTACTGGTGAAGTTACTAGATCCTTCTGTTCTAGATCACTGTTGCATTGATCCCATTGGTCCATTGGGGGATCCACATGTTCAGCCTCGCCAGGGGAACCATGGCAATGGCTATAGCAACCAGACCCAGCAGCCACAGGAATGTCCCAGCTGTGACATACTGGTTGCTGTAAAGCAGCTGGGCCTGTGCTGTCTTGGGGCAGGAAGGCCACACTCTGGGCAGTATCCAGTACAGCTCCTGTGTACTGAAGATGCTGACAAGGGGTCAAGACTAACTTGGGCAGACTGACCGTGATCCCTAGTTAGTGGAATAGCTGCCTGGCATGCGCTAGGGTGCAGGACAGTTGCTATTTGGATTGAACTTTGAGCAACCAGTTGTCCAGGTAAAGGAAAATGTACAGTCCCTCCCTCCTGAGGGCTGCTGCCACTACTGCCAAGCATTTGGTAAAGACCTGTGGCACAGATGACAAGTCCAAGGGCAATACCCTGAACTGGTAGTGCTCCCCCTGTAACAGGAACACAAAGTACTTCCTGTGGGGAGTGCAAACCTTTATGTGAAGGTATGCATCCTGTATATCTAGGGAGCATATCCAGTCTCCCTTTAGCAGTAGGACCAGCAGGCCTTTTAGGGTGACCGTCCTAACATCTTGTACTGGATGTAAGAATTTAGGTTTTGCAGGTCCAGGATGGGCCACAAATCCCCTGTGGATCTGGGGACTAAAAAGAAGTGGAAATAAAACCCTCTGTTCCCTGATCCTCGAGAACTAGCTCTATAGCCCTTTTCTGCAGCAGTGTACAAACTTCCTCCAGCAGCACTGGAATGTGGTCTGGAGGATAGCTTGAATGAACTGGAGGTAGATCTGGAGGCCACTCCAGAAGCTGTAGAGTGTGGCCTTGCTCTTTGAGCTGCAGGACTCAAGTATGTGTTGTGATCTTCCACCTGACAAGGTGGAGAGAAAAAAGTGACCCCCCCCCACCGCATCACATAGTACTGGAGGGTGAGGGGGCTAGTAAGCAGTAATGCTGCAGTGGAACCAGCAGCTGGGGCTGCACCTCCACCTCTAGGGGCCTTCCTGATGGTGGAGGTAGGTGCAGATAGGGAAGTTCCTGCTCAGCGCTTGCTTAACTGTCAGGTGCTCAACTTGGGTCTGTGGGAGGCCCGATGAAAAGGCACCCTCTGCCCACTTTTTAGCGGAATGTGGTAAAGAGAGTGGACTGACCGCAGGGTGCTCCCTGAGACCTGTAGATCAGAAAGGATGTCCTGCAGATACACCTCAAAGAGCCTGTAGCCTCTGAAGGGAGCATTCAGAATGGACTTTTGGGTGTTAGTAGCAAAGCCAGATACCCTGAGCCAAGAATGCCTCCTCAAGCAGATGCCAACCATAGCTGCTCTAGCTGAGACATCTGAAACATCACAGGTAGACATCAGAAGGTGCATACCCACATCTGCCCCAGTCTGGAGGACTTTAAGCATGTCCTGCTTCTGGGGACCCTCTAGAAGAGCCTGAGATGCAGCTTTGGCCTTTTTCCCTAGAGTGTTCTGGAATTTGACAATATGGGCTTGGCAAATGACAATCCTGAGGGCCAGAGTGGCAGAGGCAAAGGTCCTCTTGCCCATAAGATCCAGCTATCTCGACTCCTTAGCTGGTGAAGGGAGCTGAGGTGTTGAGGTCTCTTAGACCCATCATGGGCAGAATTTATCACCACTGAATCTGCCTGTGGTTGCCCTGTGGAAAAAGGCTTCTCTGAAGAAGCCTAGTACAATCTGTCTGCCTTTCTGGGCATAGCATGAATCATATTTGGCCTGTACCAGGCAGCCATGGTGGCATCCTCTAATGCAGCCAGCGGAGGAGAAATAATCAAAGGGGGAGAATCTGGCAATTCCAAAAATTTGACCAGGTTTCTCCTGGTAATACCCTGCTCCTCAGCATCAAACCCCATAGCTGTCTGGAGTTGCTTCATCATGGAGGTGAAGGCGGGGTTCATAAGGAGGGGACCTCAGGTTGTATTTGGTTGAGTCCTCTCCCCTTGGGGAAACAGTGGAGGCAGACCTTGAGGGGCTCTTACTCCCCTTTTCCTCCTCCTCCTCCTCTTGCGGGAGAAGGCCAGGATTGCACTCATGCTCATCAGCCGGCTCTGAATAGTGAAGAAAAGGTAAAGAAGGTGTCAACAACTGACAGCGAGCAGGGCGCGTTGTCATGGAAGGTATCTGTGTAGAGGCTAGTCTAGTAGGCCCTGGCGTCAACAGGCCCTGAAGAGGAGCAAGGCAGTGCATGAACATAAAATACAAAGTTATTTAACTCCCAAAAAGAGAACAACATAGTCTGGACATTGATAGTGACTGGCGTCACTGAAGCGTCTTGCGGCATCAACGGGGGAGGTTGGGTCCCCAACGTCAGCAGTATGGCCTGAAGCCTGGACAAGACAAGCTGAGGTTCCAGTGTCGATGGGTGATGCTGAATCCCCTGAGTCAACAAAATGGCCAGGGGTGTCAACAGAGGGCTGTCAACAGGAATCCTAATGCTGACAGACCATCATCGGCCGAAGCTGGTCCGGAGGAACTCCTTCACCCCTGAGCAAGAAAGGGCCTGAGCAGGAGGGGTTGGAACACAGGAGGGGGCATCAGTAGGCCCAACATCAATGAGCCATCTCTGGCCAAAGAAGGACCAGTGAGAAGCACTGCCAGAGCTGGCCCTGTGAAAGAGAGGGAGTGGGTGGCAGTGGGGGTCACCACCAAGGCAGACGATGGCCCAGCAGCAGCCAGTATCCGGTGCGCAACCCAGAGCAAGTCAGGGAGAATGTATCCTTGCTTCTTTCCTTCTGCTTGTGCTTGTTCTTGCCAGTAGACTTGTCCTGGGCCTTGTAGGAGTGGGAGCCCATAAATGGAGCTTCCCACCTGGAGCTCCTTCTCCATTCTGGCTACCTTCTGTTCCATGAGGAAGGACTCTAGGGCCTTCTGACTGTGCTGCCAGGTAGTCTAGCTGAATCCATGGCAAACCTCACAGGTCTTAATGTCGTGGTCTGCACTAATACAGCAGATGCAGGCATCGTCGTTGTCTATTGTAGATCTTCTCACTGCACACAGTATCTGAAGAGTTTCTCTTTTTTCAGTCAGCATAAACAATGATGGAAATTGCTTTAAAAGTAGTGATTAGAGTTAGAAAAGAAAAAAAAAAACTAAGAAATCACAGATTTGGCGGTCTACTAAAGCATTGGTGTCTTTGTGGACTCTGATGTGCGATGGTCGACGGTGGCAAAAGAACTGAGGAAGGTGTGGGGCTGTCCACGTTTATATGGGAGGGACAGCACTGGCCGATGCCATTGTGGGCAGCCCCTTGTAGACTGCTAGCCAAAAAAAGTTTCTGTCTGGTCCTAGTGCCTGGCAGCTATAGTTCCATAGGTGTGACCTGATGAAAGAGATATTCTCGAAGAAGATCTTTTCCACCGGGATCTCCCTGCACTTAAATATCCGGGGGTCTTTATGCCAGTTTATCTTAGTCAAATAGGTTCCCTTAACTATGACTCTTTGACTGGGCAGTTTATATAAGACCCTGACACCTGGCAAATGATCACAGTTTCCTTGCTTCAATATATTGATAGTGTCAGGATGGTTCTACTTCCCCGTATGTTATGTTTTGCACAAACCCTCTCTGTTCCAACCCTGCCGCACTCTTTTAGGAGATGGGACAGACCAATCTCGCAGTATATTTGGGGGAGCTCTCAGCCTTGTATTAAGTTCACCATCCTACAGCTGCCCAAGACACAGGGACCTTTGGCCCTCCCAAACAAGTAACAGTGCAACACAGGTGCATGCACCTTTGTACTGGATAACAGAGTATAAAGCTCACTGGAAAACACCTGAAAAGGTGGAAGAGGAGCTATTCCATATACATAAAGTTCTACTGACATACCCACTAAAAATTACCGTAACTTTCATCTAACCCCTTTATCACAGCGACTGTTACTGACAGAAACTTAGCGCATGGTTACCCCTCTTTCCTCACAGCTCAACTGGACTACACTTATTCTCAGTGGAAGAGGACAGGACTAGATATCCCCTCATGGTTTCTCAAAGGCAGGCACCTTGCCACCTTCCCCGATCTGGTAACAGCATTTTCTCTTCACCTCACAGACCATTACTAATACCATCCAAGCAACCCATTTTTTGAAGTCAGAAATTCAGAAACAACCCCCAGAAAAAGACATATTGCAGTTCTATCAGCTCCTTATTATAATAAGGAGGTGGGGGCCGGCCCTTCCCTCATATTATATTTACATCAGGCCTCACCTGAAGTGCAGAATCACACCATGAATGCTATTAGATTAAGGAGGGAAGTCGATTAGCAGATTCAAATAGATCCACAGTCCTAGGCTAAATACTTAACCAAAACACACAGACCAAACTCCTCGTATTCATGGAAGGAGTTTTCCTGGATAACTGTCATACGTTTCTTCTGCACTGTTCGGATTGTGGCTAAATTCCACCCCATGTACAGTGCACAGTGCTGGAGAAGCTGTGGTACTTCCCCAGTGACACACAGACATATGTTTTGGTCCTGTGCTGTTACTCAACCATTTTGGGTTCAGCTCTTAATGGCCACGAGGTTCATTTTCACAGTTCCCCCCCCCCCTCCCCAAAGTGAAAGCATTGCGTCTGGACCCACCACCTGCACCTCGGGGGCCGCACACAAAAAAAGCTGACATACAGCTCTATGCTTGTTGCCAAAAATGTGCTTATCAGGTTGTGGCTCACTCAAAC
Source organism: Neoceratodus forsteri (assembly GCA_016271365.2). Classification (NCBI taxonomy): domain Eukaryota; kingdom Metazoa; phylum Chordata; order Ceratodontiformes; family Ceratodontidae; genus Neoceratodus; species Neoceratodus forsteri. Next base: position 815,829,334 of record CM028129.1, on the reverse strand, counting down.
AGTCCCACCTAAAAATCAATGGCAGGACCTCATGGTTCAGGTGTATGATATCAGAAAACTAACCACAAAGCTTAATAATCTGACTGAACATTAGAAACCTTTATGAGAGAAATGGGTTCTGCACATGCCTGAGGTTAGGTCAGATTTTATACCAAAATATAATTTATAATTTATACTAGGCAACACGCCCCTTGTATCAGACAGACCGTCATTGGCCTTACAACTCAATTTAGATACCAAGACGACTTGGTGTTATATGTTTGATGTTTGTAAAAAAAAAACTCTCATTTCAATAAAGAGAAATAAAAAAAATATAAAAAACCCACAAATCTCTATCATGCTTCTCTTCTCTCTCCTGGCCTTCAAAGTACATTATGAGACATCAGCATTTCCTCACACATCTTCCCTTGCTGCCACCTGGTTAATGTCTATAACCCTCCTCTGCACTCTCTCCAAGTGGACCTAATCTTTCTTTAGGTGAAGACTCCAGAACTGTGCACTGTACACTAGGTGTGGCCTCACCAGGGGCCCAGTACTGGGGTACTATCACCTCTTTCCTTTTGCTAGTGAATGCCCTATCAATACACCCCAGCAACACACTTGCCTTTTCATGTTTCATTCAAATGGGCCACACACTTCAGGTTGTCACTGATGAGGACTCCTAGGTCCCATTCCTTAAAGGTTTGGACCACCTTTAATCGCATCCACCCATCCAGTAGTCTGTGCTAGGTTTTTTTTTTTCCATATATGCCTAATCCTTACATGTCAGAGTTAAATTTAGTCTTCTATACTTTATACCACCTTTCCTGACTTTACAGATAGATTCCTTTTCATAACCCTTATTCTTTCCAGTGTCCACTCTCCCATGGACCTTAGTGTTGTCTACCAATATAGATAATTTTCTGTACAGAAAACATAGAATCTGTCTGCAGAAACGGACCACTTGGGTCCACCCTGTCTGCCTCCACATATTAATGGTCTCTGGCAACCCTCTCCCCTGTCTATTTGCTAATACTCCCTCATGTCTTTCCCACATATGCTTGAAGCCCCCTACCATTTTTGCCTCCACCACTTCTGTTGACAGTCGTATTCCAGATGTCTACCACTCCTTCAGTGAAGTATTACTTCCTCTCATCCCTATTTTAAATTTCCCCCGTCCAGCTTCACCACATTCTGTGGTCCTGGTGCTGTTCCTCCTCGGAAAGAGACCCTCTCCCTGTATCACAGATGAACATATGTAATTAAGAAATTACTAGGACCAATCCCAGTGGCAGTTTCTGTTACTCCAGAGAGTTTGCAGTTAACCATCACCCTTGGAGTCCTGCCCCCAGCCAGCTTCCTTCCTTCCAGACCAAGTCTGTCCACCACCTTCCGGTCCTCCAGTATTTTATCCATCCTTCTGTGTGGTACAGAATTAAGGACCATGCTGAAGGCCAGATACAATACAGCTACTGTGTTGCCCACCACACTGCCCTTGTAACCTCACAGGGTTTTAAATAACTGATTAGCAGTTTTTTTCTTGGGATGATACTAACTGTACAGAAAGTATTTATATAGATTTTCTGGAAGTGCTGCGTCTGTTAAACACAGTGAGGCAAGAGCTATGCATTTTCACAAAGATTTAGCACTTTTATGAACAAAACGCTAATCAATTTTTAGAGTTAAATAAAACCCTGCCTCATCAAAAAAAGACAATCGGGTTAGCCTGGCATGATCTGCCTGCCACAGATCCATACTGCCTCTTTTGCTGTAGCCCATTTGTTCCCAAGAATTCTTCTAGGTGCTCCTTTATGATGATCTCCTGCAGCTTCCCCACAATCAACGTCAGACTGTCCTATAGTAACTGGGATCGTTTCTGTCTCCATGGCTATGGAGTAGCATTATATTAGCTACCTCCCAATCTGCTGTCACCACCCCTGTTGTGAGGGAGGAATTGAACAGATCAGCCAGTGGCACCACCAGAGTCTGACTAACCTCCATTAATACCCTAAGCTGCATGACATGTTGCTTGCTATTTTGACTTTAGATCCATGCACACTCCTTAGCAGCTAGAGCTGTTTTTTGCTGTATTCATGCTATCAGGTCCCAGTAATTTATTCACTTTAGAAACATAGACTTTGACGGCAGATAAGGACCGCTAGGCCCATCTAGTCTGCCCATTTCCCTACCTACAGGATAGGCCGCAGATCCTAGTTAACCAACAGCCTATTTCTTCCTACCCCCCACAAGAACTGCCTTATGTCTGTCCCATGCATTCTTGAATTCTCCCACAGTTTTAGACCCCACAACCTCCTCAGGAAGACTGTTCCATGCATCCACTACCCTCTCTGTGAAATAATACTTCCTCACATTGCCCCTGAACTGCCCTCCTATCTTTAAATTGTGTCCCCTTGTTCTTGCACATCTCTTTTTCTGAAAGATGCTACCCTCTTGGACTTTGTTGATTCCACTGAGGTACTTAAAAGTTTCTATCATGTCCCCCCTCTCCCTTCTTTCCTCAAGGGTATACATATTAAGCTCCTTTAGTCTCTCCTCATACGGCTTCTCTTGCAGACTTTCAGGACTGTGAGTCCCTTGAGCATCCACTCTTCTAATACCAAACCTAATTCCAACATTTGCCTCTTCGCTCCTAGGGTCTGGAACCCACACTTTCTCTACAGTAAAGACTGCATTAAAATATCTGATTTTTTTTTTAGGTTGTCCTCTTCTACCCACTTCTCAGTTAGACTATTTCTTCTTTCATTTCTATGGAGCAATTATTTCACTTCTATACAGTGGCTAATACAGTTCACACAAAACCCTTTATTTTTTTTTTTTAAATGCACAGAAGGGGCATGGCTAACACAGTGAGTAAAACTTCAGACCCAGTGCTCACCCACTGTTAACAGAGTTGAGAAGTTAAAAACACACACACACACACACACACACACAGGATGCCATCTTGGTGCATTAACAACAAAACTCATGTGTCTCACTGGCTTATTACATTAAAATAGTTTTTATAAACAATAAAACAACTGTATCTCATGTAAAGTCTTGGAAAAGTTAGCTAGCAGCACTAAAAAAAATTATTAAATAAAAATATCCAGTCATTACATTTTATTTCTGAAGTAGTTTTTTTTTTTCTTTTAAAGTTTTCTACCGGACAGCATTAAATATGTTGTGAAGAGCAGTACCTTAGCTAGGGCTGACAAGTAAGAAATCTATTTTTAGTTCTACTGATAAAAACCTCATTAGTGTCTTAAAAAGACTATGTGGCTAGTAAGGACATCTGTTACAAATTCACTGCAAAAACTCTGTTAATGCACCAGTTAGGTTTCAACTTAAAGCACCAAAAGTAGGGAAATGAGGTGGTGGGGTTCCCTAACTCTCCCCAAAGCAGCAAAAGGACAAGCCTACACAACCAACTGCATACAACCTTCAGGTAAGACAAAACAATATACCACTGTTTCCAGATGAGACAAATGCAGTAGCACTAATGTGCTACCTTTGCGGATTTGTATCTGCGACATGCACACTACAAGACATACATGCTCACTTGTTGCTGCAGACAGAAAGCCAGAATGCTTAAATCACAACAGTACTTCTGTGTGTAGAAGCACAGGCCCCTGTAGCCAGATATAAATCCACAATACTCAAATTATAAAAAAGAGTTCTTTTGTCTGCAGAAGTGCAGGCCTGAAAGGGGCTGGCGCTTCTGTAGCCTCAGGGACTCATTCACCCTGTAAGACATACACACTCAATGGGTCTGCGCTTCTGGAGCCACATGCACTCTGACCTCTGGCTGCAAAAGTGTTGGAGCCACTAAATCCATAATACCAAAACTGCAACAGTACTTCTGTCTGCAGAAGTGCAAGCCTCCGAGGGGCCAGCACCTCTTCAGCCACAGGTGTAAGACATATACAGTGACTTCTGGCTCCAGAAGGGCAGGCCCCTATGCAGAGGAAAGTACTATTGCAATGTGAGTATCATGGTTTCAGCAGCAGATATAAACTGTTTAAGACAATAGCAGGCTTTCAGTTATGCAGCTGCACAGAAAGCATGCAGCAGTGGATCATGCTATCTAGCAAGGTACCTTGTACAGAGTGCATGAGTACCTCTTTCTGCAGAGGTGCAAGCCCCAAGGGGCCTCCTGTCTACTGTACACGCTGTACCACATACACACACTGGCACAGCTGCATGCTGTGGGGCCTGTTCTTATACAGTCACTGCATTTGTCTCATCTGGAAACAGTGGTATGCAGTTTGTCTTGCTTGATGATGGTTGTCTGTGGCTGATTGTGTGGGTTTGTCCATTTGCTGCTGGGGGTAGGGGTTACGGTTGGAAACCCTAATGCCACATTTTCTTACTTTTGTTGCTTTAAATTGAACCCTAACTGGTGCATTAACACAGATTTTTGCAATAAACTTTCCTTTCTTTTTGAGATAATGTAATCTTATCTTCATTCTTGCAGGCCCCGCCACTTCAGGACCTGTGCCAAATGATGAGTCTATCAGGCTGAAGAAGCGCAGGACCCTCTGGGCCCTGCGCTTCCATTAAGCTTCAGATGCAGACACGCTGGACCTTCCGGGTCCTGTGCCAAGTGAGGAGTCAGTATGGGCATGGAAACATGGGGCCCATGCCAAGTGAGAAGTCCATCCAGCTGTAGAGTAATGGTTTTTATTTTGTAACCTGAAAAAATGGAAAAATAAAATGGTTCATCGGCAATTTGCCCACCACACGCAGACCTCCAACTCAGCACCTACCACCCAACACTCCCTTCACACATCCTTACTCATCTGAACATGTCCCATATTGCAGATCCGCTCTCCGATAGAAGACATGCCTTGCTGCTGGAACTGTGACTTTGATTTGAGAAAATAAGGTAAATGCATTATGAACAGAAGTTCAAATATCAATGAAATACATTAAACCACACTTACCTTAATTTTCTCACGTTACAGAAAAAAAAAAAAAAAAAGATCAACGAGGGCAGTTTTCTTTACTGGAGGGGGACAGAAGTCAACACTGAGGACTGGGCACCCCAACATCAGGATGATCTTCAGCAGCACCAGGGGTGGTCATCCTAGTGCCACCACACATATTAAATGAAGAGGAGTGGGTGACTTAGAGAGGAGGGGGCAAGAGAAGCATTACCGGGGGTCAGCACAACGGTCCACTTGCTATAAAAAAAAAAAAAAAAATAATTACATACGGGGGCTGGTGACCTGGAGGGGAGAGTGGAGAAAGAAGTGGTATTGGTTGTGTGTACCCCAGTCCACGTAAGAAAAAAACTAAACTGATTAGATAGATACTGGACAGTTCTTTCGAGGATCTCAGGAATAAACAACTGTGCTTTCATGTGACCTCACAACAGAACTATAACAAAAAAAAAAAAAAGTTCCTCCATCTTCTTTCATAAGCTAACCTTTCATGAGTGTTAACTTTTTATTTAATGGCTTTTCATATGGAATAGATACACCATACATTCCAGCCTGGAAACAACAGAAGCATGAACCATAAAGGAAATGTTTCTATAGTTAAGTTATACAGAATTACAGTATCTCCAGGTTTTTGCTGCATTTGGGAGGGATCCCCTTAATACAGTCAAAGTCCAAATACTATAAGTCCATAAAATTCTGCATAACTGCAGCCCAGCAGCAGGTGAAACATGTATGAAACAAGTCCTTTAAGTTTATAACTACAGCCTCACTCAAAGAGCCAGTTATAGATCTGAAGTATAGCCAACGTGGGGGAAAATAACAACCCCCACCTACAGGGGAAAACTAAAAAAAGCAGTATACAACATCACAAGTGGAGAGCAGTATGAAAAAGTGTTGGGAGAACAGTGTTACATTCCCCTCTACCTAAGCATTAACAAATCACCCTGTTTCTAAATGCTGTCAGCTAAACATAATATTGAACTAGTACAGTGAGAATCTGTCTGCTAAAAGTAGTATCCCCAGATAAAAAAGTAGCTCCCTAAAACATTTGGCCCACCACAATCCCACTAGATGCATAGGAAAACTGATTATCAACAGTAAGAATAAAACGTGGCAGTAACCACAGGTATTAATAACGAAAGAAAACCCGTAGCACTTAGAATCGCCTAGAGGTTAAGACTCCGAGTCCACATAAGCGGTCATATTTCATCAATTGAGTCACTGTGAGATAATCTGGTACAATCATCAGACTGCTGCACCTCCAGACATGTTACCATTTCCCAGCATCTATCAGGTCTGTAGAAATATGGACTTTATCTTGATGAATACGTCTCAAGTTACGCAGGAAACAAGATGGTGTGATGCACATTGAGCTCCCGAAATTTCACCCTCACCCCATCAAACTTCTTCCACTGTTGGTGGGTAGCATAGGAGATGTCGGGGAAACAAATGCACAGTATGCCCCTGCACAATTAAAGGACCCAGTCGCTTAGTTAAGTTTAAAATGTGGTCACTGGTACCCATACTGTCCACCACCAGCACACGAGGAGGGTCCCCCGAAGTACGCCCATGTGGCCGAACCTGGTAGACCTTCACAAATCACCATTCAGAAAAATCTTTCTGGCCTCTGAATTGCTCCAAGAGCCAACCATTGATAAACAGCAGTGGATGATCCCCTTCCAGGCCCTTGGTGAGACTGATCAGGTACACACTGCAGCTCCGTACCTGATTCTCCAACAGTGCCAGTCTATTGCTGACATGCTGGGATTCCTTTGCCCTGCTCACCATCATGGCATTTCATTTGTCTGCATGGTGCTTCAGATCATCGACAGAGTTATGCAGTTGCTCCACAGAGGATTCCACTAAAGTTATGTCACCCAGTAAGGCCATCCAGTTTGGCGTGAATAGCAGTCATGGAGGCAATTAATGTTTTCAGTTGATGGCCCAACAACTGCAGAGTTTCTTTCAGTGCCCACCGACCATGTAGCCAGTCCTCTCGTTGCAGTCTGCATAGTATCTTTCTTTTTTGGGTTGCCCATCTGGCACACAAGGTAGTCTGTGGACCATCGGTACCCTTTATACCTCTTTTAAAGGGTTGTAAGTACAAAATAATCACTTTAAAAATAAAGTGTCACAGAGCTGCTTTTTTTGCATCTGTGATATATGAAAGAAGAAGATGATCTCACGAAAGAAGATGGTGGGACTTGGGTTTTTTGTGAGCTGGCCACCTTGTTTCTGGGCTCTTTTGGAACTCTAGAAATAAGAAAGTCAGCTCACGAAAAAAAACGAGTCCCCCCATTTTCCTTCGTGAACTGAGATTCTTTTGTGAGACTCACGAAAGAACAATCAGGACCCTTTGTTAAACCTTCCAGCTAGGATTTTAGGGATGTCCCAAAACCACATTTTGCAGTCTTTTTTTCCCCAAAAACTAACGCCAGAATCTAGATAAATGGGTCCTGTTTAGCTAGATTCATGTGTTCATTTCTTTACTGGGCATCATTTTTATGGGTTTTCAATTTTTTGTTTTTGGTTGAATTAAAAAAAAAAAAAAAAAATCACAGGCAACCACTAAATGGTTTGCCAGCTACCTCTTAGGGTTCTCCCAGAGATTAAAAACCAATGACACGCTATCTGAATTAAGGCCAGTGACAGTTGGGGTCCCACTGGGATCCATACTGGGTACACTACTGTTCAGTCTATTTATTAATGACCTACCCATGGCCTGCACAGGATCCCAGATCCTATTGTACGCGGACGATGCAGTCATCTTCTCGAACAACAAGATCCCTTCTGAGCTTATCCATGATCTACAACAAATATTTGCCTCCCTTGAATTGTGGTTCCTCCACAATCGACTCATACTAAATTATAAGACGACCAAATCAATGCTTATCACCTGCTCACAGAAAAAGCAGCAGCTCCCCCCTCTCGAAATCCAGAGCGGGGGCCGGGGGGCACAGTCCTTGATCAGGTTAATACCTTCAAATACTTTGGAATCCTCCTGGATGATATGCCAACATTCTCCCATTACCTTGACCAAGTCGTAAAAGTGGCTAACAGAAAACTAGGAACCCTATACAGGCATAAAGAATACATGACTCCTAATGCTAGGAACCTTGCAGTTTCTGTGTCCATCCTTCCGGTCACAGATTATGGCTTTATGGTCTATAGAGCAGCATCAGATATGGTCCTAAGTAGAATCAAGATATTGCCCAACAAGGCCTATTGCCTTGCCGTAGATACTGACAGATATACCCACATCTGCAGTCTGTGCTCCAATGTTAACTGGCTACCCTAAGGCAAAGAATCAAATTCCAGGCTTGCCTAAGGGGAAAGAAAGCCCACATAAGACTTACTCCCCCAACACTGCAGTCTTTCATCTGACAAACTGCCAATACACATCAGACAAAAATGTGACCAGAAATGCCCTCCATGTTCCATTTTTTAGGACCAGTCAGGCTATGAGATCCTACTGCTGATGGGCACTTCTTTGGCTAAACGAACTTCCTCTATCACTTTTAAAAGCTACCCAACATTGGGCAGTTTAAAAAGGGAACTAAGAAAGCATCTCATCCCCATATCCATGCAGAAAATAGACCACCCCTCCTATCACTCACTCAGCCTCTCCCTGCCCATCTCCCCCTCTCCTTTTGCTTCCACCTCTCAAATACCCCCACCTCCCTCATCCACACCTCCATCTACCATCCTCCTTTCAACTTCACATTCCCTACCTCCCCCTTCCCCCTCCACAGCACCCCACCCATATTTTACCATTCACCCCAACCACCCCCAACCTACCTTAATCTATTTCCTGGCACCATTAAACATTTCGCCCTTCCCACCTTTCCACTACCCCCACTGCGCCTCTCCTCCCCTATCGCTCTTGCATACTCCACTCTACCCTACACACCTCCTTTCACTGTGAATAACCTTGTGTATTCCATGAAAATGCCATGTGCTGCTGCTCTGTTTACCTCAATGCTATTGCTACTTATTTTGTAATATTATTGTCATAATATTTTATTACTCTTTCTGAAATGCTATACTGATGTGGAACCTTTGCAAATGAGCAATGCTCAAAGGTGTTATCCAAAACCCGAAATAAATAAAGATGGATACCATACAAAAGAAAAATTTCAGCTCATGAAAGATACTTTTTTTTTTTATGGAGAAAAAAAACAAACCTAAATCGGAATTCTCCTTTCGTATCAAACATCATAAATTAAAGACACTACTGAGCATGCTTGTAATCAAAATTTCAAATTCTTATAACTCAGGAATGGATTAATATTTCAAACCAATGAACAGCAACATTCTAAGGCAAACCCTCGGTCTCCTGAAAATTTCAGAAAAAAAATTCCAGAGCTCCGGGGGATGGGGCGACAAAAAACAAAAAAACGCCAGCAATCCCTTCTACCTTCCTTCCCCCTGCCAACCCTCAAGCAACCACATTCTACCCCTTGACTGTCCATTTCCTCACTTGTCTTATAACTGCCCTCCCTTGGGTATACAACAGCACTTGGAATTGTGTGCTCAGCCTACTACTTCTAGCACTTCAAATGTGTTATCCATCCTCTAACCTTTACCCTACTGGATCACCTGCTCTTGGATGGTTGCAATGTATGTTATACCGAAACGTTTTTTTTTGTTTTGTTATTCTGGTCAGTTGGTCTGGGTTATTTCTGCTCTGTAATAATACTACATTGTTTTGTTTTTGTAATTGTACTTGTATTGCTCTGTTATTGCCAGGTGTTTGCCTGTTCTCCTAATTCTTGTACCCCCCCCCCCCGGACACTTCTGGAAATGAGCTGTTTACAGCTCATGTTGTCTTCCTGAGTAAACATTTTCCAGACACATAAAAAAAATTCCCCCATTTTTCCACTTTTTGCACTATCTGCAACTTGGAATACAGACATCCGACTGGCACAAAACTTGCCAAATCATGAGACCTTGTCTCCTCCTCGACTGCGCTTGCAAAACTGTGTGCAATTCTGCTAATTGGGGGCAAGCTGTTAAGCTGCAAAGTATGGGTTTAATTTATTTATTTGCGTCTAGGATTACAAAGTACCTTTGAGCCAAGGCTCTTTTACAAAAGTTACAAGTCATGCTGGTTACAGGGTAACAGACACTAAAACATAAAACAGTTACAGGTACATGGTTTTAGACAGTAACTTTGCTTGACAAAAATCAGACTGAGCCATGAGTAACTCAAGAAACAATAGCAGGAAGAGGGCAAGAAGGGGAGAGGGCTGAGGGTAGGGGAAGGCATAGGTGTAGAGGGTCAGGGTGAGGCAGCCGAGGGGCCTTGTCAGGACAGACACAGGGCAAGTGCATTAAAAGTTGCATTGGACAGGTAAGTGCAAGAAGAGAGGGCAGAAAGTGACACCTATAAGGTCAGAAGCAGCGTAGGGAATAAAGATGTTATGGGGTGCAAGCACAGGTGGAGGTCCCAGTTATGGAGCGGCGGAGCTTTTTTTTGAATGCTCCAAGCATTGCTGTGGATGAGGTTTCACTAGAGAGCTCATTCAGCCAACACAGAGCCCTGTATGCAAATGACCTTTGGCCTTGGGACGTGCAGCAGCGGGGGATTTGAAGGATTTGGGGCTTAGAGCTCCTGGTGTTGTGGTTGGTGATTTTGGGTTTGAGGAGGGTGCCGACTCCTGGTGGTGCCTTTCCTATCATGATTTTCTTAGCAGTGATGCAGGTTTAGTATTTGATTCGTTGTTCAGTTGCAGCCAGCCTGTTTTGGAGTAGAGGTCGCAGGTGTGGGTGAGATGGTGGGAACCAGTAACGAGTCGGCAGGCTTGATTGAGGGAAGTCAAAACACGCCTGAGAGATGAGGTTGTGGCAGATCCATAGATAATGAGACTGTAGTCAATGATGTTGGTGATGGAGCTCTGGACAGCTATGGGCAGAGCTTCTGGGGTTAGATGTTTCCTATGTCGGAATAGTAGGCTCATCCTGGTGTTGGCTACTTTTGCCACATTATTGATGTGTGAGACATAGGAGAGATTACAATCAAGGGTGAGGCCACGGTATTTGAAGGTATGAACTTGTTAGAGGGGGATTCCTTGCTTGGTTTTAATGGAGAGCTGATATTGTTTGTGTTTGTTTTGGGAGCTGCAGAAGATCATGGTCTTTGTTTTTTTCTGGTTAAGTATAAGTCTGTGTTTTGTGAACCAGTTTTCAACTGCAGAGAAGGCATGTTGGAGGTTACCTTGTAGACGGACTGGATCATGGTGGGATGACAGCATCATCTGCGTAGAGTAGGATCTGTTCAGGGCAGGATTCTGGCAGTGAGTTCAGAAAAAGGCTGAAAAAGAGGGGGCCCAAGATTGAGCCCTGTGGGACACCGGACTGGACTGGTCATTGGTCTGAGAGTGTGCCAGCAATTCTCGCTCTTTGGGAGCAGTTGTCTAAGTAGCTTTTGAACCAGTTCACCGAGTTAGGTGACAGCCCTCCTAGCCGAAGCTGGGCAAGTAGGCGATTGTGGTTGATGGTATCAAAGGCTTTAGTTAAGTCAATGAAGGTGGACCCAGTAAGATGGCTGTTATCGAGTGAGCGATGGATTGCACCAGTGAATTCAAATAGCACTGTGGAGATGCTATGACCTTTTCTAAAGCCATGCTGCTCCTTGCACAGGATGCTGTGATTGTCTAGGAAGTCGGTGAGCTGGTCTGACACAATCCGTTCTAGGGCCTTGGAGAGTAGAGGTAGGATGGAAATTGGACAGTAATTCTCAGTAGTTGTTTTGTCACCACTTTTATGAATTGGGGTTACCCTGGCAGATTTCCATAAGTCAGGGAACTGGCTGAGGCTGAGGGAGAGGCTGAAAATCCTGGTCAGTGGTCGGAGTACTTCTTCAAGTGTGAGTGATAGCAGTTTGAGTTTAACATTAAATACCCTACTCAACCCTAACTATAGGGATGCCACCATGCCTTATAATAATAAACATTGTGTGCCTAGGCCAGCCTGGTGGCGCCAAGGGTTGAGGTGCTGGATGCCACACTGGTGACTCGGGTTCGGGAATGGACTCGGGTCGCTCAAGGGTTGGCAGGGGAAGGAAGGATTGAGTGTCCGTAGACAGCTCTCCTTCCTAAAACGAGGGGACCCTGTGGCATGCTGTAGAAGGACACCCAGTGTTGGCACAGGCATGTCACCAGAAGAGGGAAGGGCACCCGTCCAGGGCATATAGCAGCTTCTGCAGAGGTGGGGGCAGCTGCCTTGCCCATTGCACAGTTTGGGTGAACAGGGAAGAAAAGAGGTAAAAGGCAGGGAGCCGACAGAGTCCATGATGACCTGATACATTCAGGTCGGAGAACGATTCCCTCCAAGGAACAGCGAGAGCTACCTGTTGGCTCTGTGGAGGGAGAAAAAAAAAAAAAAGACTGCATGTCTACAGATGCTGTAACAACAACATTTTTGCTTTTAATTTTTGGTTGGGGCTAACAAGGAGCAGAGCGCCAACTGCTTACGATACAGACAAAAGCTTTGTGTTGGCTTTAAATGCATCAGAAGTATGGATTAGAGGATGAAAAAAGATGACGCAAATGAGTAACCAAAATTGGGAATAATGTATGGTCAACTATGCACAACAAGGCTGTGTTTCTATTGAGGGACTGAAATGACAGCATATGACCCTCGAGAGCAAAGCTTGAGAGGTCCACATTGTCATCTCAACTCAGATGGAAACACATGGTGAGTTGTTTGTGGCTGCCCATATTTTATATAGTATATGGATTTTTCACCCAGGAGTCACTGAAGTGTGTCTCACCCCCCAACTCCACACCCCCATCTCCGTAAGAAAAAAAAAATCTGTCATCTGCTTGTTCTGTTCTACGATCCAAATTAAATGTACAGACTTACAAGTTAATAGATACAGGTTTGGGTACTGGGTGGTTAGTACGCAACTGAGTGTGGGGTGAATGAGGTATTTAAAATGTTATGACCTATACTAAGCAACTGTTTGGAATGCACACAACAGCTCAGACTGTGCACAACAAGGATTCTGAGCAGGCTGATTCTTACACAGAACAAAGACTAACCATTTATACAAAATGGAGACTAACTTTATACTATAATATGGTTTTGGAGGCATTGTCTTCGGAATCTGAGGACAGTTTCTGTTCAGATAGCATAGCTAAGCTGGGAGATTCAAACAGGCATGAAATGCTGGAGGAGATGGAAACCACTGAAAGGAAAAAAAACTTTTAAAAACAAGCCATATCTATCCTGGCCTGGAACTTATATGGTTTGAATTCAAAATGTAATGATGGTCTACGGTTATTGTTTGCACAGACTTCAGATATGTTGTTCTTACAGGAGACATGGTCTATATTTTTCCTATATTCAGCTGATAATGGCTGTATCCAGGATTTTAGTCAAGCCCAAAAGAACGGTATGTTATTGTTCGTGATAAGGTGAAATATGTACCTTGTTATTCGTACTAAGGTAGGACGAAGGAGCTAGTAGGCCAAAGCCCATAATGCTCCTATACTAGACCATAGAATAGAATGATAAGTCATACTCTGACATAATTAAAGTGTCGAGACGATGTTTGAAAACCTCTTTAGTATTACTAGTAGCTACGTAGGATGGGAGTTGATTCCAGGGCCCAATAATTCTTACAGTGAAAAAATACTTACGATTATTATGTTTGAAGGATTTACCAGTTAACTGAAGGATATGACCTCTAGTATTGTGTACCGATTTTTTGAAAGAAAAACCTAATTCAGACATGATATAAGGGTCATGAATGATTTCAAATAGAAGGAGAACGTCACCTCGAATATGCCTAATAGTAAGAGGCATTAATTTCAATGTATCCAACCTAGATTCATAAAAGATAAAAATTGAGTCCAGAGATTTTTTTAGTATATTTACGCTGTACCCTTTCAAGAGAATAATTCTCTGATTTTTTATAAGGACACCACAATTGTGAGGCATATTGAAGATGGGGTCGAACATAGGACCTGAATAAAGGTAACAGTACTTCCTGATCACGAGATCTTATATTACGCAAGACAGACCATGCAATTTTATTAGATGTATTAATAACTGAATGCATATGCTTAGAATAAGTTAAATTATCTTATATTGTTATGCCTAAATCTTTCTCATCAACAGTGGTCCACAGTGGTAACTCATCCAGAATATACTGGAAATTTAAATTATTAGAACCTAAATGCATAACCTTGCATTTTGCAGAGTTTAACTTCATACCCCATTTATTAACCCAAGTACTGATAACATCAAGATCATGCTGAATACAAGATATTTGATCAATATTAAAACTAGGACCACCGATCTTTACATCATCTGCATATTTAATAGTGTAGGAAAGACAAGAATTAGTTAAATCAGAAATAAAAGCCTGAAAAAGACAGGGGCCGAGAACTGAGCCCTGAGGTACAGCGCTAAGCACTCTACCTGAATCAGAAAATGATCCATTAATCATCACTCTGAGTTCTATCTGACAGCCAGTTATGAATCCACTTTATGATATAAAAGTATTGATGCCAAGACTAGAAAGTTTTTGAATAACAGCCCAGTGTGGCATAGAATCAAAAGCTTTACTAAAATCAATAAAGACAATATCACAGGCTAACCGATTATCCAAAAAAGAACTACAGTGCTCATAAAATCAGAGTAAATTAGTTAGACAACGTCTACCCTTTTTAAAGCCATGTTGTTCCCAGTCAGATTCGTCTGTTACTGGGGACACAATATCCTTGAGTAGACGTTCTAATACTTTGCAAATGGATGAAGTCAAACTAATCAGCCGATAATTTTCCCATAAATGTTTGGAACCCTTCTTATGAATGGGTACTACAAATGCCTCTTTCCATTCAAAAGGGATAAAATTATGTTGTAGAAAAAGGTTGAATAAGAGTTTTAGTGGGAAGGCAATATGTTCAGACAGTAGATAGAGTAAATGCCCTGCTATATGATCCGGGCCAGGACAAAATTGACCTTTTAATGATATTTTTTTATAAATGGACTCGACTGAGAATGTAATAGAAGGGTCTGAAAGTAATATCTTAAGTTCGAATGACTGAACCTCTGGTACAGAAAAAACTTTACAAAATTCATTATTAAAGACGTCTGCCATAGGTTTTGGCTCATGAATAAGTATGTTATCAGTTGTTAGAGGCCCCATCATACTTGGACTTTTTCTAAGAGAATTAATATAGGAGTAGAATTGTTTGGAATTAGACTTGTTGGCCGAAGTTACCAGAGACAGTTCCCATTTAGACATTGCCTTCCGGATAACTGATTTACATTGCCTACTTGTTTTCAAATAGGATTTCCAATTGGAAACAGACCTATTTTTTTAAATAATTACGATGTTTTTAATTTTTTATATTTATCAAATGTTTGATGTTTTTATTCAACCATCCAGGAGACTGTTTCCCATTAGAATTTTTGTTTTCTGATGGAATGTACATATCACAAATAGTCAGGATAAGAGTTTTGAAAAGTATCCAGCTCTGTAGTAGGGTTTGATCCTTAAACAAAGATAACCAGTTAACCTTTTTTAAGTGATGATTAATACTATAAAGATTGGCTTTGTCATACAGATATATTATCGAAGAGTTATTATTGAAGACAATGTGTCTCTGTAGATTAAATAAAATTGAGTTATGATCACTAGTGCCAATAGGTGTAGAAATATGCACATCCCCAATGTCTAAGGTGGTACTGCTAAGAATGAGGTCAAGTATATTATTGCCTCGGGTAGCAGTATTTACCCATTGATGTAAATCCAGTACCGAGCAGGTGGACATGAATTTATTGCTAATACTACTACATGCAGTGACTGACTGCCAGTTAATGTCTGGGAGATTAAAATCCCCAGTAATAATAACATAACCCAATTGAGTAGCTATTTCAAATTCAGAAAGAATAGCATCCATAACTAAACTCGATGAAGTTGGGGGAATATAACATGTCCCAAGGATAATGAAATCCTCTTTGAATAAAACAATTTTAAGCCAAAGACACTCAGTTGAGAGGTTGAGTTTTTATAAGGCTAGATATACTAACAGTTAAATTTATAGTTAATAAATGAGGCGACACCTCCCCCCCTTTTTTCACTTTGATTTAAATAGTATGAAGTATATCCTGGAAGTTGCAAAATCCAAGGGGAGTCATGATCACCCCATGTTTCAACTACCGTAACAATATCTAAGTCCTTGTTCGAAATAATAGTTAATAACTCATCGCATTTCTGTGCCAAGCTCCTTGCATTAAAACTAAGAAATTGCAATAGTTTACTGGACACTTTATAGGAAAGAGATGATGGGGTATGAGCATTAACATCTCCCTTCCCCCCCATAACTTAGTTTAAATTTAAATTTGAGTTTATGAAGAATAGAAATTGCTGACTCAGCAGAGCATACTGTAACTTGCTAAGATGCAAGCCATCAGGACAATAAAGCTCAGGTCTATCAATGAATTCTTCCCAATGGGTCATACACTGTATATTTTGTCGCAGACACCAATGCCTAAGCCAGTTATTGACAATTTTGATTTTTTCATTAAGAAAACCAGAGTACCGTGGGATAGGTAGAATCTCAGAAAAAAATGATATCACGCCCCAGATCAATCAATTTATTAGTCATAGAAACATAGGCTTGTTTAATGTACTGAACAGAATCCCTGTAGATGTTATTGGTGCCAACATGAATAATACACAATGGATTTAACTCTTGAAAGCCAGTAATGTTATTGGAGGAATGTAATGTCTGGGTAGGCGAGGAAAATGAAATCCATGAGCAAGGATGGTCTGTAAACAATCATTTTAAAATTCCATTATTCTCACTTAGCCCGGGAGCGCATATGTGAGTCAAAGGGTTCTCTGTTTAACCTTATCCAAAATGGGTGCCACGAGCTGACTAAGAAGGGCATCCAATGGCAAAAAAGTTAACAAGAGGAAACTAGTTTGGGATTTAGTGGGTGATCTAAACCTTAGAGTATTTAATAGGAGGGTAAAGGGCGGTACCTGTGCAGTTTTACTTTCCCCAGTGGCTCAGAAGGCGGAGTGATATATCTGGGGCCAATCAATGTGTTCCATTATTCTATAATTGACAGCCTCTCTCCATCATCCCCAGGTCTGAGAATGAGTTTGCAAAATCCACTTGCAATGCGAGGCATTCAAACCACTGAACGAGGTAACTGTAAATAAAGCAGACCAATTTTTAACAGTATGCAATATGAAGAGACTAAAATGGTGCCCTTTAGCCAAATTTACATTAAGGTCACTCCAGATGGGAGTTCAAAATGTCTTGAACACAGAATCGACTAGACTAGAAAACAGGACTGAGGTGGGTGATATGTATAACAGAGTAATCAAGCATTTTCATCAGCTCTGACCTGCCCCCAGCAATTTGTTGAAATAGGAGCATATCCATAGGACATGGTTTGAGAAAGAATATGAAAATAGGTGTAACCCCCCCCCTACAAATGGGGGTTCCCAGAAGTCTTCCTTGGGTGTGCCTAAATGCCCACTGCCAGGCTGGTGTCCTGTGTCCTAGCAGGTTTAAAAGTGTTTGTATGTGAGCGCCCAGTTAGCCTCCATGCCTGTCTCTTAAGAGCTGCCTATCTCGTAGTTTATAATTACTCTGAGTGGGGGGAAGAGTGCTTCTAGGCTCGAGTCCTGCCCGGGCAGCAGTACAGCCGCTTCATTCTGCCATCACCAACTGTGCAGAGGGAGCCCTACTAGACTCTGTGATTGTTTGCTGATTATCTGTTTTAATAATAATAATAATGATAATGTAGTTTGTCTAACCTGCCTTCCTTTGCAGCATGGATATTTCTGTTATGTACCACCATCTTGGTTCTGGACTGCCAATGTGCATCAATCACTACCTTTGGGGGCTCTAAAATGGAGCCTGCCCACGGGGGTTTTGTGGGAGTAAATTTCTGTAGGAGTTGTAGTTTTCACCCTTTGGCACCAAAATGGACCTGGAGGGGGCGCTCAAGCTGTGACAGACAGATGGATCAACTAACCGAATCTTTTGGATCACCAGGAAGCCCCGGTGCTGCATACAGAAGAAGTCAGTACTGGAGTAAGAGTTGAGAGAGTGAGGAGCTCGAGCAATTCGAGCAGCTGCTCCTGCGTAGTGCACAGGGGGGAATAAAATAAAAAATTAGCGGGAAAGCTGTGTCTGGCCTGCTTGCTACCATCTTCCTAAAGTGAAGAGACTTAATCCAACCATCAGACTTTATCCGAATTTGTGACCTTCATTCGGAATTGTGACTAATTTCACCTGAAGAGGACCGAAGACTTGCTTTTGTGCGATCGGCCTATCAGGACTTTCATCACGACCGCAGAGCATACAGTTTGCATAGGGACACTGTGAATTGCAACCGGACTGTCATCTGAACTGTGGTATTTGTCTGCCTTTACTATAAGTGTGCTGAATGTGGACAGTGGGTCGGGATTTGGTTCCCCACTTTGCTGAATGTGTCACACTTGCTAGAAGCTGCATCCAGTAACCTTACCGGACTGCATGCGAACTGTTCTCCCAGTCTGGGCCCTGCCATCCTAGCCCAGACACCCACTCGTACTGCAGAGAAAGATCTGACAAGAGAACCACCAGAGATTCAGCTCCCTGATCAACAACGCCGAACAGGATCGAGCGCCACGTTGCATCATGTGGGCCCTGCTTCTCCTGGCCATCCAGCTCTTTATCTTGAGGTCTCCATTTCATCCATCCTACATCCAAATTTGGGTAGAATGAGTAAAACCAGGGTAGCTCCCTGCAACCAAGCTAACAATCACAGTGTCTCACCTGGTTTAATTGTTGTTAAGCTTTTGTGGACTGAGCCATGCGGCTCCAGATTACAAATTGTGGGTTACAGTGCATGCCTGTTTCTTTCCATCACAGGGCCCCAACAGCTGCAACGCCGGCCTACCCCAGGCAATGCTTCAGGCTAGCCTGTAGTTCCAACTGGGTACCCAGTGTGTGTGTGTGACTGCATTCCAGGGACCTTTGAGTGCATGCCTTATAGCCTGAATCAATCAGATCTAAAATCAACCACCAGATTACTGCCCTTCCCTTGTTCACACCCCTCAATAAATCAGATCTGGATTATTCTGTGGTTAAACTGGGTGTGGTATACCTCTATATAAAAAGAAATGCATCAAAGTTGCTTAATTGATACAGGTCTTGTTTTCCAGGGGGTCATCCCGGGCATTCCAGCTGATCATAGCCCTGGTGGTAAGTGGTTACAAGGAGGGATTCACTGTGCGTTGCGAAAGTGTGTTGGTGTGGGGTAGCTGCAAGATTAGCCAGGCCACTAGGGGTAAAGAGGGGGTATATCAGTGTCCCGGAGGGCTGTACCCAGGGCAGTCACGTTGCCAACAACCCTGTCCTCCAGGTGGAGGCACCCATTTAGAGAGCCCAGACCCCTCAACCTGCAGGCTGCTGTGCCCTCAGGGGTAGTAACCCTCAGAGTAGCACCACCTAGGGGTTACACAAGAAACAAATCTCAGGGCACTTTTGCTACCTCATTCAGAAACATCCTAATACTGAGCTGATAATATGACTTAATGTAGACTAAGAAGTAGAGATGTGTAAAATTGCCGAATTTCGTTATGCAAAATATTTCACGTAATTTAGCAGTTTCACAAAATTTTCTGCTGAAGTAAAATGCGAAATTTCGCACGTGGAGCATTACATTTTGCCTGCAAAATGCGGAAATTTGCCACTTACGGGCAACATTTCACATTTCACGGGTGTAATTTTGCAACTCTGCACCCCGCAAAATACTTCACAGAATGGCCTAATTACGTGAAATATTTCACATGGCAAAATTGCAATTTCGCAACATCTCTACTAAGAAGGGAATACAGGAAATTGTTTTGAAATTGTTGAAACAAAATGCCCCGAAAATCTTGGTGAGGAACTCGAAAAAGCTGTAAAGGATAAAGACTCCTGGTCATTTTGTAGTTTTGTAGTACAGGGATGTAAAGAGGATAGAGCCAATACTTATCCTTGAAGCTCCCTGGGTAGAACTCTTTGAAAAAAAATGTATGGTTCCAAACAGAGGAAGCAAGCGAAAAAAGCTCCTTCCTCTAACTGGTGCATAGTTTCTGCACAAGCGGTTAAACGGACACAGTCAACCCTTTTTGCATCACATTATTTATTGTTGAAAATCCACATTTTATGACTGCCTACCTTCTCTAAAACTCACTGAAGTTGTCGGCCGATTGACCTGCTTCCTTTCCTAGTATAATTGAAATGTATGGGAATGGTACAGTTTTATACCCAACCTTGTTTTGCTTCAAATCCTTGATCTACTCTTACTGCATACATTCTGAATATTAGGAACACCCTCAAACAGTGCAGCCACTCATGATGCAATAGTCTCATATCCTCCCATAGCATCAAGAGTGGCTAGATTGTGTTTGGGGTGTTCTCAAGTCCAGGAAAGATGCAGTGGAAGTAGATCAAAGAATGTAAACAAACATGCTTTTTTGTGGCAACACCAGTATGTTGGGCAGTCTGTTTTTTTTTTACTTTGAAGAAGAAAAAAAAAAAAAGAAATCAGAATCAAACCACAAAGCTACATCAGCAATCTCTACACAATGTGTGCCATCGTAAAATGTATTTTTTAGTATAGGGAAAAGTTGAAGCCTAAGGGGGTTGACAGTGTCCCTTTAAAACTGCAAGTATGTTCCACAAAAGGAATAAAGCCGCAGGTATAGATCTAATTCCCACTGAGGCCTTGCAGTTCTTGGTCAAGGAACGGTCAGCTGTATTAGCTGAAGCCTCTGAGAAAGGACAGACATGGTCCAAAACATGTCAGGCACTGTGTGTCTGCGTTTTATATATTAAATGTACTTGTTATAATCGTAGTTTACTTTGGCATCCCTTCTTTTGGGATAAGTGTGTACAGAGAACCTTTGCAGTTTACATATTAGCTGAAGTGTAGCTATATTTGCAGAAGTGTTCAGGGTTATTAATCATTCGGTATGTACACCATCAGACTGGTCCACAGGAGTAATAATACCACTTCTTTAAAAAAGAAGATTGTCGAGACCCGGTTTGTTATAGGCCTGTGGGAGTCCGGCCAAAAGTGCTACATTGCAGAACTAGAATGAGCATACCCCCAATAAACCTCATACCAAAAATTAGGTCTCTACATTACGTCATTTTAAATTATTAGCTATTTTGTAACCCTGATTTCACTACCTGTTCAAAAATTCCAGTTTCAGTGTCTTGCCCTCCCTGTCAGCAACCTTACAGGAACTGTTTCTCCAAAGTTTAAGAAACTGTAGCTGTAGTAATTATTTCAAAACAAAAACAATAACACACCTAACATAGAGTTGGCTGTGGTGCTTACATTTCCAGAATGTTCAGATGCATGGTACACGTCAGGAGGTGGTTTTGGAATGCGGTGCTAAACCAAAATATAGAATGACAAGGTGGTGCACAATTTTAAAATGTTGGGGTGGGGGATACCTGCAATCTCAGAATGTGCCAACCCAAAATGTGGTGGGATACTCAGTCTGAGAATGCAACAGGAACACACATTGAGGAATCTGGCAGTGAATGGCAATATCAGAATATAGTGGGGAAACACACTGTCGGTCAATGACAAGACACTCCATTTATTCTGAAACTGTGTGTCACTGCCACACTGCAAACCTGTACATCACCTCCACTTTCTAAAACTGTACCTTCCTACCACATTCCGAAATTGTAAAACGTCCACATTCCAAAACAGTCTGTCATGATCAGTCTGAAAATGTGCATTCCCACCATACTCCAAAACTGCATGTCCCCACCACATTCTGAAAAATGAGTGTCTGCCACATTCTGGTATTGCATGTGACTACTACTGCATTCTGAAACTGTGTCACTACCACATTCTGAGATTCTGTGTCCACACCACATTGTGAAATTGCATGTTGCCACCACAATCTGATAATAACCATCCCAACCACATTTTGAAATTATGCGTCACCACATCTCAGATTTATGCAGCCATGACACATCATGAAATTACATATCCCTGCCACCTTCTGCAAGTATGTGTCCCACGCATTTTGAAACCGTGCATCTCTGCCACATTCTAAAATGACGACACCTCTGCAGTATGAATTTTAGCATCCCTGCCACATTCCAAAATGTTGTGTCCCAATTACTTTGAGATTGTGTCATTGCTGCATTCCACAACTGCAACCTGGTGACATTTCAAAATCTCATACCTGCAGTATTCTAAAAATTGCACACAATTTTGTCATTCTAAAGCCATGTTTGCTGCTGCATTCCAGACCCCTATCACATTCTGAAGTACTGTACCTTGCATCAGCACATTATGGAAATGCATGCACTGACCCAACCAGTGTCAGTTTCCCTTTTTCAGATGTTTACTCCAACTGCAGTTTTATGTAACATGGAAGAAATTAGTCATGTAAGGTAGCTTGCAGGGAGGACTAGGCTGCAAGGTCAAGTTATGACATCACCAGTGGCTCCTGAAATTGGATTTTCTAAACAGGCAGTGAATGTATGGTCACAAAATGACTTACAACTTTTAAACAAAGTAACTTAGAAATCTCATTTTTGGCATGAGGCTGATTGGGGATATGCTGATCCAAAGTCTGAATTTACTGATGCCAGACATTTTGGTCAGACTCCTTCATTAAGAAAACCTTTAAAAAAGTACACTATATAGTTTGAGGCATCTTGAAACCTAGGAAAACAGCTTCAAAATGGGTTTATGGAAGGATATGCCACAATAGATCATATCTACAAACTATCTTATCAACAAATATACTGGGAAGGATGGGAAAACAGTTTACAGCAGTCACCGAATTAAGTAATGCCTTAGACAGCACTGACTAAAATCTTTTATAAGAAATACTGTCCACAAATAAATTAAACCCAAGGCTACTGACAATTTTAGAATGCTACATCCTGACACAATCACCAGGATCAGATTATCTAAGGAAGGACAATTATCTAGACCTATTCCTACTAGTACATGAGTGAAACATCTGTTTGTGCCTTTCCTGTTCAATCAATATATTAATTGCATTGCTAATGGGTTGCTATATCGAAACTGTGCCTGCCTCCCCCCCCCCTTACTGCCAGTACATAAATTCCATTGTTAATATATGCAGACAACACAGTCATGTTGTCACTCCCCTCTGGGTTGCAAAACACTTTGAATGTGACTGTAAAGAAGCTGAACGAACTGGAATTTGACAGTAAAACGAAAACTTCAACATTTGGGTAAGAAGAAAAATAGCAAAACCCCAAAATGATTTAGATAGTAAAAAATTTTTTTTTTCAAAATTACAAATATTTATGAGTTATCTTTAGTATAATATCTGATGCAATTAAACGAGAGCAATGGTTTCTTGAAATTTTGTAATTCATACGCAAATAATTAGTCTAAAGCCGTAATGAGTATTTAAAAAAGCTAAGGTTAAATCTTCAAATATGTATGGTGCCGAAATCTAGTGGATTGATGAGAAATGCGAATGTCTGCAAAGCCTTCAGAATCATTTCTTACGATGGATTTTAGGCTCGCTTGCCAAATTTTGCATCAGGTGCCAATTTAACAGCAGAGGTTGGCTTACTAGTTTTAAAAATTTCTAGCTTAAGTGCAGTTCATTTGATGAAATAAAAAATGTTAATGGACTAACATAGGTGGGCAAGGAGTATTCTGGTCGAATCCTTTGGTTGTTGCAATAATATTAGTTGGAGAGGAAATTAAAAAAAAAAAAAAACTTTGGGCATTGATATAAACAACTAATTAGTTAATTTGGCAAAAATGTGTCACTGAATATTTTTATGCTAAGATATTTGAAAGAATGTCAGATATTCCCCTTGGAAAGCAGACCTGACAATAAATGGTGCTGGGGTATTTACCCTTTTCAAGGGCATTAGGATACTATGGTGTTATCAAGTGTATCTACGGTAAGATTCTGTAGAAATGTAGACCATAGAAGAAGTTTGGCTAGGATCTACTTACAAATTTTACCTTCAACAATAAATAATGTACATTTAAAAGGGCAAGTATATTGTACATTTGGGGAAACCAGTACACATAATGATTTCCCAGTTCATCTCATTCTAAAATGCCCTATGTTAGCCAGTGTTCAGCAAAATGGACTGAACCTTTTACTATGTAACACATTCTAGAAATCGTAACAAAAAAAAAAAAAATACTTACATTTTCATTCCAATCTGTTAATGAATCTGTGATATTTGGAATGGCATCTTTTGCACTTTATGCTTAGTGAGAAAAATGGACTTCTATTGTGTTTAATTCTCTCAAATATTAAGTAATAGATCATATTTATCTACCGATTTAAATAAGAATATACATGTTTTTATATATAGATATACAACATGTGTTGCACTTGGAATGATGCCCTTTTGGCTATGCTTTTAATAAACCTTGAACCTTACTTTTTATTTTGCAATTTTTTTTTTCTTTCTCATCATTTTCATGAACTTTTTCGTTTGCCAGTTTCTAGTGAAAGGATCCAAAAAATGCTTGTATTGTGATAAATTTTTTTACTGGCATGGCCGAAAGTGTGTTTTAATGGGAAACAACAAATCTGACAGCAGCTTTTTAGAGAGGGAAAAAAAGTCCCCCCCTCCCAAAACAAAAACAAACAAAAAAAAAAAACACATACTGTAGCTTTTATGCAAATATTTGATTTGTGATCCTCCGTGAGCTATGGTTATGATTTAGCAATGGATTGTTTCTTCATAACAAAATTTTACTTGGTAACAAGAAAATTGAGAATTACTTTAACTGCAATGTCTCAACGATGGGCAACAATGTTAAAAACATAACACTTGTTATTTCTTATCCGCTAGTGCATTTTGAAAGAAAACAAAAATTCTGCAATTTCTTTTTACTAGAACACATTGGCCTTCTTAGTTATTGGGATTTTTCAGCGTCACAACAGCAGAATTCTATTGAATTATTTTTTTCTGTTTACTAGCATGTTGAAAAGGAAAGGGAAAGACCCCCTAGTTTTATTGCACAAACAAAGCAATTGTTACAAAAGTAGAAAATCTTTCCCTAAACACACTGAAAATAGCTACCTGCCTAATTAACAGATGTGAACTCCTGTGCTTAGAAAAGAGTACAAGTGAGGTGCTATTGAGCTCACTTGCTGTGAAGACGCACTTTTCCACAGCTCGACAATCCCACAAAGTGAAATCAATTTAAGATACATTTTAATGTGAATAAATCTACAAGTATGTGGCAGATTTAGATCCAGCTCACTGAACTGCACAGTTTGATATCTGATTCGAAATAGAGCGACATACAGAAACAGGAGAAGGACTAAAAGAACCAGCAGCAGCTGTCCAAGCAACAAGCTGAGACTTCCACCATATCGTCAGCCAGATCTGGAGCAAAGTCGCTACGGAAGTTGCCGATGGCTTCAATGCAGGCCATTGACAGGAAAGTAGAAACTATAC
Organism: Neoceratodus forsteri; assembly: GCA_016271365.2. Taxonomy (NCBI): domain Eukaryota; kingdom Metazoa; phylum Chordata; order Ceratodontiformes; family Ceratodontidae; genus Neoceratodus; species Neoceratodus forsteri. The sequence continues at coordinate 815,803,950 of CM028129.1, read as the reverse complement.
TGAAAAGACTGGGGGAGCCAGATGCCAAGACAGAGGGCACAACAAAAACTGCAACTTCTGCAGAATCCTCAATCATCCAAGCCCTGGTGACGACCAGCAAAATAGTACAAGAAACTGCCTGACAGATACAGTCTGGAGGCTCTAGAGAATTAAAACAGGACCTCCAATGTGAGACTGGTTTGGCTCCCAGAGGGAAGTGAGGATGAGAATGCCTTCCAGTTTCAAACTTCTGGCTACCAGTGGCATTGGGGCTCACCATACTAAAACATTTCAGATCTCCCCATTCAGCAGATCAACAAAGGGACAAACCGAGGACCACGCTACTGGTAACAGCCTCGACGGTGGTGCAGTACAAACTGTAAATAAGCTTCCACAGATGCACAACATTTCAGTTTTAGTGGCAACACCCTGCATGTTTTCCCCAACCTATTTTATGTCGCTGGTTCTCAACAGAAAAATGTCCAACACTGTAAGAGCCATACCCTTGACCATTCCTCAAGTTCTCAGGTCTCTGTTCATGTTCTCCAGCCCCTCTGAAAATATCTACCCTAATGCAGATTTTGGTGTTATCTGCAAAAGATATAACTTCCTTTCCAGCTCTTCTGCAATGTCCCTTATGAAGACAACAAAGAGGACTGATCCCAGCGCTGAGCTCCGAGGTACCCCGCTGGTCACTCTCCCCTTATTAGAATGAGTGCTGTTTACCACTGCCCTGTACCACCGATCCATCATCCAATTCTGTACCCAGCTTACCACCTTGGGTCACCCCCTCCCAAAATTGCCCAGTTTATCTATAAGCCTCCTACGTGCCATGGTTTTGAAGTCCTTGCTGGCCACAGCCCCACCCTGATCTATTTCCCTGGTCACCATCACGTTCATCTGACATGACCTCACCCCTGTGAATATGTGCTGCTTCAAGTCTTGTAACCCACTCAATTCATGATACTCCACTAGTCTTTAACAGTGTCTCCATTAACTTCCCCACTACTGACATTAGACTGATTGGCCTATAATCACCAGCTTCCTCCCTGCTACTGCTTTTATGAAGCAAGACAACATCTGCCCTCCTCCAGTCCTTTGGAACCACTCCCACTTCCAGTGCTGTGTTGCGTAGGGCTGTCAGAAGTGCAACCAGTACCTCCTGGAGGTCTCTCAGCACCCTTGGGTGTACCCTGTCCGGTGCCAAAGCCTTATCAACTTTCAGATCCTTAATTCCTCTCAGGACTCTTTCCTCTGTGAATGGACTTGTGTCCACATCCCTTCTCTCAGTGTTCCTGCTGCCTCTATGTGGTCTGTTCCCCTCTCCCTCCACTGTGAAAACGGAGCAGAAATATGTTCATGATATCAGCTTTTTCCTGATCCTATTCTGCACAGTCTCCCCTGCCCTTCTTAATACAACAGTGCTTACCCTTGTCTTCTTTTCACTTATGCATCTGAAAAACGTCTTGTCCCCTTAGCTATCCCAAACCATAGCCATACCTCAGTGCTTGGCAAGTATTTCATGAGACTTCCACCATATCATCAGCCAGATATCGGCTATGGTGCCTATCATAAAAGATGTGATGTTTCACCACATGAATGAAAATGGGCTGTTCTCTAGCACAAGCACGGTTTCATAAATGGTAGATATTGCCGAGGATTGGAACTCTTGAGAAAAACATGGCAATAGGGCAGCATGGGATTTATCAAGGGTACTTAATGAACTGAGCATGGTGCTAGACACCCCTCTGACAATGCTGTTTAGCACCACATTGGAGATAAGGATGGTTCCAGAGGAATGAAGGGGGCCGATGTGGTCCCTCTGCAGAAGAGCAGCAGCAGGGAGAAGGGCAGTAATTACAGACCAGTCAGGCTCACATCAGTGGTGTGGAAGTTAATGGAGTCCCTGCTGATGGAGAGACTGATGAAGTACCTGGAGAAACGTGGGCTTCAGGACCACCAGCAGCATGGCTTCATGGGGGGAGATCATGTTAAGCCAATTTCAGTAACTAGAGAGGTGGATCAGGAAGGGCAGTGGATGTAGCCTATCCAGACTTCGATAAAGCCACTGACACTGTTCCACACAGGAAGATGATAAAAAAATTTAGTGGGAAAGGGGAGAGGGGGTATGCTGGGTATCAAACTGGTTGAAAGACAGGAGGCAGAGGGTGGTGGTAAAGGGCAGTCACTCAGAGGATGGGAGACTGATCAGTGAAGCACAACAGGGATTGGTATTGGGCCCTGTCTTCTTCAGTGTCTTCATATTTGATACTGCTGAGGAACAGGAGGGGAAGGTGTCTCTCTCTCTCTCTCTGCAGATGACACAAATTCTGCAACATGGTGGGCACCCAGCAGGGGGCTGAGGAACGAAAAGAGATTTGGGGAAACCAGTGGAGTGGCCTAGGGAGAGACAGCTGGGTTTCAATGCCAAGAAATGCATCTGAGGCAGGGAAACGCGGGGGCTGTGTATAAGATGGGGAGGGGGAGGCATTTACAGTTATCAAGCAAGAAAGGGACCTTGGGGTGGCCATATCTGATGATCTCAAGGTGACAGGGCAGAAGGCAAGGCAAGCAGGATACTGGGTGCATGGGGTGGGATCTCTAGCAGTAGAAGGGAAATGGTGTTGCCCCTGCATTGCTCAGTTGTGAGACCCCACCTGGAGTACTGTATCCATGTCTGGAAACTACACCTCAGGGTAGAAGTGGTCCAGCAGAAAGCTACTAAAATGTGTGCAAGGGTTGCACAAGAAACCATACGAGGAGAGGCATGTACTCCCTAGCGAGGGGGGACATGACTGAAACCTATAAGTACCTCATGTGGGTGAATGAGATGCAGGAGGGGAGTCTCTTTAATAGGAGGAGGAAGAGCACACAAACATGGGAGCATGCTAGGAAGCTTGAGGTACGGGGGAAGTTTAAGAGGGATGTGAGGAAATACTTCTTCACAGACAGGGTGGTGGATGCCTGGAACAGCCTGATGGTGAAGGGGCAAAGACAGTGGGGAGTTTCAAGCATGCGTGTGACAGACACATGGGTATAATAAACAGAGGTGAGGGAGGGACATCTGCGACCAGATGGTGTTCAGGGTGTAGTGTTAGGCAGAAAAACAGGGCAGACTGTATTGGCCTACCAGTCATTTTCTACGAACACAATCTATATTTCTATAAATTACACGTTTGAATCATGAGTCGTTGATGATGTATTACACGAGTGTGGGTGGGAAGGAATACGTGTATTGTAAGACCCCATTTTTTTATTTTGCTAGTCAGTTAAGTGCTATGTGTTAAAAATAGGTCAGTTTTCCTTTTAGTGGCATTTTGTTTGTGGGAGTGCAAGACAGGGGCAGCCTTCACATTCAAGTTGATTGGTTATTACAGTGAGGGTGTCAGCCAATCAGTTATTGTGGCATTAAAAAGTGGTGTCAGTCCGGTCAATAAGATGGCTCACCAGTAATTATAGTAGTTTAGAAAATGGGCAGAATGTATGCTGGATCCTGACTGGCTGAAACTACCTCCCACCTGGGCATCTATTTTTCAATAGATGCCCAGTAAAATATAAGTGCCAGTCCAAGTGGCACTTCACTGTGCAGCATTCCATAGTGGTGCCCAGCCTGCTTTTTAATTGGCTGAATGCACTGAAGAAAATTTGAAATGCCCGCCATCTTTTCCTCTTGCTTAACGAGAGGTAGTGGTCTCCCCCACCCAATGCAAACAGTATTTACTTACAGCCACTCCCTGTTTACAAAAAAAAAAAAAACACTTCACTTATCTTGCAGTTCTACATCCTCTCAGAGCTGGCTACAGTTTAAAAAACAACCCAGTATTTATTGGACTGGTGATTAGAGAGCCGAGCACTTCATCATTTCTCCCAGCCGCGAGTCACAAACACCTCAGCAAAATACAAAAACAACTGTCAGTTCCTTCAACCCGACCACATACAAATTGCACCAACAACAGTACTGTTTTATTCTGTTGCAAAAATGAAAGTGCCTACTCCCCCCCACCCACAGTTCAGACATTAGTCAACTTCCGGGCGACTTCCCTGTTCCCTGCATGATCCGTCAAAACAAGATACAGTGACGTTATCGCTCCACCGTTAAGCTGCTCAGCCAATTATTTTTTTGTAATATATGGATAATGAAAATAATACCCCCAAATGCATACAAAAAATTCCTTGTAACATATTAGTTAGTCCCGTAATAGTATACTTCCGGTCCTCGTAATACTATACTTCCGGCCCAATAATACTATGCTTCCGGTCCTCATAATAGTATCGTGATTATCGATGTGACTACTGTGTGAACTGTGTTTTTTTTTTTTTGTGAGAAAACAAGTGGAATGGGACTGGGAGCAGGAGCGGCGGGGGGGGGGCGGTGTGTGTGTGAGCGAGCAACAACACTCGGGAGTCTTACTAACTCTGCAGACCGCAACGTTGTACAGCTGGCACAAGTAAGAACTTAAAAATTCCTCGCATCCATACTTTACAAAAATAACAAATAGGTTCTGGTGTTTCAAGGCGAAATTCCATCTCGGTTCTGGGGCACAAGAACCTCCTCACGACCCTCGAGGGTCTCTTGTGTCGAACTCTCGATGGTAGCTGCCTTATAATACGCCAGAACCTATCCATTATTCTCTTTATTTAGCATACAAAGCGTGTATTGGTAGCACTAAGAAAACAACTTGTGGAACTGGCAGGGGGGCAGCAACACTAACAAGCTACGAGAAACTGGCACTGTGATGTAATGCAAAAAGGGCTCTGCTAAGCAGCAGCACCCTGTAATGTTACAGATTGGTAAAGGAACTATTTTACATAATATCACATTTCTGTTACTTTTTAATAACGTTACACTTTTTAATGAAATTATTACAAAAATTAATGTAAGTCCATTTTCTAAGCACAATAATACCCTCCAGGGTGGGCATTATGGGGAAATACCGGACCTTCCAGGGGCTATAAGGCCCTCCGTCTGAGGCATTGGGCCTCATTACACCCTGGGTGGTCTGGTATTTCCCAATAATGCCCACCCTGTTGGGTACGACTGCTTACATTTATCACAAGAACACACCAGAGTACAATTTAAATTCAGGACTGAAGCTGTAAACAACAATTTCTCAAAATTTAAAGGAACATGGTGCTGGAATTGATAAAAGGGTAATCAAACCATTACTTCTCCATCACGTGTGTAATTTGTTGAAATTATAGATTTATGAGGAATTACCTAAAAATGCCTCATCTAAATTTTAATCAGAATGCTCCAAATCCTCTTCAGTTAATATAAAAAAATACATCCTACTGTATATGCTGATCTGAATTACTGCAGTACAACTGGAACTACTTCCTCCTTGCCAGTAAACATAACAACTGGCAACATGTTTTTCAAACTTTATACAACTTATGGAGTTACCTCAAGGCCTGATTTTTAAAGTTGACCAAGTTTCTCTACTACTGTCGCAACTTTCCTAAACAATATACAGCTCAGCTACTGTCAGGGCCCCATGTCACCAGTCTTCACCTACATGAACAGATTTCCATCCATTGAACAAGTTGTTCACATTAATAAGCAAACACACGTATTAAAATACTGTCACTTACCTTCTCTATACAACCTCATCGCTTCTCGATTTTTCCCGGACTCCTTGAAACTTTCTTCCAGTTCTGCGCCTAAAAAAAAACAATTGGATACATCAGCCAGTTTAACAGAGTTGCACTTGCTTGTATTGGTTTCTCCTGTATTTAAAAAAACGACATGCAATCAGAACCGAGAACTTCCGAGTTAAGCAATCCGGTGCATATTTGAGGCATGCCACTGAGAGCTCACCATCATTCCCATGTCGTTTCGCGGCGTCGGCCCAACAACTCCACGGCTGTCCCACCATCGCCTGTGGACTGGGCAATGATCGGCGCTCCCCTACAGTCGCCATTGCTGCTGCCGAGCCTTCTCTCTGCTGGAGCTGCTGTTGCTGCCTGGCTGCTCTGCGCTGCTACCCTCTGACGTCATCCTCGGCCCTTTCCGACATTCTTTCCGCTACAATGTAACAGAAAGTCAGACTTTTAAGGTGGCCCAAAAGAAATCCCCATGTCATTAACTTCAAACAGATCACTGTTACACATAAATGTAGATTCTAATAGATCAAATCGTGGCAGTGCAATTGTTCATTCAATTTCCTTAATGTACATTTTGCAGGTGTGTCATTTCTAGCCTTTCTTAAGGTGGCCTGACAGCATCAAGATGCCGTTGAAAGGACCTGCTGATAAAGACTTCCATATGAAAAAGTAAATTTGTTCCACTTTATGTGTGCATGACGTCTTACCATTGCCTGTATCCCTTCCTTCCACTGCTTCGATTAAAATAAAAAAGATAGGCGCCCTAGGGTTGCCACCTGTCAGGTTTTTTACCTGGTGATCAGGTTTTCAGGGTCCCTATCAGGTAATCCGGTTTTGCTCTGTGCTGGTCAGGTTTTTCAGCCATTTTGAGTGCTCACATACTTTTGAAGCATATTTTGTCATATCATTCATTGTTTCAGCTACATGTTCAGGTTACAGACAAGTTCTCTTGTCAGTATAGCCCATTGTGTGTGAAAGCAGTGAGCCTGGGAGGTGTAAAGTATGGTCATTAACACCATTAGCACTTACTTAACCTAATCTTTTCCACTACACCTTAAAGTGGCATAGCACAGCTGCCCACCTTTGTAACAGTAACAGAGCCAGTTGTCTTCCAGTTTCATTTGCTGATAAATATTTTCATCTCTAACAGAATTTAGACATTTCTAAATACTTTAAATTATTTTTTCCTCAAGAAAATAGTGTATGCCCATGTCTTTGGCTTTAAAATAGTACTGTGGACATGAACAGGGAAAGGAGACAGAAAAAGATATGAAATACACATTACAGGAAACAATTTCTTATGTATTATTATAGAACATGTATACTGTTATATGCTATTTACAGTATTTCCCTTGTCTCCCCCAGATCATATCTGTAAATGATATTTCTTTTATCTCTGTATGTTTATTTGGTAAACCAATGTCAATAAATAAATACACAAGTAAATGGATGACTAGGAAGAACCTAGGAAAGTAACTTTTTTACAGGTACAGTACAGTATCTTAACATTTTGTTTAACTGCTGCTTTAACTGTTGGTCTTTTAGTGAACAAATGGCTTTCTAGGAGGAACAATGCATGATGAGTCATGAAAAGGGGTGGAGTTAGGGGCGAAGCTTAGGATCGGGTTTTTGCCACATCCGAAGGTGGCAATCCTAAGGCGCCCAGAAATGACTGTACAGTGGAAACTCACACTCATTAAATAGCGATAGATAACGAAGTAATAACTCCTCCGACTCTCACAGTGACGTGTTTTCAGTTAAATTATGAATGGCTGCTCTCTCTTTGGGATGAACCAGAGTATTTCCTGTTTGTAAGAAATGGGACAGACGTTGAAAACTTCAGACTGCGCCTGTTCATAATAAGAAACTTAACACTACTTTATGTACTACTACTACTGCCTTAATATTTCTAGTCATCTAGCGCCAAAAGGGCAGGCCATTACAATAGTAAAGGGGGTCGTACTTCCTTAAACTGGATACGTCATTCGTGTTTACGTAATTCGCGTTTACCAAAGCTGAAGTTTTTTACGTCAGCCCAGCTGAGCAGTAAACTCAATAGGAAAGAGCAATGTGAAAGAGAAAGCAAAAAATATTTCCAGCCAACAAACGTTGGGAAGTCTCATACCTGACTTTATGATCTCAGACTCTATCCCATGCATTTCAAATGCAGAAAACACAGGAAATAATTTGCATTAATGGTCATATTAATACTTACAGAATTTGAATTTGTTTTTCTATACAATGCTACATGAAAAACAAGTCTTCCATAACTATACAAGTCAAAAGTACCCTTGCATAAGAAAAGTTACTTACCATAACTATAGATCTTCAAACATATCTTCTGTACTGTGACACACTCTTTGGTCTCCGAGCTGAAGCCATTAGGACCCTGCAGGAGTTATAACTTCTGGACCCAGAATGCACCAAGTGCATGGCACAGAGTATGGTGCCACATGCATTGACAGCATAATTAGCGGTGCCAGCCCCAAGCACCTCACTTTCTTTATTCCAGAAAGAAAAATCTATAGAAAGAAAGAAACTGAGAGCGAGCTAGACAGACAAATGGACAGAGCCTAGAAAAGTAAATGAAAAATATGAGGAATGGAATGTTTCCACAAGAGTATCCTAGGACATAAAACAAGTAGAACCAGAAAGATTAGCATAAAGGATTCCTGAAAATGGAAAAAGTCAAACCCTGAAAAAAGAGTAAGCTGATAGGGGTTCTACAGACTCTCTCTCTAGATAAGGCAGAAATCTGAAATTGGAGTTTCATCAAACATAGAAACATAGACTTTGACGGCAGATAAGGACCGCTAGGCCCATCTAGTCTGCCCATTTCCCTACCTACAGGATAGGCCGCAGATCCTAGTTAACTACAGTTCCCTAGTCAAAGGGAACTGTAGAAAGGATTACAACAAATACTCCAGTATTTGCTCTAAATGGGCAACTCTTGGTCTAGGGTCGGACTGGCAGAAGTCAGGGGACTAAAAACTAACATGGCAGGACAGGAAAAATGTTGAAACGATATACCAAAAAAGGCAAAGGATGTCAGATAAAAGCATAAGGGATTTATCTCTCACTTTCTCTAGATATGTATATCTTAAGAAAAAAGATAGCTGCCACATTTGGCTTAGAAATACCGTTTTAAACCTGGTAAGTGTTGGGACTGATCAAATAAAAAGAAATTATGGTGGGCAGTATAGGAGGTACCTAGAAAACTAGATGTGACAGATATGTCATAATAGGTAGGGAAAATACTGCAGCCTAAAATACTGCATCCTGATAGTACCTGTGCACTGACAGAGAACAATGCACAGGGAACAGTGCACTGGCAATCAGGACAAAGTACACTAACAATATCAATGCCTTTTTCAAAAATCCCTGATTGCCATCACAGACATGGCTGCCACCTTTACTCATTAAAAATCACTTGGTCCCAAAAAGTTAAACCCCCTCAAAATAAAATTAAAAAACAAACTGATAAAATGTTCTTTTCCTTTATATTCCCCTCCTTGCACACATACACAAATTAAATGAGGCACTACTTACAGTTTTATTTTATGGAGCTTCTTTTCTGATTCCCCCCCCCCAACAACATTACCTGTCTACCAGTTAAATCTTTCCTGCTTGCTGTGCCCTAGACAGAACTGAATCCCGGCTTTAATGAGGCCTTCTGCTGTGTGTGTTAGTGTGGGAAGAAGTGAATGTGCAGGCAATAGAATTCTGCAGTTTAAATTCCTGCATTCCATGATAAAAAAAAAAAAAAAACATGTCTACCAAATGTGTGGATAGATAGATGCTTGGAGAGACTTTTTACTAGTTACTTTTAACAATAGAAAATTGCCTTTAATAAAAAGTTTTTTATTACATTTTTTTTCAGTTTATCTGTTTCATAAGCACAATAAAACACTCTGAGGTGAGTGTTGTACTGACACAAAACACTTTCAGGGGCTGAATGCACTCCGTCTATGTCGTCGTGCCTTACTACACCCTTGAGTGCACACCCAGGTGTCTTACTGCTTATATGTTTATCTGTCTACCTTCATGGGATATGCAACGGGATGACTCAAAATATGCAGTTTATCTTCAAGTGGCAGAACAGTGTGACAAAGCAGCAGAAATGGCCAGTGCAATGCTGGGATGCAGTGGGAGAGGCATCACCAACAGGAGGAAGGAAGTGGTGTTACCACTGTATTGCTCACTGGTGAGATCCTACCTGGGGTATTGTGTCCTGTTCTGGAGGCCACACCTCTGAAAGGACATAGACAAGGTGGAGGCAGTCCAGAGGACAGTAAGAAAAATGGTGCAGGCTTTCCACCAAAAGCCCTAAATGGAGAGACTGATGGATCTCAACATGTACACCATGAAGAAGAGGAGAGCAAAAGGGGGATGATACAGACCTACAAGTATCTCATGGGAATGCAGAGTGCAGGAGGGGAGCCCCTTTCGAATGAAGAAGACTACCAGGCCCAGAAGGCATGCAATTGTGTGTGTGTGTGGGGAGTTTAAAGCAGCACTGCAACAAATATGGGCAAAACATTTGGCCCTACTTTTTATTATAAAAGGTTCCATGCACCTTCAATGTTATTTGGTGGTAAAAGATGGCCACCACATTTGGCTTAGAAATACCGTTGTAAACCTGGTAAGACTTGGGATTCATCAAATAAAAGGAACTTATAGTGGGTAGCAAACACAGGTGCCAGAACGGTGTGTGTGTGTGTGGGGGGGGGGGCACTACCACTTTCATAAGTGGCCCTATCAGTCTTTGCATTATTACTAGGGGAGAATTTACTCCTTACATCCTTCACCCTACCACTTTTCAGACCGTTCTGGCACCAGTGGTAGCAGAGGCAGTATCCAGAAAACTAGATTTGACAGGTATGCAACTATATTTATTAATTGTTGCTGAAACTAGCTTTTTTGGGGGGGGAGTGGGGACATTTTTCCATTGCATGTGAGGAAGTGCTACTTCACTGAAAGAGTGGTAGACACCTGGAACAGACTGTCAGTGGAAGTAGTGTAGGCGAAAACAGTAGGGGGCTTCAAGCATATGTGGGATTGACACAGGGCAACATTAGTAAACAGGCAGGGAGGAGGGAGGATCACCAGAGATCAGCTGGGGTCTGTGGACACAGAACAGGCAGGGACCATCTGGGAAGACTGAGTGGGCCAAGCAGTCCTTTTCTGCCAACAAATTCTATAGTTCTGTGTTTTTAAGTGTGAGGAGGCAGGACCATAACTCACAAGTGGCAGAGTCATGAGTGTGTTATGAAAGTCCTCCCCAAGCAAAGATGATGATAAATTGCCTATTTTGAGTAAGGCTATTGTATATTTGATATATACAACGGTAGTTTACAAGTTATAGCTTCTAAATCTGCAGTTTGAATATTTTGCTGTTTTTTTTTTATTTAAATAGCTGGCTTCATTGCTGTACTAGGCATAGTGATGTCATCAGTATTGTGGAAGCTGCTATTTGATAGGTTCAGTATTCCATTGTGATGACAGTAACCTTAACAATATTCATTGTGACAACAGTAAAAACAACTTATTTTTTGATATGTTGCTGTTACTTTACTGATGTCACAAGCCAAGATATCTTTTTTAGCTTGTCATTGTACCACACTCTTGTACATATACTATATATGTGTATATTGTTTTCTCCAACATGCTGAGCACTGATCGACAGCAAGCTAAAAAGTGTCATCTGACCCAACATAGCAAGATAAATGGAGTTTGTCACTGAGCATGCTCAGAAATATATCTCACTCCTTTTGGATGCCCTGAGCATGCTCTGAAATTTATTTTCACTTGTGCGATACCATATATCTTTTAGTCCACTGCAAGAATTATTAGGTGCTTTTACACACAGGTTTATGTAACGGAATAACTGCTACAGAAACAGTATTCTGTTACATCCCTTGTGTGTAAAGTGCATCTGTTTAGTTCCATAAGCAGACGTTCATCCAAACCGCAATCTCTGCTTTTGCGGTTTGCACGTGTCATTCTGTTTTGCTGGGCTGTAAAACAGCCATTCCGAAGTGATGCATAAACAGCAATAGAGCAGCAAGCTCTGTGGGGGTGCCGAAACACAAGTGGAGGTGGGAGCTGCTGGAAAACTCGCGGAGTGTAAAGGGATCCAAAAGACGCAACAGGTAATGCTCATTTTGTTTTAAAAACCTATGTGTAAAAGCGCCTATTGATGCTAATGCTGAACCACTGAACAGAGAAGCACAGTTAACATTCTGAACTTTTTTTTGGTAACTTTTTACCATTTTCATCATAAAACAACCTAAACACCTGTTTTATAAATCAAATATGACATAAGCTGACTTAAGATGTCATTCTTCCTTCATTTGAGGGTATTGGTATATTGTTATCACACTCATGGCTTCACCACTTGTGTGATATCAACAAATCGACACCCTCTTATAAAAGTAACAACGATATCTTAAAGAAAGCCCCTCTGTCATATACTGCATATTATTAATACAGTATTAATACAGTTAGTAGTAACAACAACAAAAATGGAAAGGGACCTGGTGGCAATCATATCAGATGACCTTAAGGATAGCAAGCAATGTGAGAAGGCAGTAGGGAGGGCTGGGGGGATACTGGGAAGTATAGGGAGAGGCATCACCAGCAGATAACAAGAAGCCGTTATCCCTCTGAACAGACAGTTGGTGAGACCCCATTTGGAGTACTGTATCCTGTTCTGGAGACCCCACCTCTGCAAGGACATAGACAGGATGGAGGCAATCCAGAGGAAGGCAAGTAAAATGGTGCAGGGTCTGCAAGAGAAGCCATACGAGGAGAGACTAAAGGAGCTTAATATGTATAACCTTGAGGAAAGGAAGGAGCGGGGGACATGATAGAAACTTTTAAGTACCTCAGTGGAATCAACAAAGTCCAAGAGAGTAGCATCTTTCAGAAAAAGAGATGTGCAAGAACAAGGGGACACAATTTGAAGATAGAGGGGGGATGGCTCAGGGGCAATGTGAGGAAGTATTTTTTCACAGAGAGGGTGGTGAACGCATGGAACAGCTTTCCTGAGAAGGTTGTGGGGTCTAAAACTGTGCAAGAATTCTAGAATGCATGCGACAGACATAAGGCAATTTTTGTGGGGGTAGGAAGAAATAGGCTGTTGGTTAAACAGGATCTGCAGCTTATCCTCTAGGTAGGGAAATGGGCAGACTAGGTGGGCCAAGTGGTCCTCATCTGCCATCAAAGTCTATGTTTCTATACTGACATTAGGGATGAAAAATACAAAGTGCACAAAGTAGGGACATGAAAAAATGTTAGGGTTTTGGGTTTCCAGAGTTTTGACAAATCAGTGGTGGAGTTTTCCCTAGGCTTGTCAACTGTTATGCCCCCCCAGCCTGTAGCCACCTGTCTAAAGCACAATGTACAGCTCCAAGCCAGTGCCTTATAGTGATATACTCTTCAGAGGTAAAGAAGTATGGTTCTCCACGTGTTGCCAATAGAATCAGTTGTAGCTTTCTTCATGCAGGGCCATGTGTGAAGGAAAGAGACCATGTCTGACCTTGATTGCTAAGGGGAGAGGTGGGTATTGTGGTTTAAAACCGCACAGAAGAGCCCACCACTGATTTGTCAAGTTGCCAGAGATACAAAACCCTAATATTTTTTCATTTCCCCGCTTTGTGCACTTTGCATTCTCCAGTCCTATTGTCTGCTGCATTAATGTAGTTTTTTCAATGAATTTCCAGACTTTCTGTGATTGTGGAATCATATGTGTGTGTATCATATGTACTGTGTGCAGTTCTGGAGACCCAATCTCCTCAAAGACATAGACAGGATGGAAGCTGTCCAGAGGAGGGCAACTAAAATGGTGCAGGGTCAGCACCGGAAGACATATGAAGAGAGACTTAAGGAGCTTAATATGTATAGCCTCGAGGAAAGGAGGGAGAGGGGGGACATGATAGAAACTTTCAAGTACCTCAAGGGAATCAACAAAGTCAAGAGGTAGCATCTTTCAAAAAAAGTGCGCAAGAACAAGAGGGCACAATTTGAAGATGAGGCGGCTCAGAGGTAATTTAAGAAGTATTTTTCACAGAGAGGGTTGTGGATGCATGGAGACGGCCTTCGAGGAGGTTTAGAGTCAAAATCAGTGGTGAATCTAAGCATGCATGGGATAGTCATAAGGCAATTCTGGGGGTTGGGGGTAGGAAGAAGTAGGCTGCTGGTTAACTAGGATCTGCAGCTTATCCATTAGGTAGGGAAATGGGCAGACTGGGTGGGCCAAGCGGTCCTTATCTGCCATCAAATTCTATGTTTCTATGTTTCTATCCTCACTCACACTGGTTACTTATGGAATAAACAGAATAGTGGAGATAGTTCAAGGTCCATTTCTTCATGTCAACCCACTTCTCACAATGGTGTACGTGGCTTTGCCAGTCCTGACATGCATGTCAACCCCTTGTGAGAGAAGGCTCCCCATCCTGCCAAAAGGTGTCTGTGCAGCAGAATACAGCGCAGTCCCTTCCCAAACTAGGAGCAGTGGCACGCAACAGCATCAGGCTCCATCCTCATGCTGCCAAGCCTGCTCCCCAAACTCAAGTCACCCGCAAGAGAACACAACATGCTACCCAATGGGCCAACAACCATCCCTACATACGTTTTTTCATAACTTTTTCTTTTTTTTGATGCTTTGCCCCCAAATTTTCAACAGTCTTTCTATGCCCCCTCCCTCGCCTTTTGAACTTCACATGAATCATTTAAAAAATACTGTCAGAAATGTAATTTCACAGCACAAACGTGAAAACACATTTTGGGAAGGATTTGAAAAAATGACTGCTGCCACGTTCATGAGGTGGTTTGAAAAAAAATGGCTATATTGAAAAATTTGGGGGGGGGGTATTGAAAATTACCAAAGTTATGAGTGAGCATTGAAAAATGTCAACATACCTTCATACTTTTTTTGTTTTTTAATATTTTGACCCCAGATGTTCAACACAGTCTGAACCTGGTAGGTAATTTTTTTTTTAATTCTGCATAAAAGGTGATTTCGAAGAGCAACTGAGAAATCATCTTTCAGGACAGATTTTAAAATTTTCACCTACCTTGTTCATGAGGTGGGGACACAAAAAACCCATGTTGAAAACCCTAATGTCTCAGTTTGCAGCTGCGATTGAAAGAGGAGGCCATCTTTCAAATCAGAGGCTGAATTTACAATGATGGACTGTCTTTAGGCGAGTGAGGCTGTGCGTTGGGACCACAAAATACACTGAGTTACAGTTTTCTTTGTTTCAGGGTAAAAAGAAAGAAAAAAATGATACAAGACTGTTTATATTACAGGTATACTGGCTGGCTGTTTAGTGACTCAGAGTGGGCATGCACCGTGGTGTCACTACATATGGAGAGAGGCACAGACAGACATGCGAAGGAAGCGTTCAAGTATGACAGCACCATGGATGAGCAGCCTGGCACTGCTCAGTATCGGGGGATTGTAGGCTGACACAGAGATTTGGGTACCCTGGTGTCAGAAACAAATGTATGACTACAGTGGTGGGATTGGGCACCCACCATTGTAAACAGTGTTGGGAAAAAGTGTGGCTACCAGCCAGCGAGACTGAGCACCCTCCAGCGTTCTGTATACACAGATATGGGTTGGGAGGAGGGGTACCTGCTGGCGGGACTGGACACCTGCCAGCTGTTTTGTATAAGAGGTCGGGAGTGGCCATTCTATAGATAGCTGCATGTGCTGTTGGCATTGTGTTGGAAAGTGATTTCTTTCACACAGCTTTCTTCAGCAAAGGAATGAGAAGGAAATCACTCTTGATCATTTCAGTAACCCAAAAATCCAGCTAGCCATAGAATAGGGGATTAACCTAGAAGTGCGTACTCAGCCATAATATATGGTCTCTGAACTTTAACTGTTGCATTACTGCAGTTTTTTGCAATGAATATATAAATATATACACACACACACATACACAGAGGTACACACCTGTGAGGACTGAAAATGAAAACAATAGCTTGTGAGGGCAAGCAGAGAGCTTAATTAGGTTGCTATGACTCTGTACTCTGGTACATCTGGGTGCAGGAAAACTTAGGTAGCTGGAGTACTCAACATCCACGAATAGCAGTGCCTCTTTTCAGTGGTGTGAGATGAGATGCAGTTAAGGAAAGCCGCTGACTAACCTGTCTATTCAGTTCCAAGGCCAGATAAGGCTGTGGTGCATAAAAGTCCTGGCACTGAATAACCCCGGTATAAAGAAGACAGGGAACGCAGTTGAGTGAGTGTGGCTCTATAGAGAAGATACTGTATCCTGGAAGATCTAGAAACCAGTAAGCAACTTTCCTATCATGGAAGCAATCTTCTCCATAGAGCCCCACTAGCTGGTTCAGTAGCAACCTGTCCCTTTATGGCAGAGATGTACTATCTCAATCAAGAAGAACTGAGTCCTTCATTCCTTGGTGGGAGAAAAATCAGAAAGGATATCAATGGTTCCCACATCCATACAAGGAGTGAACACAGTGTGCTCGGGCGGGGTTGGGGGGACGCTTTTCTCAAAGTGGCTAGCTTTGAAAATTCCAGACGGACAACAAAGACAGAAGTGTCTCCTGGCAAGAGCCAGTGGTGTGAAGCTGCTGAGGAAACAGTAGGAGTCCTTTGAATGTCTGTGTGAGTGTGTTCACATTTTGAAACTTTTGTTACTATAGGCTTTGAAAATAAATATTGAGGTGATATGCCTGTTTGAATCTGACTTGATCTTTTTTGAACTACATTTGGTGTGCCCTCTAACTTTGTCTTTCCCTCCCCATGGGCCGAGCCAGTGAGTACAGCCAATATTAAGTATAGCTGATCAAACAGCTCCTGCATAGAGATGCAGCAAATTTAAATTCTGCCGGCGAAGTGAACGCGAAGTGGGCACCTCACTTTGCCACTCCGCTACATGGAGTGAGCAATGGAAAGTGCTCACTCCACTTTGTCATTACCACTTTGCGTTAAGGCGGAATGGCAACGTGAAGTAAGGTGAAGTCATTGTTTTTAATGGACTTCGCGTTCCTCATTATGATTCTAAGTGACCCACTTGGTGTTTCAGATTTAGCAGCCCCCCCACACATCACATGGCTTACAGTACTGTAAATCACATGCTCTTTAGCTAGGCAGGAAGAAAGTGAGTTATACAAGCAGAAACTTTTACCTTCTCCTGTATAGATGGAGAGAGAGTAGTGTGTTTTGTGCCTGCTGATACTTTGAGATCAGAGACGAGGAGATTTAAACTTTGATTTAGACCCAACAGCTTTTTTAAAAGCTACACTTTTTTTGTATTTTCTGTACTCTTTTTTACTTAATTTGCTCTTTCTGTAAATTTTATTTTTCTTACAGGCTTAAAATACATCCAAGTAACTATTAAAAAAAATTAATGTGATTCGTGACGTGATCGTAAATCGTGATTTGTGACTGCATTTGTGACCATGATGATGACAAAATGCGAATGCCTACAGCTGTACTTCCCTGGGCCCCCCCACCCCGATGAGGTGTGACACAAAACTCTCTGACTTAAAAACACTCATTAATGAGTACAATGGTGGGATGGTGATGAAGCATGGAGAGATACTACAGAACAGGCTTAAAATACATCCAAGTAACTATTAAAACAAATTAATATTGTGATTCATGATGTGATTGTAAATTGTGATTTGTGACTGCATTTGTGATCATGATGATGATGAAACACGAATGCCTACGGCTGCACCTCCCCAGGCCCTATGGGGTGTGACACAAAACTCCTGACTTAAAAACACTCATTAATGAGTACAATGGCGGAGTGGTGAAGCCTGGAGAGATACTACAAAACAGGCTTACCATACATCCACGTAACTAGTAAAAAAGCTTAATGTGATTCGTGACGTGATCGTAAATCATGATTTGTGACCATCCATGATGATGCAAAACGTGATTTGTATCACAAATGACTCGTGATAATGGTCCTGACTTAAAAACGCATATTAATGAGTACAATGTTCATGCAGAATTATGCACCACACCTTTCCAGTACTCTGAAGGGAAGCCAAAGAAACAACTGTGACTTAAGTTAGAGATGGAGATTGGGCCCTAAAGAGATGCAAATGCACAGACAGATTAAGATTGCACTGTGCACTGAAGAGATGCAGACACAAAGGCACAATAACTAGCCAGTGCTCACCATCAGAAATTCAAAAATCTGGAAAATAATTCCTTTTCCGGGGTTGGGGGGCAGTGTACTGCACTGCTGCAGTAACAGTCACTAGTACCAGTAAAAATACCACAAAGATGTACAAAAATTACACAGCTGCAGTGGATAGCATAGCAGGTTCACATTGCTGAAATTATGTGGCACAATAAAAGGTGTCTGATTTGATGACACACGTCACGCACATACTCACACACACACACTAAGTAATGCATAGCAAATTGAAAACTTCAGTAATATAACCACATATTTTAAACAAACTAAAATTATGCACTGCTGCACCACAACAATCAGAAAAAAAATGTCAAGAATTTTTGAAAATATTACTGTGTGTACATTAACACAGTTATACAAGAAAAATATCACTGAAACAGAAAGCTTTGTCTTTTTCTCCAAGTTAATCTACCTACACCACAGATACGCCCCTCCCCCAAAGCACACTTCCACTGTCTCTCAGTACACAGACTGAATATTGTACATTAACATTCAAAATCCACACACAAACAATAAACGCTCGATGATACACTGTAAGCACAGGAGTGTTTCCTATAATCGATGAACTAAAGTTTCAGCAAAACAAATGACCCCCAAAAGGCTTTTTTAACAGCTTTTAGAAGGTTTGAATCAGAGAGCTCTCAGAGCAGATTCTCTCCTACAGCTTCATACACACACTACCCCAAACTGAGGCTGTGCAGAACAATCTAGAGCCCATGTGACCTGAAATCCCATGAATCACTGCAAAATTCGTCTTTGGAGCTTAAAAACAAGGTGAAGTGAGGTGGAGTACATTGTTTTCAATGTACTTCGCCTTAAGAATTGGTGGAGTAGTGGTTTGGAGGAGGCAGAGTAGCATAAAGTCATTGTTTTCAATGGACTTAGCGTTACCATTATAGCATGATACTCCTTTCGTGTTAGCGAACCCTCCATGAATCCGCCTTCACTCTGTGGATCACTTGCTGGAGCCGAGTGGGAGCCACTCCCCCACCAGTACTCCTGCACCTCATGGTGGAGAAAATAGATTTCACCCTTACAAAGAGGCATTCGGGGATTTGCGGTGGACAACCAGACCTAGACAAGATATGTGTAGCCAAGTCATCTGTCTGAGGCAAACAGCAGATGCTACAGAGTGGGCCATAACCTCAGAGGCAGCTATAAGAAGGGTGTCTGCTGCTTGTTTGCCTACTGGAGGCCCAGACAGCAGTATGCACAACAAAGGCCACAGGTCATTCTGAGAGGACTGAGAAGTGTAAATGCCATACAGACAAACTGCACCAGGGCCTCCTACCGCAACAAGTGAGGCCAAGCACAGGATACCCCACAGGGGGTCCAGGGATAGGCCATCCCCACAGGGGAAGGATTCAGAAAGAGCCCCTCAACTCTACTTGAGCCAGTGAACCAAAGTAAAAAAAGGCTGCAAGAGTAAGCCATGCAGGCTCAGCAGAACCCACAGAAAAAATGGTAGCTGGGGTGGGGATCCTCTCAAAGGGTAATCCACTGGACACCCTTTCCCAAGTGGTAAGGGCTCCATGGCTTCAACACAACAGAGGCCAGAGGCAAAAAGCAATCGCCAAGCAGCTGACCAGGGATCTGAAGAGAAGAGAGGGAAACCCCACCTTGGGAAGTCTGCTACTGGAAAAAGGAAACCCAGTGGGAGGAGACAGGGGCACCCTACAGGCTAGCCATCCCAAACCGAAAGTGTATGCATACACCATATCATGCAACTGGGACTGGAAAATAGCCCACCAAAACCTGCAGAGCAATCCCTAGGAGATCCAAACCTATAGGAAAAGCAACTCAGTCAGCCGTCCAGCAGATGCAACAGGGTGTGATGCTGCATACAGGAAGCTTAGAGGGAAAATTATGAGTTTGTGTGAAAAATAAAGTGTCAATATTTGGAGGCAGTATAGTGTAGTGGTTAAGGGCACTGAGCTGCAGACCTGGAGACCTGGGTTTGAATCCCATCAGCTCCCATTTGCATACTGTGTGACCCTGAGCAAGTCACCTAACTTCCTTGTGCTCCCAGGTTGCACCTGGAAATAAGTTCTGGATTAGTGTGCCTTTCCTGGTTAAATGATTTCCCCTTTCCTTTCCCAATATAGCATAAAATTGCTTGAAAAATTGCAACTTGTATGAAAACATAACACAAGATGTGAGAAAAAAAATGTGACATTACTTGCTCAAAAAAAAAATGCAAACGTGCCAGTAAAACAACATAGGATATGTGAGAATGATGAAAATTCCATAGAAAAGGTACCAATCACATGATGCTAAGAGTAATTAATTTAATTTTTTTATTTAAAAATAAACAAAAAATGCAGGTTTATCTGAGAAATAGTGCCAGGTGTATTACAAAATGTACACTGTGTGAAAAATGTCAACTGCAGGATTTAGCTGGGTTGTATAAAAAAGATGACTCAAATGAGTGAACATGATACAAAATTAGTGAAAATCATAAATTGCTAGAAAATATTCAGAGTTGTGTGAAAAATCACCCAAACGTAAAATGCTTGAATACTTCCCTGTTGAGTGAAAAGCATAAGGAAAGTATAGACATTGAGGTCCACACCAAAGCCAGCAATGACAATAGCATGAAGACTCTCTATGAGGCACCAAGGCTACAATGACTTGAGCACCAGAACAGAACCAGCACCCAGGAGCCCAACTGTGAAGTCCTCACCAGAGAAATGCTTGTCCAAGGTTAGTAGCTGCGAGCTGCAGTGGGGGTGCACATCAAAAGGGTTGTCCAAATCCAGAAAATGACCAGTTCCACAGGAATAGTGCATACCACAGATACTCTGGACACTGAATTTAAATAATCAAATTATTTATTATTACTAACAAAATGTCTGCCAGTGTCACACTTGCCCACTGGCCACTCTAGCCTCAGCACTTCGGGTCCAAATAACTCTTCGTCAGGGGGGAAGTGGCCAGTGGGCAAGTGTGACACTGGCAGGCATTTTGTCAGTAATAATTAATAATTGTATTATTTAAAGTGTCCAGAGTATCTGTGGAGTGCACTGTTTCTGTGGAACTGCTCACCAGAGAAACACCTGCAATAGACAGGTTCATCAGATGAGAATTAGCACTAAAGTTGGCATCAGACAGTACCAAGGGATGGTGCTGATGGAATCTGTGAAAAACACACTCCAGTGTCTGCCAGAGAAACCCTGCTGGGGTGAGACTGTCTGGGGATGAGACCGAGGCAGCAGATACCCAGAGGAACCCAATGCCATAGTCCACAAACAAAACTGTTTATCCAAGACATTCCCCAGCACTGCTGCATGAAAAAGATATGCATCGGATCCCCCAAGGGAGATGGAGGGGGGTCACCAGCATCAGTCCCACACAGAATAGAGCCACGGACACGTGGCAGAGAGGTAAGAACCAGACCAGGACTTGTGTTCCCATAGCAGTTCTTGTGCATGGACAAGGTTGAGTGGTCTCAGGAACTCAATGCTGAGTGTAAGTGGGGCCAGGGCCACTAATTTTTTACAAGTCTGGGAGGAATGCATATCCTCCTTGGCATGCTGATATCCAGTTCCAAGACACTCACTCAGAGAGGAGTGGAGGTCCAAAACAGACTCGTTAATGTAACTGGCCTTTACTAGCACCACACCTGACAAAACCGTCATCAAATGAACTGGGCCTCAAACAAGGTAGGTTTCCGAGAAACCTATAGATCTGCAACAAAAACTGTGATGAGGCCGAGAACAGCTAAATAAATAACATACTTGGTCCTGACAAAAAACAAAAACAAAACATAATGTAAAAGCGAACATGAACTAGAAATTAAGAGGCCTAAACAGGCAAAAGCTGTTTTGGTTCCCCGATAAGTCCTATTCTCAATGGCAGGACAAAAAAAGGAATTGGGGTGGCCGAACAGGCACCACTATTTATGTAATCAGTGCATGTAGCACTATACTTTGTGCCATTTGCATGGTGCATGCCGGCACAAAAAGTTCTAACTCCCGCAGGGTCCTGTTACCAAACAGTGTGATGAAGACTGATTCTTGAAAGATATACAAGAAGAGTAATTCAGGCTATAAGGAAGGTATATTTTAAATGCTGCTAGCTTATGGTCTATAGACAAATCAATATGCTTAGGATGTTAGTAGTTTGACTGGTCTGTACTTTGCAGTACAGGAAAGAATAAAATATTCTGTTCACTTAGCATTGCCTAATGAGTGAAAGGCAAAAGAACCTGGTTATCTGCAAAACTAGATGACAAGTTAGTTGTCCTCTGGTGAGGTGGGGATCATATATATACAATGAAACAGAGAAAGGGGGCACGTCTGGTTGAAGAAAAAAGTACTCAGCATACCCCGTGGTGTGGAGGGCTGAGGCGCTGGGTGCCTCACCTCCTGCCATACCGGTGACCCAGGGTCTGGAATGGACCTGGGTTGCTCAGGGGCCAGCAGGGAGAGGAAGGATTGAGCATCCCTAGACAGCTCTCCTTCCTTGGGGAGGGGTGGTTAGTGTAGCGCACTGCTTGCTTAACACTCAGCGGTGGCTGGGTGCCAGCACATGCACATCACCATGTAGGGAAGGGATCCCATGATCAGGACGTCGGGGCCGTCTCTGTGGAGGTAGAGCTCGGACATTGCACCCATTGCACATCTGTGGGCCCAGGGAGAAATCAGAGGAAAACCACCCCAGGCAGTAGGATGATGACCAACCCTCTGCAGTCCCGTGGCAGAGAACACTGGTAAAGGTAAGTCCTGGAGAAGCCAGTGACAGAGCTGGGGGGGGGGGGAGGTTGGTTAGAAGGGGGCTGCAGGGGAGATCAGGAGATATAATGTATATGGAAAAAAAGAAAAAAGTACATACCACATTTATATGGGCAGCACTCCTTCTACAGGTTTGCCAATTGAAGGGGAAATGTTCATCAGAGCAGCACCACACCTCTTATACAGGGATGCCATTGATTTACACATTAAGTGAAAAAGCAGAATTTTTACTTACTTAGCTCATTTGTTTAGATGGCCATTCCTTCTTTAATTAATATGACAGTAAACCTGTGTGAATTTGTAGTTGTTTTAACGCCTCTATTTTCAGAAATCACATTTTTAACAGCAAATGATCCATATTTAACTATACTGTACCTGAATAAAGGTTGCTATGGAAACCAATATGGTAGTATTGTTTTCTTTCATGGGCGAGGACAATATTAAAAGACACCTGGTGCACTGCACTAACACAGCAGCAAGACTGCACAGAATATACCACTGTGCCTATACACATGAGGGATCGCTCATGCATAAAAGGTACAGCAGTGTATTCAACAATTTCAGCAGTGATAAACAGACGCCCTTAAGTTGGTGTAATGGCTGCACCCCCAATCACCAAGCAGCATGACATATATATATATGTATTTTTTATTTATATTTTACCCCCCCCCCCCCATTTTCTCCCAACCCTGTCCTGGCCAGGCATGTGCATGCCACGGTATCGGGATGCCCTCCCACTGCCTGCCACCTGCTCACCTACACTGCCCACAGACCACCATCTGGGGGCACTGGAACTACATTGACTGACAAGAGTCTTCCCCAGGAGAGGAGAACTGTCTTTTGGCTGCTCAATCCTGCTCCCTCCTCCAATGCTGGCTCTCCGATGACCAGGGCTCGTTCTTAAACCTGGTTACAATGCGGAACACAAATTGCATCATACAGTTCTGCCAACCATAGGACACCATCGGCATGCTGTGTGACAGCATCTCTGGGGCAGTGGGGCCACGGATGTGCCAGTCATGCGCCATGACTGTGGAGATGCAGGTGCTGTGTGCACTTGGCTACTATGCCACTGGTTCTTTCCAGCGTGCCACATGTGACACTGTGGGTGTGCGCCAGTTCTCAGTCTCCAGAGCTGTGGTATGGGTGACGGACCCCCTCATACAGAATGTGGGGGAACACATCACCTTCCCAAAGACACCTGCGGAGGTCCGGGTTATGAAGGAGGCATTCTATGCAATGCATGGCATGCCGACCATATGCGGAGCCATCGATGGGACACAGGTCCCCATCCTCACACCCACCGCCCATGAGAAGGCATACAGGAACCGTAAGGGGTTCCACAGCATTAACCGCCAGGTGATCTGCGACATACACAGCACGAACATGGACATGTGCACAAGGTACCTAGGCTCTACACATGATGCCTACATCCTGGATGGCTCAGGCAAGGATGCATACCTCTACGATGAGCAGCTCGAAGGCTGGCTGCTCAATGAGTCACCGCATCCATGCGGGGTGAGTATTGCACATGCCACAGCACCTG
Source organism: Neoceratodus forsteri (assembly GCA_016271365.2). NCBI lineage: Eukaryota > Metazoa > Chordata > Ceratodontiformes > Ceratodontidae > Neoceratodus > Neoceratodus forsteri. Next base: position 815,779,897 of record CM028129.1, on the reverse strand, counting down.
CTACTGACATCTCGTTCCCCCTCATGCAGGTGACAGTAGCTATCCACTGTGGACCACACGGATGATGCTGTACCATTCACCTTCCATGCCTGCAAAGGTCCCATACAACACAGCTCACAGACGGACATGGGCAGTCGTGAGAGAACCATCGGTCAACTGAAGATGCACTTCAGATGTCTGGACCACACCGGCGGTAGACTCATGCTGAGTCCAGCAAAGGCACGTAAGGCGTTCACAGTGTGTGCCATGCTGCACAACATTGCGAAGCATGTGAATGTGCCATTGCCGGATGATGCTCCCCGACGAACCACATGGCGATGGGGATGATGATGCCGGGGCAATGCCCGCCCGGGTCCAGGGTATGGCATTTGGCCATGCGGCCCAGCAGGCGCTCACGTAGGGCACATTCATATGCTGAACGCACACGTTACATGGGGAGGGTGAGTATAGCGGCAGCCATGGCACAGGAACCATGCAGGACGGTGCCTGATGATGAGGCCATACCTGAGTGGACCAATCGAGGGTGGTGGGTGGGTGTGTGTCCGTGTGGGGTTGTTCCCAGCGTGTGTCTGTGCATGGGCCGGACCAAACATCCCAGTGCCGTCTGTGGGGCTCTGCATGGTGTCTACCCATGGCGCGGTGTGGTGGCCCTACCCCGGCCCCTCCAGACCCATGCGGTCCATGAGCCATGCCAACACCCTGCTGCCCAGCCACCATGCTGGTGGGTGCGTCCATGGTCCAGTGCCTCCTCGATGCCCACCACTGTCAGCAGTGTCATGTTCCTGCCGTGCGCCATGTGCCTGTGTGTCCTTGCTGTCCATGCCTACCAGTGAGGCATGTGCCATGGGTGTCTGCGACCCATTGGACGTGTCCTTGCCTAGGCATGGCATGCCATCCACTGCTGGCCGCATGGTGTTACTGGCCCTCTGGGTGCTGGCGCATAGCACTGCGTGGCGCTCTACCTGGCCACTGGCCATGCGAGTGGGACATCGGTGGCCCTGCTGTGTGTGCCGCAGCAGCTCCTGCATGCCCTCCAGTGTGACCGAAACCTGAGTATGGCCACATGTATGTTCTGCTGCACCATTGTCTGTGCCTCCACTGCGGCGGTTGTCCTACGTTGTTCCCCCAGGCAGTCCCGCTCCAGCTGCTGCAGTTGCCAGTACTGCTCCTCCATGTAGGCCTGTGGCTGCGGTTACTAGTGCCATGTATGGGTGTGATCTGAGGGCCCCTCGTCCCCACTGTCACTGTGTGGTGGCACTGCTGCACAGCGGTGTGTGGTGGCAGGGGGTCCCATGGCCTCCGTGTGTGTGTTGGGGTCTCTGCATTGTGGCAGGTGTGTGCACGCCACATCACGCAGCATGAGCACAGTGTGCTGCATGTCCATCCCTGCTGCTGTGTTGCTGCTGATCCTGCTGTCCTCCTCCCAAGGGTTGGTTGCACTGTCCCTCTCACTGGCCATGTCCTCCTGTGTCTCCGGTTCCGCTCCTGTATGGGTGAAAGGGCTATGGTTAGTTCACTGCACACAGTTGCCCTCCCACCCACCCCAGGCCGTGCATACTTACCCCCTCATCCGCTCAGATTACTGCATCATAAGGGGCTTAGCTAACTGGGGTGCTCCTAAAAGTGGAATAGAAGACACTGGGATGGTATCAAGGATTTGAAACAAACATTCTAATATGACTACGCTGCCATTTTTTTAAACTAGAAACAATATGAAGCCCAATGGGCTGAAACTGCCTCTTTAACAGAAATATATATGAATATAGAGAATAGTGGATGGGCAACCATGCACAACCAGCGTGTTGTGCCACAAAGGAGTTCTGATGACATCAGACCTCGAGAGCGAAGCTCGAGAGGTCTTCTGTCATCAGAACCCTCAAGGTGGCATAACACGATGGTTAAGCATGAGGCTGCCTATCCACTATTTTTATAGTGTATAGTTTTTAAAAGAAGGCATGGGTTAGACATTTTATGTTACAAAATTTGCTTTCACATTCTTCATTTCGCTCCTTGTGGGGGTTGCTAGGCTGACTGTATGGTTGTCAGAGGCCAGACGTCCGTTTGTATAGCGCATCCACCTATTGGTTGTTTTTTTGTGTGGGGGAGGGATTTTAGAAAAAAAACATGGCGTCCGTTTTCTCGCTAAGCGAGAAAAGATTTTCTTCTGAGGTGTTCACTTTTAAACGGTAAGTTTGAAACATCTGGGTGATCCTGTTTGTTTTGTTTTTTTAGTAAATTTTATCTGGTTGACCATGTGTTCTTTTTGGCTAACCCTGTGTCTTCTGACGGATCGTCGGGTTCCAGCGATCTTGCTGCAGCCGGCTTCTGTGTATCTGGTTGATCCTGAGGGTATTGTACTGATTAGTACTGTGTGGTTCTTGAGCGTCGGTAGTGACCGCGAGCCTCTAGAGGCTTTCAAAATGTTGTTGTACTACAGTGTGGTATTATCACGTTCCATGACCTTTGAACTGTAGTACAACAACATTTTGAAAGAGATGGATTTCCATACACAATCACTACACACTATACACTATGATGAGATTTCCCCAGCAAGGCAGGATAAGAAAAAGAGTTTTGCCTCTGCCTAACCTGTAATAGTAAGATATGGTCAGAAGGAACTCTAGGTCTGTTTTGTCTGCCCTGTACTTTATAAGCAGGTGTGAATAAGTATGCTATGCAAATGTACTAATATAAAGAAGTTCCCTTTCCACTCTGCTAGCTAGGATATATATATGTTTGTGTATATGTGTGTGTATATATATATATATATATAAATTCCCTGGGCAGGTGGAACTTTGTCCAGGCTTATGTTAAGGGTCTGTACTGTCTTCATGCCCATTTTCTCCACTGGTAGGCTGTTCCACAGGTTCATCATCCTTTGGGAGAAATGCTTCCAAATATTACCCCTAAATTTACTACCTCAGAGCTTCACAGCATCTCCCAGTGTCATACTGGAGGACACCAGATCAAGCATTTCTGTTTGATCTTTTCAGAATCCTTGAGTATGTGGAAAACTAGGATCATGTCCCTTCTCAGCCTCCTTTTCCACAATGTGAACATGTTAAAGAGCTGCTGATGCCTGAAAGAAAACTTTGAAAAACATAATATTTAGGTACAATTCAGCTTGCATTCCATATATGTTCTGTAGATTACTCAACATTATTTCTTTCTGAGGAAACTTGTATGATACATGATCTTTATCTCTTAGAGTTCCCTTGAGTTCATCTGCCTCTATAACTTACTCCCTACTTCAAGTTGTAATCCTCTGTTGTGACATCACAATCTGTTGCCATGGGAGTAACTGTGATGTCATAAGCAGTGCATTATGACTTCAGGTAGGGAGAAAGCGACACGATTAGGTGAACTCTTCAGGAGAAAACATCCTGTTTCATGCAGATTACATCAGTAATAAATAACAAGGAGGAGGAATGCAGAAATAATGTGAAATACAAGCCGAACTGTGTCTGAATGGTGTGTTTTGTTAAAGTTCTCCTGAAGGCGTCAGCTGCTCTTTAAGGCCTATGAAAATTTTAAGACCACCAGCCTCTCCTTATAGTTTTCGTCTGCCATACCCCTGATTATTTTGGTGTCACTGCATTGCATACACTCTCCTGATTCCTTTTTGTACTGCAGAGCCCAGAACTTCACATGGCACTCCAAGTGAGGCCTAACCAGGGCCTTCTAATGAGGCAAGAGAAATGCAGTTACTGTCCTTACTATAATACTGTAATAGATCTTCAAAAGAATCTCCATCATTAAGACACACCATTAGAACTGTAAGCAATCAGCATCTGCTCCACCCAGAAACTTTTGCCTGGTGAGGCAACCCATGCTGATGCACATCAGCATCTATATAAGATGGGTGGCCCAATGATTTCTCAGTTCCCTGCCAGAAGCAAGCTTAGAGGGTTATCAAACCAGCAGGGATGGGACAAACCAGAAGCAAAACCAAGCAAATAGGAGAAGGCATGGAACTGAATAAAAATTCTCTAATAGGGAAGAGGAAGAGCATGAACTGTACAAGAGCAGGCAGGTCTACCAGTAAAACTTCATGAGTAGAAATGGGGGCAGTAGAGGGTGAGCTGTGGCTAAACAGAGGAGATTTCCTCGAAGATCTAATGTAGTGGTAAATAACCGTACTATCTTCTTCAAGGACATTTCCCTCCATTTAGCCACACCGCTCAAACAATTCCTAAGCAGTACCATAAGCACTGTGGCAGGCAGGAAGGATCAATATGACCCTAAAACAGTAGGCCTTAAAAAACAATAAGGCTAAATCTAGCACATCTCTAATGTGTAATGTTTACCTGAACATATGAACAGTATTCCAAATGGCTGTAGAGCAGATTACCAGCAGCTGAAACACTGTGGAAACAAACCACGGAGGTAGTCGTGCCATGACTGGGGTGGACACAGTCGGGACACAGAAGCTGCTAACCACACTTCTGGTAACAGAAAAAAAAATACAAGATGCCAACCACATGGAAAGGCATTCCTTAGAAACAGGGAAGCCACCATCCTGGCGGCAAGGGTCACTAAGAGTTGAAAGGAATTCCTACAATTCTTAGCAAGATCCTTGTACCAAAGCAGAGTCCTACAGACATCCAGCATAAGTAACAACCATTCCCTTTTATTAGCGGGGGATGAAAAATAAACCAGAAGCTGAATAGTCTGATTCAGTAAAAGACAACCTTCAGGAGCAAACGAGGAATGGTCCAGAAAGTGATCTGATCCTTGTGAAAAATAAGATAAGGGGTGCCACAACCAAAGCTTACTTTTTTGAAATTCTTTGTGCTGAAGTAATGGTCACCATAAACAGCATCTGCCAGGATAGAAAGCGCATTTCAAAGACTGCAGCCAGTTAAAATTGAGGCATCATAAAGGCCATGTTAAGGTCCCACAGCAGAACCAGTGTATGGATGGAGGGAATATGCAGGATACCTCTGAGGAACCTCCGGGACACATCAAATTGGGCAACAGACTTACCATCGGTGAGGGCATGAAAAGCTGCAACAGCAGCCAAATGCACCTTCACAGAGGGATACTGGAGGCCCAATTCTGAAAGGAAAGGAAGTAATCCAGAACATGACTCACTGGACACGTAAAAGGGTCCTGGCTATGAGAGGTACACCATACTGTGAAAGGTTTCCATTTCTGGGAATAGGTGTACCTTGTGGATGGCTTGTGTAGGGATTGAAGATTAGGGTGCAACAAAGACCTCGCTCCTGTTACGGAAGCCCTGCTTGACGGGGGAGCAGAAAGTACAGTTACGTAAGAATTTACTGTAACAGTAGATCTTCGAGAGAGGCTCTTGCAGTAGGTATTCACATATAGGACTAAGCTACCAGGTGTCAGGACCCCACGGAAACATTTCTAGCTAGCAGTCTCTGGCGGGGGACCACCTCCATGTCAGGTGACTGGCGTCATACAACGTCGGTATAATGGGGCAGTCCTCCATGCCTGTCTTCCAGTTCTTTCCCACCAAAGGCCAAAAGAGGCAAGATGAGAGAGAAGAGGATAGTTCCCCCATGGAAATGGAGCAAATAAGCTTAGGGGGATGGTGGGAGGGAAGGCAATACCTACTGCAAGAGCCTCTCTTGAAGATTTACTGTTACGGTAAGTTCTTACGTAACTGTACTATCTTACTTCAAGAGGGCTCTTGCAGTAGATATTCACATACAGGGCTGAATCCCAAGCAGTCCAAAACAGGGAAAAGTACTTGGGAGGAGGATGTCATCCATAGCATAGAACCTCAGGCTGAACGGGTCTCTTGAAAGGAGACTTTGTAGGACAGTCAACCCGAAGCCTGCTCTACGGCGAGAGGCAGTGTCCAAACTATAGTGTTTCGTAAAGGTATGGACAGAAGTCCAAGTTGCGGCTGCACAGATGTCTTCCGCTGACACATTCTTGAAACAAACCACAGAGGCAGCTACTCCTCTGGTGGAGTGACCTCTGACTTAACCCGGAAGGGCCTTGTTGTACTTGTCATAACAGAAAGTGATACAATGCGCCAACCATTTTGATAGGCATTTGCTTAGAAACAGCATTGCCTTCTCTTTTGTAAGAAAAAGAGACAAAAAGATGATCAGGCTTCCTGAGATCCTTAGTCCGATTGGTGTAGTATCTCAGAATTCTGTGAACACCCAAAGTATGCAAGAGGTACTCCCCTTGACTGGAGTGTTGTGTAAAGAAAGTGGGTAGCTCGATGGATTGATTCAGCATAGATTCAGCCACCACCTTAGGGAGAAACTTAGGGTTGGTGCGTAGAGCCACACGTTCCTTGTGAAAAATCAAGTACAGGATTTTGCACATCAAGGTCTGAAGCTTGGAAATGCGCCAAGCAGACGTAATGGCCACTAGGAAGAGTCTTCCAAGAAAGGAACTTTAAATCAGCTGTAGCTGCTGGCTCAAAGGGAGGCAGAGTAAGCTTATCCAGAATATAATTCAAGTCCCAAGGAGGGGCAGGAATGCGGATGGGGGGTCTCAAATGGAGAACCCCTCTAAGGAAGGTCTTGGAGACTTCCAACTGAGCAAAAGTTCTGTCTCCAAAGGGAATATGGCAGGCTGAAATATCAGCCATGTGGACTTTTAACGAGGAATGGCTGAGACCCAGATCGAAGAGGTGATGCATGTAGTACAGGACTTTATTGGCTGGGCACAAGGAAGGCTTGAAGTCCTTTGAATTTGCCCAAATAGAAAACCATTTCCACTTCATGGCACAGGTGGACCTGGTAGAAGACTTCCTGGTCTCTACCAAAATGTCTGCTACGCGAGGAGAAACTCCAAAGCGGGCTTTAGCTACATCTGCAGGAGCCATGCATGTAAATGAAGGGATTTGGGACCTGGATGAACAAGGGTCCCCTGATCCTGGGTCAACAATTGTTGTGACAGAGGAAGAGGAAGAGGAAGTGGAGGTTCCTCTGAAAATTGTTGCAGAAGAGAGAACCAAACTTGCCTGGGCTAGAATGGAGTGATGAGAATCATTCGAGCTCCCTCCAATCTGAGTTTGTTCAGGACCCTCGGAATTAAAGAAATGGGAGGGAAGGCATAAACGAATCTGTCCCTCCAAGCGAGAGACAGAGCATCCCGCCAAAAATGTCTCACCCTTGAATGAGCGAGCAGAAGGCGGGAAGCTTTGCATTTTGGGGAGAGGCAAAGAATTCTTTCTGAGGTGTTCCCATCACTGAAAGATGTTGTTTATAGCTTCTTGATCCAACTCCCATTTGTGGGACCTGGCTCAGGACCGATTGAGTTGATCTGCCAGTGTATTTTCCACTCCCAGAACGTGAACCACGGTCAAGTAAAGATGGTGTTGGGCTGCCCATTGCCAGACTCTCATCGCTTCCCAGCACAGATGGTAGGATCGTGTCCCTCCCTGCTTGTTGAGGTACCAGACAACACACATGTTGTCTGATTGTTTGAGGAGATGACTGGGGAGGATGAATGAGAGTAGAGCCTGGAGGGCATAAAGGACTGCTCTCAGTTCAAGCACATTTATGTGCAGGTTTTGTTCAAACGTGGACCAGCTGCCCTGAATCCTGTGAGACCCCAGATGGGCACACCAACCTTCTCCTGATGCATCCATCGTCAACATCTGTGAGGGCGGATTGATGTAGAAATGAACTCCCAGGCACAGGTTCTTCTGACCCATCCACCATTGCAAGTCCCTGATCATGGGATCAGATACTAGAACTTCTTGGTCTAGGTTGTCCCTGGTTTGGTCCCACTGAGACCGAAGCATCCACTGAGAGATCCTAATATGAAGCCGAGCAAGTGGGACTGTTGGAATGGCAGCCACCATTAGCCTGAGGAGGCAGAGGACTGACCTGGCTCTGACCCTCCTGTGACCAGACAGAAGATGGGTCTGGTTCTGAATGGTGTCTACCCTGTCCGGAGGCAAGAAGGCTTTACCCGTGGTCGTGTCCAGAATCCCCCTATAGACTGCAGGCATTGGCATGGGACCAAATGGGACTTGGCCTGATTGATGGTGATACCCAGGCTGGTGAAAACCTGCAGGGTAAGGGAAAGGGAGTGCAGGAGTTCCTCCCTGGATGGAGCCACCAGGAGCCAGCCGTCCAGATACGGGAATACCTGTACTCCCTGGGTATGCAGGAGGGCAGCTACCACAGACAGGCATTTGGTAAATACTTGGGGGGGCGAGGAAATACCAAATGGGAGGGCCTTGAATTGGTAGGGGTCCCCCTGAAAGCAAAACTGAAGGAATTTACGGTGGGAAGGGCATATGGGGATATGCAGGTAGGCATCCTGCATGTCCAGAGCGCAGAGCCACTGTCCCTGCCAAAGAAGAGGTAGAAGGCTCTGCAAAGAGAGCATTCTGAAGTGTTTGTACTCCATGAACATGTTCAGGGAGCTGAGATCTAATATAGGCCTCAGATCTCCCATCTTCTTTGAAACTAGGAAGAAATGGGAATAGTAACCGGTTCCCCAAAGATGGGTGGGAACTGGCTCTATTGCCGCCTTCAAGAGAAGGGAAATGATTTCCTCTAGGACCAGAGGAAGATGTTGGGGGGAGTAAGATGACTTGGGGGGGGGGGTCTTCAGGGTGGTTTCTGCAGAAACTCTATTGAGTGTCCTGCTGATATCAACTGGAGCACCCAAGCTTCTGAAGTTATCATCTCCCAGCCTGATGGATGGGAGAAGAATCTCCCCTCTACCAGTTCCTCTGGAACCTCCAGAGGCAGTGGGAGAGGCAGGGAGTCATGGGTGTGGGGCAGTGTAGCAGCCGAGGCTCCTGTGGCTTTTTTGCTGGGGGGAGTCTTGGTTGTGGAGGGGCCCGACGTTTGTCAGCACGTTTGCCCTGTGGTTTTTGTCTTTGTCGGTTTTGGCGAGGAAAAGGACGCTGCTGCCCTCGAGGGGGCCTGTACATAGAGTTGACAGACTTGAGTGCAGTACCCTCCTCCTGCAATTCGGTAATATCTTTGACATCACCCCCGAACAGCACCAAACCCACGGAGGGAGCATCCTGAATGGCGGATTGCACTTCAGGGACCAAACTTGACACACGGTGCCTGGCATGACACCATAGACCTATGGTGAAAGCCGAGTTCCTACCAGCTATGTCGACAGCATTGCAAGTGGCACGAAGCATGTGCCGACTAGCTGAACGAGCATAACTGACAAGATCAGCCACTTCCTGCTTAGTCTGTGATTCAGGAAGAGAGTCCAATTTGGCTTCCACCTGGCTAAGGATGGTCTTCTGGAAATCCCCCATATGTGCCACATAGATAAGGGCCCTAATACCAAAGGGCTGCAGTTTGCTCATATAAACATCAGGAGTTTTATTAGTAAAGAAGCTGAAGTTGAGGCCTGGATTGGAATCCACAGGCTGGATGTACTCAGTATTACTGAGACCTGGTTAAAACCTAATATTATTGATGAAATGTGTACAATAGAGGGTTATAATGTATTTAAGAATGATAGGAAGGGTAGTAAGAAGGGAGGGAGAATTATGACTTTTGTAGTAGACAGGCTAGAAGCAGTGAGTGTGAATGTTTGTTTCCAACAATCTACGCTTTGTGAATGGTTGCACTTAGAACTGCGATTGGCCACTTGTATTAATGTAGGGTTTTGTACTGTGTATAATCCCCCTAAGGTTGGTACTATGGGATTACCTGAGTTTTTAGATTACTTTCAGCAGGTTGCCTTATCTAAATATGTTGCGGTAATGGGAGATTTTAATTTGAATTGGATGGGAGATGCTCATAACGAATTTGAATTATTGGTCTCTAGGGTAGGATTATCCCAATTTGTTTCAGATTTTACTAGAATGAATTACCGCAGTAATCAATATACCTTAACTGACTGGATCTTAACTAAAACAGTGGATTGGATAATTGAAAGTGGGATTTACTCAGATAGTATTAGTGACCATATGCCACTATATTGTATTTGGAGGTATATTAAAGTGAAAACACCACCTAAAATAATTAGTTACAGAAATTACAATACTTTTGATTATGACAGTTTGGATTTAGATTTACAAATGATAGATTGGTCATTCTTAAGTGCAATTCCTGACCCAAATGCAGCTGTTGATTTTTTTCTTACTACACTTTTGGATATACAAGATAGATATTTTCCTTTAATAAAAAGAAGGGTAAAGGGTAAAAATAGTAAATGGATTACATCTAACTTATTTGTATTGATGAGGGAGAGAGATTAACAATGGAAAAACTATAAAGTTACTAATAATATAGAGGCCTTCAATTGTTACCGAATATTGAGAAATAGATGTAAGTTGCTTGTGCGTAAAGAAAAATCAGAGTTTTGTCAAAGGCAACAGACTAATTCATTAGGGAATCAAAAAATATTTTGGCAATTCATTAAAAAAAACTTACTGATCCAGTGATAAATAAAGGAATCAGCACCACTAATTTAAATGGAGTTGTCATAACTGATACTAAAGAAATTTGTGATCTTTTTCTCAAAAAAATTACTGACCAATCCAGCTGTTTAACTGGTATTGATTTCTCTTGTCCATCAAATGATTTACCATTTGATAGGCCTGAATTATGTAGTAATTTTTCTTTTAGAATGATACAGCCACAACAGGTAAATAAGTTGTTGAAAAAAATAAGTTGTTGTAACAGAGTAGACACACCAGAGGGTGTAGACAGAATAAGAAGCGACCTGCAGAAACTTGAAGAATGGTCAGGGGTTTGGCAGTTGAAATTCAATGCAAAGAAGTGCAAGATAATGCATATGGGGCACAAAAACCCTGGCACAATATATCAGTTGGGGGGTGAGGATATAGCATGCACCAAGCAGGAAAGGGATCTTGGGGTTATCATCTCTGATGACCTCAAGGTAAGGCAACAGTGTGACAAGTCAGCAGGTAAAGCAAATAGGATGCTGGGATGTATAGGCAGGGCATTACCAGCAGGAAAAGGAGGTCATAATTCCGCTATACAAGACACTAGTGAGGCCCCACCTGAGTACAGTGTACAGTTCTGGAGACCATACCTACGTAAGGACATAGACAGGGTAGAGAAGGTTCAGAGGAGGGCAACAAAGATGGTGCATGGATTACATCACAAGTCCTATGAAGACAGGTTGAAGGAACTGAACATGTACTCCCTGGAGGAGAGAGGGAGAGAGGGGATATGATAGACACATACAAGTATCTTAGAGGAGGAACAGGGTGCAGGAAAACACTATTTTTAAGCGAAAAAGATGTTCCAGGACTAGAGGGCATGGGATGAAGTTGGAGGGAGGACGATTCAGAGGAAACATGAGAAAGAATTTCTTCATAGAACGGGTGGTGGACAAGTGGAACACCCTGCCAGAGGAAGTGGTGGGGGCTGAAACAATCACAGGATTTAAGAATGCATGGGATAGACATAAAGGAATTCTGGAGGTCAGGGGTAAGGTGCAACAGACTTCTAGGAAAACAAACTGAACTTACAAGCTCAAATGGGCAGACTGGGTGGGCCATAGGCCCTTATCTGCCGACACTGTCTATGTATCTATGTATCTATGTAAATGTCTATTAATAAAAGTGCTGGGTTAGATGGGTTGGAACCACGGTTCCTTAAACTTGTTTCTAATTTTATATATGAACCCTTGACAACAGTCTTCAATTTGTCCCTTGCTACTGGGGTTTTCCCAGAGGTTTGGAAGCAGACCGTTATCAAACCAATATTTAAATATGGTCAAACTGATGATATAGATAATTATCGACCTATATCTATTCTTTCTCCATTAAGTAAAATATCTGAAAAGTTGGTTAATTGCCAATTGGTTGAATATCTCAAAGCTGAGGGTCTTCACTCTCTGGAGCAGCATAGCTTTTGAAAGCTTCATAGCACTAGTACTGCACTGGCACATTTTACAAACCATACTTTAAGATCTATGGATTCTGGACTTCTGACAGGTGCAGTACTTATTGATTTATCGAAAACTTTCGATTTAGTCAATCATGCCATGCTGCTCTGGAGACTGAGGAGCCTTGGGCATTCTGAGGTATCTTATGACTGGTTTCATAGTTATTTAATTGCCCAACCAGTAAGGGTACAACTCGGGGGTGTGAAGTCGATATTGGGTAAGCTTCAACATGGGGTTCCACAGGGGTCCATATTGGGGCCCCTGTTGTTCTCCGTGTTTATAGACCCCATTGTCAAGGTTTCAACTAATTCTAGAATGTTGTTGTATGCTGACGATATAATCTTATTTTCTAGCTCTGTTAGAATAAGTGACACAAATGTCTCCTTAAATCAAGATTTCTCTGTTTTGAATGGGTGGCTGTTGGACTATTCTTTGTTGTTAAACTCTAAAAAAACTGTATGTATTCTATCTAGTTCTTTACCAAAATTACGCAATGCAGAATCTCTAGTAATTAGTGACTTAGCAGGTAATATCATACAACAGGTAATGGAAACTAAATATTTAGGAATAACACTTGATCCATGTTTGACTTACTCAGTACATATTAGAAAAGTGGTAAAGTCTGTAAGTCAAAAAATTGGTGCCTTATATCGAATTAAGGATTGTTTAAATAGGGAGGCTAGAGAGATGATATCTAAGAGTGTATTACTATTGACTTTATATTATAATTCTTTTTTTGTTTACAAAGCTGGCACAGAGAGATTTGGATTTGGTTAATAGATCCTTTTATTCCATCTGTAGAATTATCTTGGCTAAACCATTTAGAACACATCATTGTGTTCTTTTCAATGATCTCTGTTGGCTTCCCCCTAAATTGATGTATTTTATAATTTGGGTTGCCTGACCAATAATATACTGGCCCAGGGTTGTAAATCTCCATTATATAGTTTAATAAATACAAGGGATGATGCTAGGTCATTACGTTCATCAAATATGCAACGGTTATTTATTCCTAGATCTGTTATCTGTATGGGTGAGAGAGCTTTTTCTTCACAGTGTCCAATCTTTTGGAGTACACTGTCTTTTGATTGGATCTCTATTCATAGTCACAAACACTTTACAAAAGCTTTGTTCCATTATTTGCAACTTTCTGCTGTATATAATTGCTTTTAGGTACTATTTTTGTACTATTTTAATACACTGTATCATTGCTATTAATGTATTTGTCAATTTTTGTAATTGTACAACATCTAAGCTTCTTTGTGTATGAAGTTCCGGGTCAATCCTGAAAAAGGGTGGTAAATGAACTGAATTTAATTGAAAGGTAGAAGAATAATAGATCTTCTTCCTGTATTGGTTCAGATCTGGGATTCCTTATCAGGCGGAGAAGAGCTGAGGTGTTTAGGATTGGCGGAGCGGCTGTGAGTGGTGCAGATGAAGACCAAATCCGCCTTGGGGTAAAGGCTAAGAAAATCAACACCTTCAGGAGCCTGGTATAGCCTGTCTGCCTTCCTCGGAAGGGGGGCTAACGCAGAAGGTTGTTTCTAAATAGTGGAAACAAGATCTGCATGAGGCTCTAGCCAGGGTGGAATCAGTGTAGGAGTGGTCTCGGGCAGATCCAGATGGGCAGCAAGTTTTTTATGTTGTGGGTCTGGCTCCACTGATTGCCACTGATGTACTTCTTGGATTTTCCTCAATAACTCCAGAAAAAAGGGTCCTCCGGAGGGGACTTCGGAGGAGTCCTCAGCCTGGGGCATTCCGGAGTAAGGGGCCGTCTTCGAGGTCAGAGTGGCGTACTCGGGTCTGAGTCAGAAGTTTCTGATGAGAGGAGAGACTTACTCCCTATGAGAGGGATGGGCGGCCCCTCTGGGGAAGTTCCCTGGGATGCGTATCCTCCCCTCCTTGGGCGTCAGACGGCTCTCCTCTGGTGTCAGGAAGGGGGGAGGGAGTCTCCCGTCTCCGACGTAGGGGGTCCTGTATAGGGTCCGGCGTCGGCAGATGACTCTCGACCTCCCTGGTGAGCTGAGCCTTGGCCTCAGCCCACCAGGAGGCCAAGGTCTCCTTCAAATCCACTGGTGGCTGAGGAGATGGCAGCGAAGGTGGAGGAGGAGGAGGAGTGGGGATATGGATATTGAGGGTATCTGTAAAAGGAGTATCCATAACCTGATGGTGGGTAGCCTGGCATCGGGTACTGCGGCACCGGATATTGTGGGGTCAGGTACTGAGGCGCTGGACACTGAGGAGCCGGGTATTGTGGCACCAGGTATTGTGGTGTCGGGTACCCGGGTGCCAGGGGCTCTGATGAAGCAGAGGGACCTGGCAGAGGCCCTGCTGGCAGGCCAGACAGTGGCAACGCTGGCCTCGTGGGTGTCGGGCCCGGCATGGGTGTACCTTTGAGAGGGTTCAAAGGACATGATGGAAGGATAGGCCTATCACCAGGTAAAGGGATGCCAGATGGTGCTCGGTTGGCCGGCGTTGGGACCGGTGTCTGAGGATCAGGCTTCAGGGGGTCCGGCCCAGGAGGAGGGTTTCCTGATGGCAGCATCCCAGTATCCTCACTGATGACTGGGGAAGGAGGATTATAATCCCCAGGAGTCAGTCGAGGAGACACGGGGACCTCAGAGGGCAATGTGGTAAGACGTTGCAGAGAGCCTGGGGCATCAGACTGTTCGATGGGGTCTGGCGCAGGCTTCTTGGATGGGTGGGCATTGGTGGAGCTGGCGTCCGACTTATCAGCCGAATCCAGGCAGATGCTGGAGGAGCCGGCATCTGACTTATCGGACTCCCTGCCCGAGGAAGGCCATGAAGGAGATGTAGTCTTGTCAGGAGATGTTCTGGCTGGGTGCTCCCCTGAAGGGGTAAGCAACTTAGCAGCCATGTCTGGGCGAGCATCGATGGAACCAATGTCTGACTTACCAGACCCGCTCTGACCGAAGGGCCGCGTGGAAGAAGCGGCTTTCATGGGAGCGGAGGCCTCCTTTGCCCTGGAGGCTCCCGAAGAGCCCCAGCATGAGCCAGATGGGAGGGGTGACACCTTCTTGGTAACCACCAACGCGGCCGTCATGGAGAGAACCCCAGAGGGGACGTTACCTTGAGTACCGTGACTCCGGCCGGAGTTGCAGCTGCTGTGGAAGCCGGTTCCCACTCATGGTGCGTTTCCTTGTCATGCTTTTTCTTATGACCTTCATGGGAAGTAGAGGCCTGCCTAAGTTTCTTTAACTCTTTTTCCATGGAGGCCATTTTATTCTTTGGGATATGGGCTTCCAGGGACTGTTGCCTTCTCTTGCGGGTAGTGAAGCTGAACTTCTGGCAGTGCTGGCACTTCTCCACGGGGTGGTCTGGGCCCAGACAGAAGAGGCACAAGGAGTGGCCGTCCTTGTGTGGAAGTTGGGAACCACACAAGTCGCACTTGTTCTTATGTTATTCAGAGGGCGTCGGGGACGACATACACAGCGAATTGTGTAATAAAAATAGAAAATTAGAGAAAACAGGTCAAAAAGTTCTAAAACTTAGAGACCGACGAATGACTGACGAGCTCTGTTCTACCATGAGGAACTTTCACAAGCTGACAGCGGGAAAGAACTGGAAGGCGAACGTGGGGGACTGCCCCTTTATACTGACGTCGTATGACGCTGGTCACGTGACGTGGGGGCGATCCCCCACCAGAGACTGCTAGCTAGAAATTTTTCCATGGGGTCCTGACGCTGGCGGCTTAGTCCTATATGTGAATACCTACTGCAAGAGCCCTCTTGAAGTAAGATCTGGAGATTCTACCACCTACTGTTGCAGAAGAGGGAACCAAATCTGTCTGAGTCAGAACAGGGCCATCAGAATTAGAGTAACCCGTTCCACCCACAACTTGACTGGAACCCTCTGCATCAGAAGGAATGGAGAAAATGCATATAGGAACCTCCCTTTTTAGGAGAAGGACAATGCATCACACCAGAAAACTCCTGCCACTAGAAAAAGCAAGCAAAAACACTACAGTTTTGCATTGTGTGAGGATGCAAAAAGGTCAAGATCTGGATGACCCTGTTGGTCAATGCAGCCATCTCTGATAGAGACCAGAAACTCCCATTCTTTGGACAATGTCTAGGAAGGGCTGAGGCAATCTGCCAGTATGCTAAGGGTGCTGGGCAGAAAGATGACTGTAAGAAACATGTTGTGCCCCACAGCCCAATGCCAGACCCTCATTGTTTCACTGCAGATGGGATAGAACTGAACATCTCCTTGCTTGTTGATATAATGCACCACTGATACATTGTCCATCAGAACCAACAGGGTAGACTGTGATGAAGAACAATGAAGTCCTGTAGGCCAAGGACAGACCTCATCTCCAGAGTACTGCTATGAAGACAGCAATCTAGTGAGAATTAAACACCTTGATTCTAGAACTACCCAAAATGAGCACCCCAAACAGAGCCTGAGACATCCATCTTCATGACCATCAGGGGCATAGAACAGAAAAAAGGAGACCCTGTGTCGAGGTTGGAGTGGTCCAACCACCACAGGAGGGCACAAATAAAAGGAGCAGTCACCAGAATAAGACACTCCAGGACACTGAAATGCTAAGCCCATTGGATACAGAGGAACTACTGAGGAATCCTCATCTGCAGGCATGCCAGAGGAACAGTAAGGATGGATGCAACCACCAGCCCTATCATTCTGAAAAGGCACTTTGCTGAGATATAATGACTGGATGACACCAGCTGAGTCTGGTCAATTTGGACAGTGGCACTGTCCTTCAGGAGGAAAGCATGACAAGCACACATACCGAAGACAGTGCGGATGTAGTGAAGGCACTGCAAGGGGTCAAAACCAATTTTGGTTAGCTGACAAGGATACTGAGCTGCTCAAAAAGTTGGCCGACATGTCTGAAACAGAGTGTAGATGATAGCGTCCCATGGCAGGGTTTTCCATACCTAATCATCCAAATATGGGAACATATATAGACCTTACTCTGGAGTGCCATGGCCACTACTACAAAGCATTTGGTTAACATATGCAGAGCCAAAGATCAGCCAAATGGAAAGACATGAAATGGGTAATGAGAGTACTCCAGCATAAAGTTGAGGTATAGTCTGTGACTGCAAAGCACCATGATACGAAGATGAGCATCCATCATATCCCCAGTGCACATCCAATCCTCCTGCAGCAGCGTAAGGAACAGGAGGTGAAGTAATAACATACAAAACATTTAGTATTTGATGTGCAGGTTCAAGCCCCTGAGATTCAGGACAGCACGTAGATCACCTGTTTGGAACCAGAACATTTCAGGTGCATTAACCCCAGTTCAGGTCTGTGGCACAAACAAGTTCTATGCTTATTTGTGCAACATCTGAACTTTGTCCAGCAGGACAGAAAGGTGACCCAAAGGGTACCGAATGGGAGGGCGAGGATGCACTGGAGGTATAGAAAACAAGTCCAAGGTATGCCCCCTTTGAATGTCTCCAGGACTCAAGCATCCATGGTGATCTCCCTCCACTTTGGCAAGGAGAGGAAGATATGGCCTCCCACCAGAATCCCAGGGTCTTTTGAGTGAATCATGGGAGTCAGAAGGCTCCTGGGGTAGCAGGGACACCACCAGCATCCACATCTTTGGTGACCATGGCACAGGCACTGGGAGGTGAGGGAGTCTGAGGAACAGGGACAAGCTGAGAGCAATGTCCCAGGACACTGGAGTAGCCATGGGCATGACCAGATTAGGGCCTACAAAAGGAACCCCCACCACAGTCATAAGACTGTGGGTTTGTAATTGCCTCAAGAAAATGAAGAATCAATTTAGTAGACTGCAGTGTCCATAGTGCCACTTTCACATCCATGCCAAAGAACTTTTGCTCACAGAATGATGCATTAAAAACTGACTGTTTAACATTGGTGGCAAAGCCAGGCACCCGAAGTCATGTACAGTGCCAAAGTCATATGCCAGAGGCAGCAACGTCAGCCAAAGCGTCTGAAGCATCATAAACAGACTGCAAAAGATGCTTCCCAAAATCCAGGCCATGGCTGACAGTCTGATAGACCTCCATTTCAGTGGGCCCATCAGGCAGCTTACTGGCCACAGCTGAGATGGTCTCCCACAGGCTATTCTGACAGTTAACCATATATGCCTGATAGTTAGCTACCCTAAGGACAAGGGATAAGGAGTCATAGGTCTGCTTGCTCATAGTTTCCAGCCTCCAAGACCCCTTTATCAGGAGGCAGAGAGCTCATATAATGAGGTGATTTAGACCTGTCATTGACTGCCATGATGACCACTGGATCAGTCTCTGTCAGAGACAAATAAAAGGCCTTAGTCATCTGCGCAGGACACTGCTTGTCTGCCTTGCAGGGCACTAGACCTGTGCCAAGCAGCCATACTGGCATCCTCCAAAGCAGGGTGTACTGGAGGGATGATCGAAGTAGGCAAGGAAGGAATTTCCAGGAACTTGTATAGGTTCCTCTTGGAAGAATCCTCCTCCTCCTCTTCGTCCATGAAGTCATGTGAATCCTGCAGGAGCCTGAGGAGGCCAGAAATGAGGCATTCTCAGGGGAAAACACTGGGTATAAACCACACTGTCTTCGATACAGGATGATGGGGTAAATCTGCAGCCTACACCCTCAGGGAGGGGCAGATCACCCTCTTCCTCCTCATAATCCTGGAGGTCAGAACTGTATTCCTCCCTCCTCGTCAGCAGGGACAGCTTGTAGTGGATCCTGACAGGGAGTTGGCATTGATGGAGGAGGCAAAGAACCCAAAACAGAAGTCGAAAGTGCAGGATCAAAGATGGCACTGACGGTCTGGCAATAAGTGTTGATGATATTGCATCAACGGCAGGGCCTGAGGCAGGAACTGATCAGCAGAGCTGACACAGAATATAGCAAAACCTAGATGTCAACAACATCCATCACTAGGGTTGACTATGTTGTTGTCAACAGGCCACAGCCAGATGGCAAAATTGGCTACAAGCCACCAGTAGTGGTAACAGAGCCAGCACCTGACCCTGAACGTGATGTCTCGCAGATGGTCGGGGGGGGGTAGCAGACCCCAAAATCATAGGTGCAGTCTTGAGCCTAAGCAGACTTACCTTTATGTCCTCTCATTGTACCCAATCACTCAATTTGAAATACGAACCATCCTTTGCTTTAAGCTGATACAAAGTGTTCACCCAGTATACAATGGGTTAAGGAAGACATAGACTGGGGTAAAAGTCCCCAACCAGGAATCTTTGTTTTCCTGCATGGCGGTGTTTCTCCAAATCCTTGTCAGATTTGTCTTTTGGCTTACCTGAAGCCTTCAATGTCTGCAGCAGGGTTTTCTCTGCTGTTATCAACTACCAACTGCTTAGGTGAATGGTGGGATGCCAAAGATGTGTAGCTAGTGAAGCAGGCAGGCGAAACCAGCATTGAAGAAAGACGTTGCATGCTGTGTACTTTCCATGTCTTTTAAAAAAGCCTCTAAAGCCTTGGTGTGATGTTTCTTCGTGGTCTACTTATAGCTCTGGCAAATATGGCAGGACTCAAGATGGCCAGGAGGCTGTCAAGTGGGAGCTCTTGCTCCTACTCCTTTGTTCAATGATTTAATGCGCCTAGCTGTTTTTAAGTGCATTTTATCTGCACAGGAATTTTGTGCTAGTTTATTTTTACCTTTTAAAATTTTTTTGTATTTTTGTTTGTTAGGTTTAGTAGTAAGTCGCTACTAGGAAAGCTAGGGAGGAAGTGGCAGGAGTGTTAGTTATTTTTTTAGGTTTTGTTGTGTAACACTGCCAAATTCTAGTATTTCACCTACCTGCTGTGAATGTGTTCTCTGGTGAGCAGACACTTGTTTTACACCAGAAAAACTCTGCCAAAATCATTACATTAATAACATTGCTTGATAAGAAGAGTGTGGAGGAGCAACTGTCCTCTGGTGGTTTGTGGAACTCTGCAGGCTTCTAGTGGGTCCAGTCTTGGGTCTTCTAGGCTAAGCTGTGGAGTTGGAGAATGGCAAAAGAAGCCATAGGTCTGTGGCTTCTGCAGTTCTGTTTGTTCCTGACACTGCAAGGAAGAACTTGTTTGGTCAACAGATGGTGGACAGCTTCGAAGGTGACTCAGAGTTGGAGTGAACCACAGTCCCCTTCTAGCCAGAAAAGAAGATGAGAGACTCGTACCCTGTCACAGAACTGCATCAGCAGCTTGGGGTTTTAATTGGTGCTCATTCGTTCGAAGCCACCGAAGGCTGAGAATCTGCTACGCCGAGTTGGAGAAAAACTATCCTGGGACTCTGGAGATATGGACCTGGTAGGCCAGCTAGCGGTGAGAGAGCCTACTGGCTCAAAAAACTTTGCACTTTTATTTTAGGCACAAACTGCTTGTAGGCGAAGTGAGAGGTCTGTCTTTTCAGTTCATATATAAATGCCGGTATGAGTTCTGGTGAGCACAGAACACCATTCTGTTGGGTTATCCCCCTTTTTTTTTTTTATCTGCCATTCAAATCTTTGTGACATGGTCTTATGATCTTCATGGACACTGAAAATTGCATCTGCACTTGCTTGCTTGGACACTATGGCAATATTACACACCAATTTTCAATTACGAATTTCAAGTTTCATTTTAAACCTTCCCTTGGTGGGAGTGTGTGTGTGACTGGTTGAGATTAGGTTGAGTGGTATGAGTGTGGTTGTAGGTCTGTAATGTATCAGGCTTGTAAGTGGAGTGGTGCAAGTGGATAGGGTTAGAGGTGTGAGTGGGACTGTGCTACACATTACCGCAGGCTTTAATCTGGGTTTAGGGGTGGGGGCAGTTGTTGATGTCAGTAGCTACAATAATGTGTGTTGGGCCTGGCTGTGATCTCCCTAGGCTTAGCTACTCCTCAGCTCAGCTGCTTGATCTGCATCCCTTTCATGACCACCACCTGCCTAAAGTTGCCTATCATTGGTGTAGGGAGGTGGGGAATGAGAGGAGATGAGTTAGTCGGCAGTGGGGGATACTAATTGGGGGTACATTATTAGGACAGTTAGGACTAGGAGATGTCCTGGAGCAAAATGGGAACTAGAGAGAGAGGTGAGATGTCTTTAGTTCCCATATCCAAGTATCCCACCGGACCGACTGGTCAGGTAACTGGTGGGCCGGCTCCTTCACTCCGTCCCCTTAGGGCAGTGTTATGCAATGCGAGGTTGATGAGGAACAAGACTACCAATATGTAGCGGAGATAGGACGCTGCACACCAATTACAGACCTATCTCACTCCTCCCCCCCACTATCTAAAGCGCTGGAGCGAATAGTGTCGGACCAACTAGCTGAATTCCTGGATAAGTACAATATACAGTGCCCAGAGCAGCATGGCTTCAGAAAAGGGCACAACACCACCACTGCACTACTGGAATTTACAACCTTCATCCATGCCACGCTTGACAAAGAGAATTGTGGAGGGGCAGTATTTATAGACCTTACCAAGGCATTCGACACAGTTAACCACCCCCTACTGCTCAAGCAACTGTCCTCAATTGGGATCTCCAGCGATGCCCTTCCATGGTTCATCAGCTACCTTGATAATCGGATCCAACATGTAAGGATTGCAGGGATCTCTTCGGATGACAAACCGATCCGCTCCGGAGTCCCCCAGGGGTCTATTCTGGGCCCTCTACTCTTCTCCCTCTTCATCAACAATCTCCCCAGTGCCTGCCACCAAAAAATATTACTATACGCAGATGATGCAGTTCTGTTTTCCAGCCACCATGACATTACAGTCCTTGAATCCCAGCTGCAGCTCGACTTCAAGTGCATCGAAGACTGGTTCAATTCTCATAAACTTGTCCTGAATCACAGCAAGACTAAAGCCATGTCCTTCTGTAACCGACTGAGCAGGCACAACTGTCTGTCCCTCACCATCAAGAACCACACTGGGAACCCACTCGAACATGTCAAGGAGTTCAAGTACCTTGGTATTACTCTGGATAGTACCCTCTCCTACACTCGGCATATTGACACTGTTGCCAAGACCTCCAATATACGAATTGGACTACTACACAAACACAAGCACTGTATGCCGGCGGATGCCCTTAAACTAGCCATCTACAGCTCTGTCACCTCTATCATTGACTATGGCCTTGCCATCTATGGCTCTGCCTCAACAAGTGCCCTCCGCAGGATCTCAGTTTCTCTCAACAAAGCCTGTAGACTACTAATGGGTGCGGCCCAACAAACTCACACCTGTGACCTCTATGCACAGGCCAGCTGGCTACCCCTACACAGCAGAATACAATACCACACCTGCTTACTTACCAGAAAGATTCTCCTCGGTCTCATGCCACCTGGTGTTAGCTCACTCCTTACTACCTACAGTGGCACTCAACAAACATGTGGTGCCCAATCTCTAACTTTTCAGATTCCCAGATGTCATACCTCCATGGGTCAGCGGTCCTTTATCTATAGAGCTGCTCAATGGTTCAATTCCCTCAATAAAGAAGCACTTTCCTCTACTACACTTGGACCCTTCAAAAGGAATCTCAAACTTTACCTCACCTCTACCACTCAATGTGACTGCTTCTCTGAACAGAGATCTCTCTAAACACCCCCCAGCTCACTCATGTCTCACAGCCTGCCCTTTCCCAGTCTCATTCCCTCTGGCACCGGGCCTTCCTTGTGACTCCTTTCCTGCTTCGCATCTCCACTGGTACAAGACATTTTCCACCACCATCGGATAGTGGCCCATTAGCCTGCCAACTTCCTCTCCTGGTCTCACGCCTGCAATACTAACTGCCTATGGTGCCCTCTATCTCTTATTGTTACCGCAGCCAGCTGCCTACTCAAGCATCTTGTTATATGAATATTATCTCAAAGTATGTTGTAACTGAGTATCTTTATTTTTTCTTTTAGTTGTTTTGGTTGTTTATTGTATATTCTTTTACTACCTCTGTATGTATGTTGACCCTCATCCTTTGACGTGGAACCTTTGTAAAGGAGCAGTTTCTGCTCAAAGGTATTTGTAATCTGTGAATTTAATAAATAAAATAAGTAAAAAAATTTCAGGTTCCTAGGTCAACCTGACTTGCAACACAGAGACCTGGCTGGGTGATGACGCCGGTCCAGTGTTGGAAGTGGTGATCTCAGCTGGATTCTCCATGATCCACTGCCTGCAGAGTGATTGGGGGGGTGGTGGACATCTGCTTTCTATCCAGGTTGAATCTCACTGTGAACCCAGTATGGGGAGCCTCATCATTCGAATGTGCATCTGTGTGTGGGGGTCCATGTGCAGGTTGCAGGATCCTTCTGGTGTACTGGCCTCTGAGACACGATAGGAACTTGCTGCAGGAAATCTCAGACTTCATCGCTGAGAGGGTGCTGGAGTCTTCCAGATGGCTTATTCTGGGTGACTTCAATGCCTGGGTTGACAAAGAATGCTCACATTTTGGAAGGGATTTCTTCCAGGTGATGGAATCATTGAGCCTAGCACAAGTTGTATTTCTGTGGCTCACCAACTCGGACACACCTTGAACTTGGTTTCGCCCCGGGGCTCAAAGTTAGTATGCTTAAGACTGATCCAGTTAGTTGGTCAGATCATTACACAGTGAAGCTCTCCTTCGGGGCTACCTCCTATGGTCCTTCCCTGGTGGAGATGGTTCAGTACTGTCCTTTAAAAGGGCTTGGCCTACTGGCAGTGCTGAACATCTCAGAGATGATTGATTTAGTTTCTGTTGACCGGGAAGGAGGACTAGACAATTCTTTGCCTATTTTCAGCCTCGTCCGGGGGATACAGATGGATTCCCACTGAAAGTAAACCAGATTTTTTTTAAGCTGTTGGTGGTATTTTTAGTGAATGGGGGAAATTTGGCCAGGATACCGGGGAAATTCCCTTACTCTGCCAGCAGGGGGCTTGACTTCCTGGGAGCAGAATGGAGGAGCCCAATTTGGAGCTGGACAGAGGAGGAGGAGGAAGTGCAGATGTAGCAGTTTTGGATCAAATGGAGGTGGACATGGAGAGTATGGAGACTGGTGTACCTGCAGAGGATCTGATCTACCTCCCTACAGGTCCAGCAGAGGAGATCGCTAATGTTACATCGTCTGAACCAAGTAGCGTTACAGAACTGGAGAATGCAGTGAATGGTTCGGAAAATGTCTCAGAAAATAAGGAGCTACTCTGGCTACAAGAGCTGGTAAAAAGAAATCATTCGTTGGTGGAGACAGTGCTACAAACAGCAGATTCAGATACGGAAACGGAAATATCGCAAGGAGAGGCAGCAACTAGTAAGGATTCCTTCATGGGCATGGGACAACGAATTAAAAAAATGGTAGTACAATTCAGACTACCTTACACCAGGCACTTATTTTGACAAGGCCAGGAAGCCCGCCTGACAGCAACAGTGATGACGCACAATCATCAAATGAGCTGTTGATGAGACGAAGGCCGACAGAATGCAGACACTCCCTGTAGAACAGGAGAATGACACGGCTGCAAAATCGAATGTCC
Organism: Neoceratodus forsteri; assembly: GCA_016271365.2. Lineage (NCBI taxonomy): Eukaryota > Metazoa > Chordata > Ceratodontiformes > Ceratodontidae > Neoceratodus > Neoceratodus forsteri. The sequence goes on along the minus strand of CM028129.1, from coordinate 815,755,626 downwards.
AAGGTACAGACTGCACAGCTGAAGTAAGTAACAATTTGGGGACTGCATAAAATGCTACCGTGATGTTGAATGCAGGACAGAAATTAGGTTTAAGGAAGGGGCTAGAAGGTTTAATAATGCAAAATACTACACCGAGTTTTAAAACTCCAACTACCCTTGAAACCTCTTTAAAAGAGGCAGGTTGGAAGAGATTAGATTCTAGACATTGGGTGCCTGATCCTGCGTATAGCCCCATTCCAGGCCTAAACAGAGAAAAATCAGACTTAACAAATACCACGCCCAAACTGACCTCAGACAAGACAAACAAGCCTTTATAACTGAATCGGACTTAGAACGTAATGCAGAAGATGTTCAACATGCAGAGGTAAATACAGAGGCATTACCTCGCGTATCCAGATATTCCTCTTCAGACACAGGGGACGAGGGGCCTAGTACTGGCCACCCACATGGGGAGAGCAAATGGATACAGAGGAACATCGGCCAAAAACAGGGCCTACACCACAGGAGAAAGCAAGAACTAGATGGGAAGGATTCCGAAGGAAAGATAATTTTTCTTCCCAACTCCCACCCACACTGAAATGCAATGCAGTAAGAATCCAATATGTGGAAGGCTTAGATGAGATGCCAGATAGAATTTATGTTGGAAAAAAACTGATTAAAGTGTCTTTGGAATTTTTCACAAATGAGGTATATGCACTTATCCATGTGGGTGGGGGCAACCTGTACGATGTCAGCTTTAAAACCCCGCATGGGTTAGATAGATTTTGGACAAGATATGAAAAACTAAGATATTCAGAACTGTGGTTACCATTTAGAGTAATTCCTCTAACAAAACCAGCGATTAAAAATTTAACCAGATTGTTTAAAAATGAGAATGTAGCAGTACATGATATTTCTTACTGGCTGCAACAAAAATGTGAGTTACTAGGACCTCCACAACCTATTTTTGACACTGAGCACTTTTGGATGGGAGGGTGGAAATACAGGGTGAGATTAAAACATAACAACCAGGGCCCCACACACCTTCCTAGTAGCTTATTTTTAGGGAGAGAGGGGGGGGGAGCATTGCTTTTATCCTGGACAACTCAGAACATGTTTTAAATGTGGCTCATTAAGACATCTAAGCTCAGGGTGTGACAGACTGAAATGTAATCTTTGTCTAGAGTTAGGGCACTCCAGCCCTGATTGTCAAGGGGTATTAAAATGTAATTTGTGTGATGAGACAGGTCACGCCTTGCATACCTGTCCATGGGCCACACACAACAGATCAGATCATCCATGTCAGGATACTCTAATCGTGGAAGCCCAGAAAAAAAGACATTGAAAAAAATAGAAACAAACCGACAGGCCAGGGAAGAGACACAGGGAACGGAAGGAAGGGAGACTAACAATAACCCAGGGGAAACTGAGATAAACTCCAATGGTACTCTACCCACCCCAGCACCAGACAATGAACCCCAAAGGGAAAATGTAGAACAGACAGTGGTACAAAGCGAAGACATACAAGGTCAAGAACAACCTGCTCAGAGGGAGGAAGGCAGAGAAGAAAGACCCATGAAGAAAGGCAAAATGCCCCCACCTGAGGTTAAAGTAGTGTCAAAGAAAAGGGGGATACATCAGACAAGGCCCAAATCAAAACTAGTGAAAGCCTCATCTCCAGTACAACCCACTGTATTATCAAATAAATATGAGATTCTGAAGGGAAATAACCCTGATTCTGAACAGGGAGGAGAATCTGAATCATCCTCGCAACCCCTTGTAACTTCAGATTCAGATTCAGATAGGGACAGCCAAAGCAGGGAGGTGGTTAGGCCCAAAAGGTTGGGAGTCAGGACAAGAAGTGGCAAAAAAGGTATAAAAAGTATGCTCACTTTTTTTTTCTAGAATATTATGTCCTCCACACCTATACTTAAAATTGCAACATTGAATGTAAATGGTATAAAAAATGCAAGGCATAGACTGGTAACATTATCTCTTTTAAAAGTAATTTTGATTTATGTTTTATACAAGACACAAGGTTAAATACAATGTACTTAGAACACATAACAAAAAAATCTTGGTGTGGAGAACCTTCTTTTTTCTCCTTTGGAACAGACCTATGCGATGGTGTGGGAATACTGTTTTCTGGGGACAGATTCAAGGTAACTGAAATAATTGACTTACAAACAGGGTGAGCTTTGCTAATTGATTTCTTTTATGGGAATAGTGCTTCGAGAACCATCAATATATATGCCCCCTCTAAGAAAAAGGAAAGAGTGTAACTATTCAACCTGATAAAACCCTACTTGTTTACAACAAAACATATAATATGGGGGGCGGGGGGGATTTTAACTGTGTAACATCTAAACAAGATAGAGGAGCTTGTACTAATAAGAATTTTTGTGATTTGAATTGTTTAAATAAAATTATATCTCAATGTAATTTAAGAGACACATATAGAAGCATTCACCCAACAGGAGGGTGTATTTTTTTTAAAGGGAAACTGTCAACAAGAACTGACTTTTTATTTGCATCAAAACTTATTCATGTGCATAGTACAACCTATTCATGTGCATAGTACAACCACAATACAGGTGGAGACTACAGATCATATAATTGTTACTAGTGTAATAGAATTACATCCATAAAGCATGCAAGGCAAAAACTATTGGAAGCTAAACACATCCATACTAGAGGACCAACAAATATATACACAGATAAGGGAACTCTTATTGGCACGTATGTCAATAGCAGGCTTGGTTGAGAATTTAAGCCAATGGTGGGTGGAAACAAAAAATGTAATTAAAGAATTTATAAAGTCAGCATCCTTAACAAAAAACATTCGGTACAAAAAATATCTCTCTTTGAGAGCACAATTAGTGTGACTGTACACCACTATAAATACAGAGTATGTTAATTTAATGCCACAGATTAATAAAGTTAAAACAGAAATGGTGCCTCTGCAATATACAAGGGCTACATCCATATTACTGAAGCACAAGATCTATTCTTCGGGTAAAATGGGCCTTGGAGATGTGTTTGATAGTAGCACAAAAAGAGCAGAGGACAGGTCTTTGTATGCGATTAAAAAAGCAACAGGCAAAGTAGTAAGAACACAGCCTGAGATCAGACAAGAGGTTCAGTCCTACTTAAAACAGAAGTATACACCCTTCCCCAGTGAAGAAAAGAGCATGGAACAACTCTTAGAAACACTGAGCATACCAGAGATGCCAGAATTAGAACTGCAAAATTTGACAGAGCCTGTCTCTATGGCAGAAGTAGAACAAGCAATTAAATCTTTAAGAAATGATACGGCACCCAGCATTGACAGACTGCCTTCAGAATTTTATAAGAAATTTAACACATTATTGACAGAAATTTTAATAGAAGTTTTTATCTGGATACCTACACAATAAAATGGATTTTCACATAGGAATTTCAGTGCAAATCTTTATCCATAAAAAAATGACAAAGAGGACCTACAAAACTGGTGATGTCTGAGTCTATTAAACACATATTTGAAGATATTAATGAAGATTCTGGGGAAAAGATTAATGAAAGTAGCTCCATCAGTCATATCAATGTCATAAACTTGCTCTATTACCAGAAGGTCCATCACAGACAACTTATTATTAGTAAGAGAATTGGTAGAACAAGCGAAAGAAGAGGATATTACAGGATTTATTATGTCATTAGACCAGGAGAAAGGGTTCAATAAAGTATCACATAAATTCATAGAGGTAGTACTAAGGAAATATGGGATTCCAAGCGTGTTTTGTAAGTGGATCACAACCATTTACTCAGTAGCAACAACATTGCCTTTGGTTAATGGACAGCTAGGGTCTTACATAACAGTTGGCCGGGGGTGCATTAGGGATGCCTATTAAGCCCTTTGTTGTACGTATTTTGTATAGACCCTTTGTTAAAAATAATACAAGATGATCTAATTCAGGGGGTACAAACAGGAAGAACTGATTTGAATATTAAGACATCAGCATATGCTGACGATTTATGTGTCTATGTCTCAGATGTATGATCTGGTCAAAAAGCTATGGCACACATAGATCACTTCTCTAAAGTAACAGGAGCAAGTGTGAGTCTGAACATAACTAATGTATACCCCCTAAGCTCCCAAACTGAACAAACCACAGAATTAGGGGGGTATAAAAGTTTCTGAAAATCCTTTTACAGTATTAGGAACTACTTTTGGGAGAGAAGAGAATGGTAGGTTAAATTGGGAGGAAAAATTAGAGAAGGTGAACAAGAAAGTGCAATTTTGGAAAGGTTGGCAACAGTTTACGAAAAAGAAGGTACAAATTGTAAAGACCTTACTGTTGCCAATTTTCACCTACTTAAGTATAATCTATCCCATTCCTGGAGCATTGGAACCTACCTTACTGACCTTAGTGTTTCAAACTATTTGGGGAAGCAGGCTGAACCCAATAAAAAGGGAGGTCCTGTACCTACCTATTGGTAAAGGGGGATTAAATCTACTAAATTCCATAGCATTTTTTATAGTATGTTTCTATAAAACAAGCATTTGTCAGTGCCGAATGTTGCTTGCTTCTATGTGCTGTTTAGATATTTGGAAGTCATTGGAGTGTAAATATTGAAAATTTGCGAACTTACGAGCGTGCGTAGGAACTGCGCAACGCACGCTCGTAAAACAGTAATTTTTAGGATTTTTTTCACCAAATTTTCAACATAGCCATTTTAAGACCTCTGGTCATGAACAGTGTCACTGTGATTTTGTTACTGTGTCCTATACATTGAGTTTGCACACCGACTGCGCCATTGTGCGCTACATGGGCGGAAACATGTTTTGGGCAGGATGTGAAAAATGACAGCTGTATTGCTCATAAGGAGGTGTGGTAAAATGGCAATGTTGAAAATCTGGAGTGGGAATATTGAAAATTCGCAAACCTACGAGCGTGCGTGGGAACTGTGCAACGCACACTCGTAAAACAGTCATTTTTAGGAATTCTTTCACCGAATTTTCAATATTGCCATTTTAAGATCGCTGCTCATGAACAGTGACACTGTGATTTTCTTAATGTGTCCTATACACTGAGTTCGCACAATGACTGTGCCATTGTGCGCTACATGGGCGGAAACACGTTTTGGGTGAGATGTGAAAAATGACAGCTGTACTACTCATAAGAAGGTGTGGAAAAATGGCAATGTTGAAAATCTGGAGTGGAAATATTGAAAATTCGCAAACCTATGAGCGTGCGTAGGAACTGCACAATGCACGCTCGTAAAACAGTCATTTTTAGGAAATTTTTCACCAAATTTTCAACATAGCCATTTTAAGACCTCTGCTCATGAACAGTGTCACTGTGATTTTCTTAATTTGTCCCGTACATTGATTTCGCACACCGACTGCGCCATTGTGCACTACATGGGCGGAAACACATTTTGGGTGAGATGTGAAAAATGACAGCTGTACTACTCATAAGAAGGTGTGGTAAAATGGCAATGTTGAAAATCTGGAGTGAAAATATTGAAAATTCACGAACTTACGAGCCTGTGTGGGAACTGCATAGCATGCGCTAAATAAAACAGTAATTTTGGAATTTTGGCAACAAATTTTCAACATGGGGGTTTGGGCCCCCTTCTCATGAATGATGTCACTGTCATGGTGGTATTCAGGCCGAAGGGTGATTTACATGATCACTGTGCGAAATCACCCTTCGGCCCGAATTATGCCATGACAGTGACATCATTCATGTGAAGGATCCAAAAACCCCATGTTGAAAATTTGGTGCAAAAATTCCCAAAAATAGCTGAGATATGCAATAAAGTTGAAACCCCCCTATCTAGCCCATTATACAGCTTACCGGCATTTCCTCAGTTCGCGGTCGGCTTTGAAGAGTGCAGAGCGTGTTCCGGTCCACGAAGATCGTGCGCCAGAGTCCAGAGGTAAGTATGGGGTGTGGGGTGTGGGAAGCTAGATGCGCAGTGGGTGGAGTGCGGGTTGTGGGGGGCGGAGATGCACTGCGGGACCGTTTTTGTCTTACAGGTACAAAAAAAAGCGTCGTGGGACCGTTTGCCCATGCTGGGTGGGCTCCCAGGGCGTGTACAAGGACTGAGGCGTTCAGCCCGACGGAAGTTAGGCACCCCGTCGGCAAAGGCTGAACACCACGCTGGGTGGGCTCCCAGCGTGGCACCAACTACTATGGGGGAGGAGATGGCGCAGTTCAGCCGGCGAAGTTAGGCACCCGTCGGCTGCCTGTGCGTCGCGAGGCGGCGTGCGCCTGCGGTGGGGGCGGGAGTGCTGCGTGAGCAGCTTCTTATCGCTGCTCACTCAAGCGTAGCTCCCCTTTCAACTGTATGCCACTGCATTTGGGCGTGTCATAGACAGCTCCAAAATGTACTGCCTTACAGGGGCCGCGCCTGCCAGGACACTGCCTGAATTGGAGGAGGAGGTGACACACCTCCGAAATCTCCGATGATGGCACTATGTTTCTTGTACATGCGTGCAAGCAACATAAAAATATAATAGAGCCATCAAAACCTAATTTATCAGTATGTTACCTATTTGCTAAATGATGGCTAGTACCCTGTGTGAAAGCACGGCAGGAAAAGAAAAGTTTGATACTGTATAGCCATAAGGGCCCCGTTTTTTTTTTCGACCAGTGATTTCAAAGATCTGAAAATGGAAATTAGAGGCAGAACAAGTTCTGAACATCCCAAGAAAAAATATATATTGTAGCAAACAAGAACAAGCATTTCCAATAAATACAACCTTCAAAGGTATTTCTGAAGCTCATAAAGGAGAGATGCTAAATACCTTAAAAGATAAAATGACCCTGCCAAAAATGTGGGATACAGTGTGGCTATACAGCCATGGGAAACTAAATATCAAAGGAAATGCAAAACATAAAGCTCAACAAGAAAGGTATTGTCCACGACAGACATGCATAGCTGTAGAAGAAACCATGGAGCACTTTTTGATAGAATGCCCGAATGTTATAGAATTTTGGGAACTATTAGCAATTAAATGGGAAAATATAATATGGAATAGGATCACCTATGAAGATGTAATAGGGGGATTTTCAATACAATTGTGAGGCATCACTCCAGAAATGATAAGGTTAATCCTTACATGCATCAAATATGTGTTATGGCAGACACGGTATAAATATGTATTACAGCAATTATATAAGGATCCAGAACAAATAATATTAACAGTAGAGTATGAACTGTACAAACAATGTGTTTCTGAAAAGCAGAAGTTACAGGATAATGTTTGGAAAAGTAAATAGGGACCAGTGACATTTCTGGATCACAAAATTGCAGAATTAATCCGAATATAAAAAGATTTAGTTTAACAGTAGCATAAAGAAAGTGTTGTGCCATGTATATGATGTTTCCTGGATATGTACTTGATTGTTTTATTTAATAAAATATTCCCCTACTCTTTTTGAGAAATGCCATGGGATCTTTAACATCCACCTGAACAACCACCAGAACAGGCTGATGAGACCTCGGTTCAACGTCTCATCTGAAAGAAGGCACCTCAGGAGTGTAGCACCCCCCTCATGCTGCACTACGATGTCAGTATTAGGATTTAACCCAAGTGCTTGGAGTGTGGACCGCAGCTTGCAAGATGGGACTGGAGAATGTGGTTCTAACCTGTAGTAGGGTTGTTGCCAAGGCTTTCGATTCTATACAGTAGCACCAATCTGTGTATGATCCTAGGTCTCACGCTTAGGGTCCCCATGGTTTGATGGGGAACTTAGGTAACTGAAGATTAGGAGTTGGATGTTAGAGCGCTGCTGGAGGAGGTCTGGGGCTAAGGAGAACAAACTGACTTTGAACATTCATTATGATAATATCAAAGGGCAATCTCCTGTAAGAAGGCAGCATTCTTGTCCAGGGAGATGTGCGTCTGGGAAGACTCGACCAGCACAGCTCTTCTGAACTGTGGACAGGTTATTACATCCAGTCAGTGACAGCAGCTAAATGCGAGGAGTTCATGTGATTCTTCTCAGAATGTCCTCTGTTCGGGCCATGATCTCTACAGATGGGCTGCTGCAGCCCAGCAGAGTCAGGTGGGGATCTCACAAATGCACTCAGCTATCCTGGGCAGAGTTTCAGCCAATCTCGAAGGATGAGGTCTGTGATTTCAGAGCTGCAGACCACCTATTGTGAACTAGACTCTGGCCCCCCAAGTCTACTAATGAGCTGCATGAGATCTGTGGAGTTGGTGTTTGCTGGAATATTCCATTGCTCCTTGTTGAAGGGGGTCTTTCCAGCAGCACTGATGGATGTACTGGTTCAGCCTCTCCTGAAGAAGTCAGCTTTGGACACGGATATTCTAGCTAATTATCATCCTGTCTCTAATTTACATTTTTTAGGTAAGGTTGTTGAGAAAGTTGTGTTGCTGCAGGTTGAGGCATACCTCTCAGCTCATGGCATCTATGAGCCCCTCCGATTTGGTTTCCGATCTGGGCATAGCGATGAGACGGCATTAGTCAGGATGCATAATGCCCTTCTCAGGGCAAGAGACAAGGGTGAACGGTCAGTTCTCATTCTCCCTGCGCTCTCCTCAGCATTTGACACTGTGGACCATGGGTTGCTGCTGGATCATCTGAGGAAGTACACCTAACTCAAGGACACTATCATCTACTGGTTCTAGTCCTATCTCAGGGATAGGACGCAGAGGGTGGTGATGGGTATTTTTTCATTGTCCCTGATGCCCCTGCCCTGTGGTGTGCCCACAGGTTCGGTCCTCTCACCTATGTTGTTTGCAGTGTACAAGCTGCCCCTGGGATGGATCATTTGACAATACAATTTGGGTGTTCGCTACTATGCAGATGATACCCACTTGTAGCTGTCCTTTGCACCCAGGACACCCAATGTTGTCGGGGTACTTAACTGGTGCCTATCTGATATCCAGAAGTAGATGGAATCTAGTTGGCTGAGGCTAAACCCAGATAAGACTTATGTTCTGGTGATCAAGCCAGGTCAGAAGGAGGGAGCAGAGGTAGTCATGGGAGAGATGGGGCTTCGGCTCAGGTCATGCAGGATCTCGGCCTCTGCTAAGGTGACAAATCTGGGAGTCATTCTTGATGAATAGTTGACACTGGAGGATCAGATGTCAGCTGTAGCCAGGAGTGGCCTTTACCATCTAAGGAATATTAATCAGATTAAGTCCCTTATCCCTCCTGAAGACCTGACAACTCTAGTGCATGAGTTTGTGACATCTACGCTCAATTACTGTAATGTGCTCTATCTCAAGGTAAGTGGGGGTAAGGGTACCCTATGAAACTTACAGCTGGTGCAGAATGCAGCTACCAGGTTGCTGACTAGCCTTCTGAGGTCTAGCCATGTCATCTTGGTACTGTGGGATCTATAATGACTGCCAGTGAAATGGCAAGTTATCTTCAAGGTTGGTCTTCTAACTTATAAAGTCCTAGACAGGTTGGGCCCAGACTACCTAGCATAACTCCTGCATCTTATCCAGTCCTTGTACACCTCCGCTCCTCTGAAGAAGGCCTCCTTTCTGTCCCAAGGGCTTGGCTAAAGTCATCAGGAGATTGTACATTAAGCAGCCCACTGTCTTTTGTGTAATACTCTGCACAGGGGACTGAGGGAGGCCCCCTCAGTGAAGGCCTTTAAAAGGGAATCAAAAAACAATTTGTGTAGCCAGGCATTTTGGGAATTGAAAGAAGTATTGTTTTCCATTCTCAGCTACTGTAGTTATGTTTTTAGGGTATTATTTATGGCTGTTTTTATTCATTTATTGCCATCTTTTCATTTATTGCCATCTTTTCTGTACGGCTCCCTGAGCCTTCGGGGAAGGGCACCTTATCAATAAAGCTACTACCACTAATGTTTAAAGCATGCAAGAGGCCTAGGCAGCAGACACACAGTGTAAAAGCATCTCTGTAGATTTTAACCATGCTGCAGTGATACAAACAGAACAACGGCTCGGCAGCAGCAGCATAAACTTACACTTAGTAAAGAAAATGTATTTATTTGTTGACAGGGTAATACACTGGCCCAAGTGACTTTTTTCAGTATAATAAACTATGAAAAACACCAGGAAAGGCAATGGAATGTTTAGGTGTGGATTCTTTGGTGATCAGATCAGCGGTTGTCAGCAGGAGAAAGACTAAAGGAATAATGGGGACAGACACGTTATATAGACGGCACCAACGTTGGCGGCCCTAGCTAGCAAAAGTTTATGGGTGGTCCTGACGCCAATGGCTTACAGTTACAATGGTGTAGTTCAATGGAAGGAGATGTCCTCAAAAAAGATCTTCCCTGCTGGTCATCCCACTCTTATGTACCCCAGCAGTCTACTGGCTCTCTGGACAGCAGTCACACACTACTTGTCATGCTTCATCCCCTCATTACTATGACCCCAGGTCTCCTGTGAGATAAATTCCATACTTGCAATCACTAAAGTGTAACTTTTATACTAGATATGTCACAGCATTTGAAATTAATTTCAAATATTTTTACTCTTTTATTTTTATTAGCTTTTTTAGCAAACCACAAAGAGAAGCCCATGCAATGGCTATTCATCACACACACACAGAGCACATCCAGTTTAAAAGTCCATTAAACTAGGTACACATCACCCTGAGCCCTCTGATGCACAATTGTGGGAGTAATATTTATGGAAACAGTATTGAACAGTAATATTTATGGAAACATGAACATCGCACAGCCACGGGAGACCCACATAAAGAAAGACTGACATACACAGATGTTAAACCGACCTTTCAACAGTCTTTAAGTAGGCCATGGTTGAGAATTTCAATTTTAAACCTTATACTAACTCCAGCATTGAAGCCTACAGACTGTATTCAAAAAATATTAAAATTAAACTTTGACTGGTAAGACATTCCAGATTAAGACAATCTGAGCAAAAAAAAACAACAGAACCTTAGCACACAGCAAGTGATAAATTTCGTATTAGTGATCACACTATAAATCATAAGCAGAATTATATGACAGACTTGAGTGATACACTGGTGGGCATGCTGTGGTGGCTATCAAACCTCAGTACCAAGTAGATTACTGGACTTGACGGACTCCTCCATTCATCCCTGGCACCCACCATTTCCCCATAAAGTCTTTAGCTGCCATATTTTCCCACAAGTACCATCCAATTATTGAAAATTAAATACGCACTTCTTGGCAGCGTCTTACAAAGTTCAGTTCAATATCCCGTAATTGTTTAATACAGTAATATAGCAAAGCTGAAAACCTGCATAAGGGTGCAAATAACTTTCAGTCAGAGTCCTCACTTTGGCTGTTCTCCATAACTTCCTTGTCCCGACTGACACACCGTTATGGGATCTGTTTAGCAGCTTCTCCAGAATCCGTGAACATAAATGTCTCATTTCCCATGGTATACCACAACCTCACCAGCATTAAAATCAGTGAGAGTTTTTTCAGTAACTCAAAGCTGCTTCCTAAGGCTGTCAAAGTTCTTTTGCTTCTGCCTGGTGACATAGCTAAAATCCAGGTATACCTGGATCAGCGTATCATCCAGCACAGGTTTTCCCACCTGGCTTGCGGTAGGCTCAGTCAAGCTCTGGATGATCGAAAAGATGACAAGAACCATATGTGACATGAATGGAGACTGCGGGGCCTTATGAGGGGGAATTTGATAGGCAAGGTCTACGAAAAATGGGCTATCACTGCAGTTCTCTCCTCCACAAAAGGCACCATACCTGGACCCTCCATGGTTTTCAGAATCCCCATAATCAGAGATTTATTTAGCAGGCAGAGTTCTCTAGAGTTTCTGGCAGAGTCTATATGTGTGTGTTTTCCTTAATAAGGGATGTCATAGTACCCAATGCAGAATCACAGTTCTTAATGTCACTGTCTATTCTTAACTCCCTCACCCCCAGCTGCAGTTCCACTACGGCAATTCTCTTGCTGAAGGCATCAAGTTTCTTTTTCCTGGTACTGTATGGCCTTACACATTTCCAGCAATAATTTTTTAATGTCTGCTAGATCTTTGAACAATGCACTACCTGCGTGCCTGCTCCATCTGCACCATGTTGACCAGGTTTTGGCTTAAAGCTGTCAGCTGTGTTGGTGGCTTGCAAAGTTGCTCCTCTTTGCTTACTCCAGGGCACCATCACTCTTTAGCACTGTGCATGTACCAGGTTATCAACTCTATTACAACCACCATTTGAGGAGTTAAATGTTAAAAAGTCTTTAATAAATGTTCCACAGCTGTACTTATAGCAATGTACGTTTTTCTCTCTACCTCCATTTTTGCTCAACTTTATTGTCTTAATTCAGGGGGTTCCCTGCAATTGCTCAGGAATGCAGGCTTGAATAACCTTTATAGAGAGTTTTTCCTGCCCTGGCCACCATCACTGCTGGCCATACGCAGATCCAGGTGTATATACCCTGGTCAGGCCAGTGTCCTCAGTTACTCTTGGGCTTCCACTGAGACCAGCAACCCCCACAACTTGGCCTCCATGGCAGGAGCTCTGGGGGAAGGGCCATTGTCCCCCAAATGCAGTCCTATTAGGACCAGGATCTTCTGGTAGCTCAGTGGGACCAAGGCCATCATGTAGATGACATGTCGGTTTTTCTTCCATAGTTCTTCCCTGACCTCCCTCATCCCAGGCATTGGGCAAAGCCTTCCTGGTGGCCTTGGGTGCATGCAACGACATCCATATGTGGCAGCAAGCTCCCTTGGCCCACTGAAGGGGTGCTGCGGCACCAGAGCTCAACGACAGCACTCCCCAACCATAGCACAATGCCAAATGGCAAGTGCTGTTGCTGTGGTCCAGCCTGCCTTCCGGCACTACTTCCCAAGCTAGCTACCAAATTCAATTCACCTGCATGGCAGCATGCTGTGCTACCACTGAGCCATCAGGGTGGACCCCAACCTACAGGATTTTGATACTGCAGGTGCATGCTTACACCTGATGCAACATATTGTGATTAGGGTTCAAGTAAAAGAACTGGTTAATATGTCAGTCATGAATATGATCTATAATGTACATTTATTGCAGAAAACTACATTAATGCATTTGTTAGGGTTACAAACTCACAAAAGAGGAAAATCTTTAGGGGTTTTCCAATCCTAATGCCCACACCCCTTCCTCATCCCCTACCCTCGTAACCCAAGGCCAAGCTATAGGTCCAGGGCTGTGCCCCAAGGGTCTGCTCCTTCAGGCTACAGATCTAAGCCATGCCTAGTCATAACTTACTTCATGAAGGGTCCACACCTGTAGCTTGAAGCAGCAGACTCATGGGGCACACACGGCCCCAGACCTGTAGCTTGGCCTACCAAAATTTAATAAAGGAAAACAAAACAACTTTTTAAAATAAAAATATATCATACCAATATTCTGGAAATAAATGATTTTTCTTAATTAAATGTTATTTGTATTCTTTTTACATTTATCTGCAATCTGCACAGTTCACCTCTTAACAATGACCAAATATTCAATCAAAAACTCAGATTAAAAAAAACTCCCATCATTGCAGTCTAGATAGGGAGATTCAAAGGAAAAAATATATTATTATATTAATAAGTTTAATCACTTTACAATCACTGTTTAACAGAAGGTAAAATTATGTCTATAAAAGCCTTTCCAAACCACTGCAGTAATATAGATAAAAAACAGAGATGTTTGTACTAACTTTATCATATGTACTAACTTTATCATATATATATATATATATATATATATATATATACACACACACACACACACATATATATAATACATAACACACTGTAAGGTGTACCCACTGTAAGGCATACGGTTGCACTCTGACATACGCACACCTCGGTATGCGTTGTGATGCATGGGGCTGCAGGCCGATGCGTTCAACCACCCAAGGCATGCGTATATCAGACCGTGACTGCACGTCTTACAGTGGGTTAGCTATCTTTTTAAAGGGGGTGAAAGTGCAGGCATGCGGTCACGTTCTGATATACGCATGGTCATGTGATGTGTTTCAGCAACCAGCAGACAGTATTTTCCCTATCCATTTTATATCAGGGTTTTATAACTCTAAAAATTGATTAGCATTTTGCTCATAAAAGTGCTAAATCTTTGTGAAAATGCATAGCTCTTGCCTCACTGTGTTTAACAAATACAGCACTTCTAGAACATCTATATAAATACTTTCTGTATACAGTTAGTATCATCCCAAGAAAAAAACTGCTAATCAACTATTTAAAACCCTGATTTATATATATATATTTTTAAATAACATCTGATAATGTCATCAGATATCTTTTAAGAATTCATAAAAAGTAGACTGAAAGGCACAACACGTTTCCAGGTGTATGTAAGCCCTGGCTTATAACAGTCATCCTATTCAAATCATTTATAATATTTCAAGGAAATCTATTGATTAAAATATGCAAATACAGGGTAACTAGGAACTAAGTATATTTTGACTTGCTAGACCTCATTGAAGAATTCTGACAGCTGCAGATAACACATTTTCAAAATTTAAAGAGATACTGACACCTATGGTCAGGAAACTCATGGCAAGGAGTTGCCTGCCTAAGGACCTAAACCACCACATTACACATTTTTGTTTTTAGTTAGGCATTAATGAGATATATAATTAACTTTACCAGTGATCTTGCTTCTGTACTGCCAGAAGCCACTGAGTGCTCAGTGAAGCCATGCCCCTAAAAACCACGTTCTGATGATGCTAATTGGGGAACGGTCTGCAGGACTAATACCTACAGAAAGTGATCAGGGGACAGTGACACACTATAAATGGATACAGTTTACTCTGTAGGTACTTTCACATGTTAGGGAATATAGAAATATAATACTACCCCCTTAACACGTGAAAATACCTACAAAGTAAACTATATCTATTTAAAGGGGACCACTCCCCCGATCACTGTCTGTAGCTATTAGTAGTCCTGCAGCCTATTCGCTGTTTAGCTTCATCAAAAGCGCTGACTGAGAAATTATATAAGCGGCAGCAGAAGCAAGGCGGCTTTCAGCAATGCGAAGTAGGATCACTGATAAAGTTAATTACATAATCTCATTAAAGCCTAACTAAAAAAATTGTAATAGGGTGGTTTAAGTCCTTAGGCAGGCAACTCCTTGCCATGAGTTGCCTGACCTGAGGGAAGAATGATGTCAGCTGCTCTTTAATAGAGCAAAGTAATGAGTTTAAAAGTATAGGGGTTGCTACTGAATAGCAAGTATAATTATATTAAGAATCATTCCAAGCCAAGGAATAATTCTTATTAAAGATCTAGCACATTTATAAATATAAACATTTCCTCAATAATACAAACATTTAAAAAAATATGTTGCCTGTCTTTTAAAAATGTTGAATACTAGTATTACTGATTACAGTTTACAGAAAAAATATCTAGGACATTTGAAAAGGGAACAATAAACAAAATCATCTAATATCTTTTGTAGAACCATAAGGAGTGCATTGTAAAACAAACAATATTACCAATAACTTGAATGCCATATCAATTAATGGATTTACATAAGCATTATATTAAAGGCATCGGAAGAAATATAAGGATCTTAATATATGGGGTAACCTAAGAAGGGGCTACTATTGACGATGTATGTTCCATCTTGTAAGTACCTAGGGGTCTGGCTCGACCAGTACCTTCACTTTTCTGGGCATGTGGATGCCATACACAATAAACTTCACCCAAAACTACTGTAGGAGCATTGTACAGGAACAGTGGTTGCATTCTTCCTCCTGCTTACTGTACAGTTGTCCTGAAGATGGTCCTTCCTATCTTTGACTTCAGCAACCTTATCTACAGTATAGTGCTGCTCCTAAAACTGCCCTAGCTAGACTGGATTCCCTCTTTCACGCCTTCTGTCACTTTGCTCTTGACTGTCCACCCTGAACCCACCACTGCTACCTATATTCTTGCCTCTTCCTCCCCCTCCCTTGAAGCCAGATGCCTAACTCACTGCGCCTTCTTTATTTCAAAATAGAAGCTTGGATCTCTCCCCCTATACCTCACCTCTCTCCTCCCCCCCTTTCCACTTACACCCTTTGTAGCTCTGGCTATCACTCCCTTGCTCTCCCTTCTCGGAAATCCTCAGCTGGCCAGGTCGCTAGCTGTTGTTAGCTCCGAATGTCTTTCCCGGTGAAACTTTTGAAATAAATAAATAACCTGCAACTGAGGATGTTTTTAACAAGTCAGTCTGTGTTCGAGGGCTATATTTTCTTTTTAAATCCTTTCTTGAATCTTTTCATACATAACAGAACACAAATAGTTGTCAGATTACTTAAGGCTGTTTCAAGGGACTGAAATACAGAACACTTCACACATTACATTACACATATTAAGTGATTTAAAGTACATCAAGATTTTATCATCACGGAAATCACAAGAGATGTAACTGTTACAACAATCTTCCAGGTCCATCTAACTTTCATTAGGACTGCCTCCTCGGGCTCCAGAGCAAATCAACATTGCTGTTTTTAGTGGGGAGCCCCCACACCCTTTCAAACTGGTCACCCTACCTCTTATTTGGGAAGTCAGTCTCTCAAGTGGTTATTATTTAAGAAGGAGCTTCTACCATTGATTTTCTATAGGACCAACCTAGCACTCATGTGTTTTGTACATAATGTCTAATCACTAACTGCAATAACTTTATGTTTCTTTTGCAGGTCATCCACTGGTTCTCTATGCCAAGAAGCATTGCTAAAGGCATTGGTGGCACTGTACATGTATGTATACTCTCTATAGATGCCCCAATTGTGATCCAAAATGGCTGGAGCTGTTTGCACTCCCAAAAATAATAGAAATATGCTCCAGTTTCCTTACTGTGTCTCACACATGTAAGGGATATTCCTGGGTTGAATTTATGAACCGTGTGTGTGTGTGTGTGTGTGTGTGTGTGTGTGTGTGTTGGGGGTAATATAAATGATTAAGAAATCTATACTGTGCCTCCCTGTAGTTACTGCAGACAGAAAGTCCCATCTGAGACCTACATATCATTTGCCAACCATGATCTGTGATACCACACCTCAGACCAGTTTCCCAGCTTGCCCAAGGTCCAGCCCCCAAGATCATGTGTTGTTTAAAACAGAGAACACCTGTGTGGGATGTTGCTTCTTTTGTGCCTTTGAGGGTGCACTTCTATTAAGCCCACCTACTGTATGTAGTGCCTGACCTGTATATAACTAAACAGTTTAGCACCGTGAACATTCCAGTTCCTCGAAGGACTTATGTCCATCCCCTGTCATCGGGTCCCTGGGACACTGTATGCCCCTATTCTGCCAATCCCTAAACATCTTGCTTTCTATTCCTGGAAGGAAAATTAGATTATCTCCTAATAAAATTAACAGGATGTGTTGTTTCGTGCTCCTCCTATCCTTACACAGCACCTTCAATGCAGTCAGCGCATAAAGCACCAGGGGACTGTGTGTAGACTATCCCTGTATATGGTATATCTCCTCCTATATCCAGATATGCATGTGGGGGATACAGTGCTCCCTTCCTCTCTAACTCCCAACGCTCATTCTGTGTGTGCAGTCCAACCTTATATATATATATCTAGATTGTGCTGCCAAATAATAACTTTGTATATCAGGAAATTGTAGGCCTCCATGCAGTGTGTCCCTTTTGAGCTTTACAAGGCTTGCCAATGGCCTCTTTCCTGCCCAAATAAATTTAGCACATGCCACTTCAAGGCATGCCAGACCACCCCCCAGCTAAGTCCTATGAGGAGCATTTGTGAAGGATATAAAATATTTGGGCGCATAGTCATTTTTATTAAGTTTATGTGCCCCATCTATGACACATGTAGGGCATACTACTGTTCCAGATCTGCCAAAAGAAGGTAACAACATCCAGCATAGGCCCCACTTTTTTTTTTAAAAAATAGGTGGTGAAGCTTAGGGACACCTTGAACGGGGTATGTGGTGTACCAAACACCCCTCAAGCCTCCCCCTACCCAATGCAAAGAGATTTTTGGAGACTGATCTTATAGTCAGAGAAGGTAGAAAATTATTTTAATATGTCTGTTAGCCTAGAAATCAATGATTCAGACACTGTAAGATAAAGCAATGGGTCATCCACACATAGGGTAATTTAATGTTGTTAAAGTATGCTTGATGTTACCCATTTAATGTAGTAGTTGTAGTAAAAATGTTTATTCATATCAAAAATATGAACAAGGAAATAGCTCAACTGAAACAAAGGTTCATTTTTAATGAGGTCCCATAAGCACTTGTAACATAATATGTACACAAGGGTATATACAGTACAATAAAAGCAACACAGTAATTCATTTTACCTTATTCATACAGCAATTTTTAAGCTTCATGATTTTGTTGTAGATTTTATTGAGAAGGAAAACTAAACTAACTAAAGGAGAGCCAGTTACGGAGAGCTAAAAAAAAAAAAGAGTGGCTTAGCCCTAGTTTTAACAGCCAACGGCTTTATTACTAGTGTAAAGAAGAGCAGGGAGAGGGGACAGTCTTAGCACATACCTCTGCACAGGTTAAAGGAATCAGACTGCCATTCGTGGGGAGAAAGGGCAGTCCTGGTGCATACCTCTGCACAGGTTAATGGAATCGAACCGACTGCCATTCACGGGGAGAGAGGGCAGTCCTGGCACATACCTCTACATAGGTTAAAGGAATCGAACAGACTGCCATTCATGGGGAGAGATGACAGTCCTGGTGCATACCTCTGCACAGATTAAGGGAATGGAACAGTCTGCCATTTGTGGCGAGAGAGGGCTGTCCTGGCACGTACCTCTGCAAAGGCTACAGGAATCTAATGGACTACCATTCACTAGAATTTTCAATTAGTGTCCCACATATAACAACTGAACCATCTTTAATACTTTTTGGCCACGACCAAAATGTGCCATCATCTTGAAAAGTTAGACACACTCTGTTCCATCAGATGCCTTCTTGGCAGTCAGGGAGAGCACCAAGGATCCCCCCTGACACCAAGAACCAACACTGACCCCATTTAGCAAGCATCCATATTGTGGAAGGAGAGGCAGTCTTTAACGAACTCAGTCTGGTCTGAGTATATTACCTGAACCAGCATGCCCTCTAACCATGTGGTCAAAATGTTAGCAAAAATCTTATTGTCACAATTTAATTGGTAGATGGGTCTGTAAGACATGCAGTATGCCATATCCTTCCCTGTTTTAAGGGGCATGCAATTGGTGGCCTCATAATACCCAGGCACATCATTATAAACCACTGCTAAACATTCACTTGGAGGGGTCTTAAGGTGTTAGAAAAAGCCCATGGAGTAGCCATCGGGTCCCCTGGCTTTCCCTTTTTTTAAATTCTGGATTACCCTTCCCCCATACAGAATCTGACTCCAGGAATATCCAAAGCCCCTCATATAAAGACATTGCTGCCTTACAGGTTTGAAGTGGAGAAAAAAAGCAGCTTAGCTGCATCATATCATATGCTATGTGTAAGAATTAGAAACCATATAACTGTTAAAATAAATTAGTAACAAGCAGAGCCATTAACAGGTCGTGAGGGCTAGTGGAAATGGCGCCTTCCCCCCACCCAAACCCTGATCTCAAGCTCTGCAGGTACGGGAAACTTCGTAGCTGAACTGCGTGCTGGCTGCTTCTACCAAGGACTCACTCTGCTCTGCTGCTGCAGCAGTTCTGAATTTTGGCGCCATCTCAATTGTCGGCGCAGATGTGGAGATAGTCTCCTGCAGGGGCACATTTACTGTACTGCTGTTTATTTTTCGCATAAACCGAGAGGTGCTTTAAGACCCGGGAGCATTTTACTGTTATTTCAGTAGCTTCTGCTTAAATGGAGGGGTGCCTTAAGACCAACTCCTGCAGGGGCTCATTTTACTTGTATTCCTTTCTGTAGAATCTGTGGAGTGCTTTAAGACCTACTCTAATTTTGAATTCTTGGCGCCTTTTTGACTGGCGCTTTAAGTTTTCACAGTCGGAGCTTCTGTGAGCGCCCTAGAAGCATTATCTGTTGAAAATTAAATTTACAAGTGCCATAGTTCCAGTCCTTATGTTTTGGCTGCCTGTTTAATTTAGTTTGTGTTCTACATTTAGAGCATTAGTGATTGCCCTACAGAGGGCGTTGTGATTCACATTTTTGTAGCGTTAGCGACTGCCCTGCAGCGCGCGCCATTAGAAGCAGTATCTCGCTCATTTACACAGCTATTCTCATTGTTTGGAGCAAGAGCGTACTTACTGGCTTATTTAATGTTATTCTATGGGAGTTTGTGAGCCAGGCTAGACTTAATCACTGTACTGTTATTTAAAGACTGACCAATGCACGCTCTCTCGCTGTACCCCCTTCCCCCTTTGTTCCCCAACAGTGAACGTATATAATTCATTACCTGTCTTGCTTCTCCACAGACGTTCACTGGAGATCGTGAGGGCTAGTGGAAACGGCACCCTCCCCCCATCCTAACCCCGATCTCAAGCTCTGCAGGTACGGGAAACTTCGTAGCTGAACTGCGTGCTGGCTGCCTCTACCAAGGACTCGCTCTGCTGCTGCTGGAGTTTGGCCCTGCCAACGCAGGGCATCAGCTCCCCACCACCCCCACCACCGCCCTTGGTGAGCACTCCCTTTTACAGGCAGCTTTAACCAATCAGCCAAGTTCTCCATTAGCAGCTTATATTTTTCTAACACTAGAGGCTGCTCTACTGCCTGAGCTCTTGTTTCACTGGACACCCTGAGCTTCAACTCTTAGTGTCATGATGTTGACTCAAATCCTGCTGCTTTGCCATTTGCTCCTCTCGGCCTATTCCCCCTCCCTATCGTACCCTGTTGCACCCCAACCCCCCTCCTCTGCAGCTGGCCGCAGTCTGAATGCTTGGCATCTAGTGATACTTTGGGAAAACTCGACCCCCCATGACCCTGTTATAGGGGACTGGCAGATAACCTACACTCCTCATACTCACTATGACTGCCTGTCTAGTCATTCAACCCTGGCCGTTCCCCCGGGGACTGTCCTGACTCAGAAACCTCAACTTGTAACACCGCCGGCCTCCCTTAACTTTCACTACTTCCTTCAGGCCTACCTTAAGGAACATTCACTACCTATTCCTACCATCACCACCACTATACTACATACCCTGATACCTCTCATTGGTAAGGGGAAGTGTGTCTGGTACCCCTCCGCAAGGTTACTGCTTCTCCTCTTCCTCTTATTGGGGAATATCCATCCTAATCCTGGACCACCTATTGGCATGATGCCTCCCAAACGGACCCAGGGTTAGCTGCTCATTGCTTCTCTCAATATTTGTAGCATCCTAAAAAAATGGGACTCCTTCCAGGGTTGGGTACTACAGCACCAACTGGATGTCATAGCAGTGTGTAAAACCTGGCTCACCCTTCGGACCCCGGATTCCTCTGTATCTCTGCCCAGGTTTATCCTTTACCATGCAGATTGACATGGTAAGCGAGGGGGTGGCTGTGCCCTCTATACTAAGGATACCTTACAAGGTCACCTTCTCCACTCCCCTCAAATGGGGGCTGGCACACAGGCCCTCACTGTCAAACTTGCTCTGGGAAGAGCCTAAAACTCTTTATACATAACTACAGTATACATTCCCCCAAGGGACCAAAATTCAGCCTTCCAAGCAGTGCTGTCTTATCTGGACACACTACCCTCTCAGTCGGAACTACTTGTACTTGGTAACTTTAACATCAATTGGCTAAGCAAGGATGCCACCCCACACATTGATCTCGTCACAGCCCAAGATCTAACACAACTTGTCACTTCCCCCACATGTCTGGACCCTCGTACCGGATCCTCCTCACTATTGGACCTCATCTTCTCCAATCGCCCGGGTAAGATCACCAATGTTTCCGTACTTCCAAATGCTCTCAGTGACCACTCTCCTGTTCTCTGCTCCTGGTCCTGTAAAATCCCAAGATCTCCTCCCAAAATAATTGTGCAACGTAAACTTGGTCCTGGTAAACTGGCACAACTAAAAGCGCACCTCAGGGTCATGGATTGGTCCTTCATTTTCAGCACTGTAAACCTAGACAGTGCCTTGGACCTATTTACCAGGTCCTTCAATAACATTTGTTACCTCTATGCATCTTTCACGAAAAGAATGGTCAAAGGCAATCATGTACCGTGGTTCACTGAACGGCTCAAGTCTTTAATGCGAACCAGAGACTCATTATGGCATCTCTCCATCGAGTCCAGCCTCCCCCTTGATAGACAGAATTACAGAATTGCCAAGAACAAGTGCACATGGGCCATTTGCAGGGCAAAAGCAGATTATTATAAATCTGCCTTAACCTCGTCCTGGGGCTCAGGACGCAAGTTCTGGAAAAACATTAAAGAAATATGCAGTAAGGTCCCCAACCTGGTCCCCTCCCAAGTCATGTCAAATAGGTCCTTGACCTCTGACCCCACTCACATTGCTGCTGTTTTCAGTGATGCTTTCTCCAACCTTAGCCATGTTCTCCCCCCGAACTTCTATGACCCACCTGCTCCTAGCAAGCCAGCGCCTCACCTCGGTCCCCCCCCTTTTATTTTCTCCGCATTTCTCCCAAGTCAGCTGAACCATACCTTACTGCTGCCCTTAGTCACGCCTCCTCCAATGCCGACTCCCTTGATCTCAGAATTCTTCAGCTCTCCCTTAAGGAAGTCCTTGCTCCTCTCACCCACATTTTAAACCTTTCCTTCTCACTAGGTAAATTCCCTACCATTTGGAAATCCGCCTCTATCACACCCTTATTTAAAGGTGGTGACTGCTCCTCTGCCAACAATTACCGCCCTATCTCCATACTCCCTACCCCCCAAGGCCTTGGAGAGGATAGTTTGAGATCAGCTCGCTAACCACCTCAATAAATATGACCTACTCTGCAAACAACAACATGGTTTCCGCAAAGGTCACAGCATGACTACTGCCTTGCTTGAGCTAACATCACACATCCATACTGCATTGGATAAAGGCCACATCACAGGTGTGATTTAAATTGACCTCACTAAGGCCTTTGATACCATCCATCATTCATTACTCCAAACCTTCTTGCTCAGCCTTGGTCTCTCACAGGATTCCGTGGGATGGTCCGCAGACTATCTTGCTAACTGGACCCTTCAAGTCAAAATTGGGAATACCCTATCCTCCAAATCTCCTGTCCTCTCAGGGGTCCCACAAGGGTTCATTTTGGGTCCCCTCCTTTTCAGCCTCTTCCTCAACTCCCTCCCCGAATCCTGCTCCTCCAACCTATAACTATATGCAGATGTAGCTGTCATCTTCTCCTCTAGTCCAGACCCCTCTCAACTCCACCACTCCTTCCAGTCCTCTTTCAACGCTGTCGAAAGCTGGTTTTCCTCACAACGCCTTATTATTAACTATTAAAAAAACAAAGGTACGCTCTTCACTCATCTGCAGAATTCCAGGAAATGTTTTTTTCCTCAAATACTATCAGCGTCCCAGACCCCTCTGAAATTTGTTCATTCCTTTAAGTACCTGGGCATCACTTTGGACACTGGCCTTACCTACCACAAGCATATACACCAGTTATTCAAGGCCCTCAATATTAGGCTTGGGCTTTTGCACCGCTATAAACATTGCCTTACCCATGAGGCCCTTAAGCTTGCGATCTCCTCCTCAGTTCTCTCCCTGCTAGACTATGGCCTTCTGACTTTTGGAGGTGCTAGCCCCTCAGTCCTGGATAGTCTTAGACTTGTGCTAAACAAGGCTTGTCATCTTTTACTAGGGTGTGACAGACTTATCCATACCTGTGTGCTATATAAGGACACCAACTGGCTTAACCTTGATAATAGACTCAAATTCCACACATGTCTCTTAGCAAAAAAAATCACTCTTGGCCTTGTCCCTGTGGCACTCACTTCCTTAATCACCTTGGACCCTAAAGTTTAGCACACCTGTAGCTCAGATACCCATTGTCTCTCCATCCCTTCCTGTCGCACAACTCAATTCCAAAGATCCTTTTGCCACAGGGCACCCTTATGGATGAATAACCTACCCTCCTCCTTGAGTTTTGATCAAAGAATTGGTTGCTTCAAAACGCACCTTAGGGCCCATCTTTGGTCCTCAATGGACTACGACTGTTCGTGAACTGGTGCTTGTCCATCCAGGACTGACAATGGCCTCTGGCTTGCCTCTGCATACAGCTCTTACCTCCGCCAGCTCAGGGATGTTAGTTTCCAGTTGCTTTAAACTGTCTCAAACTGCACTAGTTCCTGAATGTCAGCCTAACTTTCCTGTTGTAACATAATTTTAAACTGTAATAATCAATCACTATATTTGTATCTGTACTAATTTGTATTTGTATTCATGCATCTGACCTATTATATGTGACGTGGAATCTTTGTAAAGGAGTCTTTGACTCAAAGGTATTTCTGATTCTTCTGAAAATAAAAAAAAAATATATAACAGAAACTGTGCATTGTGGCCCACCATGGTGGCAACACTGATATAAACTGCATTACAAATCACTTGATAGGTGGACCAGTGTTTCTCTCTGGATATCCAAAGCATCACAACCAAAGCTCAATATAAATCTCTATGGCACATCCCACCTTCCCCCAACCCCTGCACCATTTCTGGTCCTCAGCGATGTTTGGTAACACGTTAGCATTACAGTAGCTGAAATTAAAAGTGAAGTCCACTGTCTCCTCATGCACAGCATAGCCATAGAAAAACACGTTCCCAACTTTGTCTTCCTCACCCTCTCTGGTGCTGCAGTGAGAGCACTCCCCCAACCTGGTGACAGCCCCCAGCACTGATGTAGCTTGCCCTTTTGGTAGTCTGAGCCCTATACTTTCATGCATGGTGGTGACTATATACAACAAACATAAGTAAAATAGACTTAAGTCCCTTTGTGAAGTAACAGCAGTCCATTGCTTCCCTTCTTAACTTCTGTGCATTGTAGGAATTATCACATACTAGGTGATGCTTTTGTACAGCAGTCATATAGGGCCAAAATTCACTACCATTTGATTAACTGCCACAGTGACAGTCAACTTATTTCCGCTGGCAGGAAAGAAAATCTCAACAACCTAGTGGAAAAGGAGAAACATTCTCCCTGCATCACTGGTACAAACATCGTTCTATCCCATCACATACTGCTCATTGCTCTCTCCCAACATGTGGCAAAAGTCTCCTTGACAATCCAGAACATATAAGGTGTTCAGCTGTGGCGGAGTCTCAGGATAGCAGAGAATGCAACAGTGTAAGTACTTGAGATCTAAGTTCACCTAAAATCAGACTAAAGGTTGGTCTCTTTTTGTACCAGTTGGGTGTAGTCCAGATAGAGGTACTGGTGCTTGCCTTCCTAACAGCATTTCTAGTTTACCGTGTATGCTTTTAAAATGAATTGTGTGTCTGTATGGTTATGTAAGTGCACCATCACTTGTTTTTGTGGGTCAAAGGCTTCAGCCTTGGGGGTGACCGTGCAATGAGCTCGTTCTAGTTTCATGCAGCCTTCTGATGCTACCATTCCCAGGGCCTTAGGTATCCAGCTTTCAAAAAAGGCTTTTTTCTTAGTTCTCTCTGGTAGGCCTCTTATCCACAGGCCATTCCATTGATCTAAAACTTCTGTCCCTCACCTTGGAAGAAGTGATCTACCCCTCACCAAAATTCTCAACCTCTCCCTGTGCCAAAGTCAATTCCCGAACACATGGAAGGCTGCTATAGTCACACCAGTGCATAAAGGGGGCGACAAATCCACACCAGGGAACTATCGGCCCATATCTATACTTCCACCCCTCTCCAAAGCACTTGAACGGATCATGGCGGATCAACTATCAGACTACCTGCAAAAGTACGATCTACTCTGCATTCAGCAACACGGATTTAGGAAAGGACACAGTATGTCAATGGCCCTACTTGATTTCTCTAGTGAAACTCACAAAGCCTTGGATAAGGGTCATTTAACCGGAGCTGTTTTCATAGACCTCACAAAGGCCTTTGACACTGTCCACCATAGCCTTCTAATCTCTCTTCTGCTCAACATTGGGCTAGCCGAGGGACCTGGAGCCTGGGTAAAAAGTTACCTGGCACAACGTTCTCAAACAGCAAAAATCTCTGAGGTTCTCTCTGACTCCAAACCGGTCCTCTCTGGTGTCTCCCAGGGCTCAATTATAGGTCCTCTCCTCTTCAGCCTATTTCTAAACTTACTTCCCAAATCCTGCCCTGAAAAATTAATACTCTATGCTGGTGATGCTGTAATTCTCCCCTCCCATAAGGATCCAAATCCACTATGACAGAGCTTGCAGCTTGCTTTCTCATGCGTTGAAAAGTGGTTCCTTGAGCACAAACTGGTCCTAAATCAAAAAAACACAAAAGTCATGCTTTTCGCCAGTCATCAAAACAGAAATAGGCATACTCCACTCGTCATAAAAACTTCTCTTGGAAATACACTAGAACAAGTGAACACCTTCAGATACCTTGGTATCACTTTTGACGAATGTCTTACTTTTGCGGCCCATATCGACAACACTGCAAAACAGTGCACCAACGCATTGAATTTTGTACCAGAACCGCCAATTTTTTCACCAAGCTGCCTTGAGGATTGCTGTTCAAAGCTCCATCATCTCAATCATAGACTATGGTCTAATTGTCTATGGCTCAGCTACTACCACTGCACTAAAGCGCATCTCAACAGCACTAAACAAAACCTGTCGACTCCTCACTGGAGCACAGAGACGGACCCACACTTGTGACCTCTACACAGAAACCAGTTGGTTGCATCTTTCCAATCGCCTCATGTATCTCACCTGCGTGATGGCAAAAAAATCAATCTTGGGACTCACTCCTCCATGTATCCGGGACCTGCTCTGCCTGAACAATGGTACTCGTACCACCAGAAGATCTGACCACCAACCTTTCCTTGTCCCTAGAAGCTAGACTGCTCAGGGACAAAGATCTTTTACATACCGTGCCCCTACCTGGTACAATGCCCTTAACCTGCCCTCCCTATCCTCCACGACATTGGGAGCTTTCAAATCCATACTTTACGCTCACCTCACAGCCTCCAGCTCCTGTGACTGCTTTGACTAAAGTCTCATCCCACTGAGCGCACTTACATTTGTTTCACTCAACCACCATGGTCTCCTCTTTGACAAAGACAACCTGAGTACCACTAACCTGGTTCTGTCTGCTCTAAACTTATTTCTCCCTCTCTTCCCTCTCAAGCTCTCCAAACCTTATTCCTTGCCCTTGACACTGCCTCTGAGTTCCTTTTTCTTTTCTGTACATAAATGTTACTGTTTAAGTTGTGGCCTTGTTAAACGGCTTACTGATTGTTTGTAACACTGTCTACTATGTTTTTGTACTTAATGACGTGGAACCTTTGTAAAAGAGCCTTGGCTCAAAGGCATTAAATCCTAGAAAAATAAACTTCAAACTAAACTTCAAACTTCAACTGATAATTTCTTGTTTGTCTTTTGTCTCATGCAGTTCTTCCACCTCTTTTTCCAACTTCATGATTTTAGCCAGAAGTTCTTCCATTCATTTTTCTACTGAGGATGACAGGTTCTAAACCTCTTGCAGCCATTTACAGTGACCAGAGATTTCTTGGGTCAGAGTCATAAGTTTGTCCACCAGATTATTTATTTTAGGCAATAAAGCCACCAGCACCTGAGCTGACATCACCTGGTCCAGTACTGCCATCACCCCTCTGGGACATTCTGGCCAGTGCAGGCTTCCAGTCCCAGCCTGGGTGTCTTGTGCTTTATATCTTTTTTTGTGCTCATCTGCTGATGAGCAGTGTTCTCTGACACAAACTCCTTCAACCTGTGCATAGCCACTGTCACTTGCAAGGTAATTAGAGTTTGCAAGAATTTAAAATTTATCTTATTGCCATTTTAGTACAGAGGTGTGTGTAGCTCCGGGAAGATATGACTGTTTGCTTCAGCTGCTCATGAGCACCCCACATTTGACAATACTAACAGCAGCGAGTAACTCCTTTTTAGAATTAGAAGAGGCAGAATCCAGTTATTGTTGACTGAAATGTATGTTTATAAAATCAGCCAACTACTTTGGTTTAAAAAATATATGAGTGGTGACCTTAAATAGAATTTTTATCTTGGCAGGTGACAAATAAGAGAAAGAAGCTCCAGTTTCTAAAACAAGCTCCCTCCAATTTAGAAACCACATTCTACATTGTTGTGTGGCTGGTGTACCATCTTGGAATATTAAAAATTGAGTGAGGGAGGGAGGTACCACTAGACCGTATGAAGTCACTACCACAACAATTGTACCGCGACTAACACTATAGCGACAGGTTGCTGTAGTGTCGGTGCATGACCCCAGCACTGCTTTCTGGGAGTCTTGCACCCCTCCCCAAATCAACTCCGTCTTGGAGTTGATTACTTTAGTTATGGGAGGTGTGAGTGGCAAAGTCCCAAATGGAAACACAGCCCAAAGTGACCTGCTTTATGCCCGACCGCAAATACGGTTGACATAAAGGTGTCGCTGTAACGTCAGTCTACAACAAATCTGTTGACCGACTGTCATGGATCCCCACTAGACTATTAGGCATGATTTCAGTATTACAACAGGGATTGGGTAAGAGAGGGGGTACCACTTGATTACCAAGGAGGGTTTCTCTGTTACCACGGGGATCTGATGAGGGAGGGAGGTAACACTTGATTACCAGTGATTATTTCATCATTACAACAGGAATTATGTGAGGAAGTGGGCGCATTTTTATTTCTTTAGACAGGCACCAGTGCTTCTGGGGGGTGCATGCACCCTGTGCACACTGCTAAAAATAGTTTTTTTAGGAATGTTAAATCATGCTGCCAAGACTGCCTTAATGCCTCTTTTTTTGGGGGGGAGGGCGGATCTGACCCTTTGTGGCTGCTGTAGACTCCCTGGTGGTCTAGTGTGTGCACCTCTCATCCCTCCACTGCTCTCATGAGAGCAGCTCATGTGGAGGGACTGGTGAGACATGCAGCATCAGGTGGGAGATGCTGAGGAGACCGGATGAGGGAAGAGCAGAGGAGCGGAGCAGCCGACAAGGAGAACTCTGCGATGGCAATGACTGCTGCAGCACAACACAGATGGGCAGTAGCAAGAGAGTCACCAATGACCCTGAAACTGGTTTAAAAAAACAAAACAAAAAATGACAACTACTTTGTGCAGTTTCGGAGGTGGGATAAGGAGGGTAGGGGTGGCACAGGACACGCTTCAGGCAGTTGGTGGTCTTTCAAAATAGCAGCTGAATGAAGACACAGAATACTGAGCTAAAAAAGGTCTGGTGAGTGGAATAAAGTGACACAAGGCATAATACCGCCAGAAAACTTAAAGGGGAGTGAAACTAAAGGGTGGTAAGAAACTAAAGGGTGAGAAGGACCGTGACCTGGGTACATCCCAATAAAAGCTGGAAATTATTACAAAAAGAATTAAAATAACAGAAAAAAGAAAACTTTTGTTGAATAGACCTGTGGAGAAACAAGTGAAAGGGGTGGGAGTGGATGGGAAGGACTGCCTGGGTATATTTACCCAAGAAATGCTGGGAATTAATTACAAAAAGAACAAAAAAAAACCCCACAGAAAACAGAATAACTTGTTGAGCAGACCTGAGGTGAAACAAGTGAAAGGGGTGGGAGTGGGTTGGAAGGACCATGATCTGCGTTACATCCCAAGAAAAGCTGGATTTATTGAATGAAATTACTGAAAAGTTGTGGCTCATATAGAGGGGGAAAGGGGAAACAGAACCTAGTATACAACTTTAGTTCAGCTGCCATACACTTTGCTGAAAGTCACAACTGTGACCCAAAATGTCTCAGATTCACTGGTTTGGATAATGTAAAAGTAGGAAACAGAGGTGGGGACAGATTAAATAGACTATCCCAAAGGGAAACCTTTTGGATTTTTTCACTTAAAGCTGTGGCTCCAGAAGGCTTGAATCAAGAAACAGATTTCAAGCCCTATCTATAAAAATGTATACTAGGTTCTGTTTCCCCCTCTCCCCTTCCCCCTCTATACGAGCCACAATGTTTCGGTAATTTCATTCAAATCTGTAAAAAATGATGTATATGTATATTTTATTGCTTAGCCATTTCTGAAACTAAGAACCCCCCCCCAGTTTGGTTTAGAGATATAGGAATTTTCCTTTCCTTGTACATGACATGCTAATCCTTCATCAAACTCTTTCTCTGATGTTGAATAATCTGTGACTTGTGCCGCTAATGTATATTTTTTTTATTTTTGCAGTGTAACCGTTATGGAGCGCGCAGGACCTCCTGCATACCACATAAGTACGGCTGCACAGACATGGCTTTGTGGATTAGCTCCAAGGTCCCCACTGTAAGACATAAATAAGTAAATATGTGTTAAAGTTAATAAGAGTATACACTGAGTGTCCTTTGGATTTAAACATTTTGTTGTTAATTATAAATGTCCAGACACTGACAGAGAGTTGCCATAATGAAGCTGAGAACCTAGCAATAACCTTTATTGTACAGATTTATGAAAGCACATACGAATTTGGAATAGTTCTCACACTAGTGTTATTTACTTTTTGAGCTGCTATATAGTTTTTGATGAAATTTTAAAGAAACTATGGTTGGTTATTTGAAGCATTTATGAGTTTCATTGTTGCTTTGGATGAGGAAAGATAACCATTTCTTTCTAGCTAGCTCAATGATGGAATTCTTTTATTATCAAGTATTTTATTTTTTAAGTAACTGCTGTTGTTATAAATCTCTTAATTTCACTACAGTGTAGAAGTCTCTAGTCCCTTAATTACAACACTGGGATATAATGATTCTCATTTGTTGAATATGACACACTAGAAAGAAATGCTATGATAAAGCTGAAAATGTGGAATTTTGTTATGCAAACTGAATAATTATGTCACAGATCTAATTGTATTCAAGGGACTGTCCATCACCAACTACCCACCCCCTGATGAAGCCTTACATGGTGAAGCACCGGGGCAGCTGATGAGACGGACATACTGTTTATTTTCACTGTGTTCTTGATGGGAAGTTGCTCCCAATAAAATGTTTCTTTCTACAATATCTGTTTTCAAGACCCTTTATTGGAGTTATCAAATAACTCCTTGCTCTGGAGTGTTGTCGTGTCCTGGTTTGAGTTTTGTTCTAATGGGATGGGACGTAGGAAGGGAGAGGAGGAGAGCCAGATCAAAGTCAGAGAGGGGAGGTAAATAGCAAGAGCGTTGGAGGACCCAGAATGGGGTAAATGTGATACTAAGAGCAGTCACAGCAGTTTTTAGAAAGGAGATGCTCTCACTGTATAATATTGACTGGGAGAGGCAATAAGAGGGCCTCTTTATATTTTTAAAACTGCACCTGCATTAAGTGTAATAAACTGTGGCAGTGACAGGGCCACTGCAGCTGGATAAATTTGACATTTGTGGAAGCAGGGGTGGTGAGAGAGCCCCGTCTCCACCACTTGAACATTAGTCGAAGGATAGCTTTTCAAAGCTGTGACTAGTAGTTGTCATTTGGTGTTATTGCTGCTCTGTATTACTGGCTGCTATTGTGGGGTTTGCTTTTGGGAAAGTTTTCTCTTTTTAGTTTTGTTTTGGGGTGGGTTTGTGTGTAGTTTATTTAAATTGTGAGAAAGGGAGTGTGACTGAAAGAAAGAGGGACTGTGTGAGTGAGAGAGTGGGTGTGTAGTATTTTATATAAACTTGGTGGTTGCTGGATCTGGACAGCAGTATGTGCTGGCAGAAAGCTTCAGCAGTCCGGTACTACTCCCCCGCTGAGCTCTGGGCCATCTGCCCTTTCGACTGCCCCCCACTACCGGTGGAAGTATATAGGTGCTGCCATGCCTTGGATATAGCGAGGGGGCATCGGGGGAGGAAAAGGCTTGGCGAGAAGGAGGAATGGGGCAGTTGGATTGGGGTGATGGTGTCAATAAAACACCCTGGGATGAAATGGAGCCAAGAGAGGGGTTCACCCTGCCTGGTATCCATACCCATGGCCCCGATTTTTCTGCGGCACTAGACACCTATTTCTGCGGCAATTCTGCGGCACACTTTTTACCCTAATTTTTATACATTGTTTTTGTTTTTCACTGTAATATTTATATTTTTTGTATTTTTTTTATTCACCCATTAACTATGTAGCCAGACCATGGAGATTATTTTCTTTTTTAGTTACAGCCTCAGACAGTCAGTGAGGTTTCTGTCTGTCAATGTTTATATATAAAGGAATGCTTTGCCATCCTGTGCAGCTGCTGGACTACTCTGAACTGAATATCAGACATGCGATTCAATGCCAGGAGCACAGTACTGATGTATTTATTTATTTACTGTATGGGGCTCTGACCACTACACGGGACCAAGCACACATCAAAAATTAATATGGTGACCATATTCGGATCACTTTGCGGCTATACCTTTATACCCTTAAAGATCAACTGCAAAGCTGTCAATGTTTCTATTACTTTTCTTTTCACAGGTACTGTTAGTGTAATAAAATTAACTAATAAAAATCACGTGTCTGTGTGTCTTACATTGTAAATCATGGTATTTTATACCTCAGTGGGTTTTAAAACTGGATCTCTCTGTGCCACTCAGTTTTAATTTTTTCTCCATAACCCAGAATTCTGACAGTACATGACGTCATTCATGGAGTTGATTTGAAGCTTGTGCTGCTCTAAGCTTTCACACAGGAACTCTGGGACGACAGGAGCAGCTGTTATTTTTTTCTTCACTATAATTTTTGTCAATGACAAACTTTACCAGTTTGTGAAAAAAAAATTACAGATTGAAAAACACAGCTGAACAGTAACTCCACCTGTAATAGCTGTAAGTGCGAGGTTTAAACATTTTAGCGCATGACTGTTTGCTTGTAACCATCAGATGAATGTGAACTTTACTGAACCTATTTGATCACATTTGTTCTTTTTTTAGTCTGTGTTGTTGTGTTTTAAAATCTCTTCTGATTTGCTCCTTTTTGTTTTGCATCCCAGTATTGACCAGTCTTATTTTATTTTGAAAAAAAAAAAAATACAGCCAGAGAAGTAGGGATTTAATATTTAGTGGTTTTCCCTTCGCACATAAGATTTTTTACAATGTATGTTATATGTGTGTTGGGGAGAGGCAGGTGCGTGATGTTGCCCACATTTGGAAGCACCGTGTTCAATTCCCACTCATATAAAATTGCGATTTAGGGTGTGTGTTGAATCAACATAGTGCAGCAATCTTGATATCTTGTGGGTTGAAAAACTGGACACTGCAGCAGGCAGGGGAAGAAGAAAAATAATTATGAGTAAGTAGAGAAGTAAAGAAATAAAAGTATTTTATTTATTTTTTGTTAACTGGGTAGGTACACAAGCCATAAAATGAAACAGAGATGCTGAGTTCAAAGTGCGGGTTGCCTTTTATTTTTTTTTTATCTTTTAGCTCAGTGGCATGCTATGGATAGGCGCCTACACTGCTCCCTTAGTTCAGCTGTAAATGTCAATGCCAGTAATCTACCTCACACCTACACACCTACACAGCTGCCAGTATTGCTCAGGACAGGGTCAAGTGTAGGGTGGCAAGTAATGCTGCCATAGGTTTTACTTTTCGGGTCTTCTTTCAGACCACAACATCACAGTGACGTCCCTCCCCCCATCACAAACACACATGCACACCACGAAAATCAGAAAACCTGTAATCTTCATTTGTCTTTAGGCATGGATTGGGGTTGATTTCGATAATGTTGCTCAACATGGAAAGCGCTAAGTATAAAAGTGCAACTGACATGAAAAGGGTGTAGCACTGTCACCTAAAGTGAGGTCAGATTCATTGCCATACGTCATAAATAATTCTGTGTGTGTGTATATAGAAGAAACAAACACAAGGACATATGCAGTAGCATGGGATTTTGATCAGATGGCAGGAAAACTGGTAGGACAAACAAACGGCAGTCAGCAGGATCCTGTCAACAGCATGCTGGGTCCTTGCATTTGTTGCCTGCTGCAATGTCTGATTTTCCAACCCACAAGATATCAGGATTGCTGCACTATGATGATTCAATACACATGCTAAATAGCTATTTTATCTGAGCGGGAATTGAACAAGGGCTTCCAAATGTAGACATCGCACACCTGCCTCTCCCCAACACACACATAATGTACATCGTAAAAAATGTTATGTGCGAAGGTAACCAAACGAAAACCACTAAATATGAAATCCCCACCTATTTTGATACGAGCATTTACCTTGCAGAAACAAAAAAAAAAAAAAAAAGAGGGTGAGCTTCAATATCAGAGCCCTGAAACAAAGAAAAGGAGGACTCTCTAGACTGCAGCGCAAGCTTCAAATCTGATAAATGCTTGCACTGAGCAGCTCAGACGTCACTCCATGAATGATGTCATGTACTGTCAGAACCCTGGGTTACAAAGAAAAATTAAAAACTGAGTGGCACAGTGAGTGGCAGGGAGAGACAATCTGATGGGGAGTTCAGTGGTCAGCTGTAACTGCTGCGGTGGGCAATAATTCTGTGATTTGCCTCGAATTCTGTGGGTGACAGCAATTTCCGCGGGTGGCCGCAAATTCCGTGGCTAATTCTGCGGTCAGCCACGGAATCGCGGAAAGGTTGGGGGCTTGTCCATACCCAAGGGCTCCACTGTTGGTGGGAAAATAGTGTGTTCGACCTCAACTGTCCATCCAACTTGGGTGGTTTTATGCAATGCCAGGTCAATTAAAAACAAGATGGCACTGACTGCCGATCTTGTTGGAACATCCAACCTGGCATACATCACCGAGACCTGACTGGATGAAAACACAGGTCCCATATTGGAGTCACCGGTTCCAGTCGGGTACTCAGTGATACACTGCCAGAGACCGGATCGTAGGGGCAGGGTAGCAGCCATTTGTTTTAAAACTGAACTTGGCCTTACAGATATACCAGTTGGGCCTACTAGATCCTTTGAGTGTATCATGGGCGCAGGTGTGGGATGCAGGATACTACTCATCTACCGTCCACCAAGGGGCGAGAAGGATTTCCTGCAAGAAGTCACAGACTCCATCATCGACATGGTGTTGGAGTCTCCCAGATGGTTGTGTCAGAGGTTTGTGGGATTACAGATGGACACAGACACTAAACTGAAGTTCTGCAGAATTGTCTGTGAAAAATGTATTTACAGCATAACAAAAATGTAAGCGGACTGGTCCGAAAATGATAAAAGTTCAAAATATCCAGAAATAAAACAGCAGGCTTAATTTCAGTAAAACATAATATACAAAACAAAACAAATGAAATACATAGTGCTAGAAAAGGTTAGTCATTCAAGTGTTCACCACACAACACCCTTCTTCACTCTGAACTCATGAGATCTCTTGCACAGAATTTAAGGAGGGCGGGCCTAAAAGATTGGACCACCTCCTTGTCAATCAAACATATTCTGAATTCATACTTTAAGACTTTAGAATTAATGTAATTTTCACTTTTACATAATTTCCCATGAATATTTTGGATTAAGCCATCCAGTAAATGCATTGTCATTCATAAATATGGTCTGGATAAAATATTCTTGGTTTAGAACCATCAGTAAACACCATCCTCAGCGAGTTACTGCATAAAACTGAAGAAAAGGAGGCCATCAGGCTCTATAGAGCAGGAATACTGGGGTTTGTGTTGCAGAGCGTTCGTCTGCAGCTGAAAGCTAAAGACTGTTTTTTTACACCCAAAACTAACAAAAACGAAGATTAAACAGAAGCAGATAAACAACATTTCCTGCTAGAGACTCATTCCGGTAGCTTGTTTAAAAGCGTGCCTTTCCGCTTGTTTACGCTGACTTACTTGTCCTGTGTGACAATGCGCACCTACGAGCGGTAACAAAACTTTAGGGGAATCCTGAAAAGTGCTCACCCTCCTGAGTTCTATCACTATTTTCTTCTAACATATGCTTGTGCGGAACTGCTAAGAGCACACAATAGCAAACCTGGCCTTCCAACTGCCCTTTTCTCTGAAAATAAAATGAGATACAGACTTAGTTATGCGATCCTACAGGAAGCCAGATCACAACGTTCTGTGGGTTTCTTTTACTTGTTTATTCTACTCTTATGCGTCTGTAGTACTATCAACTGTACTGATTCCAGCAAATGGAATGGGTGGTGGTGGTGGGGGGGGTGCTAAAAATTATTTTAAGACTTGCCTAAGCTTAAAAAGACATTTCATTTTGGAAGTTCCCTAGTTCTTATGTAACAACAGAAGGAAAACAAGGACTACTTTTATTAATATGCTGAAATGTCCGAATTACCCAAAATGGCACTTGTCAGAGAACAAACAAACATACCTAATGCCATGAACCAATATCCAATGGGTGGCCAGTCCATCAATACTGATTCACATAAAAGAAAAAAAAAATAACAGACATACAGATAACCCCCAATCTTGCATTCATTCATACAAGACAATAATACAAAACATGTCTCTGACGTACCAGGATTAGAGGGACCCTCCCACAGGTTGGTTCTGGGGTACTTCAATGCCTGGGCCGATGAACTCTCGCATTTTGGTCAGGACTTTCTCCAGCTGATGATTTCACTGGGCTTCACACAGGTGATTACCGCTGCGATCCACATACAAGGTCACTCATTGGATCTGTTATTCCGTCTGGGGATGGAGATCTCTGACATGGTGGTGGAACCTGTTTGATGGTCCGATCATAACACCATAGGGTTCAGTTTCGAGGCCCCCCTTAACAGACCTGCCCCAATGGAGATAATCTGGTACCACCCTTTACAGGATTTGACCCCTGATGGTCTTATGGCGGTGTTGGACCCATCAAGCAGATCGAGTGTAAGCTTGGATCTAGGGGAGCTGCTACTAACCTAAAATAAGGCTGTGAAAGCTGTCCTGGATTCCATAGTTCCTGTCCACATTTGCCCCCTTACTCTCTTCCCTCAGTCTCCCTGGTCTGATGGGCAATTGAGGGAGTTGAGATGAGTGGGTCGAAGGTTGGAACACTGCTGGAGGAAATCGGGCCTGAAGGAGGACAAGCTTAGTTTGATGGTGCATTGTAGGAGCTTGATAGTAGTTGCAGAGGGGTTCCCAAGGGAAATCGATGTTCAAGTCTTTTGATTTTCTTATGTTATTGGTGGTGGAGCTGGCCCAGTTTTCGGTAATATAGACCAAAGGAATGTTTATTTGGCCTGCTCAAGCAAATAAATGCTTTATACACAAAAATATGTTTTCTGTTTTCTTTCTATTTTTCCAAGTCTCAACGTTTCACCTACCAAATACGTTTCAGCTGGAGAACTCTATATTTAATTAGAAAAAATATATATTCAAACAGTTGTAATATCTGACATTATTTAGGCTGAATATGCCACTTTCTATATCTTTATACTGGACTTAATTATTTTGAGGCATTTCATTCATTCATTCATATTTGTTGTAATAGGTTTTCAATGATAATATCACATGTATTACTGTAAGTTTTCGCATCACCATTATAACAGCCACCTTTATTCTCAAATTTGTGTTGTATAAAACACTACCTGCCTTTTGACATAGCCAGAATGGCTCCTGGATTGCTGAAAATGTTTTCTTCAGGTTATCCTACCCAGGTATACTGATTTAAAGAGAATGTTACATTTAATATACAATGTTATTATACACCTAAGAAATCAAAATCATTTTTAATAATGGTTTCATGAATATTAGGTCATTCACCTGATTGTAGATGCCAATTCGCTATGAACACATTCCAATAAAAGGTTTCTTCCTTCACTTTACACTGCAATCTATTAAATCAAGTATGTAATGCAGTTAAATCATTAATTTTATAGAAATTGCAATAAGTTTGCCTTGGCTAAGCTCTTATTTTCAGAAAATATAAATCTTGTATATGTACCTTTACATACAGTTTAAATTCAATGGCCCTTTTGATAGTCTTTCTCCTTGTTTTAGAAGACTGTTGCTCAGAGATCTATGAATGCCAGAATCTAATGGTTAATTTAAGTATTTAAAGTGTCTACCTGATAAGTCTAAATATAGTTTATTTTTTCATATCACATTGATATTCATATGTGTACTGCCTAAATACATAATTTGTTCCTTAAAAATCCTGTTCATAATATACTTCCAGCTTCTATTTCACTTTGTAACATACTTTGTTTCATTTTCTGTTTTAGATTCCTTAGAACACCTATTCCGGATCCCTGCTGCTGCTTTTCACATCTGACATACTTACTAGACAAATTTAAATAGTTCAGGCAACGTGCTTCTGCTTTTTTCAGATCACTTGCTTTTCTTTTAACTTATTGCTTTTTCTGTACATTAGATACAGGACACTTGAAAGTTGCTCTAAAGTGCTTAAAACATCTACAGATTTTCTGATTTTCTGCTCTTGAGTTATTTATCTGTGTGCTGTGCTCTCCTTCAGACTTCGCCACATTTTTGGCATCTGTTACATTTTTGTTTACTCGCTATTTCATTTACTGCATTCTTCTATTAAAAGTCATTATTGTTCTCTTGATTATTCAAGCACACTTACTTTAAATTTGGTGTGCTCAGGAATTGGCAGGTCCTCCTTGTATTTTGATTTCAGCAGCAAGGAGAGGTGCCAAGACTCTTCCTCTTAAGTACGTGAGGAGGTAATGTGACCACGTAACGACATTGTCATGCTCAGCCGGAGCCGAGTTGCCAATGGCAACCATGGCTTTCCTCACATACATTGATTCAGCTGTTTAGTTGGCATTGTGGCACACCGAATGGAGCTTTCCATTTATTGTACAAGTATCTTTGTTTCTCGATTTTTCATAATTTTATCTATGTGTTCTTACTATCACTTGTCACCATCTTTCTATTGTTCATGTATTCATTGTGGTGTTTTTGTTGCTTAGATGGTCTATAGCTTGTTGCTTACTGCCTGGTCTCATTTTATGCCTAATCTTGTATGCTATAATTATTATGTTTTTGTTCTTAATACATAGCTGCGATTTTAGTATTCACTCTACACAAAGCACCTTTCATGTTTTTTGGTTTAAAGATATGTATTTAATTTTTTATTTCCTTTCTTATTGGTCCAACCACTTTAATTCTTATATTGGATCTCGTTTTATCTGAGGTCCTGCATTATGTTCTATTTGCTTTTTAGTTACTTAACTAGCAACATATTTTTTATTATTTTGCCTTTATTTGTTTAGTCTATTAAGTTTACTCTAGTGTTACTTCTGTTCTTTCCTTAGGTCCTACACTTCTAGCTGAGAGGACTCATATATCAACTGTGTGATGTTTACCAGCAAGCCTTACTCTTATGTTCATATAACGACAAGAGAACAAAGAACCAGAATATATGAACATAACAGTAAAATCAGAAAAAAGGATGAGAACGCTCCATTAGTGAGGCATTTCATAGAAATAAGTCACATACCAG
This sequence comes from Neoceratodus forsteri, assembly GCA_016271365.2. Classification (NCBI taxonomy): domain Eukaryota; kingdom Metazoa; phylum Chordata; order Ceratodontiformes; family Ceratodontidae; genus Neoceratodus; species Neoceratodus forsteri. The sequence continues at coordinate 815,716,384 of CM028129.1, read as the reverse complement.
TACAACTTAGATTTTGGGGCCTGGAACATGTTGTAGAACCTCCAAGAGGAGGTGACTACAACAAAAAAGTGGAAGTAAGAGAGATATGGTGGATCTATGAAATGGGAGTTATCTAGGAACAATGGGGACTAAATGAAGACGTGAACTGGCAGGCATGCTGGTAAACATCATGCAGGTGAAATATGAGTCCTCTCAGTTAGAAGTGTAGGACCTAAGGAAAGAACAGAAATAACACTAGAATAAACTTAACAGACTAAACACATAAAGGCAAAATAATAAAAAAATATGTTGCTAGATAAGTAACTAAAAAACAAATAGAACATAATGCAGGACCTGACATAAAACAAGATCCTTGTACAAAGATGCTTGTACAATAAATGGAAAACTTCATTCAGTGTGCCACAGTGCTAACTAAACAGCTGAATCAATGTAAATGAGAAAAGCCAAGGTTGCCACTGGCAACCGCTCTGCTCTGGCTGTGCACGACAACGTCATCATGTGGTCACGTGACCTCCTCAGAGACATAAGAGGAAGTCTTTGCTCCCTCTCCTTGCTGCTGAAATCGAAATACAAGGAGGACCTGTAAAGATGACCAATTCCTGACAGCACCAAATTTAAAGTAAGTGCACTTGAATAATCAAGAGAACAATAATCACTTTTAATAGAAGAATGCAGTAAATGAAATAGCAAGTAAACAAAAATGCGCCTGACGCTGAAAATATGGTGAAGTCTGAAGGAGAGCACAGCACAGAGATACAATACATAAATCAAGAGCAGACAATCTGTAGACGTTTTAAGCGCTTTAGAGCAACTTTCAAGTGTCCTGTATCTAATTTACTGAAAAAGCAATTAGCTAGATGAAAAGCGAGTGCTCTGAAAAGAGCGGAAGCATGTTGCATGAACTGTTTAAATTTGTCTAGTAAGTGCGTCAGATGCCACGGGTGTGAGAAGCAGCAGCAGTGGTCAAGAATAGATATTCTAAGGATGCTAAAACAGAAAATGAAACGAAGTATGTTACAAAGTGAAATAGACGCTGGAAGTATATTATGATCAGGATTTTTTAAGAAACAAATTATATATTTAGGCAGTACACATATGAATATCAATGTGATATGAAATATTAACTATATTTAGACTTATCAAGTAGAACACTTTAAATACTTAAATTAACCATTAGATTCTGGCATTCATAGATCTCTGAGCAACAGTCTTCTAAAACGAGGAGAAAGACTATCAAAAGGACACATGAATTTAAATTGTATTTAAAGGTACATATACATGATTTATATTTTCTGAAAATAAGGGCTTAGCCAAGGCAAACTTATTGAAGTTTCTATAAAATGTAATGATTTAACTGAATTACATACTTGATTTAATACACTACAGTGTAAAGTGAAGGAAGAAACCTTTTATTGAAATGTGCTCATATTGGCATCAACAATCAGGTGAATGACATCATATTCATGAAACCATTATTAAAAATGATTTTGATTTCTTAAGTGTATAATAAAATTGTATATTAAATGTAACATTCTGTTTAAACGCTATACTTGGGTAGGATAACTTGAAGAGAACATTTTCAGCAGTCCAGGAGCCCGTTCTGGCTATGTTAAAGGCAGGTAGTGTTTTATACAACACAAATTTGAGAATAAGGGTGGTTGTTATAATGGTGATGTGAAAACCTAATACATGTGATATTATTGTTGGAAACATATTACAACAAATATGAATGAATGAAATGCCTGAAAACAATAAAGTGCAATGTAAAGATATAGAAAGTGGCATATTCAGCAAAGATAACATCAGATATTATAACTATTTGAATATATCTTTTTTCTATTAAATATAGCATACCAGGTCATAATGTTGCATGCTTAATAGCGTATGGCATTATGGTGAAACCAGGACCTGTGCGCTCCCCGAGTTGGACCCCCCCCGGAGTTGAGAATCTTTAGTGAGGGGGTCTGGGGGCACAGCCCCCCCCGTAATGGGGGGTGTGAGGGGGCAGAGCCCCACCACAGAACAAAGACATGACGCCTCATGGCATTAATCGCACAGCACGATACTGCCATGCAGCATTATGTCTTGCGACATAATGACCCAGTGCCAAATATAGAGTTCCCCAGATGAAGCCTAATTGCTAGGTGAAACTCTGGGACATAGAAAAATAAAAATAAAACAGAAAACATGTTTTTGTGTATAAATCATTTATTTGCTTGAGCAGGTCAAATAAACTTTCCTTTGGTCCTTAGAGGAGCTATCAATTGGCTATCTCTGGTAAGAAAGCAGAGTTCCTGTCCAGGGAGAAGCTGGCCGACCTGCCTTGGTGGTGTGGAGGGCTAAACCAGTACCAGCTCAGCCAGTGTATCCTAGGAGGCTCAGGTCCAGGCTACAGAACTATTTGGAATATTGGCCCCATAATGAATATATTTTTACCTGGCCAAGGCACCTAGCTTCACCTGAGCTCTTTCCTTCTAAGACTGCTTGAAAGGCAGAGTAGAGAAACTTACCAGAGCAAGGGAGAAGGATTAAGACTTAGTTTGGCTAAGCAGATTTACTGTGTGGTGGTGTTTTTATTTTTTACTCACAGGGATTGCTACTGTTTGTTGCTAACATTTCATTGCTTTATTTTTTCTCTGATTCAAATTGTTGTTGCTGGTATACCTTCTTCTGCATTATTACAAGGTGTGCCTACAGGTGTGTGCTAACAGATTACTGCTGTAATCTTCTGATTCAAATTGTCTTTGCAAGGTATATCTTCTGTTACTGCTTTATTTTTCTCTGGAGCAAAGTGTTTCTTACAGGGTATATCTTCTCTGAAATTATTACAGGTGGTGCTTTACAGGTTTTACAGTTTTATCTAACATTAGGATAAGCTTTCAGGGTTACTGCATTTGTTGTTGACTGATTGTTTCTGCTCTTACCTCCTTGTTCTTTCGTCCGTGGTTCTTCTTTTTAGGCAGGGGGTAGTTGGTCCAGGAGGTTGGCAGGTGGTTAGGAGGAGCAAATCAGGTGCCCCATCACTCTCTGCTCTCCAACACATTACCTCCAAAAACCATATAAACACTACAAACAGGTATCTGCCTCTATCTCTGAAATCAAATAAAGAGGCAGAAGACACTGCAGAGCAGGACACTGCGCACAGGAGCTAGCACAACAATACTCACCCAAATCAGGAACCAAAACTAAACAAGCAGAAGAAATCCAAAAACTTCTGATCATAGGAGACTCCATGATTCGGGAGTTGATACCCATCTCCAGCCAGGGGTGATGGTCAGATGTCTCCCAGGTACATCAGCATGGAGAGACACTGACCGCATTGCTAAAATTGTTCACAAAGCAGGAGAAAACATTGATGTCCTAGTACACATAAGGACTAATGATCTCGCCAGCCGGTCAGTTGTGGAGACCAAGGAACACCTGACTAGGCTGGGTGACAAACTATCATCTATTTCGTTCAGCATCTCCTTCTCTGAGATCCTGCCAGTCTGGGAGAGGGGAGCAGATGGACAGAAGGTCAGAGAAGGGAGATAGGGGAGCTAAACACGTGGCTCAAGGACTGGTGCCAGGAAAAAGGACACAGATTTGTAGGGAACTGGCAACAGTTCTGGGGCGAAAGTTCTTTAAATTTGATGGACTGCATCTGACTAAAGAGAGTCAGTGCATTGGGGCAGAAGTTTGACGTCTTTGCAGAATATTTAAACTAGCAAATGGGGAGAGGGTGCAGCACCCATACGTTGAATGGGAAGAACACCCTCCCCTCAGCTAGTGGTCAAACTGGAATTCAGTGTGTTTGCCGTTCATTTGCATCACCAGGTAGAAAAAGGTTTGTCTCCCATACGATGCACAGGGTAATAGCCAAACCTCACCCAACAACTAACACACAAAATCTGCCAATGGAAAATCATGTACACAAATGCTCTGACCTGGGAAATAAGATCCCAGACCTGCAGGCAATAATGTCAGAGGCTAAACTGGACATAGTAGCAATTAGTGAGACGTGGTTTACCAGTAACCACACTTAGGAGACTTCAGTACCTGGCTATGTATTGTTCCAGAAGAGACCGAGGGTGCAAAAGGGGGAGGAGTGGCCCTGTATGTTAATGAAAATATCAAAGCTACAGAAATTCAGAATACACATAAGGAGCCAGAAGAACTGTGGGTCACCCTGGAAACAGAAATGGGACAGCCATAAGAACTGGGGTTGTCTACAGGCCCCCAGACCAGAGGAGGACATAGACACATTACTGTTAGAAGATATACAAAACATGACAGCTAAAGGGGAGGTTCTGATAATGGGAGACTTCAACATGCCAGATACAGATTGGTCAATACCAGCAGGAACATCTGCCAGAACTAGACTCATAGTAGATTCCTGCAGGGAGGGCCTCAAACAACTGGTACAGCAACCCACAAGAGACAGGGCTATCCTAGATCTAGTACTGACTAACAAAGAAGGGATCACAGATCTCCAGGTAGAAGGTCACCTGGGGGCCAGTGACCATCACGTGGTATGGTTCAATTTGGCTACTACATCTAAATCATCCCATTCCAAGGCAAAAATATGGGACTTCAGAGGAGCTGACTTTGATAAGATGGCCAACAGAGTTAAGCTAGCCCTGGCAAAAAGAAACACAGGTGAGGAGGTACAGGCAAAGTGGGCAAGCATTAAGGATACAATACTTGAAGCAACATCCCATTGTGTTAGACAGAAAAGGAAGTGCAAAAGAAGAAGGAAACCACTTTGGTTCTCAAATACAGTAGCAGAAAGGTCAGAGCCAAAAGGCTGGCCTTCAGAAAATACAAGGAACACAGCGGGATGAAGATAGGGGGCATACCAAACTGCCCTAAGGGAAGCAGGTAAGGCAGTAAGGCAGGCAAAGTCCCAAACTGAGGAAACACTAGCACAAACAGTAAAGAGGTGACAAGACTTTCTATAGATACATTAGTGAAAGGAGAAAGTCAGAGGAGTATTGCTAAGCTTAATGGAGAAAAGGGAGCATGTGAGGAGGAGGACCCTGTAAAGCATATATCCTAAATAGATACTTTTGCTCAGTATTCACTGAAGAGAAGGTAGGGCAGGGCCCACAGCTCAGCATCATGGACACAGAGGGAGGAGGTGAGCACTACTCCCTTCAAAAAGAAAGGGTCCTACAAGAGCTTGCTAAGCTCAGGGTGGATAAGGCAATGGGACCTGATGGCATACATCCCAGGGTACTTAAGGAGCTAAAGGAGGAACTAGCAAGCCATTAGCAGAATTGTTTAGTGAGTCTCTGAGCACAGGAGAGGTCCCAGAAGACTGGAGAAGGGCTCATGTGATCCCACTCACAAGAGTGGTAGCAGGGAGAGGCGGGAACTACAGACCGGTCAGTCTTACCTCAGTAGTGGGCAAGATTATGGAAGCACTCCTTAAGGAAAGGATAGTGCAACACCTGGAATCCATAGGGCACAGGATCCAAGACAGCATGGGTTTACAAAGGAAGGTCCTGTCAAACTAATCTCATAGATTTCTTTGACTGGGTAACCAGAGTGGTGGACCAAGGGGCAGTTGATGTGCCTACCTTGACTTCAGCAAAGCTTTGACACTGTTCCACATAGAAGATTGATAAATAAGCTAGGTAGGCTCAGGGTGGGTCAGAAGTTGGTCAACTGGGTGGCAAACTGGTTGACTGGCAGAAAACAGAGAGTGGTGGTAAATGGTATACAGTCAGAAGAGATGCAAGTCACAAGTGGGGTACCTCAGGGATCAGTCCTGGGGCCAGTCCTATTCAACATCTTCATTAGTGACCTAGCAGATGGACTAGAGGTAAGAGCTTGTCTGTTTGCAGATGACACCAAGATCTGCAACAGAGTAGATGATCCAGATGGGGTGGGCAGAATGAGAAGAGATCTGGATAAACTAGCAGAATGGTCAGAAGAGTGGCAACTGGATTTAATGCAAAGAAGTGCAAAATCATGCACATAGGAGAGAGAAACCTGAAGCCACTTATAGGCTGGGAGGGAGTTGCTAGCAGTCACAAAGGAAGAAAGAGACTTGGGCATCATCATCACTGATGACCTGAAATCATCAAGCAGACCTCTAAAGCAGTAGGTAAGGCTAGGGGGTGTTAGGGTGTATTAGTAGGGGTATCACAAGTCGAAGAGGAGGTAATAATCCCTCTGTACAAGACATTGGTTAGGCCCCATCTGGAGTACTGCGTGCAGTATTGGAGGCCACACCTTCACAAGGACATTAACCAAATTGAGGCAGTCCAGAGAAGGGCAACCAAAATGGTGCAGGGACTGCATCAGAAGACATATGAGGACAGATTAGCAGAGCTCAATATGTATACCCTTGAGCAAAGGAGGGAGAGAGGTGATATGATCGAGACATTTAAACACCTTAAGGGCATAAACAAGGTGAAAGAGTCTAACATGTTTAAATATAAGAAAAATAGCAGGACAAGAGGACACAGCATGAGATTAGAGGGAGGCCGATTAAGGGGAATGTGAGGAAATTCTTTTCACAGAAAGGGTGGTAGATGCATGGAATGGCTTACCACAAGAAGTAGTGGCTATGAATACAGTGCAGGGCTTCAAACAGGCATGGGATAGGCATAAAGGGAGCAATACAAATGACTATGAATAGATAGTCACTGACATAGCAAGGCCGATGGCACATTTATAAGGTAGAAAAAGAAATGGGCAGACTGGATGGGCCTTGCGGTCCTTATCTGCCATCAACTTCTATGTTTCTATGTTTCTATGTTTCTATGTTACTCAAGGTCGCTCCTCCTCAGAGTTTGCTATATTAGTTACGGGGAGAACCCCATATTGAGTGAGAGGTTTGTCGTAGCAGGATGCCCGACACTGTATTGTTGGGTATCCGAGCTGAGTGGGAGTTTTGATTTTGGGACCATAAACTTGGTATGTTGAGCATCGGCATACCGAGTTTTGGTCTAATATAATATATCCGTTACCGGGAGTGGACTTCCGCCACCTCCAGCTAGTGCACAATGCGTCTGCCAGGTTGTTGACTGGCTTATCAAGCTCTTTCATGTCACATCTGTGCTCCACATCCTGAACTGGCTGCTGGTTCAGTGGAGGATCACCTTCGAAGTCGGGCTACTGACCTACTGTATAAGGCCCTACATGGACAGGGACCGCATTATTTGAAAGATCTCCTCTGCCATTACTGCCCCCTCTGCCCACTCCATTCCACTGATGAAGGATTGCTAGTGGTTCCCAGGATCTGTTTGAAGACCTCAGTAATTAGATCTTTTGCTTTTGCAGCCCCAACCCTGTGGAATTCTCTACCTCATCAGGTGAGAGAGTGCCTGACCGCTGAGATGTTTAAATCAGCTTTAAAACCCCATCTCTTTGGGTTATCCTTTAGTGAAGCCTGATGTCTCTTTTGTTTTATATTTAATACAGTTTGGATATGTTTTAAATTACTGAACTAATATGTTTTTAATACTGTGCGTGATGTGTTTTGTGGTACTGATATACGTAAAGCGCTTTGATAATTCTGGATTGCGCTATACAAAAAATAAATGATTGATCATAACTCCAATTTCAGTGTCGATCTGAAAGTTAATACCCATAGGGTTTGTGAGTGTGAAAGAGGAAAAAGAATTCAAGAGGAAATAAATGTGATTAAAATATATGTAAAGAGCAAAAATATAATGAATGATCAGAAAAGAACAACTTTTTGGACTTTTCAATTGAAATGAATGGCAAAAAAGTCAGATTTCAATCAAGGTAACCAGGTAGGAAAGAATCAGGGCTGTTGTCTGGCTGCCCAACATGGGATGATTGGGGGGGGGGGGTTGAAGGTAAAGAGTAGATTGGAGGATCTGAGGGTTTTGAGACTGAAGAGTGCAGATAAGGTCCACTCCTTTCTAACTATAAGTCATATTATTTTCAACCCTGTATTTGTTGTGAGATTATTAAGGCAAAGTCATGCTAGCCAGTCTGCTTTTCTGCTGTCTCTTACTAGCATTTCTACAACTGGCACCAGATACTGCTTGATCCGACCACCAGAGTGAGACAAATAAAAACCAGTACAGCAAAAAAAAAAAAAAAAAAACAGCAGCAGAAGAGATATGAACCCAAGCTACTGTGCCTTGATTAAGTGCAGGGATCTGGGATACATTATCAGCATACAGTGCATTTTATTTTGGAAGGGTATTTGGAAGAAAACTAATTGAGGACTATAAATCATTTCAGGACAGAGGTCAGATCAGGGTATTGTTATTCCCTTTAGTTCTTTCACCTACAACTTCAATGGTCAAGCCCCAAACTAAGCTGCTGCTGATAATGCAACCCCCCACCCCAACACACACACACACATGCACATATCACAAAGGCATTCACAGCAGTTGTTTTATGATCAGTATACTTGTTGGAGGAGTTACCTCAAAGAAATAAGAAATTAAAAGTTTCCCCCCCTTTATACTTATTCAGTGCCAACTTAAATGAATGGGAAAAGAGTCACATTTCAAGCAAGGCAGTCAGGCACAGTGGGCAGAACAACTGGTGGAAACTTAGGAAATATATGCAGAACTTAACACATTTCAAGCAAGGTAGTCAGGCACAGAGGGCAGAACAGAGGGTGGAAACTTAGGAAATATATGTAGACCTTTATTCATCCTAAAAGATCTGCAGGGCTATGCCCACTGTAGCCCTAAACAAAATCCGGTCAGATCCACCACAGCTGAATAATAAAGTTAGTGAAGTTGTGTGGAATTGTTAAGGAGGTCTGGAGAAGCAACACAATGATTTGTAAGTAGCAACATTTGTTTTAGTTTCTGTTCTAAGGAGGGGATACACATTATTAGGAATATATATGGAGGTGTACATTTTAATGGAAGGAATAGGAAGTAATATAGGTTTACAAAATAACCCCAGAGCCAGTGCCACTGAGGCATGTGTTATCCTGGATGATATTGGCCGGAGAGCCACATTTTAAAGAAAACACAGTTGCACATACCCCAATAATGCAAAGCATCATTGGAAACATCCAGATCCCCATGATGGTACAGAAGGTGGCAGTACATGAAAAAGTAATGGCCAGTATATGTTCAGCCTTGGGATTATTTACATAGTTTTTTTTTTGTTTTTTTTTTTGTAGAGAAGCAGGGTTTTTGTCCACAAGGTGATGTAAGTTATATTAAAGCAATGTGTTGATGTCAGGAAGTCAGGTGTAATGATGGACTGTTAGCAGAGAAAATGTGATAGTAACTTTCAGAGGGGGTCACTTTTGAAAAGGGCAAGGTAGTTATGCTTGTAATAATGGGAATATTAGGAAAGTATGATATCTATGCAGAAGTGGAGTACAAATATGCACAGTTTCATAAGTATCCGCTCAGAGTGAAGGCAAATGCGATATGCAGGTTTGTTTTAGAAAGAGGTAAAAATAGTGATACATGCAATTGATAAAAAGATAGATAACTACATAGACAAATACAAAGAGAGACACAGACAGACAGACAGACAGGCAGAACAGGAATGGCAGTGAAGTATTGAAGTGACGTCAACCCCACCTCCACCCCGCAGAGATGGACAGGCATTGTGGTGTGCCTTTGGGTCATTGCCCATAACGCTCATGCCAATTCACCTCACCTCACCTACCCTGTAGACACAGACAAGTGTCGAGGTGTGCCTTGGGGTGTTCAAACTTTACACTCACCCCATTCCATAAGGAAATACACTGAAATGGGTTGAAATGGGTACAGTATAAGAGAACGGAGTGAACTTTGGGGCTGAAGAGTCAAAGGTACACCTTGATACCTGTCACTGGCTGCAGGGTGGGGATGGGGGTGGAATGGCATGAGCATTACTGTTGACAATCCCAAGTCACACCCCTGATGCCTGTCAGTCCCTACAGGGCAGGGTGCTTTGGTCAGAAATCCTAATGCCCTGGGCGTTTCTTGGTATTTTCACTCCAAGTTTTCAGCATGGGCTTTTTGTGACCCCACTGCATGAACAGTGACACTATCAATCCATTAGCCGAAAAGTGATTTTGCACAGGGACTGTGCCATTTGGCACCACAGGTGCAAAAACACATTTTGAACAGGATGTAAAAAATGACAGCTGTACTGTTTATGAGGAAGTTTAAAAAAATGGTAATGTTGAAAATCTGGAGTGATGCTATAAAAAAACTGGTGAAGTCATGACACTGCTCCTGCTAATGAATACTTTTTTCAAACTCCTGTGTATCCTATTGTTTTCATCTCTATTGCTGTTATGTGACTTCTTAACATAGCAACAGCATTTAATTCATTACGTTATAAGGACAAATAAATGTTTTTAATACATTTATAGACAGTTACATAAACAATTTCCTTCATAGAATAATTTAAATTTAGTAACAGTTGTAGTACAAAGCAATTACTCAGACAACTTGAAAACTGTAACTACTTTATATTGTACACTGACACCTCATAAGGACCTCCTTGAAATTGAGATTAAACTGTCACACAACTATCAGTTTTCTAACAGAAATATTTTACTATCCTAAATACATTTCTTGCTTTAGTAACTGCTCAGCACATCTACTGCATGACCTACTTATTGACATTTTACACCTGCTATGCAATGTACTGCTGCTTACTACACCAATATCATGAACTATGAAACAGATGACTTCTATAACTAGGGAGGCAGTATAGCACAGTGGTTTAAGGCTCTGATCTGGACATCTGGGTTTGAATCCCACAGCCCCCACTTGCATACGGGGTGACCATGAACAAGTCACTTAACTTCCATGTGCTCCCAGGTTGCCCCTGTAAACAAGCTTTCAGCTTAGTGTGCCACTCCTGGTTAAACAATTGCAAGAAAAAAAAAATACACAATATATAATTTTTCTTGCTTTATTTTGCTACTTCAAGCTTTGACTAATACAACCATCCTTAAATGTACTTTTTATAGCTTACGTGTCTGTGACCTAGGCAGAACTACACTTAAAATCTTACACATCAATAAATAAATCATCAGAATAGCATTTATTTCAGTAGTATCTCCTTCCTTTTCAGGTGCCCATGACACTATGGCCCTGATACTCAAACTGTGCCAGGCTGTGGTGCAAGCCTGGGCGCAGCGCAACTAGGCTGTGCAGGGGCATTGACTGGGCGATATTCAATGGAGCTGTGCCATGGCACAACATCATTGAATATCGCACCCTGGCCACCCACAGTGTGCATGGCACAGTGGTACTGCGCCAGCGCAAGTGGCCAGAGTGGATCAGGGGGATGCGCTAGCGCAAGTTCCATTGTGCTAGTGCAGCAACCGCAATATTCAAAAGTGCACATGCAAACGGGGCCATAATGTATGCAAGGTGCAAATGGGGCCATTTGCATGTCATTATGGCCTCATTTGCATGCAGATGCGCCAATCACCGGCGACTTGTACCTGGCGCCCTGCCGTGGGGCAGCAGCCGTCAGGGACTGACGCCCCCTGTTCAGTGCGGCAATGTGCCCAACAGCCAGAACGCGGGCTTCAGTATAAAAAAAATGATTTTCAATATCCCTGGTGGTCCAGTGGACCGCTGTCAGCTCGATCATGGGCTTAAGTATAAATAATATGATTTCTTATATCCCTGGTGGTCCAGTGGACCACTGTTGGCCCAATCGAAGGCTTCAGTATAAAAAAAATGATTTCCAAAATCCTGGTGGTCCAACGGACCACTGTCAACTCCGATCGGGCTTTGTAATAAAAATAATCGTCCAATATCCTGGTGGCCTAGCGGTACCCCCTCACACACCCCACTGAGCCCCACCACCCTGCTCACCCCCAGGTCAGCGGCGGGTGGCAGCACCACCGCCTGCCACCCCATCCGCCACCTGCCGAATGACACTTAAGGTAGGACTGTACGCAGTGGTCCACAGCGTGATTGGGCATGAGGCCCGCTGCCACAGAGGTGCAGCGGGCTGGAGGTGGCCACCCACAGGTGGCAGCTGCCGTGCTGCGCCTTGCAATATGGCAGCTCACCTGTGGATAGCCAGCCGTTGTTCCTGTTTTTTTTGGATCAACTTTGTGCGGTGCAAGTAGGGTTTGCACATGCCCCCCCCCCGCACCCCATACATTACTGATGCACTCTGGTGCATCGAGATTTGTGCCAGGCACACTTCCCATTTGAATATCACTCTGGGGCGCAACCCTTTTCAATATCTGGGCCTATGTATATATATTTATATATTTTAAATTCAAAGCACTAAACCTATTCAAATGCACAAAACACAAGACTTTATTCTCTTCGCACATTACTGTTAAACTTCAGGTCCCAGAATGGCCAAGAAACAATTGTTAGACTTCACTCTTGCATGCCACTGTCACACTCATTTCTCATGAAAACAACAATCAATTAGACAAATCCTTCTGTTTCTGTGCTATGCACTCATATCAGAGAGACATAAATAATAGTAATATAATAATAATACTAATTCTTTATTTGTATGGCACCTTTCCAAAACCAAGGCACCTAACAGTCAATAAAAACAGATAAACCATAGATTCACACAGTAGTAAAAACATGAAAATACAATTAAACAATAAAATAAATTTAGATCATTCACTAAATGCCTGCTTGCACAAATAGGTTTGAGTGCCCGTTTAAATCCCTCCAGGGTCGCACACTCCCATGGCTGAGAGGGCAGAGATTTCCAAAGGGTAGGGTCATATGTATAAATGCATGGGCCCCTGAAGATCTTAAATAAGCCCTTGGAATCTCTAGCAACCCCTCGTCAGCCGAGCGGAGCAATCGCCCAGGGCAGTAAGGAACCAGGCGCTCTTTCAGGTAGTCCAGGCCTTGTCCATGTAGGGCTTTATAAGTCAGAAGTCCAACTTTAAAGGTGATCCGCCACTGTACAGGCAGCCAGTGCAGTTTGCGCAGCACCAGGAATATATTACAGGACCGAGAGGTCCCCATCAACAACCAAGCTGCTGTGTTCTGCACCAGCTGAAAGTGGCGGATATCAACCCCAGAAAGCCCTAGGTACAGGGAACTGCAATAATCCAAGTGCGAAGACACAAAGGCATGGACTAACTTGGGGAGATCGCCACATGGAACAATTTACTTAACCCTGGAGATATTCCTCAGGTGGCAAAACAAGGATTTGATGACAGCTGACACCTGCGAACACAATGTCCGGCCTTCATCAAAAATTACCCCCAGGTTTTACACCTGTTCAGAGGTCAGGAGTGGTGAGCCCCTGAGAAAAAGTCCTGAAGGCGAGCCAGCACTTGACCCCCCTATCTGGCACCCTGGGTCTACAACCAGCACCTCAGTCTTTTCTGAGTTCAACCTCAGCCAACTCGAATTCATCCAATCCTGGAATTTCCACAAGGCAGTTGTTAAATACCAAGAGGGCTCTATCCTGGTCGGGTGCAAAAGAAAGGTAGAGCTGGGTATCATCAGCATGGCAGTCAAATCTCAGACCATACCATCTTACAATGTCTCCGAGGGGTAGCACGTACACTGCGAACAACATGGGGAACAACACCGATCCTTGGGGAACCCACATAACAGAGGAACTGGGTCAGAGAAATAAATCCCCCACACCACTCTTCGAGTTCTTCCAGTGAGGAAAGATGTAAACCACCTGAGGACTGTACCTGACAGGCCACAGATGAACCTCAGATGATTGAGAAGAAGCCCATGGTCCACAGTATCAAATGCTGATGAGAGAGCGAAAAGAACCAGGATGGAATGGTTTTCTGATCTCTTGCCATCAGATCATCACTGAGCACCCGAACCAGCACCGTCTCAGTGCTATGCCTCTTTCAAAAACCGGATTGGAGGGGGTTCATAGATTTCATGGATGGTCAAATGGTTCTCCAGTTGTACGGCCACTGCTTTCTCAATCACCTTCCCTATAAAGGGAAGGTTTGTGATGGGTCTGTAGTTCTCAAGACAGTCTGGGTCCAAAACAGCTTTCAAGAGGGGTGTCACCACCTCCTCCTTCAGGGAGCTAGGAAAGTCACCTGTTTCCAAGGAGCACCAGACTATCCACACTAGGACTGGACCAATGATGTCACTACAGCCTATAAGCAGAGTAGTTGGTCCTGGGTCCAAACTACAGCATGTAGGGTGCAGACCCTGGACGATCCACATGACATCCATGAACTCTGGCCGGTCGAAGGTACTCCAGGAAAACTGAGGAGCAGTGAGCGATCGCCAATCCAGAGCAACATCCATTGAGTGTGCTGGTTGGAGGTCTGCCCTGATGTCCTACACCTTAGTCGCAAAGAATTGAGCAAGCTCACTGCACTCTACTTGCAAAAAGGCTCTTTGAACCTGCAGACAGGCTGGGCTGCACAGTCTGTCTATGGTTCGAAAGAATTGAGCTGGTCGATTTAGAGTGGCCGTAATCTCCCTGGACAGGAACTCTGCCTTCTTACGGGTGATTGCAGATTGATAGGCTCGATAATGATCCATCTTAAATCTTACAGAACTGCTAAAAAAACAAATTTATCAAAACTGGATTTCTGAATTAAAACCTGTAATTTACAGTACTTAAGTAAATAATAGTTCACTGGCTACAAACGATGCTACAGACATGACAATAACAACATTTCTGTTTTACATGGAAAACATCCATATAATGAACTTGTCATACATGATTTGTGACCTTCTGTTTGCATGCATCTGACAAAGGAAAAGGCACCTGCTTGATCCATTTTTTTCCTATTTTATTTTTATACCCAACTTGCCCATACTGTTAGAGCCAAATATTGACATGCTTAGAGTTAAAAAATTAAAAATAAAAATAAAAATCATGATGTCTGTGTGTGTGTGTGTGGGGGGGGGGGTATGCCTAGATGTAGTTTCAGGCACTCCTTAATTACTTCACCAGGCAGCTCTTATAGTCAGTTGTTCTAAAATGATAGATCCACCTTATGCCCCTCCCACATGAACCCCCCAAAAATGGTGGCAGTGGATCTTTAGGAGCTTCTCGGGTGGAGGTGGAGGTGGATCTTACTCCCCCCGAAAAAACTAATGCTGCCTCTCACTACTCAGGTGCCAGTTCTTGTACCTCCCATTTAAGAAAGAAAATAGTGCCCTGCAACCATTGACTAACATGAAAGCGTATTTACTTGAGGGCGGAAAACATTTCTTGGTGGAGGGTAAGGCGGAGGAGACTATTTACACCTTCAGTCAGTTCCACAGACAGAAAACATGACATCAGCCCTTTTGTACATGCAAAATGTCTGCAGACTCAGTCCACTGCAGCCGTAAAAAGGATCATGAAACAAATTAGTTGGCAATAGAAAGGGCTACTGCACAGAGTGATAAGCAACTTAAAGGGCTTTTGAGAACTGCATGTTTAACTGCTGAAAATGAACTGCCTAACACAATGTTTGTCAAATGTCTTCAGTTTCTTTTCTTTTTTTACTGTGCTTTATAGGGTGTCAGACCTCCCAGAGCTCAGCCACTGACTCCTCCAACCACCCCGGAACCGCCTTCGAGCCGTGATCCACCTAGAAAATGGAATGTCCATTCCTGAAAAACTTCAGAACAGATGGGGCTTATGGCACCTAAATGAATGCGGCTGGACTGTCCAAAATCCATGAGGCCACTGCACAGACCATGGTGGAGAAGCTGGACACTGCTGTGAAGAATAGCTCAGTGGTAAGCGTGATACTGGATGAGTTCACAGACATCAGCAAAAGCAAGAGACTCATAATTTACATACAACACTTAGACAACAATACCCCATATGCTCACTATTACTGCAACACAGAAGTAAGTAATGGTCGGGCTCAGACTATTTATGGGGCACTTTGTCAACGTCTGAATGACAAGGGCATTACTCCTGGTAAAAAAGCTGCTACAGTCTGTACTGATGGAGCATCAGTTATGAGATGTCATCAAGGTGTAGTGCAAAAACTAAGAATTGATTATAACGCTGAATTGATTGGAGTGAACAGTATAGTCCATCAGCTGGCTTTGTGTGCCAGCGATGCAGCTCAGTCCATGGAACAAGTAAAAAAATATCAACGAGACTTGTGGTTCATTTTCATTTTCTTCAGTAGTTCTGCTATTAGAAGCAGCAAACTTCACGAACTACTGAAACAGCTGGAAGAACTAGTTCTTAAGTACTGTTAGCCTCATGCAGTTTGGTGGCTGTCCATTTATGGTGCAGTGTCTGTTGTGTGTAGGACTCAAATTGTTAAGAGATGTGTTAGAACATACATCTTCTTCCAGTTCACCTGATAGTGACAAAGCAAAAGGACTGCTGCTGTCTGTACATCAGTTCAACTTTGTGGCTCTTTCTCACATAATGCTGGACATCATGTTACATATTGTGTCTCTTTCAAAAAATTTTCAAAGGGAAAATCTTGATTTCTCCACTGCATTACCAATGGTCACAAGTACTACAAAGGCTGTAAGGTCTTTAATTGAAAACCCAGGTCCATCAGAGAGACAATTTTTCAATACTGATCTTGAAGGCTCCCACAACCTCCCTTGCTAGTCCTGACATACTCTTTCATTCCTTCTGTCGCTTTATCTTGGGCTGCCCCCCCCCCCAAACAACTCACCACTGCAACCTCTACAGTTCCCTTGACCTGCCCTCACTTCATGACCGAAGGCAGATTCACTGCACCAGAACCATAGCGAAATACTGGACACAGTCCCTCCCTCCCTATCTTGAATCCACCCTCGCAACCCAAACTCTGCCTACCTACTCCCTCAGGAGCACTGACTCCAGGCTCTTTCAAGTCCCATTCATGGGTTCAGCCAGGTGCCAAGCTGCCTTCAGTTATCACATGCCCAAACTTTGGAATACGCTGACGGCTACCACCAGACTCATCACAAACTCTCAGCAGCTCAATCATATCTAAAGACCCACCTCTCCTCTACTTGTGCTTGTGCCTAGGCCCAGCAAGTGGCGTGCCCACATCACACATGCCACAACCTAGACTCTCACTTATACAGGTCCCGTGCACCTTGTATGTGTTGTCGCTGCATAACCTGTACAAGGGCTATGGTGCCACCCACTCTTGCTAGCGCTGCTACCACCTCCCTAGTTTACAACTTCCTGAGTAGTGGTAGGGATATGTGTTATCTAATGTGATTCAGTACTGTTACATTGTGCAGCTTTGCTCTGTAATGTTTAAGTGTACCTTGGTGCTCACAGTCATGCAAGCTCTGCTATCCATTAACCTATGTATACAATGTTATATCTGCATTGCATAATCTATATACTTGAACAATTATTCACCATCTGTATTTTACTCCTCTCCCCCTTCCCCCAGGACGCATCTGGAGTCAAGCGGTATCTCCACTCAGTATGCCTTCCTTGTAAAACTCTTAAATACGAAAATAAATAAAATACAAAGGTGATAAACTCTTCAACATTTACACTCAGAGACCAGTTTTTTGACAACTTAAAAAGCACATACATCAGTGCTTTAAAGAGGAACTTCCATCAAAAGTGCTACACTGCAGAATTAGAATAAGCATACTCCCAATAAATTGCATACAAAAAATTAATTTTCCACATTACTTCATTTTAAAGTTATGAGCTATTTTGTAATCCTGATTTCACTACCTATTCAAAAAAGCCAGTTTCGCCGGCCCACCAGCACAGTGGTTGGATTTCCACTTGCAATGCCCCGGGTACGGGAATGGACCCAGGAGTCAGACGGCCAGCCAGGGAGGAGAAGGATTGCGCATCCTGGGGACTGTTCTCCTTCTCTGGTGGTCACGGGGAAAGAGTGTCCAGTGCTTTGTGGACCCCTGGCAGCTGGTGCTGTCACCTTAGGGGGTGGCTGGGTGGACACTGGATGTCAATACATGTCCCCACCCCCAGGGATCCAGCAAGCATAGAAAAAGTTGGCCCCCCCAGCATGACCACCTGCTCTGCTGCCATCTCCACTGCCTTTGATGTCCACTGGGGGGGTCCCGCTCCTGTGGCCCCAAGCCGGGGGATAAACCAGGACTTGCCTACAGTGTCCATTGGGGGGCCCTCCCGGTGGTCCTGCCCAGGAGGGTAAGCCTGGGTATGGGGGGATGACAGGTGGGGCAGGTCTGACCTCCAAATGCATGATTGGGGGACACAGGACCAAAAAAAAAAAAGCCAGTTTCAGTGAACAGCCACTGATAATGTCATCTCCCGAACTCACACTCTAGTCCTCCCTGTCAGCAACCTTATTGGACCTGCTTCTCCAAAGTTTAAGAAACTGTAGCTATAGTAATCCTTTAAAAAAATGATAAAGGGTTGGCTGCAATGGTTGCATTTCTAGAATGTTCAGATGCATGGCACTGTACTTTAGAACATGTCAGAAGGTGGTTTTGGAATGCAGCACTGAACCAACGCATAGAATGTCAAGGTGGTGCACAATTTTAAAATGTTGTGGGGGGGGGGAGAGATGCACAATCTCAGAATGTGACAGGGATGTGCCATCTCAAAATGTGGTGGAACAATCAGTCTCGGAATGTGACAGAGACACACATTGAGGAATTTGGTGGGGACTGGCGATTTGGGAATATAGTGGGGATGCACACTGTTGGAATGTGACAGGACACACCATTTATTCTGAAATTTCTTGTTCCTGCCACATTCCAGAACTGTACACATCCACCGTATTTCAAAATTGTGCATCACATCGCCACCATATTCCAATAATATGCGTCCCAGCCACATTCTAAAATTTTGCATCCCTGCTACATTCCAAAATTGCACATTCCTTCCCCATTCCCAAATTGTGCATCCCTGACACATTCTGACATGGTGCATACCCAAATTCCATACTTGCACGTCCCGTTCAAGTTGTGTTTCAATGCCACATTCCAAAATATTCACTGCCACATTCCCAAATTGTGTGTCACGCCACATTCCGAAATGATGCATCACCACCACATTTCAAAATTGAGCATCATACTACATTCTGAAATTGAGCATCACCATTACATTCTGAAACTATGCATCACTGCCACATTCCGAAATTGTATGTTACCACCACATTCTGAAACTGAGCATCACCGCCATATTCCAAAACTGTGCATCACTGCTGCATTCTGAAACTGTGCATCACCACACAGTCCGAAATTTTGCGTCACCACCACAGTCCGAAACTGTATGTCACTGCCGCATTCTGAAACTGCGTCACCACTTTCCAAAATTTTGCATTACTGTCACATTCTGAATCTGTGCGTCACCACTGCATTCCGAAATTGTGTCACCACCTCATTCAGGAATTGAGCATCATCACCACATTCCAAAATTGTGCGTCACTTCTGCATTACGCATTCCAAAATTATGCATCACCACCACATTCCAAAATTGAGCATCAATGCCACATTCCAAAAATATGTGTCACCGTCACATTCCAAAACTATGCATGATCACAATGACATTCTGAAACTGCATCACTGCCAGATTCCAACATTGAATGTTACCACCACATTCTGAAATTGTAAATCACCACCACATTCCAAAACTGTGCATCACCGTTACAGTCCAAAATTGTGCATCACCACATTTCAAAATTGTGCATCACTGCCACATTCCAAAATTGTGCATCACTGCTGCATTCTGAACCTGCACATTACTGCTGCATTCCAAAATTGTGCATCACTGCCACATTCTGAAACTGTGCGTCACCACCGCATTCCAAAATTGTACAGCATCACCATATTTCAAAATCGTTCATCACCACCACATTCTGAAACTGTGCATCACCGACACATTCTGAAATTGTTAGTCAAAGCCACATTCCAAAATTGTGCGTCACGCCACATTCTGAAACTGTGTCACTGCCACATTCCAAAACTGTACCTCACTGCCACATTCCAAAATTGTGTATCACCACCACATTCCAAACCTGTCACCACTGCATTCCGAAACTGTGCGTCACTGCCACATTCCAAAACTGTGCATCACCACCACATTCCGAAATTGTGTGTCACTGCTACATTCCAAAATTTTGCATCACTGCCGCATTCTGAACATGTACATCACTGCCACATTCCAAAATTATGTGTCACCGCCACATTCTTAAAGTGTGGGTCAACACCGCATTCCAAGCTGTGTGTCACTGCCGCATTTCCTAAATTATGTATGCATCACTGCCACATTCAAAACCTGTGTGTGACCACTGCATTCTGAAATTGTGTGTCACTGCTGCATTCCAAAATTCTGAATCATTGCTGCATTCTGAAATTGTGCATCACCACTGCATTCCAAAATTGTGCATCACTTCCGCATTCCAAACCTGTGCCTCACTGCCACGTTCTGAAATTATGCGTCACCACCACATTCCGAAACAGTGTGTCACTGCTGCATTCCTAGATTGTGAGCCACCACCACATTCCAAACCTGTGCATCACCACCAGATTCTGAAACTGGATCCATGTCACTTCAGCGAAGCAATTTTGCCGAATGACAATTTCAGCGAATACAAAATAGCTAAACTAAATTCAGTGATTCATTATTTTACTGAAATACATAATCAGCGCATGTTAGTGAACTCAGCAACAATTTTTACAGCTTTCTACATTTGCATTTTGAAATTATATGCAAGCCCCAACAGGCAGTCCATCTTGGGATGATTACCATACTCCCCGACGACTTGCACAGTTCTCTCGGTCAGATCCCTGTAGCGTCTCTGGCCCCCAGCAGCAGCGACTCCAGACATCAGCCGTGCGATCCACACCTCAGCCATTCTTTGCTCCTCCTGAATACAATCGATGAATCTCCTCACAGTAGGGTGGCAGGTGCCATGACAGGTATTAAATGCGCAATGCCAACCCTCAACTGAATTATTAGTGTGTGCCTTCCCACTCATAACTGCATTATAGCCAGTAAATCTTCTCTCCAACCTCCTTATTCTTATGATATATGACACCCCCATACACCGACATAGGCATACCTCATTGGCTCCTCAGGAACTCAACAGACATGATTCCAGTGTACCCTGACCCAGTATGCCACACCTATTTGTCAGTTTAACTGCCAGCTGTCACTAATTGGCACTAATACCTTGCTGTGACGCGGGGGGCTGTGTCCCCCAAACCCCCCCATGGGGGCTGTACTCAACAACCCCCCCCCCCATTTCTAGGATTCTAACACCATGATGCCATGGACAATGGGGGTAAGTAGCAGCATCTTAATCACTCATATTGTAATGTGCTGTATTTACCAATCACTGATTTGTATTATCGCTCAAATGCCGCAGTCACTATAATGTCCACTGCGCTGTGATTGTACTTGCTGTAACTGGCATTGCTAAAATACCTTCGCTGTAACTGAATCGCTGAAGTGACGTGCTACCCTGAAATTATGTGTCACACTGCCACATTCCGAAATTGTGTGTCACTGCTGCATTCCGAAATTGTGCAACACTGCTGCATTCTGAAATTATGCATCACCACTGCATTACAAACCTCTTTGTCACTGCCACATTCTGAACCTGTACATCACTGCTATATTCTGATCCTGTGCATCACCGCCGCATTCCGAAAATACTTGTCACACCACCACATTCTGAAATTGTGTGCCACTGCCACTTTCCGAAATTGTGTGTGTCTGCCACATTCTGAAATTATGTGTTCCACCTACTTTCTGAGACTGTCATTGCTGCATTCCACAGTTGCAACCTGGTGACATTTTGAAATCTTACACCCGCAGTATTTTAAAAACTGCACACAACTTCAACATTCTGAAGCCACGTTTGCCTCTGCATTCCATCCCCCTGTTACATTCTGAAGTATTGTACCTTGCATCTGCACATTATGGAAGTCCATGTGCTGACTCCCACAATTTCAGTTTTCCTTTTTCAGATGTTTACTACACCTACGGTTTTAAGTAACATAGGTGAAATAAGTCATATAAAGTAACTTGCAGAGAGGACTAGGTTGTGAGTTCAGGAGGTGACATCAGTAGCTCTTCATTGAAACTGGCTTTTTTTGAACAGGTAATGAATTAAGGGTTACAAAATAACTTGTAACTTTTAAACAAAGTAACTTACAGATTAATTTTTGGCGTGAGGCTGATTGAGGATATGCTGATCCAAATTCTAAATTTTTTGATGCCAAAAAGTTTGGCCTCAGTCCCTCTTTAATTGATGAACTGGACGGATGTTTCCCCCCAAAAGACCCTAGACATATTATGCTGTTTCTCCATTTTAGAACCCAAGAAAGCAACAGTGTTGAAACAACAGCATCCAGAGGATTTCAGTATGTGTGGTAAAGACTCTCTAGATGGAATACTGAAACATTTCTAATTGTCTGACCTAGCTACGTAATCTGCAAAAACAGAATTCATTTTACTAAAACAGATCATGTTTTCAAATTATTACCACCAATCTCTGTTACTCCAGAAGTTTGCTGTGGTTATACTAAAAGAGCATCCAGGTGTTCTTCCAGAGTTTGAAAAGCTGTATCAGATTGCAATGGTTGTATCTGTGGCTAGTGTACAATGTGAATGTGGCTTCAGTACTAAGAACTGCATAAAATCCAAATTCAGGAACTCTCTGAACAATAAGAACTTACAAAATATAATGATAATCTCAGAATTGGGAGGCAGCAGAGGAACTGCAGATTTTGAACAAACTGCACCCACACTGCAAGCCATAAAGAGCAGAAAAAAAGAAAGTCAGGCAAGCCTCTCTGTATTTCATTCATCAGATCAGAAGTTGGCCAAGATTTAAATTTAATGGGAGGGAGGTTTTAGCTCAATATTTTGTATTTTCATTTGGCTTCTAAATGAATTGTCTCTGTGTTCCGATTATATTACTGTCCATTAACTTGCGCCTGATGTCCACTTTTATTGAAGCCCTGGCCAAAAAGAAAAACAAGGAAAAAAGAAGACACCAAATTGTAAATACAATGTTTATTAACAATTATACACATCAGCAAATGAATTATCAATTTTTAAGGGAATCCCTTCCCAAAAATTGGGCTCCTTCCACTTGGTAGCCGGGGGTAGGGGGGGTCACCCCTGGAGCTGAAACCGAATTTTAAGCCCTGATAACTACTGCACCCCGTATGCAAGGGGTTCACCTTATTTGCATGGGTGCAGTAGTGTATTTAACACAACCATGCTAACTTATCAACCCACTAAATGTACTTTTTTATTATCCTGATTTTGCTCTCATCGCCTGGATGGTTCCTTTCTGCTGCCCCCTTGGATTCCACATTACCAGCTTCTCCAGGACTTACTGCACCTCCTGTTACTGCATGGTTTGCCCTCATCATGGTGGGACTGGACTCCTTTGGAGAGCAAGTCCAGTGTGTAGGTAGATGCCACAGTTGGCAATGTGAAGTGGGGCTGGTGACATCCTGCAATATCCGGGGGTATTTACCTTGTTCTGAGTTCCTTCCTATCCTCAGCAGACTGGCAGCACAGGTGCCATGTGCATGGCTGCACATGGCACCAACTGGTACATCCTTCCTGCAAGCAACTCCAACTGTATTGCTACCTGTGGGCATCTAGCTGGCAGTATAGCAGTGGAATCTGCCTCCCTCCCTGGTGGAGACTGTCCCTCTGGGATGCTGAATCCTCTATTGGCTTGTGCCTAAAGTCCCATGCTTGTTGCCAAACCCAAGTCAAGGGCATCACAAGTGGTAGCCCTGCCACTGTGCTGATGGGCCTTTTGACAGGTTGTTTTAAAAAAAAAAAAAAAGGGGAAACTCCTTCACTCCGCCCGCTGGGTCCCTCCACAGCAACCCTTGGGGCTCCACCCCCCACCCGCCTCTCGGGGGGGGGGTCCTTGGATCTTCTGACCAGGCCCTGCCCCTTACCTCTTGGGTCCCTCCCACAGCGACCCGCGCAGGCAGCCATCCCACCGGACTTCCCCTCCTCTTTCGGTCTCCACGGCTCCCTCCCATAGCGAGCCATGGCCAGACCACCGATCACTAATGCTCCACTTCCTGGGTTGGCGTGGGGGCCTTCACGCAGCGCCCCCACCCCTACATACTACCGTGGCCCTGGGAAAAGTCCACTTCATTGTTTTGGGGGTTAAAAAAAAAAAGGGGAGGATCGCCCCAAAGGGCGGTGCGCAGTTCCGTTCTAAGGTATACTTTCTCTCTTCCCCAGATGGTGAAAGCAAAGAAATGCTCCTCGTGCAGTGCCACCCTCCTGCCCCAAACCCCGGGCCCCCTCTGCGCGGCCTGCCTCCTGGACGACGATGATTCCTCCTAGGAGCAAACCCCGTCCATGGGCCCTGGCAACCCGGGGACCAGCAACCCCACGTGGATGGACCCAAGCTCCCTCCTAATTCAAAATCAGCAGGCCGCGGTTGCCATGATGGAGAGCCAACAGAACTTCATGCTCAAGATCATGGAAAAACTGGAATCCCTCACCCAACACAGGGCAAAGCCACCCAACCCCGAACCAGACAGGGCAGGAGGGCAACCGGAGGAACCCTCGATTCTGGAGGACACCACACCAGGCATTTCAGACACTCGGGAGGATGGGGAGAAGGACGACACGGGGTGGAGAAAGAGCCCGACTCAGACG
Source organism: Neoceratodus forsteri (assembly GCA_016271365.2). Taxonomy (NCBI): domain Eukaryota; kingdom Metazoa; phylum Chordata; order Ceratodontiformes; family Ceratodontidae; genus Neoceratodus; species Neoceratodus forsteri. Next base: position 815,691,937 of record CM028129.1, on the reverse strand, counting down.
AGGACGACATGGACCCCCAAGCGACCCCCCTCACTGAAATCGGAGTTATGCTCTTTCGACACGGTTCCAGGGCTCATGAAGATTATCAAGGCCACCACGGGTTTTGACACCGAGGAAAGCAGGCCCGAGTCAAAACTCGACCCCCTGATCCAACTGAGGCAGTCAACCATTGAGACCTTCCCAGTGTGCCCCGCAATAGAGGACATCTTCAGCAAAGAGTGGCAGTCTCCCGAACTGGGCAGAATGTCAAACCGTAAAAACCTAGACAGAATGTATCCGGTCCAAGGGGAGAAATCCGATGCCTGGTGCAAGGCCCCCACCATTGACCCCCAAGTGGCGACCCTTAGCAAAAAGACTGTGTTACCATGCGATACAATAGCACTCAGGGATCCGACGGACAAGAAGGTGGAGGATATGCTCAAGCGGGCCTTCGAGATGGAGGGCACCACCACCAAGGCGACCACCACAGCCATCTACACGGCCCGAGCGCAGATCCGCTGGCTCGAGGAACTTCAGGAACAAGCCAACCCTAAATCCAGGGAGGCAGAACTTTTGGAATGTACTTTGGACGCAGCTAAATACATGGCCGACATAGCGGTGGACACCCTGCGCCTTCATGCCAGGGCGACCGCCATCACCAACCATGCTCGTACGGCACTGTGGCTGAAGCTATGGGATGCAGACAATGAGTCAAAGACTCTGCTCCAGAACTTACCTCTGAGGGGAGAGCATGTTTTTGGGGAGGGACTACAAGACTATTTGAAACAAAAAGAGGAGGGCAGAGATCTCCTCAAGAATAGGTCTAGGCTATCCTACCTCCCCTCCTCGAGGCGGAGATTTCGGGGAGGACACAAGCCTTATCAACCACGTACAGACGCACAGCAATTGGGCCACTCCTTTCGGGGCAGAGGCCCTTCCCCCGGCTTCCGTAGCCCGTACCTTCAGAGCTATCAGCCCTCCACCTCCAGAACCCGAGGTCAAAGATCTGGAGGACGAGGCAGGGGCTACAGAGGTAAGCAACAGTGACTACCCCCCTCTGGTACCGCTAGGCCAGGGGCCCCTACCCACCTGTGGGGCAAAGGTTAACCCTATTCGCTCACCGCTGGCTCCGCACAACGTCAGACAGGTGGGTCCAGGACGTGGTGACCAAGGGATACTCCATAGAGCTATCCCACACCCACATTCCCCACAGGTTTGTCTTCTCCCCCATAACCAGGAGAAGGGCATCTCCACACCAGGTACAACAGATTCTGTCAGAACTAGTTCGGAACAGGGCCATCCAGCCCATACCGGTGCCGGAACAGAATCTAGGAGTGTACTCAATCTTCTTCCTAGTACCCAAGAAATTGGGGGAGCTTCGACCTATCCTGGACCTCAAGCATCTAAACCACCACATTGACCCTCACCACTTCAAGATGGAAACCATCCGGTCCACCCTACGATGCATTCGGGGAGGCGACTTCCTGACGTCCATAGACCTCAAGGACGCCTACCCGCATATCCCCATCATCCAGAAGCACAGACAATTCCTTCGCTTCCACATTCTAGGCCACCACTTCCAGTACCAGGCCCTACCGTTCGGCCTCTCCTCAGCCCCAAGAGTCTTTACCAAGGTCTCCATAACCTTGGTGGCAAGACTCAGGGAACAGGGGCTGGACATTATCCCGTACCTGGATGACCGGCTCATACGGGCCTGGTCCGAAGGCCTAGCACGGATCCACACGGAATCCACCCTGCAGGCGCTCGAGGATCACGGCTGGGTGGTGAACCGACAGAAGAGCCACCTCATCCCCACCCAACAGATCGAGCATCTGGGAGCGCTCATCAACTCGGCTCAGGGGTGGGCAAAACCTTCCACCTCGAGAATACACAACTTGAGAGACCTAGCTCGTTGGTTGAAAGCCCGACGCAGCACGACGATGGGGAAGATAGCCCAGTTGCTGGGCTGCATGGCCTCATGCATAGATCTCGTGCCTTGGGCCAGGTGGCGCATGCGCCCGCTCCAAACCTACGCGCTGACGCTGGGGGCACCGAGCGACCACAACCTCCAGGTGGCAGTACCACTACCCAAGGCGGTAAGACTATCCTTGGCTTGGTGGACGGTGGAGGAGAACTTGTCCAGGGGAGTCCCCCTAGAGGCTCCCCACCCAGTCACCACAGAAACAGACGCGAGTCTCTCCGGCTGGGGAGCCTGCCTGGGAGACACAACGGCACAGGGCCGGTGGTCACCAGCAGAGTCAGAGCTCTCCATTAACATACTGGAGATGAGAGCTGTGTTTCACGCCCTAAAACCATTCAAACATCAGATACACGGGCAGTCGGTCCTAATACGATCCGACAACTGAGTCACGGCGGCCTACATAGCGAAACAGGGCAGAACCAGGAGCACAGCTATGCTGAGGGAGGCAACGGCAGTTCTCGACTGGGCCCAAGCCAACCTCAGACACTTGACCGCGGTTCATCTAGCAGGGAAGCTGAATGTCCGCACGGATTGGCTCAGCAGGCAACAAGTTCACCCGGGGGAATGGCGTTTACACCGGGACCTGTTCCAGATGATCCAAGCGACATGGGGGACTGTGACCAGAGATCTTATGGCTACACGGGAGAACGCTCAGGTCAGGGATTACTACTCACGGTTCAGGGACAACCTTTCCCAGGGAACCGACGCCCTTTCACAACCTTGGAGGCGGAGCCACGCCTATGTCTTCCCACCTCTTCCCCTGATTCCCCAGGTCCTAACCAAAATACGGGAATCACAACTCACAGTGATCCTGGTGGCCCCCTACTGGCCACGCAGGTCGTGGTTCGCAGCGGTCCGAGAGATGTCACGCGCCAGTTTCAGGATACCATACCGAACGGACATGCTCTCACAGGGGCCAGTTCTCCACCCGACTCCGCGGACCCTCAAGCTCACGGCCTGGCTCCTGAAAGGAGTAGACTGAGGGCAGCAGGTTACCATGATTCCGTCATTGACACCCTACTTCAGTCCAGACGGTCTTCTACCACCTCCACGTACGGGAGGCAATGGTCCATTTTCTCCCAGTGGTGTCGGGAATGGGGCAGAGTCACTGAGCAGACCGACATGGCTAGCATCCTACTGTTCCTACAACAGGGAGTAGACAAAGGATTAGCATCCTCCTCCCTCAGGGTGCAATTATCAGCCATAGGGGGTGGCTACGGGACCCATCGGGGGACACACCCCGGGAGCGCACCCCGACACCACCCGTTTCCTAAGGGCAGTGGAGATCCTCCGCCCGAGGACTTGGCCGACCATCGCCCCGTGAGACTTACCACTAGTTTTAGAGTCCCTCAACTCCACCCCCTACGAACCCCTCCTTGAAGCGGATCTGTTCATTATCGGCCTCAAGACATGCTTCTTGGTGGCGATCTGTTTGGCTAGGAGGGTCGGAGAACTTGGGGCCCTCTCCTGTGCGGAGTCTTATACGGTGTTCACCCCTTCAGGGGTCCATCTGAGAACGGTCCCAGCCTTCCAGCCAAAGGTATCCACTGGCTTTCACAGAGAGCAACACATCGAACTACCCACCTTCCCGGAGGGTTCCCAGCAAGGCCCTAGCACGGTTCCACATTACCTGGATGTTGGATCCACTCTCTCTGTGTACTTGGCCAGAACCCATTCCATCCACAAGACAGAGAGACTATTCGTCATCCCCAAGGGACAGAGGCAGGGAAGAGCCGCCTCCAAGACCACCATTGCCGGATGGTTAAGGAGAGTCATCCATAATGCCTACCTAGCTAAATGGATGACCCCCACAGGGGATCAAGGCTCACTCCACCAGAGCGATCGCCACCTCCTGGGCGGAAAGAGCTAACGTATCCTCAGAGGACATTCGTAGGGCAGCCACGTGGAGCTCCCTCCACTCGTTCACCAGGCATTACAGATTAGAGCAACTGCAGGCCATTCGGCCCACCTTTGCCACCCAGGTCCTGACGGCAGCTTCATCTACCCCTCACTCTTAGCCACTCTGCCCCACCCTGGGTACTTCACTGCTTCTTATCTACCCATGAGGTAATGTCTGGTGTGCCATGGATGCCAACCAATCACAATGGGTGTTTACTCACCTGGTAAAGGTGATTGTGTTGGTTGGCATCCATGGCACTCCAAGGCCCTCCCTTCAGAGTGCTCAGAATGATGGGGACTGGTCTAAGGGATATCGTCCATGGCGGGCTCTACAGGGACAAACAGCTACTATCTTATTAAAGGTTAATCTACCAGTCGGACCTTCGGGACCGAGATTAGACTGTATATAATAGGGAAGGAATAAAGACTCGGCCCACGGGTGTTTGATAATACGTCATGGTCCGCATTCCTCTTTGGTGTCTGTCCATCTCTATTATTATGTTCATCAGTGTCTGTGCCTAGGTTGTATGTTCTTCTCTCTTGTACTAACCGACCTTAATTTCGGCTGTGGAAGATTCGAACTGGAGAGCAGGGGTTTCTGGGACCTGGATTACTAGAAATTTGATCTGGGTCAGTGCATCACTAGCCTATCGGGTGGGCTAAAACCCATAAAAAATTTTTCCACCCATGAGGTAATGTCTGGTGTGCCATGGATGCCAACCAATCACAATGCAGATTTTGAACAAACTGCACCCACACTGCAAGCCATAAAGAGCAGAAGAAAAGAAAGTCAAGCAAGCCTCTCTGTATTTCATTCATCAGATCAGAAGTTGGCCAAGATTTAAATTTAATGGGAGGGAGGTTTTAGCTCAATATTTTGTATTTTCATTTGGCTTCTAAATGAATTGTCTCTGTGTTCCGTTTATATTACTGTCCATTAACTTGTGCCTGATGTCCACTTTTATTGAAGCCCTGGCCAAAAAGAAAAACAAGGAAAAAAGAAGACACCAAATTGTAAATACAATGTTTATTAACAATCATACACATCAGCAAATGAATTATCAATTTTTTAGGGAATCCCTTCCCAAAAATTGGGCTCCTTCCACTTGGTAGACCGGGAGGGGTCACCCCGGAGCTGAAACCGAATTTTAAGCCCTGATAACTACTGCACCCGGTATGCAAGGGGTTCACCTTATTTGCATGGGTGCAGTAGTGTATTTAACACAACCGTGCTAACTTATCAACCCACTAAATGTACTTTTTTATTATCCTGATTTTGCTGTCTCATCGCCTGGACGGTTCCTTTCTGCTGCCCTCTTGGATTCCACATTACCAGCTTCTCCAGGACTTATTGCACCTACTGTTACTCCATGGTTTGCCCTCATCATGGTGGGACTGGACTCCTTTGGAGAGCAAGTCCAGTGTGTAGGTAGATGCCACAGTTGGCAATGTGAAGTGGGGCTGGCGACATCCTGCAATATCCGGGGGTATTTACCTTGTTCTGAGTTCCTCCCTATCCTCAGCAGACTGGCAGCACAGGTGCCATGTGCATGGCTGCACATGGCACCAACTGGTACATCCTTCCTGCAAGCAACTCCAACTGTATTGCTACCTGTGGGCATCTAGCTGGCAGTATAACAGTGGAATCTGCCTCCTTCCCTGGTGGAGACTGTCCCTCTGGGATGCTGAATCCTCTATTGGCTTGTGCCTAAAGTCCCATGCTTGTTGCCAAACCCAAGTCAAGGGCATCACAAGTGGTAGCCCTGCCACTGTGCTGATGGGCCTTTTGACAGGTTGTCAGCCCAGGCTGTATATCCCATTAGCGGTGCGTCAAGCCACTTAGCACTGTGCTAATGGTTTGAATATGGAGGCCCACAACCTTTACTTACGGCCACACCAATCAAGGAACTGAGTGCATGCAATAGCAAAAGCATGGGGATGGGGGATTCATTGAGAAAAAATTGAAAACTACAGGCACATTAAATTAATTAGCATGAAATGTAAAAATAAAAGGCTCAAGAAACAGGATTAGCGTAAAAATTACTAGACTCATGATTAAATTGAGAAAACATTTCAACAGAAGCTTGTTCCAGTACAAGTTTACAAAGGTAAGGCATTATTTTTTCATGTTGTTAAAGCTCTTTAAAAAATACAATGACTTATCTTTAAAATACAACTCATTGCTGTGACAGATTATATACAAAAAGACTGATGAGCCCTTAGGTCACTCCCTGTCCCTGTTTGAAGAATAAACTTATTGTGTTCCTCAAAGATCCTGGTCCCTTCATTGGCACAGCCATTGTCCACCAAAGCCACATCTACAATACACAATCGCTGAAAGATCCCAGTTCCTCTTGTATATGCATTACCTCCAGAGCTCACAGAGTGCTTCCCCCAACACAGACCTGAACTTGTATACTGTTTCCAATTCTTCTAGTTCTTCTCCTCTTGCAGACAACATATTCTTAACATACATTCCTCTGAAGATCCTGGTCATTTGAAGAATCTGTGGAACTCATGAAAACCAGCTTCTCTCTGTAAATGGTTCCCACCGACTGCCGCTATGATAGTAATAGTTGGTGGTTACCACTGAGGTTGGTTTCTGTAAGCTTATTTAAGCAGTTACCATGTACAGAGAAGCTGGGTTCCATGAGCTCCACACTTGTAATTAGATTATCTGATGCACAAGGATCTTCAAGGGATAGTATGTTAAGCATATCCAGTATTTTGTCTATGAGAGGACAGACCAAAAGACCAGAAGGCTGTACAGAAGTCAGTGTGGGTTGTCTAAGAGCTGTGCGTGCGTGTGTGTGTGTGTGTACAACTGTTTGAGTGTCGTACTGAAATGGTGTATGTGAAAAAGTATATTTCTGTTTGTGCAATGGGATGTAGAGACATCTGTGTAGTGGGGCTGGCAGTATAGCCTGGAGGTTAGAGTAATGAGTTGTGAATGAGTTCAGTACATCCAGAAGACCTGGGCTCGATTCTCACAACTTCCACTTGCCTACTGTATGACTCTGAGCAAGTCACTTAACCTCCCCAGTATTCCTGGTTCATCCCTGGAAACAGACACCTGTGTCTAGCGGGCCTTACCTGGTTATCAAAAGAATAAAACTGGTAAGTGCCTACATCTATGATCAAGTAGTAGGGTGGTGGCCATCTGTGTGTGCATGAAAATATGTATATGTGTGTGTGTGTGTGTGTGTGTGTGTGTGCGCGCGCGCGCGCACTTACGTCAGGAGCCAAGAACAGCTGCTTCTGCATTAACCTATTGTGTAAGGTTTTTTTTTTGTTCTGTTTTTGTGATGCAAGAGCATGATTACCACATCCGAAAATTACAATACGTAAATTACAATAAAAGTCACACAGTAATTCAATATCCTTTATTAAATTAATACATTAGCAGCAGTTTTGGCTCTGACCAGAGTTTGTTTCTTCAGTCAGTACCTGCACATCTTCACCCTGAGAGAAATCCTGCCACTAACAAATTGAAACAAACTCTTTGATTTAGCCACAACCATAAACATGACCATGTCAAGTCTCAGCTTCGACAGCAGCTTCAGAACCTCACTCACCAGACTGGGGGTGTGTGTGACTGCACTACACAGGCTATGCCCATCCTTTTTTGAGAAAAGCTTAGCATACCTTGGTAAAAAAAACATACAAAAGTAACTGTAATACTAACAATGAGCCCTATGCATTAATGGTATCTGAACCTATGTACCTTTTATGTGGCACACAGGGCCATGATACGCAACATCCTGGGTGTCTGAGATACATCTACAGATGTAGTGGTGCACATTCACTCTGCACCCATGCCTGGGACCATTGCCAAGGGATCCCATGCAACTACACAGCCGGTTTGGCTGGGGGGTGGGGTGGACTTGACCGGTGAGGGCCGGCAAAGCAGTTGCACTCTTTTAGCCTGGTGTCCAGGGGGTTTACTATTACACCAGCCACAGGGTGCCATAATGACTGCACCCCCCCCGACCAGCCATCACAGGACATGCTGACACCCTGCAGTCATGGACTCCAGCCCCCCTCAATGCCTTGGAGGGCTAGGGGGTGGCAAACATTTATTGCCAGCAACTGCTGACATAGCAGCCCATACAAGGGCCACCATGTCCCATGATTCCCTGCTCTCGTGAAGCAGGGAATCCTCTATGGGGCCCAGCTGGGGCTTCTGACTCGAAGCCTCCAGTCCGGCCCAGATCTGTTCCACTGAATAGCCCAACCCTAGCATGGAGTTATGCGACCTCATTGAAGGCAACCTGGCCCACCAAAGGGGATGTGCCTTCTGGCCCTGCACAGCCTGTAGGGGCCGACTACGTGGCACTTACCAGCACAGCCTGGTACAGGCCCCTATCAGTATGTACCAGGTCTATTACTGAATAGAGCCCAAAGTCAGTTAGGGCCAGAAGAGGTAATGCTCATCAGGCCCTACACACTTCATAAGCAGGGACTAAGAAGTATGCTGTCCAAGTATGCACACATTTCTAGAGATTCCCCACCTGTTTTACTACCCAGGTACCCCATGATTAACTTGATAAGCAGAAATATGTCTAAGCCAGTTATAAAGACCTGTACTATGTTCATACATGCTATCTGTCTTGGTAGAGTGTTCCATAGGCTTAATCTCTACAACAAGAAGTGACTCACAGGCAGGATTTTCGAATGGCTTAGATCTCTGCAAGCCCTGGGTGTGTCACTGATATGGCGCATAGGGTTATTGGCAATCTAACTGGATTTTCTATCCCATGCGGCAATTGCCACAAGTTAGACCATCTTTTTGTGGCCTAACTTGCAGCAATCCTGGAGGCCTTTTTTTTTTTTTTTTTTAACAGAACCTGCACCAGATATTTGGCACAAGCCTCCGTAAATCATGGAAACTGTCGCAACTGTGCCTGAGATTGTAAAATCGGGTAGAGTTGCGGCAGCAGGGTTTGGCGCACTGCCAGAACCTATATGTCATGGCACAGGGCTTGACACAAGCCCTGCTCCACACTTTGAAAATCCGGACCATAGTGTTAACCCTAAATTTACCACCTCTGAGCCTCAAGGCATGTCCCTGCATACTGCTGGAGGACATCAGATCAAACACCTCTGTTCAACCTCGTTGGCAGCCTTGAGTATGCAGAAAACTCACCATACCCCCCAGGCTTATTTCCTCCAGGGTGAACATGTAAAGGGCCTCAAGCCTATCTTTGCAGCTTTTATTCTCCATGCCTCTGATCATTTTGGTGATCCAGCACTGAACCCTCTCGAATGGTTCAATGTCCTTTTTGTACTGGAGAGCCCAGAATTGCATGCAGTACTCCAGGTGGGGCCTCACAAGGGCCTTGTAAAGTGGCATGATTGCTCCCCCTGCCCTGCTGATCACCCCTTTTTGATGAATTTCAACATTCTTCCATATGTTTTGAAAATGGGCACCCACTGCTTGTCATGCTTTAGCCCGTTAAAGAATAGTTACTTGGCCCACTGGTGCAGCAGTAGGGCTTCCAGCTGCAATGCCGATGCCCTGGATTCAGGAACAGACCTGAGGAGTCAGAGGGCTGGACAGGGGAAGAAGGATTGCGCATCCCATGGACTGCTCTCCTCTGGGGGCGGGTGGGCGGTGAGTGTTCGTATGTGATCGACCCTGGAGGAGGACTGCAGCGCAGCTGCTGCAGCTGAGTTGTCGGGAGGCGTAGTGTATGTCAGCACTTCGGTGCATTACATCACTGCACGCCATGCCTCCTGGGGAACCAAAGCAAGCAAAAATGACAGCCCCGTGAATGACGTCCCACTTCTCCGGTCCAGCTGTGCCTGCCCGTGACACTTGACTGGTGATCGAGCTTACAGTCTGTATAGGAAATGGCCTGATCCTGCGGCCCCACCCTGGGAGGTAAGCCAGGGAAGAACATCGGTAGTCAGGGGTCTACCGGGAACTGAGTACAGGCTTTATTGGGGTACACCTATTTGGTACCTACCCGGGGCCTAGGAGGATCATCACCTGTGGTAAGTCCCAGGGGTGGGACAGGGGAGCAGGGGCTGAGCTACCAGGGATCAGGCGCCAAAAAGAATAAATAAAAAAAAGATTATTTACCTACTGTAACACTAGATCTTTGAGAGAATTTTCTCCATTGAGTCACATCATGGAACTGTAAGTTGCCAGCATCAGGACCACCTGGAAATTTTTTGGCGGCTGGGACCACCCATGTTGACATGCTTCATTGGCACCTATATAACACACCCATTCCAGTATGCCTCAGTTCCTCACTGGAGACAAGCTCAGAGGACCATCAGACTGGCAGGGACTGAAGAGACCAGGATCAACCAGACACACAGGAGAAGATATGGCAACCTGAGTACAGATGCCATTTTTGGCATCAGAGGAGAAGCAGCTTGCAAAAGCAGGCAGTATTGTTACCCATCACCTGACAAGGGGGGAAGGAGGAGGGGAGCTGTGACTCAATGGAGGAGATTCTCTTGAAGAGCTACTGTTATGGTAGGTAACTATTCTTTCTTCTTCCAGGATATCTCCCTCCATTGAGCCACATCATGGAACAATTCCTAAGCAGTACCAGGCACAGATGAAGGATGACAGGACCTAATGATTCCACGTAAGGAGGCCTTGCAAAACACTGAAGCTAAAGCCAGCACATCTATGAGACAATGTCCAGACAGCTAATTCTGCAGTTTAGTAAATGTATGAACAGTACTCCAAGTGGCAGCAGCACAAACATCAGCAGCAGACACATTTTGGAAACAAGTCACTGAGGTAGCCCCCTACCCACCCCCCAAGTGGAATGAAGCATGAACTGGACCAGGATGCTGCTCACTGCACTTCGGTAACAAAATATTAAATAAGTGACTATCCATTTGGACAGGTCCCATTTTGTAATTAGGAAGCCCACCATCCAAGTGGCATAAGCTATAAACAGTTGTAAGGATTTTCTACAATCTTTGGTATGCTCCAGGTACCAGTGCAGTGTTCTACAGATGTGCAGCATATGCAAACAATGTTCCCTACTACCCATGGGGGAGAAAAAGTAAACAGAAAATTCAACAGTCTTATTTAATGTTCCCTCAGACATAACCTTCGGAAGGAAATGAGGATTAGTATGTAATGTAACACTCCTTGTGAAAAATAATAAAAGGAGAGTCTGCAATCAGAGCCTTCAACTCAGATATGCGTTTAGTAGATGTCACAGCCACAAGGAACAGCGTCTTCAAAGAGAGGAGGCGCAACCCAAAAGTAGTGACTGACTCAAATGGAGGTGCAGTCTGGGACTCTAGGATCAAATTAAAGTGCCAAACTGGAACCGGATCATGGACCGGGGGTGCAACAGTAGAATACCTCTCAGGAATCTAAGGGAAAACTCCATCTGGGCCACTCTCTTGCTTTCTGTGAGGGCATGAAAAGCTGAAACTGCAGCCAGGTGGACCTTAATCAAGGAATACCCCAGTCCTGAGTCTTTAAGGGGCAAGAGGTAATCAGTAGGAACTGGACACATAAAGGGATCCAGGGCACAGGCAGCTCACCAAACTGTAAAATGTTTCCATTTTTGCAAGTATGTGTACTACACAGACAGCCTTCTATCTGCCAACAGAACATCAGCAACCACAGGGGAGACCCCGAAGTGGAAGAGCTCTATGTCCTCAGGAGCCATGTGTGGAAGTGCAGGGATCACAGATCCAGCTGCACTAGAACACTCTGGTCCTGTGTCAGAAGGCCCGCTCACAGGGGGAGCAGGACAGGGGGTTCCACTGCCAGTTGCTGGAGCGGAGGAAACCAAATTTGTCTTGGCCAGTAAAGGACCATCAGAATTAAGGAGGCCAATTTGGCCCACAGCTTGACCGGAACCCTCTGTATCAGATGGAATGGGGGAAAACATCCAGAAAAGTCCTTTCCAGGAGAGGGACAATGCGTCTTGCCAGAAAACTCCAGGCCCTATAGCAAGCGTGCAGAAATGCGGTAGTTTTGCATTGTATGGAAATGGAAATAGGTCTATGTCTAGAGTACCCCATTTTTTGAAGTGGACGTTCACGATGGAGTATGAGAATTCCCATCTGTGGCACACTGCACAAGACTGACAGAGATAATCTACCAGTGCATTCAGGGTACTGGGCAGAAACACTGCAGACTGAAATACGTTGCGTTCCATTGCCCAGTGCAAAACTCTCATTGCCTTTCTGCAAAGAGTGTACAAATGTATTCTGTCCTGTCAATTGATATAATACATCAGCAAACTATTGTCTGTATGGATCAGCAGCTGGTTCCCTGGGAGGAGGGTGGTGAGGGCCTGTAGGCCACGCAGAACAGCTCTCATCCCCAGAGTGTTGCTGTGCAAAACTGTATCCAAAAGGGTCCACTGGCTCTGAGTTTTGAAGTGGCCCATATGGGCATACCAACCTGAACCCAAGGTGTTCACAGTCATTACCAGCAGGGGGTATGGCCAGAGGAATGGGGACCCCCTCTCTAGGTTGGAACAGTCCAAGCACCAGAACAGGGAGGTACGAGTAGAGGAGTCACCTGTATGAGGTACTCCAACTCGGAGTACCTCATACAGGTACTCCAACTAGTTGGAATGCTATGCCCACTGTGCCTTGAGGGACCACCGAAATATCCTCATGTGAAGGCAAGCTAGCAAGACCATCAGTATGGCAGCCACCATCAAGCCTATTAACCTTAGAAGACATCAGGCCAAGACAAATGCGCTGGGTGAAACCAGCTGTTGTAGCATGGTTGAAGGACAGAAACACACATCCCAGACCGGTGTCCAGAGCTGTCCCTCTGTAATAGAGCCTCTGGCAAGGAGTAAGGACAGACTTTGGTTCGATGACCAGCATACCCAGTTGGTTGAACAACTGTCAGTTTGAGACAGTGTGTAGACTTTTGCTTCCAGAGATGGGGTTTTCAGCAGCCAGCCATCTATGTAGGGGAAGATATAAAGGCCTTCCCTGTGGAGGTCAGCTGCCATCGGGGCAAAATTTTGGTAAAGACACATGGTGGTGCAGAACATAAAGCAAAGGGCAAGACAAAAAACTGGTAGTGTGAGTTCTAGAGCATGAAATACATGTATTTTGTGTGACTTATGGATCTTTACATGAAGGTATGCATCCTTCATGTACATAGCAACCATCCAATCCCCTTTTGGCAAGATTGGGGGACTGCAGAAAGACCAATTAAAACTTTTTGTATCTGATGAACAGATTCAGTCCTCAAAGGTCTACTATGGGCTTTAGATCCTGGTCCATTTTTGGATCAGAAAGTATGTGGAATAATAGCACTGGTTCTGTTCTGAAACTGGGACAAGTTCTACAAACCCCCTGCTGAGGGAGGGTTGAACCTACTCCAGCAGGAGGGCACTGCAGGAAGAGCGAGATGTGGCCTTCCACCAAGATTTCTGAGACCATGAGGCTGGGGGTAGTCAGAAAGTGCTGGGAGTAGTGGGGCTGCCAGTAAAGGTCTGCTCTTCTGTAAGTCTGGCATGGGCACTGGGGGTGTTGTGGCCTGGGAGGTGGAAGGCTCAGGTCTCTGGGAACCATGTCCTCGGCCTCTTAAATAGCTCCAGCCTGGACAGGCATAGGGCCTGTGAAAAGAACCTCTACACCTTCCTGGGGTTTAGGGTTCAAAGTATGCAGGGACCTTAAAGTAATTTTTGAGGACTGTAAACCCCTTAATACATTTTCTACATCATTGCCAATAAATTGTTTACCACTAAATGCAGCATCCATTATAGATTGTTGCACATCTGAGGCAAAAAATGCCACCCTTAGCCAAGAGTGGCAGCAAAGACATGCCCAGAGGCAGCAGCCCTGACAGCAGCATCAGAGGAATCATAGGCAGACCTCAGCAGGTGCTTACCAGCCTCATAGCCATTAGCAATATTCTGCTGTGCCAATATTTTATCCTAGCCCTCTGACAGTTTCTCAGCCAGTGAGGCCATAGTTGTCCAAAAGCAATTTTTATATTTTATCATATATGGCTGAAAGCAATCCACAAAGAAAGCAGAAGCAAAACTCACATTCCCCATTACATCCAGCTTCATTGACTCCTTAGGAGAAGGGAACTCATGTGTTTGGAAGCCTTGACTCTGTCATGAGCAGCCATAATGATCACTGAGTCTGTTTCAGGCTGTGATGAATAATAGGGCTTTGCAGTAGGGGCTGGATATTGTTTATCAGCCTTTCTCAGGACTGCTGAGAATTGAGTTGGCCTATGCCACGCAGCCAGAGTGGCATCCTCAAGTGCAGAATGCACAGAAGGAATAACGACTACATAGGAGGCAGAAACCTCCATGAACTTATAGATTTTTCTTGGAGGAATCCTCCTCCTCTGCTTGAAACTCCAATTTAGCCTATACCTGTTTCAGGGAGGCTTGAAATGAGGCATCCTCAGGTGGAGACCTTGGAGTGTTTTTCACATTCTCCTCTGATCAAGAGGACAGAGTGGAACTTGAAACCACAGCATCTAATGCCTCTTCTTCTTTATACGTGTCCTCCTCCTTTTCTTCCATATACTCTGGGTTACATTCCAGTTCATTGACACGGACCACCATCAGCTGAGGTTCAATGGGATGATGAGCCAAACCACTGACAGGGAGGTTGTTCAGGGCCCGAGAACTGGAACATCGATGGTGAAGTCAACAATAGTCCAGCTGAGGGTGCCAATGGGGCAAGTGAAAATGGATGGTGAAACAGCTCAGACACTGTGTGGTACAGCAGCTGTATGTCAATAGGCCTTGACAGGGTCAACAACTGCTGGTCCATCAACAGGACTGTGCCTGAAAGCAGTATTGGCTGAGAATCCCCCAGCAGGGGAGGCAAGCTGGCACTGGACCCTGACCTTGGTGTTTGAGAGATGGTTGGGGGTAGCAGGACCCATGGGTGGAGCCTGGGACTCGTCTTTTTCAGTAAACTTATTTATTTATTTAAAAACTGGTAACCAGGAAAGGCACACTGAGCTGAGGCTCCTTTTCAAGTGTGACCCTTAGAGGTGAATGGGAATGCTCTGGAGAAGTGGCCTTGTCCTTCCACTGCTTTTCCTTCTCAAGTGGTGGTGTTTTTCTGATGACTTACAGGACTTATTCATTTCCTCTGATGAGTCAGCAATGGACACCATTAACCATGGGGATCAATGGGTAGATGGTAAACTGGGAGCAGAAGCAGTTGATGATGGTGACGCCACCTACGGTGCAAACTGTTTCACCGTTTCCTTCAGCTTTAGATGTACTTCCAAGGCTTTCTTTCAATGTCTCCTGGTTGCTTGGTCAAAGCTCTGGCAAACTAAGCAGGCTCTAGCATCATCATCTGTACTGAGGCAACAGATACAAATGGAGTGGTCATCGTCCTTATACATTTTAACATTGCTGCAGCAGTTATAGTGGAACAACTATCCCTTTTCTGTCACTGACTGCATAAAAGTAAATAAAAAATAAACTTGAAGGGAGTATCAACAGCAAAACTTTCCAAGTTCAACAGCGTTCTTTAGTAGCAGTGGACTGAAAAGCAACTGACAGCGGGAGAAAAAATGATGTGTACTGAGGACAGCCACATTATATAGGTGCTGACGAGGCATGTTGATGTCAACAGGCAAAGCCAGCAAAAAATGTTCAGGTGGTCCTGACTCTGACGGCTTACATTTCCATGATGTGGCTCAATGGAGGGAGATATCCTCGAAGAAGATCTATTATGACCCCAGGTCCTTCTCCACCTCCACTGCAGCAAGAGGAGCCCCGCACAGTATGTAAGTCCTATTTCTGTTTTTCCTTCCCAAGTATAGCACTTTCCATTTGGCTACTCTGAATCCAAGACTCTAGGAGTCCAACCAGCCACCCAGCTTGTTCAGTTCACCCTGAAGTTGATGCCCATTCTCAAAAGGAATCCACCACCCTGGCAGCTTAGTGTCATCAGCCTGCTGGACATCCAAGCTTCCAGACTGCTGAAGAAAATGCTGAACAGCAGTGGCCCCAGCACTGATACCTGAGGGAGGCCACTGAGTACCCCTCAATACCAGTGACCAGAAGTTTGTCATGCTCTACAGTGTTAGAGCCCTTGCTGAAGTCCAAACAGACGATGTCTCCAGCTTTACTGCAGTCTTTTGATAATCTTTTGAATGCAGTGGGAGCTACCATGGTTACCTACCCCAGCCTACTGACCCGATCTGCCTGTATCAGATGACTTGAGATAACAGGTAAATGCAGTGTTCCACATCTCAATGACTAAAACCAACTGCCTGTAATATCCCATGCATGTACTGTACCTCCTATATTGTGAAACATGTATAGACTGTCAATTTTCATGCACAATGAGTGTTTATGTTGACTGTGATGAATGAATAATTTTGTAAGCAATATCACTACCTTGCAAATGTCTGTTGCTGTCTCCCTGGGACCTCATGAAAAATAAACCCTGCATCTCATGGTGCCATCCAGATTAGGAAAAGTTAAATAAAAAGATCTGCCACCGGCCCGTCAGTGCAATGGTTGGATTACTGCTTGTGACACCAGTGACCTGGGTTCGGGAATGGACTCGGGTCGCCAGAGGGCTGGCTGGGGGGGAGACGGCTTCAGCATCACTTGACTGCTTGCCTTCTCCTGGGGGAGAGTAAGGATGAGGCCTGGCCCTTGCTGACTCCTGGTGGAGGTCAGGAGAATAGCAATGCATTGGGATCCGCTAACTGGGGGGGGGCATGGTGGATGTCGGCGTATACCTTGACATCAGTGGCACACCACGCCTCCGGGGGAGAACATGGGAAAAGTTCCTCCCCGGCTTTCCGGATGATGGTTGCCGGCCCCCACCACCACAGAAGCCCCCGGATGGTCCCGGACCAGCTCAGCAGCACCCAGACCAACTGCAGAAGAGTGCACTGGATGGCCCCTCCTGGCACCCTTCCCCCTTGAAGAAGGACCCACTCAGTGAAGGGTTACACTGGGTTACCAAGGGGGGCTGCAATGTGGGGTGGTGGTGGCTGGCAGCAGGGTGGAGTGTCGGCGGGGTCCCTAGGTGACCCGAAGGAGTGGCCACCTGGGAGCGGGGAGGAGCATAAAAAAAAAATCTGTCAAAGGGCACCAGAATTTCAAAATCATTACACCTTCAAGTTGGTTGCTCCAGTAAATGTGAAAACAATTTGAGCAGAAAACTGCTTTTACCGGAATTTCTAGGGACATCATCTGCATTACAAGAGCTATAAGTACGGGTGCCAGACTGGCTGAAAATCTGAACTTTAATGGATCTACAGTTCACTTGTTCCCAGATCTTTCTTTGGCAACATTGGCACAGCGAAAGAAATTTGATGCGGTAAGAGCAAGACTCCGACGTTTGGGAGTCACTTATTCTCTGCTGATGCCAGCTGGACTCTGGTGGATTCACAGTTTAGTGACCCTGTTGAAGCCGGGGAAAAAGTTGAAACAACTGCCCAATAATTGCAATTGGAGGAGGCACAACAGATAGCTGACTCAGATGAGGAGATCTGAACCCTTCCTTGACATTTGTTTGACACTATAATATCAAATATAATTGCTTTGATATGTTAGGGAGGGAGCTGGGTTTTCATAAGATATAACAGTTTTTTGCATGGGCTGAAGTTTATTAAGGGGTGTGTTTCTCTTCCAGCTCCTGTTTGTGGGGATATGTAGACTGATCCTGCTAGTGGTAAATATGTCTGGAGTACCTTCATATGGACTTGGAGTCATATCAGCACTGGTTGCAGAGTCATATATATTTCTGGGACTTTACCTTTTGGACTTGACTTCCAAAAACCTTTGTAGGCTGTAGCTTTCTGAGTTACAAGTTCTACTACAGATCTCATTTGTGTTTTCCCCCTTTTCCTTATATCAGACTGTAAAGGTTACCTATTCTGTTTTACATTGGATGCATCTCTATGTCCTTCTTGTTTGATGCCTTACAGGAGAATGTGCTGTATATTACTGCATATGTAAACATGCAATAAATATAAAGTTCAAAAAAAGAGAGCTATAAGTACTGGTAATGACCCTAGAAATACCTTGTAGTAAGTTTTCTGTCAAAAACATGTGTTTTACAATTTGCCAGAGCACCCGACTTGCAAGTGCAGATGTTCTGAAAATCTGGTAGCTTGCCCTATGCTTCTTCTTCCAGCCTGAATTTGCTACCAGACCACATAAAAAGATATTAAAAAGTAACAGTTATGTGCTCGTCTTACTGTCACCTGTGTATATTATGGCTGACCTATTTATTGTTTGCCGAGCTCGCTGTGCTGCTACAAGCTGTTGTCTACTGCATGTGTTTGAAATTTACTTACATAGATACACAGATTGTCTGCCTGTAACTCATACTGCTGCAGCATGTCCCTCAGCATTAAATATTACACCTATGGAAAACACAAGGATATTCTTGTATGGAAATAATAAATAGCTGAACCCCATCTGGTAGGACACTTCCTTTGTGGGGATTAGCATCCATTTTGGACAAAACTTATCACCCCCATCATCTAAGCTGTGTCCTCTGGCAGTGACATCTGCTGTAATAAGGGTGAATGGAAGTATAGCAAAACCACCCCTTCCCCCCAAAATAAAACAAAAATCAGATTAATCCAATTTCTGGGCAGGAATCATGCATTGTATGTAGTGCACAAATATAAAAGTCACCCATTTTTACTGACTCACGAAGATGCATCTCTCAAGAAACATACTTTTGTCCTGATGAAGTGTCAGATAACTACTGTTACATTAAGAGTTTCATGGCCAGATATTCAAAACTTTGCCCTGGGGTTAAGTTAACACTGCCCAGTGGGCAAACTTAGCCCGGAGCACAAAGCAAGCTATATCCAAAAGGAATAGCCCAGGGCAAACAGCTTCTGAATATAGCATGGGAATGAGGCCGGGAAAACTGGGCTGGGAATGCAGGGCAAACTTAGCCCTGGAATAAGACAGCTCTGATATAGCAACCAGGAAGTGCAAACCACAACAGCAACACAGTGCACAGTGACGTGAAGGTAGGTAGAGGTGAACTATGTGGCCAATGTGTGTGCCAGCAAATGTGTGGCCCCAGTACAGCTGCAGGCAGTAGTGTATGTGAAAGTACAGTGTTCAAAACTGTACAATATTCCCCAAACTGTTTGCACAGCGCTAACACATTTGCATGGGTTTAGCGCAGGGCTAAACTGTTAGCCCGGTGCAAACATGTTTGCCTGGCACTAAACTTTACAATATTTAAAAGTGACATGCAAATGAGCCTACTTAGGTAGTCTCTGGGTAAACATCTAGATTAGCATCTCATTATGCCCTGATTTGCATGCAGTTTGCCCAGCATTACTGCAGGGTCCCACAGCTCCATCTGTAGGTCGGTCTGGAAGTACAGGGGCTGGCCAGGTCCGACCGCAGCTCCACCTGTAGGTCAGTCTGGCAATGCATGATGATAGCTGTAGGCTACATGTAAACAGTACAGCATAGCACAGAATATTGTACTCCAGGGGACAACACAGCATAGGCACAGATGGTGGTGGCACTGCATGCAACTGTCACACTGTAGGTCATGCTACAGTACACAGCAGACACTACAGTAGCAAGGGGGCCAGTAGTGTGTGGACACAGCACTGCCTATGGTGTGTAGGGCAGTGCTGACGACTGTACTATACACAGTGACAGGCCCAACTTGCAGCTGTTAACTGACAGTGGACATTACTGTCACGCTGTTATGTGACCCATAGATGCTGCACCGTTGGCATGGGATGCTCACAGTCACATATACATGTCTGGCTTTTTGTGCTGCGGCAGTTCTACAGCTGTGCAGTATGTGGCTGGGGAGGCATATATTTTCAGAAAGGTACAATGGTGTTGGGGTATTCCCAATACTGGCCCATGTGCACTGCGTGATGTGTCCCAGCCTTGTGGCCACACCTAGTCTGTGGCACAGCCTGACCAACCATACACTCTCCACTCAACATCCTCCATGGCCACATTGCTGCATGTGTGTGCTGGCATCTGGTGGTGTCAACAGAAGAGTGGTCCGCAGGTGTGTGCTGTATGATCAGACTGCCATGCTGTCCACTGGTGGCAGGGTCACCACTTACTGCCTGGCTTGGCTGGGACTGGTGGCAGATGATGGCATCATTGTGATGCCATCAGTGAGCAGCATGTTTCCTCTATGTCTGGCTTTATCTATGTGTCATATTTATTTGTTAGGGTCGCACAAAGCCGTGCAAACACCGCGTAAAGCCAAAATGTTGTGCTAAGCTGATTGCCCAGGGTTAAGACTACCTTTTCCTGGGCGGTAATGTGCACCGTGCTAAGTGTCACACTAAGTCGTGCAAAACCACTTTGCCTGGCACTAGTCACTGAATATAGCATTGCACCTGTATTCATGTACACACACCCTCAGTTTGTCCCTTGCATACATTATGATTTTGCCCAGTGCTAATGCAGTTTGTGTGCACTATTTGGCCTTTTGAATATAGCAAACCCACGCTAATCCCATGCTAAACCTGCGCAGTTTGCGCTCAGTGCAAAGTTTTGAATATCTGGCCCTCATACTGTTACATGGATGTTGTAAATAGGATTAAGAAGGTTCTTGCATAACTTGGCATCCAAGTCAAGTAGTTTTTTTTTATTATTATTATTATTTGTAACTTGTTAACCGGGTAGGACCCAAGAGCATTAGATGCACACTGTCAAGGGAGACTGAAGAAGTAAACAAAAGAAACCATACAGAATAAATATGCAGTACATCCGTGTACAAAGTAATCAGATAACATTACACTTGCCCACAGACAAGTACTAACAGTATTCAGATATAGTACATAGGGAGCCAGTGTTGGGGCTAGCATCAGCCACAAACAAAAATCTAACTGGGCCTTCAGGAAATGTCTAACACTGATAAGAGCAAAACAAGCAATGCATGACTCAAAAGAAGGCCAGCCACAATGTTTGTAAAGAGTGCAGTGATAAGAAAATACAGGGCTAGAGACAGCAAATCTGCATATGGATTGTATAGAATGTTAACTCTTTTGCAAGTCAGTGATATTAGCAGTGGAATAGACTTAAATTCTGTAGTCCACTAATGACAGCAGTAGGAACTGAGCCAAAACTATCTTAGTGATTAAGTAATATTTTTCGTAGTTTTTTTGGTAACACTTTAAGTGTCCTTAACTACACTGTAAGTACTGTATAACTATGCTGTAACTACACTGTAACTACTGTGGAGTTACATGTAACTACTATGTAGTTAACTAGTTTCAGATTTACATGTTGTGTAGTTACACACAATTTGCATGAAGTAACTACACTGTAACTGCACTGTAACTACTGTGTAGTTACATGTAACTACTATGTAGTTGTTAACT
Source organism: Neoceratodus forsteri (assembly GCA_016271365.2). Taxonomy (NCBI): domain Eukaryota; kingdom Metazoa; phylum Chordata; order Ceratodontiformes; family Ceratodontidae; genus Neoceratodus; species Neoceratodus forsteri. Next base: position 815,670,773 of record CM028129.1, on the reverse strand, counting down.
AGTTTCACATGTGCATGTTGTGTAGTTACGCAACTTGCATACATGTGAAACTACTGCTGTCTTCCTTTCAGCAAAAATCATTTCTTTCTGACAAGTGTAACTACACATGTAATAGCTGTTGCAAAGTGTAACAGAAAATATATTGTGCAATTACCACTCTCTCTCTTCTGGCATTATGTTATTTGTTCTTATAAGGGCAACTACACATGTAATAGCTTTTGCAAACTGTAGCAGCAAATCTATTGTGCAACTACTATGTTACCACTTTTGGCTTTATTAAATCTGTTCGTACAAGTGTAACTACACATAATGCAGGTTTTGTGCACTGTTTCAACTGTCTATGTCTATCTGACATTTATTTAAAAGGTAATTACACAGAAAAATGCTAAAGTGTAATAAGAATGGTAACTAAAATATGAATATAATGCAACTTCAGTCGGCTACAGTTAAATGCACAGACTGGCAACTCTTTAGATGATGTTCCATGTCTGTATTCAAGTTTTTCATGAACTTACAGGTTAGCAAATATGCAGTCTAATATTGTGAATTGATATGTAACTGTACACAAAAATATTTCACTTGCATAATTACTAAGTGGCACTATAGCAACATTGTAGCTAAGAAATAATGGTACCGTTTTCACAGTTAATGCCTAGGCAACATGTATTTGCAGTTGCACACACATTTATCAAATGTCAGTACTGTAGCTGTGATGTAAGTTCTCATTCAGAAATCAATCCCTCATGAACTTACTGCTTACCAAACATGCAATCTAATATTGGACCCTATTCACACAGGCAGCAGGGAATGTGCCAAATGTGCCTTCCCAGGGCTGGTGATCAATAGCAGCCATCCAATCAGATGGACTGACCAGGAACAGACTGGATCCTGCATTGTGTGTGGAGTAGGGAATTGTGGGTTATGGGTGGTCTTCCCATTACTGCTGTTTTCCAGTAAGGGGACCTACTGGCCTGCCTATATTTACCACCTTGCCCCCAGCCCTCATGGTATAGTCAGAGGGCTGGGGTAGCTAGATGTGAAAGAAGGTGCTATGGCAGCCACACCGTTTAGCCAGTGGGAACGGCATATAATGGCTAAGGAAGGATCCCTGCCTGTGTATCCAGTGCCACCCACCACCACTCCACACAGTAGATCAGTGATAAAGCATGGTCTGTAGCAATACCCCATCCCCAGCACCCACCTGGGCAGTAGCAGGCCATGCGTATGGGTGTAGAAGAGGTGAGGGTCAATGCCACAGAAGCAGCACATTTCTTAGTAACTACAGCACTGTTTCAAGCCAATAAGTAATTATCTAAGTGATTTTTATTGCATAAGTAAACAATATAGTTGTATAGCAATTATCATTATTAGATTGTTTACTAAGCAGTAAGTGCATGAGGAAATGATTTAGGAAAACATACATCATAATTACAGCACTGACATTCACAGTAAGTGTATAGTAGTTACACCCTTCTTATTATGCTTTATTTGAAGGGTCAGTTTCTGTGTACTTGCTGTATTTTGCAAATACATGTTAGGAATTAACTGCAGAAACAATGCCACAGGAGCAGCACATTCCTTAGTATCTACAGCACTGTTACACCATTCTTACACTTAAGTGTCAGTTTTTGTGTACTTACTTTGCAAATATATGTTAGTCATTAACTGTGGGAACAATGTCATAGAAGCAGCACATTCCTTAGTAACTACAGCACTGTTATACCCTTCTTCTTACACTTTAAGTGTCAGTTTCTGCATGTTTACTTTGTAAGTACATGTTAGCTAGGCATTAACTGTGAAAACAATGCCACAGAAGCAGTACATTCTTTAGTAACAACAGCACTGTTAAAATCTAATAAGTAATTATGTAACAATTATTTTTTATTGTACAGCAATTTACTATATTGGATTGCATGTTTATTTTTAATTTTTTTTTTTGGTTGCACAGTATACAAGTGGTGGCTCTGGGATTCAAACCCAGTTCTCCAGATTTGCAGGTCAGTGCTTTTAACAATTATGCTATACTGCAGTAAATTCATGATAGAATGATTTCTGAAGGATAATTGTAAGCGTCACTAACTACGCTGTAACTACTGTATAACGACACTGCAACTGCATACTATGTAGTTAACTAGTTTCACAATGCGTGTTGTGTACTTACATAACTTTAAATGTGCTGCTTCTATGAGACTGACCTGCACCTCTTCTGCACACACACCCATGTCCTGCTGCTGCCCAGGTGGTTGGCTGGGGGTGGGGCATGGCTACCCTAGGATGACAGTCCTGATTCTTCTGTACCTAAGATTAAACTGTCTGTTGTACAATGCTGAACAGTCATAAGAATGACTAACTACATCATGTATATTGCTCCCCCACTTTAGCTGCTACTCTATTGTGTTTCAACTGTATTCTTGCACTTAACTGTATCTAGTTGTACTCTGTATATTCAATGTATTCTATTTTCTGTACCTTTTTCTGTTAATGTAAGTGCATTGTCTATATTACCTATTTACCATCTTTATGACCCAGGTCGTGCCCAAGTGAAATGATTTGTGCAAAAAGGGAGACAGTAGTAGTTGCACACGTATGCAGGTTGCGTAACTACACAACATGCACATGAGAAACTAGTTAACAACTACATAATAGTTACATGTAACTACACAGCAGTTACAGTGCAGTTACATTACAGTGTAGTTATTACAGGCAAACTGTGTGTAACTTCACAACACGCAAATGTGGAAACTAGTGAACATCTACATAGTAGTTATGTGTAACTACACAGTAGTTCCAGTGCAGTTACAGCATAGTTATACAGTACAGTGTAGTTAAGGACACTTAAAATAAAGTGTGACCTTTTTTTATTGGTGCCTGTCTGATCATGAATGCTTTCTGTATCTGAAAGTATAGTTATCACATAAAAATCCCACACCTTAGATTGTCTTGCTGTATTTCTAAAATTGGAAAAAAAGACAATTAAAATCAGACAAAAACATTAAAAATAAACCAGTTTTTATTTCATGAAAAGGGAAAATGTAGTTCCTGCTACACCTGGGTTGTCACTAGGGGTCTGATATTGAAATATGGGCAAAAGCCAAGTGCAAAGGTTTGCACTGCACTGTCCCTGTGCCCAACCCAGTGGTTGCTATATTCAGCCAGATGAATATAGGGCAATGTCAGCGCAGAGCTGGGTAGTGCAGCCCAGACATGGATCTGGGCTGTATGCAGCCCACAGTGAACTGTGCCCCCAGACCTGATAGTACCAGGAGCCACAGTGTAATACATAGCCCACATCATGAAAATGAGCCTATTGGGCATTCAAGGCACTAAGGGCCATATGCATGCCCATTATGTGTTCACTAGCATGGGAAGTAGCAGTAGGTTGGTGCCCCTTCCGTGTCAAGCTGCCATGTCAAGCATGGTGGTGATAGCCCCCCCACCCTGATCCCCATAATATTCATATTTCCCTGGTGTCCAGTGGCACCCCCATCACCCTCCAATCACCTGTCAAAGTAATATTAATGATTTGTACAGTGGCACTCCTCCACACTCCAATCACCTGTCTTGGTAATATTAATGACTTCCCTGGTGTCCAGTGGCACCCTGCATCCTCCCATCACTCATTCCTATAATATTAATGATTTCCCTGGTATTCAGTAGCACCCCTCAGCCTCCGACTGCCTGTCCCCATAATAGTAATGATTTTCCTGGTGTCCAGAGGCATCCCCCCTATCGCCCATCTCCATGATATTAATGAATTCCCCGGTGTCCACAGGCACCCCTCACCCTCTAATTGCCCATCTCAGCAATGTTAATGATTTCCCTGGTGTCCAGTAGCACACCCCTACAGTCTGATCACCCGTCGCCATAATATGAGTGATGTCCCTGGTGTCTAGTGGCACCACGACTCTGTGATTGCACATTGCCATCATATTAGTGATGCCCCCAGTGTCCAGTGGTACCCTCCCATCTGCCAAGTTCCCTTTCAGTGCCACCCTGCTCCGGGTGGTGGCTGCCCAACACTGCCGCACTGTGCATACCACCATACCACCCCCCCATACCTATGTATCTGGTGCCATGCTGGGGATCCACTATAGTGACTGGCACAACCCTCCTCTCACTGGACAGCCAAGGTGGTGAGGGGAGAGCTGTGTCGGTCACCATAGTGGATCCTCAGTAAGGCACCAGATCTTGATAAAATGGCAAAATTGTCAGAAGAGTGGCAACTGGGGTTTAATGCAAAGAAGTGCAAGATCATGCACATAGGAAAGAGAAACCCTGAAGCCACCTATAGACTGGGATGGGAGTTGCTGGCAGTCACAAGGGAAGAAAGAGACTTGGGCATCATCATCACTGATGACCTGAAATCATTGAAGTAGACCACTAAAGCAGTAGCTAAGGCTAGGGGGATGTTGGGGTGTATTAGTAGGGATATCACAAGTTGTAAGAGGGAGGTAATAATCCCTCTTTACAAAACACTGGTTAAGCCACATCTGGAGTACTGCATGCAGTACTGGAGGCCACACATTCACAAGCACAGTAACCAAATTGAGGTAGTCCAGAGAAGGGCAGGGACTGCATCAGAAAACATATGAGGACAGATTAATGGAGCTCAATATGTATACCCTAGACTAGAGCAAAGGAGGCAGAGGGGTGATGTGATCAAAGCATTCAAACACCTTAAGGGCATTAACAAGATGAAAGAGTGTAACATTTCAATATAAGAAAAATAGCAAGACAAGAGGACACAGCATGAGATTAGAGGGAGGCCAATACATGGGTAATGTAAGGAAGCTCTTTTTCACAGAAAGGGTGGTGGATGCATGGAATGGCCTACCTCAGGAAGTGGTGGATATGAATACAGTGCAGGGCTTCAAACAGGCATGGGATAGGCACAAGGGAGCAATACAGATATGATTAAGCCAACAGCAAGGACTGTAATCTGTAACAAGTATGAAGTCAGCTCTGAGAAGATGAAACTTAAAGGACTCCATTGCCCATTTCGCAGCAAGACATTCTTTTTCAATAGTGACTACTTTTTCTCTCTGTCATGCAATTTCCTACTAATATACAGAATGACACGCTCCTTCCCAACAATATTCTGACACAGGACTGCACCTAGACCTACCTCTGATACATCTGTTTGTAAAAGAAATTGTTTCTCAAAGTCTGGACTTCTTAAAACAGGGGCTGAACATAATACAGCCTTGATGGCCCAGAAGGTTTCATTGCTTTCTGGGGACCATTCCACATTATTCCAGTACTGCTTTTTCATGAGTAAAGTGATGGGAGTAGCTAATTGGGCAAAGTTGAGAATAAGTTTATGGCAGTAACAGCCAGACCTAAAAATGGCATGTTTGTTTTATGGACCGTACTGTTAGCTATAGCGTGTATCTTAAAAATATCTGGCTTTACTTCTCTATTTCTCAAAATATAACCAAAATATATGGTTTCCCACATGCTTAATGTGCACCTGGTAGGACTAATGGTCAGACTTACATTTCTCATAGCTTAGATGGCTACGTGTAGTGTTCCAGGTGGCTTTTCCAGTCTGGACTGTACACATCATCATCCAGGTAAGCAGCACAATAACCAGTGTCAGGGATTAGAATTACTGTATATCCATGTACTGCTAGAATGTAGCCGATGTGCCAAATAAACCAAACAGCATGATGGTGAACTGGCAGAATCCAAAAGGAGTAGAAATGCAGTTTTGTCTCTGGATTATTTAGCTAGGGGAATTTGACAGTAATCTTTGGTGAGATCAAGGGTATTAATATACTTGGCACTTCCCAATCTGTCCACCAAATCATCTATCATGGGCACAGGACAGCTATTAAATATGGATATTTGATTAAGTTTCCTAAAATCAAGGCAGATTTTTACATCCCCTTCTGTTTTATTTACAGTCACAACTGGTGATGACAAAGCAATTCTCGATTCTTCAGTGAGACCCAACTCTTTCAATTTTTGTACTTCCTTAACCATGTCTGCGCTTAACCGCTCTGGTAATCTGTATGTCTTTTGTCTAATAGGGCAAGCATTCCCTGTCACTGTTACGTGCTCAACCCCTTTTGCTAAGCTTGGCACTGTGGTACAAGTACTTTTACATGTTTTTACTAAGTTACGAATTTCTGCAGTTTGTTCTGTGGATAAGGAAACATTCACTTTTACAGCATCAGAAGTTAGTTTGTTCCAGCCTGTCATAAGCTATATCAATATCTTCTTCAGCAGCTTCTGGTAATACTAATAAAGCAACCTCTGATGATTTTTCAACCCATTTCTTCAAGAGTTTAGCATGGTATATCTTGGTAGGATTTTCCTATCAGGGTTCTCAATCTCATAGTTAACTGTTCCAGTATGTCTAACCACTCTTTAAGGCCCTTCCTACTTCATTAACAGTTTGTTTTTTTGTAGTGGGTAAGAGTGACAAGACATTTTCACCTGGCCCAAACATGTTTTCTTTTACTTCATGGTCATAATACACCTTCTGCAGTTTTGGGGCCTCTTCCTGGTTACCATGGACAATTTCAACATATTTTGCCAGTTTCTTTCTCAGTGAACATGTATAATAGCTAATATATTGTTTCTGAGCAGGGATATCTTACTAGGTTTCTTTTATTACATCTAGTGGCCCTCCAAGTTGTCTACCATACAACATTTCAAAGGGTGAAAAAAATGTGGATGCTTGTGGCACTTCTCTGTAAGCAAAACATAGATAACATACGTATTGGTCCCAATCTTTCCTTTTACCTTTCACAGACCTTTTTAACGTGTGTTTTAGGGTTTGTTTAAAATACTCAACAAGACCATCTGTCTGAGGATGCTAAGGGGAAGTTCTTATGGCAAAGATACCTAGTAGGTGGCACAGCTCCTTCAGTAATGTAGCACCGAAATTGCTATCTTGATCAGTAATTACTTCTTTAGGTATGCCCACCCTGCCAAAAATATTGGCAAGCTCTGCTGCCTTTTTTGGGACTATGACAGTATGCATTGGAACTACCTCTGGGTATCGAGTAGTACAGTCACACACTACCAAAATTAATCAATTACCCTTTGTATTTTTATCTAAGGTGCCAACCACATCCACTGCAATTCTCTTAAAAGGCACATCTATCAAGGGCAGGGGCACCTTGTCTTTTTTAGTCACTGGGGCTACTTTCTGACATTCAACACAACTGCAATAGGTAGCAACATCCACATGAGATCAGGCCAAAACTTCAGTACAACAATCCAGCAAGGATGTGGTCCCTCCCTGAGTGACCAGTTATAGGACTATCATGTGCCATCTGTAGCAACTCCGTTCTATACTTCACTGGTATGATCAATTGATCTATCTGTTCCTGCATCTAAGGATTAAGCCAAACTCTATACAGTAGCCTATTACATTTTTTAAACACTGGTTCACCCTGTTTTTAGTTTCACCTCCAGCTGCTTAAAATAACCTTGGACAGAAACATTATTAACTTGCTTAGAAGCAACATTACAATCACTTATCAGTTTAGATTCAGCATTTTCATATATCTCAGGACACAGCATGAGAGTAGAGGGAAGCCGATTAAGGGGTAATGTGAGGAAGTTCTTTTTCACAGAAAGGGTGGTGGATGCATGGAACGGCCTACCTCGGAAAGTGGTGGATATGAATACATTGCAGGGCTTCAAACAGGCATGGAATAGGCATAAGGGAGTAATACAGATGAGTATGAATAGATAGGCCACTGACAGAGTAAAGGCCTATGAAACATTCATAAGGTAGAAAAAATGGGCAGACTGGATGGGCCTTGTGGTCCTTATCTTCTATGTTTCTATCAGATTTGCTGTATGTGAGCAGTTCTGCACTACAGAGCTGCTCAGGCTATACTTTTATTGAATCTATTTGAATGTGCACGTCTCAGAGTTTGTAGCAGAGGGCTCCCTGAACTCGACTGCAGTACAGGAAGTGAGCTGAGTACTGTAGTCTCAGGGAAGCTACTCTGAAACTACAACTGTAACTTGGGGTTGACTTGTAAAATCTTTTAGCCGCATGAGGCTTTCTTATTAATTTAACAGCTCCTGCAAGTGCTTCTAGCACTTTATAACCTTGGGGATGAAAGTTATTTTTGTGAGCATTCTATGACCCCAGGAAAGCACTTCTGGGTCACGGACTATAACTGAATCACCCCTAGTGAGTGGGGCAAGGAACAGGTGGGGCGCACGCAGAGACATGCACGTTGGGGAAGTGGGGAAGGAGGATTCTCTCAGGCAGTTCAGTTATAAGGTAGGCCCTGAGTTGTGCCTAGCATATATAACTATAAGAATGACAAACAGAATACTGACCTTAGATGGGGACATAGGGGATAAGTGCAGTATTTGCTCTATGTACACACTGCATAAAATGGAGCATATCTGTAACACTTATACTTGTGCAAAGTGTACCGAAAACAATATACTTAATATTCAGCTTGTGGCCTTTGTTAAACAACCAGAGGCACTGGAGAAAAAACAGCAGATTCTCTCTAACAAATTAAGGGCATATCCTACACTGAATTGCAATATTAACATTTCAGAGACAATTGATAGCCCCTCCAACTATAAAAGAATGGCTACAAATGTTCAAACAGACCCTGATAATGAATGGTATGAGATGCAATTGGTTAAAAGGAAAAAAGGTTGGGTGAGAGGTTTCATGTAGCTAACCAGACAGTGGGACATCAGCAAGGTTTGAGTGAAGGGGGAATAACTTCATGGCTGCCTGGTCATACTAATCCACATCAACTTAGTACATCAACGTCTCACTATAGCACCATCCCACTTACTAACAGATTCTCTGCCCTTGTAAACAAGGTCTCAGAAAACATTAGGCATGGATAACCAGGAACAAATGGACCAGCATACTGTGCCCAGAGAAACCCCACGTCAACTCATTGTATTGGGAGATTCTATAATCAAATACATGGACACCCATACATGTCAACATGACAAGAAAAATATTATGGTTTGCAGCTACTCGGAGGCAGGTGTAAATGACATTACCAAAATGGCAGATAACATTTTTAAAGGAGTATGTGGGAGTGAATAACATAGGCAGGAAAAGTAAGGCTGTTAAACGGGATTCTGAGAAACTTGCTGAGACACTTGAAAACAGAGGATGTGAGATTTTATTCTCTGAAATACTGCCGGTCCCTAGGGCACACGTTAAAAAACAACAAGAAATTAAAAACATTAACCAATGGCTGCATAACTGGGCAAATGAAAAAAAAAGTATACATTCATAAGACATTGTGACATATTTCATAATAAATCAGATATGTATTGCAAGGATGGGCTCCATCCCAGCAGTAGAAGAAGTAAAACCCTTGGCATGAGCCTTGTTAGGGCAACCATGGCCAGCTTAAACTGAGAAAGGGTGAAGGGGCAAGGCTCAACCACCAAATCAAGAAAGGCTCATTCAAACTAGCAAAGCTAAAACCCCCCAAAAATATTATTACTATCATGTCACTTAATGCTCGTAGTTCAAACGGGAGTAAAATGGCAGACTTAACAGCTACTGCATGTTAACACCTAGCAAAACTGATGTCATTTGTATTACAGAAACCTAGTGGGACAAAGATAGCAAATGGAACCAACACATACCAAGCTACCAGCTCTTTAGTAAATGTAGAAAAATATGTAGGGGTGGAGGTGTAGCAGTCTACATAAAAGATGACATAGAGTGCCATGTAATATTACTTCAAGATTCAGAAACCAACAAAGTTGAATCTATTTGATTAAACATCACAGAGACAGTTGAGAGGAATATACAGATGGGTGTGCTCTACAGGCACCTAATACTACTACCGAAGAGACTTACAAAATATTGACCCAGATATCTACTATGGTGGACAGAGGAGATGTTGTCTTCGTAGGCAATCCCAACTTATCTCACATTAACTGTGTAATGTCACAAGCAACTACTGCTCAAGACAAAGACACAGAGGATGTTTTGGATAATATACAACTGCAACAGATGGTATCCGAACCAACAAGAGGGAACAATATATTAGATGTTCTAATTACCAATATTAGAGATGAGATTAAAAATACTGTAGTGTGTGCACCACTACCGAATAGTGACCACATTATCAACTTTGAAATAAACAAGAAAAAAACTATACTAAGGGAAATCTGTTTTTAAAAATTACAATAAGGCAATCATCTGTCACCTATGTGATACTGATCTCCCCAAAAAGCTTTCAAAACTTGATGTAAATAAGGCACAGTCCCTTTTTTCAGAAACCATTAGAACATTAGAAGATAAATATGTCCCACTTAAAAAAATGTACAATAATATGGGAAAAAATATTCAATTTAACACAAAAATTAAGAGAAAAATTTCCAAAAAGAAAAACTTTTTGCTTCTAAGAAAAAATCCCCAACGACAACCAGCATCAGTAAATATAAAGCTGCCCTAAAACAACTAAAAACAGCAATTAAAATTCACGCATAAACACTGAATTCATGTTAACACAAACTAAGGATAATATGAAGGGCTTTTATTCTTATATTAACTGCAAAAGGGGAACCTCACACTTGACTGGACCATTATGTGTACAGGACAGCATCTATAGCAAACCCGAATATATGGCCTCCGCCCTCCATATTTAATAATTACTTTTGCTCAGTCTATACCAGTAGTAGAAATGCACAAAATGCACTTCCAATCAACCTGGAAAAAATGCCAAATACTAACTTAGATATCTGCCATTCTGAAACTATAAAGAAAAAACTTATAAACTTGGACATTAATAAATCATCTGGACCTGAAAGCCTACATCCACATATACTTAAAGAACTAGCTGACCTAATATCATTTCCTATATCCATGATAGGTAATAAATCAAAAAAAGAAGGCATAGTACCTACTGACTGGAAAAAAGCCATTGTAGTCCCAATTTATATAAAGGGCAGTAAAAAAACCTCACCTCTAACTATAGACCCATAAGTTTAACTTCAATTATCAGTAAAAGCATCAAGGGTATAATAAAAGACCATCTCATAAACCACCTCAACAATTATGGATTATTGGACACCATACAGCATGGTTTTACAGAAAAGAGAAGCTGAAATACCAATTTAATAAGTTTTTATAATAAAATCAGTAAATATCTGGACCAGAATGAACCAGTAGGCATTGTTTATTTTGATTTTGAAAAAGCCTTCAACACGTTGCCACATGTAGGACTATTAGAGACACTTAAAAAACTCAGGATAGATCCTTGCATAATCTAATGGGTCTCATCATGGCTCAAAGATAGGACACAGGGGGTACGAGTTAATGGCCATCTTTCAAACGAGGGTGGGGTCCCCCAGGGATAGGTCTTGGGAGGTAATGGGAGGGAGTTCCTGAAGGAGGTTGCGGACTTCATCACCGAGATGGTATTGGAGTCTCCCAGATGGATAATTCTGGGGGACTTCAATGCCTGGGTCAACAATGAACTCTCGCCATTTGGACAAAACCTCCAATTGATGGATTCATTGGGCCTGACATGGGTTATTACCTCTGCAACCCATGAAGGGGGGCACACACTGGATTTCATGTTCCATCTAGGGATGGAGCTCTCCGATGTGGAGGTGGAACCAATCAGTTAGTCTGACCATCATGCCCTGAGATTCAGTTTCACCAATAGGCTTGCCTCTAAGGAGTTAGTACAGTTCTATCCTTTGAGGGGAGTTACCTCAGAAGGCCTAATGACGGAGCTGGACTTCTTGGGATTTCCAATGAATGGCATTGATCCAGGGCCCCTGGTGTTGGCCTATAATAGGGCTGTTGTGGGGGCTTTGGATGTTATTGCTCCAACTCGTGTTTGCCCTCTTATTCTTCGCAGGGGGCCCCCTGGTTTAATGGGGAGATCAGTGAGCTGAAGAGACACGGGTGAAGATTGGAAAGACGCTGGCGGAGAAGTTGCCTGGAGGTGGATAAGCTTAGATTGTTGGATCATTATAAGATCTACCAATCAGCAATTTCCCATAAGAAGGCAGAGTTCCTGTCAAGGGAAATTGCTACAGCAAAGGACAGGCCAGCCCGGCTCTTACGGCCTGTGGACAGACTATGCAATCCAGCCTGTCTCCATGCCGGTTGAGCATTGTCACAAGTACAGTGTGAGGAGTTTGCGCAATTTTTTCCTGATAAGGTGTCCACCATCAGGGATGAGATCAGCCAGTGCCTTCCCATTGGACTTTGCACTGACCAATTGGGTTGTACTAATGCCCAGATGACTTGGTTCAACTTTAGCCAACCAGCAGTCATGGATATAGTGAGGACTGTCCAGACTTTGCGGCCAACCTACTGTAGTCTGGATCTGGGCCCTACCGCTAATAATGGGGTATGTAGAGGTCATCAGCCCAATCCTCGCTGGGATAGTGGCAGTTTCATTGGAGAGAGAGAGATCTTTCCAGATCCCTTAAAGGAGGCAGTAGTACGCCCCCTTCTGAAAAAAACCCTCCCTTGATCCCGATTGCCCGGCTAACTACAGACCAGTCTTGAATTTACCCTTTGTAGGGAAAGTTATTGAGAAGGTGGTCAACTTGCAGCTGGAGGATCATTTAACCAGCCACAATATCTGTGACCTTCTCCAGTCTGGCTTCAGGAAATGGCATAGCACTGAGATGGCCCTGGTGCACGTACTAAATGATCTCCTGATGGTGAGAGATCAGAGAGCCCATTCCATCTTGGTTCTCCTTGATCTCTCAGCAGCATTTGACACCGTGGATCATGGAGTGATGCTTGAGCGCCTGTGGTTTTTCTGTGGACTAAGGGGGGCAGTCCTCAGTTGGTTTCGATCCTTCCTTGAGGGCAGATCACAGAGAGTGGTGTCGGGGATTCATTCCCCAGCCCCTCACTGGCTGCCCTGTGGGGTTCCACAGGGTTCGGTGCTGTCCACCATGTTATTCATGGTGTATATGCTTCCATTAGGGGACATTATAAGACAGCATGGGCTGAGTTTTCATTGCTATGCTGATGATTCTCAGCTCTACATGTCTTTTGTGCCTGAACAGGAGTCTGATTCAATCACAGTGTTTAATAACTGCCTGCTGGAGATACAGAACTGGATGAGTACCAGCTGGCTTTGATTGAACTCAAGTAAAACAGAGGTACTGGTGGTGGACCCTGGTTTTAGGATGACAGGGGCATAGGTGGGGAAACCCTCAGGTTTATACCTTGGGGGGACCCTGCTTGTGGCCTCGGGCCAGGTGTGTAACCTGGATGTGGTATTTGATGAGGGTCTGACCCTGAGGGTGCAGGTGTTGGTTGTAGTCAAATCTTCCTTTTTCCATCTAAAGAATATAGCCCAGGTGAAGCACCTGGTCATGCCCGAGGATCTTCCTACATTGGTCCACGCCTTTGTCACCAGTTGTTTTGATTACTGCAATGCCCTCTATCTAGGGCTACCGGGGGTGGACATCCGCCGCTTGTAGCTAGTGCAGAACGTGATGGGCAGGTTGTTGACTGGAATCTCTAGATCCAGTCATATAACACCTGTGCTGCGTTAACTGCACTGGCTGCCCATACAGTGGCGGATCACCTTCAAGGTTGCACTGCTGACCTATAAGGCCCTACAAGAGTCGGGACCTTACTACCTACTGTAAAATAACTGTGTTCTTACTGCCCCTTCCGCTCACTCTGATCCTCTGGTGAGGGATTGCTAAAGATTCCCAGGGTATCCCTGAAAACATCTGGAGGAAGATCTTTTGCCTTCATGGCACCTACCCTGTGGAATTCTCTGCCTCGCCAGATACAAGATAGCCTGACCGTGGAAGGATTTAAAAAATCCTTAAAAACATATTTGTTTAACCAGGCATTTTTCAGGGTTTTATTGAGTGGTTGTCATTGCCTTGTTATCAGTTTTACTGATTTTAAATATTGTTATTGTATTGTATTGTAAAGGTGCCCTAGGCTCAGGAAGGGCGCCTTATATAAATAAATTTGACTTACTTACTTACCACTTCTTTTTAATCTGTTTATACAGGACCTGCAAACTTTCAGCAGCAATATCCTGCTTAAGTTTGCTGATGATCTTAAACTAGGAGGGCTAGTTGGTACTGCAGAAGGCAAACTAAATATGTAAAGAGATCTCAACACAATAGTGAAATGGGCAGATGATAATGTTCATTCAAATTTCATTGGAAAGCAAATTAAGAACGAGCTCTTATTTACAATTGCATCCAGTAAAAAAAAGACACTGTCAATACAGAAAGTCAATACAATAAACATAAAATTGATGTGCAGCATTTAACTGGTAAGTAAGACTAAACTAGAAAAAAAATTATGGAATGAGATTTAGCTGGAAAAAAATGTGTAATCATGCACTGTGGTGAAAATAACCCTTTATATAATTATACGATACATAACAACAATTTACAGACAGTTAACATGATCAGAGACTTGGCAATTATAGTTACAAGCAACCTGAAAAATGGTACTCAATGTAGGCAAGTGGCAAAAAAAGTTAACCATCCAACCACTTTCATTAATAGGTCTTTTGCTAATAAATCAAAATCTATAATGTTACCACTTTATAAAACATACTTATGTCCCCACCTTGACTACTGCTCCCAAGTTTGGAGCCCAGGGCTTAAACAGGACATCATATTATTGGAAAAAGTACAAAGGCGATATATGAAACATACACCCACTCTAAAGCATTGTGATTATAAAAAAAGGCTAGACACCTTTAAGGTCTGGACCTTGCAAACTAGGGGGGAAGGAGAGATTTATTAACTCTGTATAAAATCCTGAGAGACACTGCACTCTCAGAAGATTTAGAAATAAACTATAGAGGAAATTGCCAACAAGGGGGCATAAGAAAAAAATTACTCACGATAGTAATGTTGTTTCTTCTAATGGAGTCTTGCTATATTCTGACATATGCAGTGAGTCCCAACCTTTGAACTGCCCTGGAGATGAAAGAGTTAACTTTCCATGCCAGGCATGGAACGCTGAGCTCGAGCTCGGTTGAGACTCTGTATGTTGTTCTTCAAACTCAAACCGTCAGATCTTTATGAGCTAAACTCACTAAGGTCCTGTGTGGAAGCTGTAAACCTACACTAGCCAACTGGCTACTAAACATAAAACACATTTTTTGGTCCCAACACAAAGACTCAAGTCAGGAGACCCAAAAATGAAAACACAACACTCACTCACCCCATAAAAAGAAGGGGTGAAACAAAAATGGTGGGCACCTACTAAGCCACCACTGCACTGCCCACCCACATCCCAAAACAGAGGTTCTGAGAGGAGGCAGGGAGGTCAGAATATAGCAAGACTCCATTAGAAGAAACAACATTACTAAGGTGAGTAATTTTTTTTTCAAACAACATGAAGTCTTGCTATATTCTGACATATGCAGACTACAAAGCAGTACCTCCACGGAGGAGGGACAGAACCTACTTAGGAAATAGGCTCTGAAGCACAGCTGTGCCAAACCGAGCATCACTCCTAGCCTGGATGTCCAGGGAGTAATGTTTGGTAAAAGTGTGAACTGTTTTCCAGGTAGCTGCTTGACATATCTCTACAACAGGGATGTCCCTGGCAGCAGCCAGGGAAGCAGCTGTACCTCTGGTAGAATGAGCCCTCAGGCCTGAGGGAGGAACCTTACCCAGTTTCTCATAGCAAAATTGGATGCAAGAGACAATCCACCTGGCAATGGATCTTTTAGTGGCAGGTTTCCCTTTACCAACCTCACCATAAGTGAGGAACAGTTGAAGGGAGTCAAACCTGTGACCCTTGGTACGCTCTATGTAGTAACTAAGGGCTCTTTTCACATCTAAAACTATGCAGTCTCCTCTCACCAGAGGAGGAATGGTCAGTGAAGTACACTGGAAGAGACATAGATTGATTAAGGTTGAAATCTGAAACCACCTTAGGCAAGAACTTCCTGTTAGTCCTGAGGACCACCTTATCTCTATGAAAGGAGATAAAATCAGGCTCCACTGACAAAGCTTGTAATTCATTTATGCGTCTGGCAGAAGTGATGGCTACCAGAAACACAGTCTTCCAAGTCAAGTACTTAAGCTCTGCTGAAGATAAGGCTCAAAAGGGGGTTGCATAAGCTGAGCAATGCAAACATTGAGGTCCCAGGCTGGGGCAGGGTCCCTGAATGGAGGGTTGGTATGAAGCAATCCCTTGAAAAACTTGGAGAAAACAGGGTGAGCTGAGAGAGAACACGGCTTACCTGCTGAAATAAAAGCAGACACAGCTGCCAGATGCACTTTCAGTGTAGCTGGTCTCAGCCCCAAGCTATTTAAGTGAACCACATAATCAAGGACTGTGGGCAGTTCAGCAGATTCCGGGGAAATATGCTTCCCAGAGCACCATATGGAAAATCTTTTCCATTTAGAATTATAAGTAGCCCTGGTGGAAGGTTTTCTAGAAGCCTTCAGGATATCCATTACACCTTGGGAGAGGTGTAAATCAGCAAACTCTAACTCTTCAAGAGCCAGGCCTGAGATTGAGAGATTTGAGGTCTGGCACCAAACCCTCCCTGAGCACAGGTTAACAGGTTGTAATTCCTGGGAAGACACAGGGGAAGATGGACTGCTAAGGACAGTAGGAGTGGATACCAGGGCTGTCTGGTCCAGTCTGGAGCAATCAGGATCATCTTGCAGGGTTGAGATCTGATTTTGACTAGCACTTTAAACAGGAGAAGGAAGGGGGGAAAAGCATAGAGAAACTTCCCTTCCCAATTGTGAACTAAGGCATCCAGGGGGACTGAGCCCAACACTGGGGGTCTGCAGCAAAAAAGGGGAAGTTGGTGATTGTCTGGGGCTGCAAAAAGATCTATCTACGGGGTGCCCCATCTGGAAAATATCACCTCCAAGACTAGGGGATCCAGTGACCATTCGTAATGGCCCTGGGAAATCCTGCTGAGAGCATCTGCCAGGACATTGTCCTTTCCTGGGAGGTGAACTGCCATGAGGGAGGTGTACAGGGAGTAAGCCAGAGACCACAACTTCATTGCTTCGGTGCACAAGGCCGTAGACCGAGTGCCTCCTTGCTTGTTGATGTACCACATTGTGGTGGTGTTGTCTGTTCTGACCTGTACAACTTTGTCCTGAACAGATTTGTAAAAAGCTTGAAGTGCTAGAAATACTGCTCTGAGTTCCAACAGATTGATATGGAGCAGAGATTCCTGAGGGGACCACAACCCCTGGGTGGTGAGGTCGCCCATGTGAGCCCCCCACCCCAAGAGGGAGGCATCTGTAGTAAGGATTAAAGAGTGAGACTGAGTGACAAAGGGAACCCCTTGTCTCAAATGGTTCTGATCCTGCCACCACTGTAGGGCCTGGATCAGGGTTCGAGTCACTGGGATCAGTTTGGTCAGAGGGTCCTTCCTTTGAGACCAAAAGGCTCTCAAATGGAACTGAATGTCCCTCATCTGAAATCTTGCTACCTGCACTACTGCTGTAGAAGCAGCCATGTGCCCCAGGATCTGTAGAAAATGCCTTGCTGGTCGAGACACCTGCAGGGTGAATGAGGAGGCCAGAAAGACCAGGGTCCTTGCCCTGTCCAGGGGGGGGAAGGAAGGCTCTGGTCTTCTCTGTGTCTAGCTCTGCGCCTATGAATGTGAGGAGCTGGACAGGCTCTAGAACTGACTTTGAAAGATTTAGAAGGAAACCCAAAGAAGTGAGCAGTTGCTGAGTTATCTGTAAGTGTAATTTGACTTGGTCTGGGGACTGGCCTACCATGAGCCAGTCGTCCAGGTAAGGGAAGATGGCAATTTTCTGCCTTCTTAGAGAAGCAACTACTACTGCCAGGCATTTTGTGAATACCATTGGAGCAGAGGTGAGGCCAAAGGGCATTGCTCTGAACTGGTAATGGCTTGAGGGCAGCTCGAACCTGAGGTACTTTCGATGGGAGCTTTGATGAGAATATGGAAGTAGGCATCCTTGAGGTCCAGGAACACTAGCCAATCCCTGGCCTTAGAGAGGGTAGAATAATTCCCAGAGTCACCATTTTGAATTTTGGTTTTAAAGGTGCTTGTTTAAGTATCTGAGATCCAGGATGGGCCGCCATTCTCCTGTCTTTTTTGGGGTAAGGAAGTACCTGGAATACAATCCTTTGCCCTGGTGTAGGGGTGGAACCCGTTCCACAGCTCTGAGAGCTAGGAGGGAAGAGACCTCTGCCTCTAAGGCAAGTGCCTCTGATGGATTTGCAGGAGGAAATGATCTGGTTCTCATCTTTGGAAACTTTTTGAAGCTGAGAACCAGTCCCTGGCTTACTACTTCCAGGACCCATTTGTCTGATGTCAGAGACTCCCAGTCCTGGACAAAGTAAGCCAGCCTGCCCCCTACAGGTAGCTGAGAATCGGCACTGGCAACCCCATAAGGGTGCCTGCTTGGCAGGGGCTTTGGGCTGAGGGGTGGAAGCAAGCCTGCTTGTACCCCATCTGCCTCTCCCTCTAAAGAACCCCCTCTGGGCATAAGCAGAAGAGGAGGCCTGGGCTTGGTAAAAAGGCCTATGAAAAGGCCTGCCCCTGCGAAGCTGCCTTTGAGGAGTGGCCTGCCTTTCCTTGGCGTGTGCACTCCTATAGGTGGTCCTATACTCATCCATTTTCTTCATGTAATTCTCTGTCTGCTCCCCAAACAGAGAATTACCCACAACAGGAAAATCCATGGCCTTAGTCTGGGTATCCTGTGACAGGCTAGTACATCTGAGCCAAGCCATTCTTCAAAGTGCCACAGATGTAGCCGTGACTCTTGATGACACATCATTTGAGTCCACTGCGGCATGGAATTGCACCTTGGATGCCTCAATACCATCAGCAGCCACCTGCTCCAGCTCCTTGGCAAGCTGGCCAGGGACATGTTTTGCTAAAGCCATGACAGTGTCCCATCTGGATTTCTGATATCTAGCCACATAAGCCATGTAATTTGCCTGTCTGAGTCCCAAGGATGCTGCCATGTACTGTTTCTTTGCCATAGCATCAATCCTCCTGGAATCCTTGTCTGGCGGGTGTGAAGCCAAGGGAATATTTGCCTTGTCACAGGCTGCAGCCTGCACTACCCCAACATGGCTGCATTGTTGTGTAAGGAACTCCGTATCAGAGCCTGACAATGTGTACCTCTTGTCCATTCTCTTATCCACAGGAGGTATAGTGTGAGGAATTTTTAGAATTTTAAATGTCTGTTTCCCAAAAGATTTATGCAAGGGAATAGACAGTCTCCTAGACTCTGGGATATCCATCATTTCTACAAAGGCAGGCTCCTCTTGATCATCCACAGCTTCCTCCATAGGGAGCTGGAGGGTTTCAGTCACTTTTTTATAAAACATAAAATGAGAAGGGGACTCAGAAAGCCTAGGAGGAGACACTCCTGAAGGTCTGTCTGGGAGATGTCCGGTCAATGGGCACATCCAGACTTTCAAATCCACATTCACACTCCTCATACTCCTCTTCCCCCTCTCCGGTTCATAATATTCCTCTAAATCATACTCTTGAACCAGTGGAACCCGGCAGACGAGCGCCTACCCTGGCCCGGTGCCGGTTCGGTTGGACCGAGAAGCGACTGGACAATTTTGATCGCTTTGGCTATTTCTTCAGCGGTTGGAGAGGAAAGTTTTGGCTCCACACCAGCTGATTTTCTAGTCATTTTTGCTGGAACTGACTCCTCAGAGTCAGATCTCCTTTTGCCCGAAGAAGTCTCGCCCTGGTCAGAGGGCACTCCTTCTGGTTCGGTTTGAACCGAACCGGGCTGGCCATCCAGTTCAGCGGACTTTTTGGCCTCCCTTTCCCTGAGCCTACCAACTCTCTTTTCCAGGTTAGCTGCAGGAAAATTTTTACAAATCTGGCAGTCTGCATTGAGGTGGTCAAGCCCCAGACAGTAAACACAGGTGGTGTGGGGATCAGCCTTGGCAAAGACTTCCCCACACACACTACAGTGTTGAAACCCAGTGGGCCCGGTTTTTCTTTTTGGTTTCTCAGACATAGTGCCAGTCGTATCCAAACTTACCCGTTTACGGCAATCCGCCAGGCAAGACCCTCTTATCGGTTCCCAACCGTGTCACGGGTCATGGAAAAAACCATAATAAAATCCGTTTTTTTTAGAACCGATAAGAACTGGTAACCACACTCTAAAAGTACAATTTAAGATTTTTTAAACAACTTGATCAGTTCAAACTGAACCGATGAACCGTTTACAAGTTCCACACAGAATAGATCAAATATAACCTATCTAGTACTCACAAATACCACAGACAGAGACTGAACAGACAGGTTACGGTTTAATTTCAGTCGAAAACCGAGAAAACGGCACTTTAACCGACAAAATGAACCGAGCAGAAGGAGAAATCTCCAGAGCGACTGTTCAGTGAGGCGGAGTAAAGAATCTGGCGGTTTGAGTTTGAAGAACAACAGACAGAGTCTCAACCGAGCTCAAGCTCAGCATTCCATGCCTGGCATGGAAAGTTAACTCTTTCATCTCTGGGGCAGTTCGAAGGTTGGGACTCACTGCATATGTCAGAATATAGCAAGACTTCATGTTGCTTGAACAAACAGATTCTCTGGAATGTATCCTGGACCAACCTAAGGAACAATTTCTTCCTACCTAGAACCATTAGATGATGGAACAAACTCCCACAAGACACAGTTAATCAATCAACTCTGACAGGATTTAAAACTAAATTCGATGCCCACTTTAACAATACTGTTGATATGCATAATCCACTGAGAAGTGGAGATGGCAATTATGGGCGTGCAGCCTTCTGCTGTCAAAAAAACCTTAGTATAACCCTTAGTAGTATAACCCCTGATGTCCATCAGCCTTTTGTTGCTACCACTTTTCAGGCATCTTTTTTTTCTTTCCTGGACTTCCAGATCTTGGAGCTAGGCTCAAACAAGTCAAAATCAAAGTCTCCAAAAGGAAAAGAGTCCCCAACATCTGAGATTTTTTTTTTGCCTGTGTGCTTATTATCACAGCTGCTGCAACAGTAGGATTTATTCCCTCTGTGATTAACTCAGCAAACCCTGGAAATTCATTTCCAATAATCACAGGTACAGGTAAATTTGGTACTACCCCACCTTCATTTTATGTGAAACCCCAGTAATGTGCAGAGTCACTTGGGTGGTGGAACAGTATAGAGTGTCCCTGTAGATGCATATGACCCCAGTACCTGGTCCTTCTACACAATATTTTCCCAGAACTTCAGCATGTACCAGGGTCTGTTAGCTTCCCAAATCTATAAGTTTCTTCACAGTCTTATCTCACACCTTGAAATCTGTTAAATACTTGCCCCAATTTGCTAAGTACAAATTTGCTCCACTGCTACCCTCTATTTTAATGGCAGTTTCTTGCAATATGGCCTGGCTTATTACATTTATAGTACACATAAAGTCCTTGAGTGCAGATTTGTTGCCCCATCTGAATTTTATCCGGTCCAGAGTTAAATCAGGAAAAAGAGGGTCATACCATTCCTTGACTGTTATGCTGCTGTGGTTTCTGTCTGGCCATTTGATAGTCTTCAGCAAAAGAAACATCCTTCCCCCACTTTCTGGTCAGTGTTATTTTACCCAAAGTTGCACATCTGTAGGAAGGATGTTGATGAATTGCTCCACTGCAAATATGTTGATAATCTGTGGGACTGTTCTGATCTCTGGTTGGAGCCATTTAATGAGGAGTTCTCTGAGGCAGGTGAAGGCTTTTCAAGGATCGTCAACTGTGTGGTACTTCAGGATTGGAATATTTGCCTGTAGGTCTCTCCTGAGATATACATTTCAAGGATTTCTCTTTTCACAATGTTATACTTTTCTGACTTGGCAGTGTCTTCACTGATGTAGGCAAGTTGGGCTTTACCTGTCAGATAAGGTACTAGCCTGATTGCCCATTGCTGTTTTGGTCACTGTTAGGCTCTGGCGACGTTTCAAAAGTTGTCAGGTATGCTTCAATGTCATCTGAGGGACACAGCTTTGTAAGTTTAATGTCTTTTAAGCTGTTTGTGTTCTGTTGATCTGTTGGACCTATACCAGATCCTCCAGCTTTGATAGCTTGTAAGGCATCCAAGCCATTGCTGCTCCTGTTGCTGCATCTCTTCTTCATTTTTCTAGATGCTGCATCTCTCCTCTGTGCCATCTCCTCTCCTCCTCCCTGTACCTCTAGATGCTGCATCTCTTTCTCTTTCTGTTTCCCAGTCTCTCTTTGATGTACAGCCCACCATTTGAAGAAGGCAGGAGTGCTTTCAGGTTCTGTCCCTACCTGTTCTTCCATCACTGGTGCCAGCTGTACAGTCTCATTTGGACTTTTGTTTCTGCTTCTAGTTTGGCTGCCATTCTTCTGGTAATCACTCCTGGGCTTGGCATTGCAGGATCCATACCTTTCTTCTATGTTTCCTTGGTATCAGCTCTAGTACCCATGCACAAAACTCCTCGCTTAGAGAATGCATGGCTGAATCTCTCTTTGTCTGACACAAACCGTCATAGAGGCATAGGTCATGAAGCATAGGCAAATCAGAAGAAATGATAAAACTCACACGTAGCATTTTATTATTATCAATAACAATAAAAAAAATAAAGATGTACAGGACAGCTCTTCACAAAGGCAGTACAAACAAAAATCCTCCTTCTGAGTCTTTTTCTAAAAACCCAGTCTCACTCTTTAACCCAAACAAAACATTGCTCTCTGATTATATGATATTTGTGCCTGTGGTTTAACCACTGTATCCTGTTCTTATAAGTTTCATCTCCTGTTTTTTCACAAAATGTAACAAGATTTTGTCATCGTCCTTCCTGTGACCAACCCATAGAGTACATTAATGTTCTTAACAGGTGCAGCCAGTTAAGACATCCTGTTCCAGGGCTGATTCCATGCTGATAATTCTGCAAACAAGCTAGTGGAGGTCAAAATGCACCTCAAGGTTAACCCACTGTGTTCCAGATAAACCAAAATAGCTTCCCCCCCCACAATTACTACTGTATGTGATTTTGACAGTTTTCTTCCCCAGTCCTGATCCCGTGCATCCCCGATGTGAAGCACACATGTGGAGGCACACGCATGTCATGCTCTATGGGATGCCCCACCCTACCAGTTGCCCATTACTGCCTGCGCCTGCCACCGGACCTCCATCCAGTGATAGCAGGACTATGGACAGGCAACCCACCCACCTGTGAAAGAAGAGCCAATGCTTGATCCTGCTCCCACCCTACTGCCCCATTCCGGCACCCCGATGACCAGAATCCATTCCTGAATCTGGGTCACCAGCATGGTGCAAGGTGTGATGTCCAGTGCCTCAACCCTCAGGGCCAGCATCCAAAATAACTTTCTACAAAGATTTTAATAATATAATTATATACATATGCAAAATAAGGTATCCCAGTTTTACATTCTCATATATACATTTTTTTTAACCACAGAGAAGTAAGAGGAGAAAGAAAGAAAAGAAATAGCAAGTGAAGGAATTTATTTATTTTTTTCTAAAGTTTCACCAGGAAAGACATCATGAGCTTCAAAGAGCTCGTTTCCAGAAGCGTCCTGGGGGGAGGGGAGAATGAGATACATTATACATAGTAAGTACAGAATAACATGAATTAAAGTAGTGTAACAAAATTGCTAAGATACAGATGAACAACAAAAGGGTATAACAATACTAAATATAAATGAAACTATGCAATAAGCCAGAATGAACATGCAATATATATGTTTACAAATATCCATGTAAAAATATATATATGTGAAGTACACACAAAATTGCATATATAATAAAGAAGACATTGCACACACATAAACATGTACAGCCACTTAAAACATTATTAGAAGTGGGAGGGTAGGGTATTAAAAAAATAGGGGAAGGAGGTAGGATAAGCAAGAAAATTAGGAAGGGGGCAAGAAAAAGGGATAAAGTATTGAAGGAAGTAATGGGAGGTGAGGGAAGGGAAGGGGGAATGAAAATGTGGAAGGAGGCAGGATAGGGAAGAGAAACTGGATGGATAGCAAGAAAAAGGGATAAAGCATTGAAGGAAGTAAGGGTCAAGAGCATTTGCAGAGAGGGGAAATATATTTATGGGGAAGACAAGACAATGAACTAGTGAAAGTGGCAGATCAGATATCTAAGGGGAGTGAGTTCCAGAGATTAGAAAAATAATAGGACAAAGCAGCCCTACCAGAAAAGGAATTACGGGCAGAGAGGCCTAAAGTCCTGTGGGTGGAGTTGCAGAGGGAATAGGAAATAGACGAGGGAGTGGAAAGAAGTGTGTTTAGGTAGGATGGAAGGGAGCCCAGCCAGAACTTACCAACTAGTGAGGTAGAATGAGCAAGGCATCTGGCCTCGAGAGATGGAAATGAGAGAGCCGTGTATAGGTCACAGTGGTGAGTATGAGGTGGACAATTAAGGGCCAAATAGCAAAAGGAGTTGAAAAGAGTATCCTGTCTGGTAAGAATAGCCTTAGGGGTGACACTGTAGATAGTGTCTCCAAAGTCAAAAATCGGAGAATCATCTTCTGGATGATTTCTCAACGGGCCTAGGAGTGTGAGAGTGTGGGTACATCTATGGTGTCTGTAAGAGCACCATGTTTGGGATGAAGTTTTTTAGAATAGCATCCACATGCCCAGAGAAGTCAAGGTTCCTATCGAGCCAGAGTCCAAGGTATTTAAAAGAGGAGACATCTTCCAATAGGGAACTGTCAAGAGTGTGGAAAGTGGGGGTAGCTGTAATCCTGGGTGTCTTTTTGGCATCGAGGAACAGTTGGTTAGATTGAAATTGTGGGACCATCAAAGTGGCCAATTCCCAACTGCCACAAGGAAAATTTGACTGCAAAATCAGACAGGCAAGAGATATACAAGTGACAGAATAGTAGAACACAGAACAGATCCTTGCTATTAACTCTCTGTGCATAACAAACAGGACAGGGTCTCTTATTCAACTGTCACACAAGCTATGTAAATAAAGAAGAAAAGGTAAAAAAAGAAGTTTTTGCAGTTTCTTTCAATTTGTTAAAAAAGTGGTGTAAAAGTAGTAGTAGTAGTCTTTATTGTTCGGCCAACAGACCATTACAGCTCAACACAAAACTCAGAAAGTGAAATAAATACAAAAGTACAAAAACAGATTAAAAATTTGTACAGACATAAGTTAGGCAAACAGAGGGATAATGAAGCAGCAAACATTTGACATACAGCATTAGTCTCCTACGCAGTCCACAGTTAATTAAAAACATGAATTACAGGTAAAAGAAAACACCTATCGAATATTTGGATGTACAAAGACATATTTCAGCTATTTCTAATTTAAACACACAGGTCATTTTTACCAATATCAATAAAGTTGCATGAAAAAGTTGTAGACAAATTGTTTCAAAAGAGATCAAAAACCTCAACCAGGCTTATATAGCCTTGTCCGTAATCTATGAATTACATCAATATATTTAGAAACTGCATATGCAATAACTTCATCACTTGTGGTAAAAAGTATTTTCAGCAAAACAGATTGTTTCTTAGTTGATATTGAGACAAAGATGGGTTTTAACCATCTGTCCCTGAACTTAGTGCACCAGATACAGTCAAAAATAACATGGGGAAGATTCTCTAGATACTGGAAGATGCATTGGCAATAACTATTGTGTATATCAGTACTCTTTTGATATCTAGCAGAGAATATACAGCTTGGAAAAACTGCTAGTCTATACTGTATTTTGTATACAATATTTTCGACTTGTTATCAGTAATTAAGTCAAACTAGGGCAAAAGAAATGAGCTCTATCATTTTCTCTTAGCCATGGAGAAACACAAAGAGATGAGAGGGACTGTAAATCTTGAGTCTCATAATTGGCAGCAATTCTGTTTGACACATATTTTTGGTATTTAAGACTAATTTTTATTCCCCTAGATTGTTAAGTTTTTAGATATTCTAAATCATTTTCACGAAGAATCTGATAACTATGTGAAAGCCATTTCAATTGTAGATGCCCTAGGTTGAGCCAATAATATGTTTCCAAAAGTGCAGAATAATGTATTCTGCTTGGATTGTACTGTAACAGCTTCATCCAAAAGTTTATTTTCTTAGAAGCACACACAGCACGAAGACTTGTTAAGCCTAATTCGGCTCTCAAATGGCTGAGGGAACTGAGTTACTAAGGCCCATACCGGACCTCAGAAGATTGTTTAAAGGTATTTCTAATGAATTACCATTTGCTACTGTCCAAACTTCACTACTAGAAGATGCCTGAGTGTAATACTTCGCTTTAACAGCTGTTAATAATGGCTTAATAGAACTGCCCCCAAATTTACTGTTAAAAGAGTTAAGTGAGGCAGCAGTTTGTTTTAGTCTGACCTTCAAGTTGTTAATATGTTTGTCTCATTTACCAATCTAGGAGTGAAATATGCCCAAATATTTATAATGAAAGACAGTAGTAAGAGATTGTAAGCCAGCTTTCCAAGTTTTATGTATACGCTTAGACCCAAACACCAGGACTTGACTTTTACTCGCATTTATCTTAAGTTTATAATTATTGACAAAATTAGCCAGGATATTGAGTTTTTGAAGCAGTCCGGACTGTGTAAGAGAAAACAAAACCAAATCATCTGCATATGCAAGTACCGCAATATGATGATTAAAGATTTTTGGGGAATTGGTATTTGAAGACTGTACCTGATTAAGTAAACCATCTATATACAGACAGAACAATATTGGCTTAAGTACACAGCCTTGTCTCATCCCAGTATTTGTTTCAAAATTGGTGGAGAGTTGACCACTTCTACCTAGCCTCACTTGGGCCCATGGCTGGCTATATAGTTCTATAATTACTGCAATGAATTTATGAAAGAAGCCTTTTTCTTTCAGACTTAACCATAAATGAAGTCTATCTAGTGTACTGAATGCTGAACTGAAATCTATAAAAGCTGCATAAAGTTTCTGTTTTCTGATGTGAATATATTTCTCATAGAGATGTGTGATAACAAAACAGTTTTCCAATCTACTAAACCCTGGTCTAAAACCTGCCTGCAAGTCAGATAAACCCCCAAGAAGTTGTAGTTAATCCATTAATATATTTAAAACTAACTTGGTGAAACTTTTGCCTAAATTATCCAAAAGAGACATGGGACGATACATTGATGGATCAGTTTTATCACCTTTTTTTGTAGATGGATACAATATTTGCCCCCTTCCAAGATTTAGGGAAACTTAATTTGGAGCAACATGTATTAAAAAGGATGTTAAAATGGTAGACCAATCTGAGACTGCAGCAAGATATACTTAGTTTGTAATTAGATCTGGGCCCGAGGCTTTATTATGTTTTAGTGAAACTATAGAAAAATAAACTTTAGAGCTTGAAAAATAATTGAATCTAGTCATAGCAGTATTTAGTAACAAGTTCTGCTCAATGTCGGGCAAATAAAATGTGCCACTATAATAATTAACCCAAGTATCAAGGCTAATATGAGAATCAATCTCAAACTTAAGATTGTTAGTACCATTGGCAACCATCAGCCAACAAGAGTGAGAATCATTTCTATCGATAACATCCAGCATCTTATTCCACTGTCTGTTGGAACTGGATTGGTTTTTCCTTCAACAGACACTTGTAACTTTTTCTAGCCTTTAATATCTCATAGTTTACACTAAAGAGGTTAGTTCTGTAAATTCTAATCAACTGATTAAGCTGGGACTTAGCAGCCTTACAGTTTGCATCAAACCAGTTCTGATTTAGAAAATTAATAGTTGGCCTATGTTTCTCCATGGACAAAATGCCTCTAATATGCTCAAGAGCGATCTCCAGGAGGCTACAAATGGATAAATAATCTAATTCAGAAGTATCTAATCTAGGAATAATATTTTGAAGAATGCAATTAATCTCAGAGCTTTTTGAATGCTGCCATTTAACTCTAACATGGTTTTGTATTTCAATGGGGGGCAAAGAAGTATACTGCCTACTAACA
The DNA here is from genome assembly GCA_016271365.2 of Neoceratodus forsteri. Classification (NCBI taxonomy): domain Eukaryota; kingdom Metazoa; phylum Chordata; order Ceratodontiformes; family Ceratodontidae; genus Neoceratodus; species Neoceratodus forsteri. The sequence goes on along the minus strand of CM028129.1, from coordinate 815,642,903 downwards.
TCAGATAATATATTAGATGTTAAAATGAGAGGTAAGTGATCACTTTCTACTCTCGTAAGTACCTGACATGGCTCCCAAAACGACATGTCACCATTCTACAGAAGATAGTTTATAGTAGAAGGGCCTCTTATAGAATAATGTGTGACATCACCCTAACAGTCACCCTTAATTCGACCATTTATTTTGGCTAAGAAATGTGTCATAAGTAATTCAATTAACTCGTTACATAAGTTATTAGTTTTCTGATCCTTTGAATGCCTAGGTGTAAAAGTAGCACCTGACTCTCCTTGTTTCATTTGGCTGTATTCTCAATCCCGCTGCCCTCTGCCTGCATCAATAGTCCTGCTTTTAATAATTTGGGTTTCTATTTTATTTTATTCTAGTCTGTGGTTTACAAATGCTGCCAGAACACACTTTATGCCACTGTAGCCTTATGTACAATCAGGTGTACATAAATGCACACTCAGGTGTACTTTTACTCCTTATGTAATTCCATACTGGGGTTCTGGCGACCTTGCATTTGTAAAGGTCACCAGAACCCTAAAATGAAATTACAAATCTTGTAATTTAAGGATGGACTTTTTTTTTTGTGTGTAACACTTTCATTGTAAAAAAAAAATTAGGTATCAGTTAGGAGTCAATGCAAGGCCCTTATATTCAGACATGGATGACAGTGCTGCACATAGGATAGCTCAACACAGTAATCTGAAGCCAGATGACATCTTTATACATACATGGCACCTCTACGTATGCTGCATTTATGAGTACAGGTCTGTGTTAGCACCATGCAAAGTGCAGAGGCACAGTACACCCAGCTTCCTGCTGACAACATACACTCAGGAGTAAAGAAGGCTAGAAAATTCAAAGCAGATTAGCACCTTTGCTCCTGGGTGCCATATTCAAATTTCAGTTTCCTAATGATCACATAAGACATGCAAGGTATTAACAAGCCATTTGCATGCCAATATGTGGCCACTAGCAGCTTTGCACAATGCCTCTGTGCCTTTGTATGCATGGAAGCATTGCACAGAGTGGCATTTGGTGTCCCCTCACACCCCGGAACCCCATGCCTGTCAAATCCCTGATGCTTGTAGCACCTCCTGCCTCACATAATCCTCATGACTATCAAATCCATCATGCTTATGCTGCTCTGATCACCCAGCACACTGCATCACACTGTAGTGCTGATGGCTGGAGCTTGGGAGCAGACTATGGTCATTTCATCAGGGGCCAGGATGCAGACAATCGCCAGAGTGCAGCTCTCCTTGACTGGGGAGATTTGGCAGCAGGCTCCTACATGTAGTGACCCCTGTGGGAAGGCCAGCGAGCTTACTCCTCCAGGGGCATGTTGTGTCACTGAGACTGTAGGGTACATTTCATAGCAAAGGCATGGAGGAAGGTAAGAGGGAGAACAAGCAAATAAAACATCCATGCTGTCTGCATAATGGAAATTGCCTGAACAGGTTATATCCCCAGGAACAGGTGTATATACCTATGGTGATGGCAGAGAAGGTGAGAAAATGTATATGAGGGGGAAAGAAAATTCCTGTTGCTAGTGGTACCCCCCCTCCCCTCGCATGAACCCCATGACTGTCAAATTCCTGGTGCTTGTGGTACCCCTCATCTGAACCCCATGACTGTCAAATCCCTGATGCTAGTGGAACCCCTTCCTCAACTGGTCCCTGTTTGCATGTTAGGAAACTGGTGTCTAGTGGTCCCTCCACCCTCCTGGTAGTCTCCTGCTGTCCTCCACAGCCCTCCACAGCAATGTCAAACACTCCCCCCAACCAGATGGTGGCCTGCACTTACCCACCACTCAGCTGCCTAGCTGGCTGCCATCTGCCCTACACATATCCTGTACTGATATACAAAGCTGCATATCAATACAGGACTTGTGGCTAAAAATGAAACAAGCCTGCATAAAGTTGTACTGCACATGTGTGTGGACTTCGTTCATTTCATCAACTTTACTTCTATTACCCATAGCTTTGGCAAATGCCAAGTTGTGTCACCAAACTTGTGGGATAGCTTTCAAAAACCCCCTGATGACCACATCAGCTGTGACACATAACTCCAACCCAAAATGGGTGTTCTGCACCTGCCCACAGAGCAGTCATTCAGCACATAACACTGAACACCCATTTTGGGTGGAAGTTACTAATTTTTGTAACTTATATTTTACTGAGTTTACAAGAAAAACAACAAGTGGTATACTTATGCTAGACAGTCGGATACATTTACAAAATACAGTCACTGTAAGAAAGAGCAAGGTAGCCTAAATACTCTGATGTACGGATTTGGGGGTAATACTTCATGAAACATTAACTAGAATAATAGAAACGAAATAGCTGCACCTTGCCAGAGTGAGTGAGCAACCAAAAAGTGATCAAATTCCCAAACATACAATATCTTATAATCCCATAGGAAGATGGGATGTGCTCTCAACCCAAACATGGGAAGTGGCCCCAACACAGCCCCCCCCCCCGAGTCTAACAAAACCAACAGCACTCTATTAATTGACTTATTATTACAGCAGTCATTAAGAAAAAACACTGAAAAACAATGAAGATCTGGAACAATTTAAAACTGTCACCCATAAGGATAACAGTGAAGCAGAAGGTTATCTATTAAATGGTACAATTAGAAAACTACAGAATGGAAAGAAAACCTCCCATTTTTGGGAAAAAAAAAAACAAGGAGGAAGAAGAATGCTGCCAGCTACCGTCTGTAGAGCAAAATGTGACCACAGTAGTGACTACAGGTCTCCTTAAAGGCCAATACTTGCTACGTGAAGGCCACCAGTATAGCCATGACATATATCAGGATGACATAAAACCCATTCAAAAGTCCGAAGATCCAAGGGAAATTCGGTATGTATTAATTAACCTTCGATGTGGAGCCGGTTACATGGTATGAAACTTGAAATCCAAACAATTTTTGCTCAACTGCTCACGGACAACGCTAAACATGTATCAATTTTAAATTTCTTGAATTTTTATTTGTTTTAATAGATACCCCAAAGTTTCACCAAACAATGGCTTCTTCTGGGGGACTGTAAAAAGATAATAATTTTGTATCCGAATCATCTTAATATAAATTACTATAATCTCATGATCACCATTTTAAATAATTTCGTACCATAACCTCTACATATAAACTGTATATATCCGATATTCACTATTGTTAAAGAACAGACTAAAATACAAATTCCAAGGTTTCAGCATGAACCTATGGAACCCCTTTTGGGTAATTAGTTATTTTTGATATAATTTTGGTATTTGGGATCAGAACATCCAGAGGGACTGAGCCCAAGACTAGGGGTCTGCAACAAAAGAGAGGAAGTTGGTGATTGTCTGGGGCTGCAAAAAGATCTATCTCTGGAGTGCCCCATCTCAAGAAAATCACTTTCAAAACTAGAGGGTCTAGGATCCACTCGTGATGGCCCTGGGATATTCTGCTCAGAGCATCTGCTAGGACATTGTCCTTCCCTGGGAGGTGAACTGCTATCAGAGAGATTTGCAAGGAATAGGCCAGGGACCACAACTTCATTGCTTCTGTGCACAAGGCCATAGACCAAGTGCCTCCCTGCTTGTTGATGTACAACATGGTGGTGGTATTGTCTGTTCTGACGTGGACCATCTTGTTCTGCACAGATTTGGAAAAAGCTTGCAGTGCCAAAAACACTGCTCTGAGTTCCAAGAGATTGATGTGAAGCAGAGATTCCTGAGGTGACCACAGTCCTTGGGTGGTAAGATCCCCCAGATGGGCTCCCCAGCCCAGCAGGGAAGCATCTGTGGTGAGTATCACTGAATGAGACTGAGTGAGTGACAAAAGGAACCCCTTGTCTCAAATTGTCCTGATCCTGCCACCATTGCAAGGCCTGGATCAGGGTTGAAGTCACTGGGACTAGTCTGGTAAGGGAATCCTTTCTTTGGGACCAGAAGGCTCTTAAGTGGAACTGAATGTCCCTCATCTGGAATCTTGCTCCTTGGACCACTGCTGGGGAAGCTGCCATGTGGCCCAGAAGCTGAAGGAAATGCCTTGCTGGTCGAGACACCTGCAGGGTGAATGAAGAGGCCAGTTCCATAAGGGTCCTTGCCCTTTCCAGGGGAAGGAAGGCTATTGCCTTTATTGTATCCAGCTCTGCCCCTATAAAGGTGAGGAGCTGTACTGGTTTGAGAACTGACTTTGGAAGGTTGAGAAGGAATCCTAAGGAAGTGAGCACTTGCTGAGTTATTTGCAAATGTGACTTGACTTGGTCTGGAGACTGACCTACTATGAGCCAGTCGCCCAAGTATGGGAAGATATATTTTCTCCTTAGGAAAGCAACCACTACTGCCAGGCAATTTGTGAAAACCCTTGGGGCTGATGTTAGGCCAAAAGGGCACTGCTCTGAATTGATAGTGGCCTGAGGGCAACTCGAACCTGAGGTACTTTCTGTGGGAGCACCTGATGGGAATGTGAAAATAGGCATCTTTGAGGTCCAGGGAGGCTAGCCAGTCCCCTGGCCTTAGAGAGGGAAGGATTATTCCCAGAGTCACCATTTTGAACTTTGGTTTTAAAAGGTGTTTGTTCAGATATCTTAGGTCCAGGATGGGCCATCATTCTCCTGTCTTTTGGGGGTTTAGAAAGTACCTGGAGTACAATCCTTTGCCCTTGTGCAGGGTGGGAACCCTCTTTATAGCTCTGAGAGCTAGGAGGGAAGAAACCTCTGCCTCTAAGGCAAGGGTCTCTGATGGATTTGCAGGTGGAAAGGATCTGGTTCTCATCTTGGGAAATTTTTTTGAAGCTGAGAACCAGTCCCTGGCTTACTACTTCCAGGACCCACCTGTCTGATGTCAGAGACTTCCAGTCCTGGACAAAGTAAGCCAGCCTTCCCCCTACTGGTTTTGGAGAATCGGCCCGGGTAGACCCATCAGGGTGTCTGCTTGGCAGGGGCTTTAGGCTGAGGGGTGGATGCAGGCCTGCTCATCCCCCGTCTGCATCTCCCTCTAAAGAACCCCCTCTAAGAGTAAGAAGAGGAGGCCTGAGCTTGGTAAAAAGGCCTTTGGAAAGGCCTGCCCCTGCCCCTGGACTGCTGCCTTTGAGGAGTAGCTTGCCTTTCTTTGTCCTGAGCACTCCTGTACTAATCCATCTTTTTCATGTAGTTCTCTGTCTGCTCCCCAGAGAATTACCAATAAAAGGGAAATCCATGGCCTTAGCCTGGGTATCCTGTGACAGACTAGTACAGCTGAGCCAAGCCATCCTCTGAAGAGCCACAGATGTAGCCATGACTCTTGATGAAACATCATTGGAGTCCACAGCAGCATGAAACTGCACTTTGGATGCCTCATTCCCAGCTGCAGCCACCTGCTCCAGCTCCTTGGCAAGCTGGTCAGGGGCCTGTTTAGCCAGAGCCAGCACAGTGTCCCACTTGAACTTCTGGTATCTAGCTGTGTAGGCCATATAGTTAGCATGCCTGAGTCCCAGAGATGCTGCTGCCATGGCATCAATCTTCCTGGAGTCCTTGTCTGGGGGGCGTGATGCCAAGGGGATATTTGCCTTAACACAGGCAGCAGCCTGCACTACCTCAGCATGGTTGCATTGCTGGGAAAGGAACTCCATGTCTGAGCCTGAAAGAGTATACCTCTTGTCCATTCGTCTGCCCAAACGAGGTATGGAATTAGGAGTCTTAAGGATTTTATGTGTCTGTTACCAAAAGGATTTGTGGAGGGGAACAGACAGTCTCCTGGACTCTGGGATGTCCATAATTTCAACAAAATCACGCTCCTCCTGATCCTCTACTGCTTCCTCCACAGGAAGCTGGAGGGTCTCAGCCATTTTTTTGTAAAACATAAAGTGAGAAGGGGACTCAGAAAGCCTAGGAGGAGAAACACCTGAAGGTCTATCTGGGGAGATGTCCGGGTCAATAGGCACATCCAGACTTTCATAATCACCATCATCATCCTCATACTCTCCTTCCTCCTCCTCCGGTTCATAAAATTCTTCCAAAGTGTAATCCAGAACCGGGGAACCGACCGAACCGAACCCCTGCCAGATGGTGCGGTTTGGTCGAACCAATAACAATTGCACTATCCTTATCGCCTTGGCTATCTCCATCGGCAGTCGGGTATGAATTTCTGGGTCCGAACCGACAATTTATCTTTCTTTTCTTTTACGGAACCAACTCCTCAGAGTCGGCTCTCCTTTTGCCCAAAGAATATCGCCCTGGTCAGAGGCACTCCTTCTGGTTCGGTCGGAACCGAACTGGGCTGGCCATCCGGGTCAGCGGACTTCTCTGCCTCCCTTTCCCTCAGTCTACCTAATCTCTTTTCCAGGGTAGATTTGGGAAAATTCTTACAAATTTGGCAGTCTGAATCGAGTTGGTCAAACCCCAGACAATAAACACAGGTGGTGTGGGGATCAGCCTTGGCAAAGACTTCCCCACCACACTGCAGTGTTGAAACCCAGTGGGCCCAGCTTTTTTCTTGGGTTTCTCAGACATGGCCAATCCTAACCAAAACTTACCCTTTTTTTGGCAATCCACCAGGCAAGACTCCCCTATCAGTTCCTGACCGTGTCACGGGTCTTGGAAAAAAACGTAATAAAATCCATTTTTTTTAGAACCGATACGGACCGGTTACCACACTCAGTAAATCACAAACTTTTTCACCTGAAAACTAATTGGTTCAGCTGAACCGATCCACAATTTACAAGTTCCACACAAAAACTATACAGAAAACCTATCTAGTACTCACGGTACCACAGACAGAGACTTAAACTGATTGATTGGTAACAGCAATTCAGTAGAAACTGAGTGAAAAAACGAAACTTTAACTAACTTTTTTGAACCAAGCAAAGGAGAAATCTCCGGATCGATTATTCAGTGAGGCGGAGTAAAGAATCTGATGGTTGGAGTTTAAACAGCAGCAGACAGGAGCTTCAACCAAGCTTGCGGTGAATATTCCATGCTGGCCACAGAAAGTTTAACTCTTTGTTCTCTGGGGCAGTTGAAAGGCAGGACCTAACTGAATATGTCAGACTACAGCAAGACTTTATATTGTTTGAAATATATATGACACCAACATCATTTGTTGGAAGCGCTTTATAGATGATGTCTTCCTTTTATGGCAAGGAAACGAAGACAAACAAAGACTTTTTGAGATACATAAATATCTTTGATCCACATTTAGAATTTAAAGCAGAATATAGTGTTGAACAAGTAATTTTTTTGGATATCACTATCTATAAGATAGATCCTAAATTGGAAACTAAATTATTTTGCAAGATCACTGATCACAACACTGTGTTGCATTATGCGAGTTTCCATCCAACAGGCCTAAAAAGTAGCATCCCCTACTCACAGTTATTGCGGGCCAAGTGAAATTGCAGCACTCAAGCAGCGTATTTACAGGAACAACAAGAAACCCTACAAAGGCTTAAAAATAGAGGCTACAAAGACCCTATTTTAAATCAAGCGAAACATCACATGAAAAACATCCCTTGGGAACAACTTTTGGAAAAGAAATATCAAGAAAGTGAGACTACTCCTTTAAACACACAAACTTTCAGTACCCCACATTGTGAAGAAATGCCAATATTGAGAAAAATCATACATAAGCACTGGAATATTGTACAGAACAATCCCCAAACAGCAGGTATTTTTTAACAACAAACCTTATGTAACATCCAAAAAGGTCACTAATATCAAAGACAGATTAGTGAGAACAATTCATTAACCAAAGCACCAAATCAGAGGACAATTACTTTTAGGCCCTCTCAGAAATGGCATATATACTTGCAATAGATGTGTAGCATGTGGAAACATCTAAATGTGACAAATTTAGACATCCATATGCAGGAAGAGAATATTTGATTAAACAGCACATTAGCTGCAATTCAGCAGGGGTTGTTTACATATCACAGTGTCCTTGTGTGATCACCTTTATGTAGGACAGATATCCAGAGAATTGAGAAAATGGATATCTGAACATAAGAGCAAAATCCGTTTAAAGGATGAAAATTCACCTGTGGCCAGGCATTTTAATGCCAGGGGCTACACAGTGATGCAATTGAGATTTGGGGGTATCGAGTTAGTTCCAGAGCCAGAAAGGGGTGGTGATTACCATAACCTCTTAGAAGTAAGGGAAACTAAATGGATATAAGAATTTGGCACATATCAAAACAGCTGGGGCCTTAATGAGGAGATTAATTGGTGAGCATGTTGGTGATATTTACAAGAAACATTTCTTGACTGACTGATCTAGTAGCACAGTTTCCCAGCATATGCTCCCCTCATTCACAACTTTTTATTTTAAAAAAGCCTGAATGGTTTATTCACAACTAGAAAAAACACTGGAAGGTTTCTATATAGATTTCCATTCCCCCAGCCCCATCTCTCTCGAGTAGCATTCTTTACTTATTTCTTCAGATACTACTGTTTTTTAGATTTGTTGTTGTAAACTTTGTGATTAATTATGAACACAGCCCCCACTAGCATCATGACAAGCAAAATAACAGTCCTCTTTTAGATTGACAATAGTTACACTTTTACTGGAGATTAGAAGTCTTAAAAGAAATATCAAAGAATATATTAGCCTCATTATACCAGCATATAGGAGTGGTTACCTAGCACTGGTTGCTAGTAAATGATGAATGCGATCCCTGTCCACTGATGGTGACATCCGCATGCTCACATGCAGGTATAAGAGGACTGGATGTGCAAACAGTTTCTTGCTGCCACAGTCAATACTGGAAGCCGCTGGAGTTTCTCCGGTAAGAACACATAGCTACAATTCCTACAAGAGAATAAGAGCATTAAAACAAGAAATTTCAGTAGAATTGTACTGAAATTTAAGTAGAAATGCAGGCTAAATGCAGAGAGTCTCACTTGCACCTTTTTATTTCAGCGTTCTACACTGATAAGTGAGCATACTATGTAAGCAGCACTTCGGAGATGCAGCTGAAAAGGTATGCATATGACACTGATTTACAGCTTGTTTCAACCATGGAGTTTACATTTGCTCAGGCTAATAGCGATAACTAGCAAAAATCTAGCATAGATTTATGATGCTATTTACAGATTTATAATACAGATAGACAAGGGGAACGTCTGGTGACACCTAAAAATACTGAGTACAGCAGTGGTTCACGCAAGCTGGTCATGAGGAGCTACAAACATAATGCACTGTGATAGGTACGAGTGATAACCTTTAACTTGATTTGAGGTATTTTTATATATATATATATATATATATACACACATACATACATACACACACACACACACACACACACATACACACACACACACACACCAGGATGGTCATTTTGTTCCCAAATAATATTTATAAGTGCAATGGCATTCAATAGTCTGTTTAGATATTGACCATTATTAGCATTTATCAGCACAAGAATTATGTGGGATCCTTTTAAAAATCGTATGTATACAGAGAATATATAACTTGTCTTAGAAGCATAAGTATGAACAGTTTGCTAATAGCTGGTTAAACATTTTCAGGCCTGAATTAAAAATGAGAAAGCTGGTGAAGCTAACAGCATTTTACTACAAGTTCTACTTAAGGTACATTCTGCGTTTGCATTAATTACAATACGTTATAAGTGGGAACAGAATGTCTTGGCTTAGAAAGAAAGGAAGGTTAAAACGTAATGGATTTTTATATTGCAGTTTCTAGCTGGTGGAAATAGTCTGATGGCAAGAGTTCTTGTGAGCACTACTGATGAGTAGGTAGCCTAAGGGCACGATGAAAATCGTGGGTCTCTCTATATTCATATTTTTCATTTTGTTGACAATGGTAATTTACATTTTGATTTATATATTAGTTTGCTGGACCTTGGAATCTATATTTTAGTCTGTTCTTTAATAATAGTGAACATGGGATATATACAGTTTATATGTAGAGATTACGGTATGAAATTATTTAAAATGGTGATAATCATGAGATTGTAATTTATATTAAAATGATTCTGATACAAAATTATCATATTTTTATGGTCCTCCAGAAGAAGCCACTGTTTAGTGAAACGTTGGGACATCTATTAAAACAAATAAAAATTCAAGAAATTAAAAATTGGTACGTGTTTGGCATTGTCTGTGAGCGGTTGATCAAAAATTGTTAAACTAAAACCCAAACAGAATTCAGACAGTACAAACATTGCTATAGTGACCCCCAGGAGAAAGAAATATAGTGGTCATAAAATGTGAAACAGTAAGCCCCCCCCCCATAGTATAACACACTCCCTCCCTCGAACAAAACCAAACATAATATAGACATACAGTCAAGTCCATTGAAGTAAGTGTCACAGAGGAAAAGTGAACTCATCCAGAGGATGTTGCCATTCAGGTGTCTTCAGCTTTGTTTGGGTCCCCTGTTTGTCCTGCAGCCGCAGTCTTAAACTCCCAAAGAATTAGTTCTACTCATTTGCTGGCCTCCACAGCATTGGTGAACTGATAAGTATGGACCCCATAAAAAATGTGCAGATGAGCATGTATGAGGAGGGAATGAATAATCTGACGCTCTTCAGTTGGGTCCTGACTACATCAAACTTTTTTCTGCAGGATCTGAGGGTGAAGGATAAATCCAGAAACAGATGTAAGGTAGCCCCATTATAATTTAAGTTTTGAGAATCAGGAGAAGCCTGTAGCAGAATATCTCAGGTCACAACAGAAGCAACAACAAGCATCACTGTCTGCAGCAAAGCTTCATGCGAACGAGGAGCAATCCTGTATGCTTTAACAAAACTAGGGTCCTGAGCTACTGGATGAAGTCCCAGGGCTCCTGGCAGCCAAGTTTTTAAAAACAGGAGTTGCTCCCCTTCAATCCCTTCTGGGAGCCCAACCAGTCATACATTAGAAGCCCTATGTGAGTTTTCCAGGGTTTACAAACGATAGTGTAGCTGCGTGTTCTCCTGTGCCATTTTGCTGGCTGCTGCCAGGGCCTGGGTCACTGACTTTTCTGCAGAGGTCACCACTTCAGAAGTAACCTCTATCTTAATATCTTGCTCTTCCCTTCTTTTTAGGATTGTTTGAACTTTAGAGTCAATGGCTTTCAAAGAATGGCTTTCATAGTGGTTGTCAGAGATTGCCAGGGTAGGTCCACTCCAGAACAAGTGGTGAGTTGTGCAGAGGATGGTCCGACCTGCTGTTCAGCTATGGTGGCTGATTCTTTGGTCCTCCTCCAGTTCCTTTGGGACAACCCATACAGAGACCAGTATCAAACTGTGCCCCAGGGCAGAAGGAAATCAAATATAGATGAAGTTTAAGAAATGTTAGTGCTGGATAAGTTAAGTCAAACCCCATGAAGATGCTGAGCTGTGCTGAGGTGTTTCTTCTCAGCAATCATGCTCAAGAGTGCCCCTGGATGTTGCAGGTCTGTCCACTGCTACAGTGGGATCAATGCCATCACTGATCCCACTTTAGCAGTGGACAGACCTGCTCCCTTTGCAGGGGTCAGTGTAGGATGCCTCTGCATTGCATTCCAGACTGCAATGACCCAGGGCAAGAAAGTCAAATGCAGGATTCAGACTCGGGCCTCCCAACATGGAAGTGTGACGTGCTACAAATCTACATCACTGGGCCTTTTTTTCTTTTTAATCCTACCACTTCCGCCCTCTCTAAGGCGACATTACAGAAGATGTCTGCCTAAAAGTAAGCAAAATGAGTCTGATACGATCTACTACACTACAGTACACAGTAAGTAAAACAAAATGTTTTTGCACTCAAAGTGTACATTGGGACCAGCCCCAGACTTGGGTGTAAGGCCCTTTGTCATGACTGTTTCCCTTTAAATGATTTTAAAAAATGTACAGATGTATGTAAAATGTGCAGACACAGACTTGTTTTGACAATGAATACATTTCTTATTTGTATTGCAATAAAGTAGTACAGATTTTATAGAGGTATTAACTTATGCATATCATTTGCGTGCACCGTTAGAGATCTTGCTACATTATTCAGTTCCTCTGTTATGTGCATTGATTTTATTTGAAGCAAAATTAGTTCACGATGTGAAAAATATTTTACTATATCTTGGGGAATCACCCCCATTTCTACTTTTTGTAAAAGCCTTTGTTCTTCTTGAACTTAAGATTTAAATTCATATGTAACAGCCTACTAGCTAGAGCATTTCCAAAAAGCTGCTTGGATCGTCAATGGTAAAAAAAAATTGTTGTGTCCTTCAGTGGCCATTTCACTCTCTCATGGAAGGCAGTGGACAATATAATGTAGATGGTACTAATTTTGTTTTCAGTATACTGAATTGGGCTTGTGGAAACAAACCTATTGGAAGTTCTGAGGTGAAGAGAATCCAAAAGTTGTTTCTCTTTTGCCTAGAGTGTGGAGAAGATTAAAACTACTGCTACTGGAGGTGCTCCAAAATTGCCAATACAGACAGTCCCCCCTGAAAAAAGTGAAAGTTAAAATCGTTACAGTACAAGCCAACTGGCTCTAGGCAATTCTTGTTTAGAATGGACATATCAGGATTCAACTACTGGAGCGGCATTGATGGTGCACTGAGAATAACTGAGTCACTTTGAATCTGTGAAGCAACAGACTTCTAAAATGACTTTTAGATTATCTCTAAGACAGCTAAATAAAGTACAGTGAAAGCCAGTTATTACAGACTCATCGGTGACAAGGCATTTCTTCTGCTATAACCGATGTCCATAATAGCTGGCAGGGTGACATATCGGGAGATCATGATCAGGGGATTCTGTATCAAAAGCCCTATGAGGAGAGACTGATGGATCTCAATTTGTGCCCCCTAGAAGAGAGAAGGGGGGGGAGACATGACAGAGACCTTCAAGTGCCTCATGGGAATGAACAGGGTACAGAAGCACAGTTTATTTCAAATGAGGAAGTGCACTAGGACAAGAGGGCCTGCTATGGAGCTGGAAGGGGGAAGTTTAAGAGGGGTGTGAGGAAGTACTAATTAAATGAAAGAGTGGTGGACGCCTGGAATAGTCTACCAGCAGAACTGGTGGGAGTGAAAATAGTGGGGGATTTGAGAATGCATGGGACAGACATAGGGGGATACTGGTAGTTGGGTAGGGAGGGGGAGGGTTGACAGAGACCAGGTAGGATCTGTGGAGACAGAACAGGCAGGGAACATCTGGGCAGACTGGGTGTGCCAAGCAGTCCTTTACTGTGGACAAAGTCTAGGTCTCTATGTTTGTTGCTATGGCCGCACAGTGAACAGTATTTGTTGCAATCATTTTCAGCATTCATTTGTAGTGAGATAGTGAGTAGAGTGGGGTGGTAGAAATTATGTTAAAAAGAGCTACAGTTAAGTATTTTATTGACATTTCTCAGACTTCAATCTGTGTTAGTGCTTTGATGTGGAGATGGAGTTGTGTGGGGGGAGGAGGTTGTACTTTTGGTTTTCTGTTTTTAACTTCTATTCTTTCAGAGAAAGCAGTTATTTTACTCTGCTTGCTTTTTGATACTACATAGGGGTGCCAGTACTTCTCTGTTCACAACAGAGTCTCCCAGGCATAATGTTCAGGGACTGTTCCGTTGTCCTTCACAGCACTGCCAGTGCCTCATGAATATCAGTACTTTTCACAACTGTTTCTTCCTAGCAATTCTGGGAGTCTTGTGGTTCATTTTACTTGTCAGCATTAGGGTGTTTTTGTTAACTCATAGGCTTGATCAACTCTGTGATTTTGTCAACCACCGGCTGTCAATCACTTTCCCCTAGATGGCACACTGAGTCAAATTCTTACTCTGTTAGCCCAACTGGTGGTGGGATAATTTCCTCAGTAAACTTCTCCAGTTTTGCCATGTCAGTGCTAAATCTGGTATTTCAGAAACAGTGAATGATCATTTCTTGGCTTATACTGTCCCACTCAGAATTCATGAGGTGCACTGCATCTAAGAAGGTTATCCTCTGCACATATTCAGTTGTCTTCTAGCACTCTCTCTTAAATTGCCTCAGTGTAGTGTTACTTAAAAGCATAAATAACACTGTGATCAAGTGGTTTTATGATCAGTGTGGTGTGGGGGGGGGGATCAGTTTAATGTTGCAAAGTTTAGGAATGGCAGGGTAACCGCTAAAATTATCAAGAAGGACAATCCTGGGACCACGGAGCTCTTTTATTCCACCCCGCACCCAATCCAAAAAAAATGTCTGAGGTTATTCAAGCTATCTAGTTGCTGCGATAAACAAGTGGCAGGCGACGCAAATTTTTAATGCACCATGGCTATGCTGACTTGCTGATGACCAGCTGATCACTCTTCTTGGTTCCTGTCATGTTGCAGCATGCTAGGACCAACAGTAGTTCATTGGCCTTCTTTCATCCTTGAAACCTAGTATGCCATACCCCATATACATATAGAAGAAAAAAAAAATCGAAGGCATGTAACACATTGGCAGGATCATATCCTGAAAGGTTCTTGGGGCAGATGTCCTGAAGCCAGGAACAGACACCACTGCTCTCCTCGTTTAAATTTTCACCACGAGTGTGCCGGTAACATATAGTTTGCCAGTTCTTCTAGCACTGGAGCCAGCCCTCTGTGGGATTAAAGTCCTGTTTTCTCAAACCTTCAGCCAACTTTGTGGCCCTCTGTAGAAGTACAGTGCTTTTTATTACAGCATCACACTCAGGGCGGCTAAACTAGCATAGCAGCACTTCCTCCACTTTGCCATCTTTTCTGTAGCACCCGCTTTCTGACCGGATACTAGTTGCTGTGCCACTCAGACAGCAGGGAATCCTTTGCTTTCAAAACACTGGAAAATGTGGACATGGACAAACCAACATGAACCATTAGGTCCCTAATGCTCATTCTAGGACTGTGTCAATCTGATTGATTAGTTCCACCTTTCAGAACAGCAGGAAGACAGAACATTTGGAGCCCATGCTGTAGCAACACTCACTCACTCACTGACACAAAAGCAAAACATAGGTAAGAGATGCCTTCTGTAGAACTGTGATTAGCACCTCATGCAGGAGTAAACAGGAATAAATGACTCACAGGCTGTCCCCTCTAAACAGCTCACAATGGCCACTAAGTCCAAGTGAAACAGAGCTTCAAAGGCAGTTTTCTGGGTATATGTTTTTTTGTCTGCAATAAGTAACTGTTCATATAATCCACGTATGATGTGAGTGGAGTGCACTGTAGTCTCTTTGTGAACTAAATCATTAACGCTGGTCTGCAGCTACGCTGCAATTATTCCACATCACATTCCTACAGTCTCCAGCTGACACCTACAGGCGTACAACAGCAGTAGGCAGAAAATGACAGAATGCTGGGGTTGGGGGCATCTATAAGTGAAGCAGTTTCCATTGATTTCCCATTCCCAAATAAGCATTACACATTCCCAAACCTCAAACAATCTCCCTTCATAGCTTTAGCCTTCTATGTGCTGATCAGGTAGGGAAAGAGTCCCTGACTAGCTACCTGGCCACTTTCCCCCAGCTGTCCACCCAAATCATTTAAAACTCCCCTCTCCACTGTGCCCAGACCAGCGACCCCCACCTGGTCAAATTTTCTTTTAAGAAAAAAAACAATAGGAAGCACACTGGGACATGGGTGCCAACAGTAACACGAAATACAGAAAAATCAGTAGAACTGTGGTACTCACAGAGGTGTGTGAAATGCCTCAGTCATCTCTTTGTGGGATGCTTATGTGGATTTTGGCTTCACAATAAAGTCTGGACAGAGTTCATGACTCCTACGACTGTTTACTGGTGGCGAGTGCCACAGTTTTACTAATTTTTAAATTTTTTTAAAATAATGTTTTCCTTAGCACATCTGGAGTTCACCATGGGTCCACCAACCCACCCAATCTCATTTTTTAGTTTCTCCCTGGCCAGACCGAAGCCCATCCAGACATATCACTCCCACCAGGACCGGTTTTCCTCCTACTGTACTTTGCCATGCAGTGGGGAACCACTGGAAGAGATGCTAAAGCATGAGTGTGTGTGCCCACTTCAGCTGACAATGGCATCTCATGCAGAACCAGAACTAGACAAGCAGAATCAGGAGCACTGCAGACTGGAGAGAGAGTGAGTGTGTGTGAGAGAGTGGGGAGTGTGCAGGGAACAGTAACCATGGAGCTTGAGGAGACTGGAGAGACAGCAGAGAGTGGGCAGGGTACAGCAAAACAAGGCTCCAGGAGAAATTTGCCATCTGAAAGAATGTGTGGAGATGCCAGGGTAATCATGTAAGAAGGAGTGTCAAAATGACTTCAAAGGTGGGCCACACTCATTTTCTCTACAGCTCATTTCATTCTCACTCAGTCTCCTGCATCCCACACCAGCTCACTCTTACTTTATGTGCCCTTATATTTTGATATTCCCTGCTCAAGATCACTCTTAACTTTCTCAGCTGATCCTCTTGTCACTGTTTTATTGTTCCATCTCTAACACTGTGATACCCTTGAAATCAGTAGTGCTACAGGTGGTTTCACTGCCAGATGAAAGGCACTGCTGGAAAACTGACATGATTATTGTTATTGTTATTATTATTATTATCAAAAGAGGTTGTGTAATTTTAAAATTCAGATGAGTGCAGAATGCTATCACTACATTATAGTATATGTTGCATTACCTCTGCTGTTTATGGCAGCTGAGAAGTCCACAGTATCTGTGCTGCCTGTCTTTGTGTCAGTGTGATGTTCTGAGGATCCACTGTGTGTATGTCCGAGGATCGTCAGATCAGTCAGACTCCCTGTGTCACACTAAGGCATAGCATCTCTGTCCAAGAGTCAGTGTATCTGCCCAAGGGTGTGTGTGTGTGTGTGTGTGTGTGTGTGTGTGTGTTAATTAGGGGATCCTGCAGTATCAGTCCAAGTGTGTGTGTGCGTGTGGTTAGCACCTCCCTTCCTGACTCTGTAGTTCTGTGCAACTTTCTGCTGTTAAGCAAATAAAAAACCTTTAAGTAAACTGCAAACATGTTAATCAAATCCTACCTGTGACTGCACGTTTTTTTATGCCAATTAATTTCTAAATGTCTGCCCCATCAGGCAGCACAGGATATATTTACAAGCATAGCACTCTTCTGTGTTGCTGTGTCTGTCAAGTGCTCTGTCCGTGTCAACTGAAAAGGGACAGTGTGTGTGTTTTTCTCCATCCAAGGATCAATATTTCTCTCTCCAGCTGTCTGCACGTGTGTTAGTCTGGGATTCTATGTGTGTGTGTGTGTGTCAGCCTGGCTTGATGCATGCATCATTCTGGCAGTTCATGTGTGTCTGTCCAACGCTGTGTATGTTTATTCAAGGGTTCATATTTTGTCTGTTTGGCAATCCGTGTGTCAGTAAGTGAGTCTATGTGTGTCAACCTGAGGCTCTGCATGTTATTATGATGGACCATATGTGTTTGTATGTCAATCAGTCCCAGGCTCAGATTGGAAGAGTCAAAGGCTCTTTGTGTCTGTGGGTCCATCATATGTGTGTCCATCCAAGGGTCATGCATATTTAGGAACATACATAAGATACAGTATTCAAACAGGAGGGAGCATTAGTCCATCTAGCCTGTCCGCTACTTACTCATTGGATTCTTCTAATGAAACCACCCTCCATTAGATATCTGTCCAGTCTGTTCTTGAATATATTTAGATTGTCACTGGTTACCACAGATTCTGGTAATGTATTTCAGTGTTGGACTAATCTCTGCATAAACCAGTGCTCCCTTTTGGTGGTTTTAAAATGCTTTCCAACCAACAGAATTTCATGTCCTCTTCTATCCCTATTTGTTTAAATTCCAAATACAAGCAAGCCCTTAGATCATCAGATATTGTCTGATAGACAGTAATTAGGTCCCCTCTCTGCCTTCTCATTTCCAATGAAAACAGTCCCAGATTATCCAGCCTTTCCTCATAGCTCTTACTTTCTAAGTTGTGTATTAGTTTAGTCGTTCTCCTCTGGACACTCCCCAGTCTACTAATGACACCAACATTTTGTGGAACCCAGATTTCCCCACAATATTCCACATGTAGTCTCACAAGAGATCTAAGCAGTGTCAATATGACATTACTACTCCTGCTGGTAAAGTTTATTTTAATGCAACCCATTATTTTATTACACTTAGCTATTGTTTCATTGCAATGTTTGGTGGGTTTCAGTCTATTTGCTACTATAATACCCAGGTCCTTTTCACTTTCTGTGGATTCAAGAACTTGGTCACCTAATTTATAAACAGTTTTTACATTTTTCCCCCCAAAAGTGTATTACTATGCATTAATTTTGATTAAATATTATCTTGTTTTCGATATACCACTTGCAAAGTTTTGTCTAATTCCTTTTGTAATAGGTCTATCTGTTCACAGTTATCAACTATATGGCCTATTTTTGTACTGTCAGCAAACTTGCTGATCCATCCACCCTTTGTGATGTTCATATCAGATACATATATGTTAAATAAAGTCGGCCCCACAACCAATCCCTGGGGGACCCACTGGTCACTGTTGTTATTCCTGAATCATGACCATTAACCCTGACCTTCTGTGATCTATCCATCAACCAATCTTTATTCCATTTTTTAATCTTGCTGTTTATTCTTTTCTTGCCCAGGCATTTAATTAGTTTAGTATGTGGTACTGTATCAAACTCCTTGCTAAAGTTTGACTAGAAAATGGCAAAGAAAATCCTTGAGTGCTGATTGGCTGGCAACACTCCAGAGGTGTGCATCTATTTTTTGATAAAGTCCTCTGAAAAACAATTGCCAGCTGTGCCCAAAATAGGAAACTGGTATCCTAGTGTCAGTTCCAATTTTGAAATTCATATGCCACCATTTTTCCCCCTTGCTAAGTGAGAACATAAGCGAGACCACCCCTTCGGTCCTTGGAACAGTCCCAACATTAACAATTCATATAATTGAAGCATTAAAAATATAAAACAACATAAACAATCATTCTACCTTTTTTTCAGAAAGCCAACCTGACTCAGGTGCTCCAACCATGAAACGAGTAAGATCCAGCACACACAGACAACATAACCTTGCATACTACTGAACTACCAGTTTCTATAACAAAAAGAAAACATAAACCACTTAATTTTTTTTAAGTCTTATTGAAATCTATCTGCTTTTTTGCAGGCTTAGTTTCCATCTCCCTCGCTAGAGCTCCATCATTCAAAACTGTACTGACCATACCTCCATAGTAGGATGCTCAACAGTCCAGCAACTCGCCACCACCACGCCATTGCCCATTCCCCATACATTCAATACTTTCTGAAGCAAAGCCCCTCTCACTACCACAGTGCAAAACAAACATAAATAACAGGAATGTACCTGTTCTTTTCTTTTTGTCTCAGCTTGTCCGACCACCACCACCATTCCTTGGCCACATTCCCCGTGTAAACAATCACTAAATGAATAAAATGAACGATTCAATGCATATGAAAAAAATAGTTAAAAAACACTTTCAAATTAAGCAGTATGTGTCAGGGGGACAAGAAACCATGACAACCAAATCAAAAGCAGACAACTATGGAGGCTCCACCAGGACAAAAGTCCTAGGTTTTAAAAAAAAAGGCACATCATTCAAATACAAGTGGAGTAACTATTTTATTTTAAAAAAAGTAAGAGCTTTAACATTAAACATAATTTTTTTCAAACACATAAAATAAAATGGGTCATTTTCTAAGAGCAATAATACCTTCCAGGGTGGGTGGAATTTAGACAATGCAAAATTTCAGTAGTTATAAGGCCCTCCACCTGCAGCGTCAGGCCCCATTACGCCCCTGGGAGGTCCTGTATTGCCCAATACTGCCCACTCTGTCGGGTATTATTGTTTACATACACCACATCAACAGATTTTCTGTCATCAAGCCCTTTACTAACATTTTCAAAAAAAACTGATTAAATTAGTCTGACATGATCGACCCTTCCTGAAACCATGCTGGTTAATATCCCATAAACCATCCTTACCCAGCTGCTCTTCTATTAAGTTTCTTAGAATACTCTCGTAAATCTTTCCCACTACTGCTGTCAGGCTAACTGGTCTATAGTTTTCTTTTAGTGCCCTGCTACCTTCTTTATATACTGGCACCAGAATGGCAGTCTTCCCTTTATTTGGTACATTTCCTTTCTCCAAAGACTTTGTGAATATTGCTGTTACTGGATCTGCTAATTCCTGTGACAACTGTTTCAAAAATCTTGGGAGTAATCCATCAGGTCCCTGTGATTTACAACTATTCAGTGATGACAAATGTCCATACACCTCATTAACCCCTAATTTGTGATGTATTATCTATATCTGACACTCCAGTTGTTTGTATTTCTGAAACTTGGTACGTTGAACCAAAGAACTTATTGAGATGGTTGGCAGCTTCCCTGTCATTTGTTTTAATAATATTTTCTTCCTTTAATGGTCCTGCTGCCCTTCATGCTCCTTTCTTTTCTTATGTATGCCCAAAACAATTTTGGACTACTGTGTGCATGCTTTACAATATATTCCTCCTTTTTCTTTTCTGTCCTGTTTTTTTTAAATTTACAAACCCTGGCCTCTTTTATATACTAATCCCAGAGCTCTTTGCTCCTAGTGACTTTTGCCCTCCAACAGAGCCTTCTTTTCGACTTAGGGATGTACTACTTTCTAAGTTTTTAATAATGCCCACTAGGATATCCCACATTTCATTTGCTGTTTTGTCTTGAAAATCCGGTGTCCAATTCCACTTACTTAATTCCTCCTTGATTTGCTGGAAATTTGCCTTTTGTAGCATTTAGTTTTAGTCGGGCCCTTTATCCTGCTAAAATGCCTGTCTATAATGAACGTGACCATTTGATGGTCACTGTCTCCCAACAGTTGTATGATAACACAGTTTTTAATATCCTCACCCTTATCATTTAAAATATCATCAAGGATACTACTGCCCCTTGTAGTATCACTGACATACTGTTCCACATTTAATTTCTGTAAATTAGTAGATAGTCCGTTATCCTGCGCACTCCCACCATCCTCAGTACCCCAATTTATCCAGGCAAGTTCTAGTCATCAATCAGTATGACATTTCTTTTCCCTATTTAATGTTCTAGTTCATTTTGAAAGGCTTTCTCCACAATTTCTGGCTGATTAGGCGGTCTAACTAAATGCCTGGGCAAGTTCGTTAATATACATGTATGTACAGAAAGGCGGCTACCAACGAATGGAACTGGAGCCGGACAACAAAAGAATCACAGTAGAAGCACACAGAACGGCTGCCCAGTAATCGACACAAATTCAAATCCAACGTTAGGAGTAAGATAAAACAGCTTTAATAAAGTAGCTGAAGCAAACAGCAATTTAAAAGCCACAGATGCACGTTTCACGTCCCAAAGACGCTTTTTCAATGTGATGTTGGCTCACGAAAAAGCACACACTATATAAATAGTCCGTGATTCAATTAACACAATAATCACTACAATAAATTAAGCACACTAAAATTCTATCAGAGCAATCAATGCAAAGCACAGGCAATACAGGTCACTAATTGCTTAACATTACACCATTCAATGCCTTAGTTAACAACACTGTGTAATAAAGCACAAAAAAGATCAAAATGCAACAATTAATTCACAGAGAAAACATCGCAGAAAAAAACTATTATGACAGCTAAATGTAAAATAAAAAAGATCTACTTTAGATAAGGAATAATGCTGAACATAGCATTTAGACCTTTTCCCTATGTTCCCCTAACAGGCACTGCCATTTACTTTCAGCTTGCAGGATCTTGTTGTTTAAGTCCCCCCCCCCCCCAAGCGCCTAATATAACCTTTTCAAGGCCCTGAAATTTAAACAAATGTCCACTGCCTTTTTGTACTACGTGTAAAGCTAATGCATTAGTGATATCCTTATTGGCAATACTACGTATATGTTCTGCTATTCTATTTTTAAAAACCCTTTGAGTTTTCCCAACATAAAAATCTTTGCAAGAACACTGTGCTAAATATACCACATTTGCAGTAGAGCAACTAATAAAGTCACAATTGAAATATTCCTTGTTTGTAATGGGGTGTTGAAACACTGAACCTGTATTCAAATACTGACAAAAAATACAGTTACCACAACGAAAAGTCCCATTCGGCAATGACGCCTGCTTTTGATTCTTCGATAGTTCAAAGTAACTGCTGGTAACCATGTCCACAATGTTCTTGCCTCTTCTGTAAATCATCCTATGGGGAACTGCCACATGTTTGGCCAATCTAGGTTCCAATGTTAAAATATTCCAATGTTTCGAAAGGATATCTGAAATGACTGAGCTCTGTGGTGCATAATCTGAAACAAAATTAATTCGCGTAAAATCTTTATGATTATATTGGCACTGCTGAACATTATTACTTTTCTTTTGAAATAAAGTGTCCCTCTCCACATGACTAACTAAATTCTCAGTCTTTTCAAGTAATGTTCTATTATACCCCCTTCGTTCAAACTTATCCATAAGTAATTTAACATCTGAAGTATATTGCTCATGTGAGGAAGTATTTCTTTTTAAACGCATCATTTGCCCCTTAGGTATATTATCTGGAATGTGTCTAGGATGACGACTACTATACAGCAATAGAGAATTTCTAGCTGTTTCTTTTGTAAATAATTTTGTTTCCAACCCATTTTGTCCATTCTTACTAATATTGAGATCCAAAAATTGAATCTCAGAATCTTCCACCTTCCTAGTGAAAGTCAAGTTCTGATTTGTTGATTCTAAATAAAGAATAAACTTATCCAGTGTGCAAGTATTACCTCTACAAATGAGCAATATATCATCAATAAAGCGCACATAAAACACCAAATGATGAAAAAAAGGGTTCATAAGTCATAAGATCACATCTGTAGTATCTCGTACATGTGGCAAGCAGCATTCCTATTGTATTCCGTAAGTATACAGACATGGATCTTTTAAATATAACTATGCACACAACTGATGATTGTTCATCTGCAAGCACTACAAAAAAGGATGACTTTGTGGAATCGCTATTTTTTAAAAAAGGGGAAGTTAACCCTCTGCTTGTTAAATTGAACCAAAGGGAAATGTCTAATGAATCAAGTGATATTGTTATACAAGAAATGCCACTTACTATTAAACAAGCCTTTACTCAATTAGAAAAGGTGGTATTGAAAGCTAGACGCTTATATTGGCAAACGATCACTATGTCAGCCTATTTAACTGTCCATCGTGCTCCCAGAGGTTTAAGATTTAATTTACAACCTGCATTTGGTCAAGATCGAATTCTGTTCTTGAAAAAGTGGCAAACACATTGCCTTAATTACAGTGCTGGTCTAATTCAACTGATACTTGATGATGGTGATGAACAAGAAAAGGAAATGAGAGAATTGATTTTAGCAAAAGAGCAACAAGCACGGCTGTTTCAACATGATGCTGAATATGTAAAATACAGGGAACAATTGGCTTCTACTATACATAGACATGACGTTAGAATTAGAAGAATTAAGGAGACCAAATTTGAAAGAGATAAGCGGAACTATGCTGAGGGCCGTATTTTTGAATGGAGCAAAAAGACCACTGGATATGTCAAATCTACTCTTAAAAAAAGGAATAATGATGTTTACACCAGTGGTTCAGACTCGGATTCAGATGGGAATGTTGCTTCACATAGTGCAACTTGGACATCATAAGCCGTTTCAGAGCATAACAGCCTGAGAAAAAATGCTCTGATTTTAACCCCCCTCCCCCCTCGGAATTCACAGGATCTATCAAGTTAGGTTCAGGTGTCAGTGGAAAGACCTTTGCAACAGCTGATTCTGGAACAAGAGTTATCAGAAAAAGCAAAGGAACAGAGACATCTCGATTTTTCCACAACAGGAACAGAGAATGTTGAATTTTCCTGTTTCAATACAGGTAGGGGATAAGGAGATTTGGGAGAAAATGTATCCAAACTTGCCAGAGTTACCTGCAGCACCCAAGAATCTGAGGAGGAGCCCACGACTTGTACAGTTCCGAGAAGAAGGACCAGAAGAGGCACACGTGGCAAGGACAGAAAGTACTGGATACAGGGGCAACTGGAGTCGAGGAAAGAGCTGGGGTCGACGGAACAGAAGAAGAGCACAGTGGAATTAAGTACCTTACAGGATACTTTGGTAGTGAACATATCATCTTATACACTTACGGATTCTGAAACTGCCATTCTCCAGACAGGACTTAATTTTGTACCTACAACACACCTTGATGAATTCCAGGTTATGTTGGATTTGCATAAGTTTGTTAGAAAATTGGATTTGAAGGTCATGTTTCC
This sequence comes from Neoceratodus forsteri, assembly GCA_016271365.2. Taxonomy (NCBI): domain Eukaryota; kingdom Metazoa; phylum Chordata; order Ceratodontiformes; family Ceratodontidae; genus Neoceratodus; species Neoceratodus forsteri. The sequence continues at coordinate 815,618,738 of CM028129.1, read as the reverse complement.
TCCAGAGGTACGGGATGAACCATCTGCTGAAGTAACGGTGCATGAATATTCACCTAGTATGGATAGTTTAAAGAAACCATCTGTTTACATGCCCCCCAAAAATCCAATAGTTAATGTTTTCTTTAAAGTTTGTGAAAAGGATATATTGGAATTTACGTCTAGAGGTTTTTCATCACGTTATAATAATTGCACTAATGATGAGAGAGCAGCAATAAAATCTCTACATGACAATACCTCTATTGAGATTAAAAGTGCAGACAAGGGTGGCGCGATCATTATACTTGACAAAGTTAAATATCAATTGGAAATGTTAAGTCAATTAAATAATCCATTATATTATAAAAGATTGACAGCAGACCCTAGTAAAAAACATATAGATGTGATTCTTTATGAAATGTTTATGAATGGCTTGTTTTCTAAACAGATTTTTGATTATCTTACTATTCAGTTTCCAGTATGCCCCACTCTATATGGTCTGCCTAAGATTCACAAAGATCTTGTGAATCCTCCGGCTAGACCAATTGTGGCCTCGATAGGTTCTATTACTGAACACCTTTCAAAATTTGTGGACCAACATATTAAACAAATCATTCCCCTATGGCCACTGCATGTACGAGATACTACAGATGTGATCTTATGACTTAAAGATCTGGTCATCCAAAAAGATCTTTTGGTTACCTTAGATGTGACCACGCTTTATACTAATATCCCTCATGAGGGAGGGCTTGAGGCGCTGCGTACATCTCTCTGAGAATGTACTAACTTTACTAGTTCTTTTGTGGAGTGTTTAGTCACTTTAGTCACTTTAACTGAACTAGTTCTTACTAATAATGTTTTTGTGTTTGATAACACTTTTTTTCTGCAACTTAAAGGTACTGCCATAGGGGCGTCTTTCGCCCCCAATTATGCAAATATTTATCTGATGGAGTGGGAAAAACATTTTGTTGTTTCTGAGCAAATGAACCCTTTTTTTCATCATTTGGCGTTTTATGTGCACTTTATTGATGATATATTGCTCATTTGGAGTGGTAATACTTGCACACTGGACAAGTTTATTCTTTATTTAGAATCAACAAATCAGAAATTGACTTTCACTAGGAAGGTGGAAGATTCTGAAATTCAATTTTTGGATCCCAGTATTAGTAAGAATGAACAAAATGGGTTGGAAACAAAATTATTTACAAAAGAAACAGCTAGAAATTCCCTATTGCTGTATAGTAGTTGTCATCCTAGACACATTCCAGATAATATACCTAAGGGGCAAATGATGTGTTTAAAAAGAAATACTTCCTCACATGAGCAATACACTTCAGATGTTAAATTACTTATGGATAAGTTTGAATGAAGGGGGTATAATAGAACATTACTTGAAAAGACTGAGAATTTAGTTAGTCATGTGGAGAGGGACACTTTATTTCAAAAGAAAAGTAATAATGTTCAGCAGTGCCAATATAATCATAAAGATTTTACTCAAATTAATTTCGTTTCAGATTATACACCACAGAGCTCAGTCATTTCAGACATAGGTGCTGGAACGGGGGGGCCACTAGGGCCATGGCCCTACCACTTTCATAAGTGGCCTTATCACTTTTTGCTATCATGGTAATATATTTAATAGGGGAAAATTTACCCCTTACGTCCTTGGCCCTACCACTTTTCAAACTGTTCCGGCACTACTGATTTCAGATATCCTTTTGAAACATTGGAATATTTTAACATTGGAACCTAGATTGGCCAAACATGTGGCAGTTCCCCCTAGGATGATTTACAGAAGAGACAAGAACATTGCGGACATGGTTACCAGCAGTTACTTTGAACTATCGAAGAATCAAAAGCAGGCGTCATTGCCGAATGGGACTTTTCGTTGTGGTAACTGTATTTTTTGTCAGTATTTGAATACAGGTTCGGTGTTTCAACACCCCATTACAAACAAGGAATATTTCAATCGTGACTTTATTAGTTGCTCTACCGCAAATGTGGTATATTTAGCACAGTGTTCTTGCAAAGATTTTTATGTTGGGAAAACTCAACGGGTTTTTAAAAATAGAATAGCAGAACATATACGTAGTATTGCCAATAAGGATATCACTAATGCGTTAGCTTTACATGTAGTACAAAAATGCAGTAGACATTTGTTTAAATTTCAGGGCCTTGAAAAGGTTAATTGTTGCATTTTGATCTTTTTTGTGCTTTATTATACAGTGTTGTTAACTAAGGCATTGAATGGTGTAATGTTAAGCAATTGGTGACCTGTATTGCCTGTGCTTTGCATTGATTGCTCTGATAGAATTTTAGTGTGCTTAATTTATTGTAGTGATTATTGTGTTAATTGAATCACAGACTATTTATACAGTGTGTGCTTTTTTGTGAGCCAACATCACATTGAAAAAGCGTCTTTGGGACGTGAAACGTGCGTTTGTGGCTTTTAAATTGCTGCTTGCTTCAGCTACTTTATTAAAGCTGTTTTATCTTACTCCTAACGTTGGATTTGAATTTGTGTCGATTACTGGGCAGCCGTTCTGTGTGCTTCTATCGTTAATATACATGTTTTTTTTTTTCATGTGTATTCAGTGTCAGGGTCTTTTTATAATCACTTTAATAAACATTTTACATTTTATACAAGCAGTTTATTTTTGGTTTAACTGCATATTGAGTTTCCCTTTCATTTGTGCTTGGTGCAACTTAGGTATGTGCTCACAGTAATTTAGAAGTATTCGCAGACAGATGCCAAGAACAAGATGCAAAGTTAATCTTATTTAGACTATACCAATCTGACAGTTCCAATGCATCTGAGGATGCCATTTGCTTTCTGTGCTGCCCTTTCAGATTGCTTGCTTGTCCTAGGATCATCTGTAGTGACCACGCCAAGATCCCTCTCCACCTATGTTACTTCAAGTTTGTGTCCTAGCAGCATGTATTCCTTCCTGAGTTTTTTTTTTACCCAGATGCATGACCTTGCATTTTTTGGCACTGAACTTCAATTGCCAGTTTTTGAACCATCCTTCTAGCCAATTCAGATCCTTTCCATCTTCTAGACTCCCTCTTGGGTGTCCACCCAGTTGCAGAGTTTTGTATCGTCCACAAACAGGCATACTTTCCCATCCAGTGCATCAGCAATGTTGCTGATGAAAATGTTGAAGAGGATGGGGCCTAATACTGACCACTGTAGCACTCCACTGGTCACCTTACCCTCCTCTGACTGAGCACCATTAACTAAGACCCTCTGTGTCCTATCCTTGAGCCAGTTTGCAATCCAGTTGACTGGCTTCTAAGTCATGTATTCTCTAGCTTATTCATAAGCCTTCTATGGGGTACAGTGTCAAAGGCCTTGCTGAAGTCTAGGTACACCACATCCACTGCCCCTCCCTGATCCACTGTTCTGGTCACCTAGTCAAAGAATTCTATCATGTTTGTTAGGCATGATTTTCCTGCCATAAATACGTGTTGCTTGGGGTCAAGCTTTCTGGATTCTTTTAGATGATCCACTATTCTGTCTTTCAGCAGGGTTTCCATAAGTTTGCCTACCACTGAGGTCAGACTGACTGGGCAGCAGTTCCCAGGCTCTTCCCTGCTTCCACTTTTATGTAAGTGTACCACCACGGCCTTTTTCCAGTCTAGTGGTATTGTGCCACTTTCCAGTGACTAATTAAAAAGGTCAGTGAGCGATGCTGCAGTTTCTTCCCGTGACACCTTTAGAATCCTAGGGTGAATTACACCAGTTCCTACTGCTTTATCTACTTTTAGTTCGCTAAGCTCTTCTAGGACTCCTTCTCTTGAGAAGCGGAAGTCGTCTGCTGTTCTACAGTTGCACACTGCCTTTCCCATAGTAGGGCCGCTGCCTTGGTCTTCAATGATGAAGACTGAGCTAATTCTGTAAAATAATCATGTGGGTTTTGCTTTCTTCTTTAATAGCAAAGCTCCAAGGAAAACATTATAGCATTGTATTTGCACTGCTACATGCTGATCAGCATTTTTTGCTGTCTTGTTGAACTTGAAACACACAAGGCTTAGAAGTACACATAAGCAGCCACATTACTGCAATAATCTCTTATTAGCCATCATTATATAGAGAATAATACATAGGTGGGTATGTGGGAGGTTTATAAAACATCACACATTGAGGGTGTATATAAAATTCTGGATTACACCCATCCTCCCATGTATTATTTTTTACGGCTGGTGGGCAGAGCTTCACAGACATATTGCTGCCATTCTTTGTAGGAGCACTGTGGAAGTATGTGTCCAGACCACTGTCTGGCATGCTTCCACAATGCTCTGTTACAGTTCTACTCATTGTGTTTCAGTGGTCTTTCACCTCCACTGGCCACATGAACACCCCCCCCCCTCGTGGGGCACTACTTTTTCTTCTGCAACTGCTGAAGTGATGGTCGCTGTACCCAAGATGGCCACTGATTCAAACAGTGTATGCATGAGTATCACACATGCACAGTTCTGTCATTGCCACCATCTTGGGTACAGCAGACTCTGGCATGGTGAGAGCTCCGAGTATTGTTTTGCTCACTCTTGCCATTCTGAAGAGCCTATTGGCTCTGACCAGAGTTTTTCATAATTGCTGGCCCCAATAACTGAATAAAGCTGTCACCTATCATCGGGGAGCCATCCAGTTGGTTTACTTTGGTTGAGAGGAGGACAGTGTCCAATGGAGTATGAAGGGATGTGAGGTCTGGTACCTGCCTGCCGAGGGAAAGTGTGTGAGTGAGTGAGTGAGGATAAGAGAGGCAGACCTTGCCTACCACCTGCTGAGATCATGACACTCTCTTTGACTGCAGAGTGTCTGACAGTTCTTGATTACACATGGCCAGTTATAGCAGATAATTACAAAACGGGTATTACTTGGTATGTTTAAGGCAGAAGTAGGCCATTGGCCCATCAAGATTGCTTCCCCCGCCCTATGTGGGGTGAATCAAGCCCCACTACCAGCAATAACTTGTCCAGTTAAATTTTTAATGTATTGAAATCTCTGATGTTAACAAGATATTGTGTCAGAATGTTCCATAATTTGCTTGCCCTGACAGTAAAATAATATTTCCTTGCATCAGTAAATACCCTAGGGATACTAAGCTGTCTATTATGTCATCTTAAGACTATTAGGTTTGATAGCCATATTTAGATTGCATTCCCTAGCTAATTCAGTATACCGCAGGATATTGAATAACATTAAAATATCACCCCATCTCTATGTAATTGTAGATCATACAGATTGAGTGCAACCAGTCTGCCTTGATAGGGGAGTTTACTAACTCTAGTTACCATTTTTGTTGCCCTCCTCTGTACGGACTCCAGGGTCTTAATGTCCTTTTCTAGATATGGGGCCCAGAATGATGTTGCATAGTCTAGATATGGTCGTATGTAGGCATTATATAAGGGCATAATGCATGTCTCATTTCGATTAATAAATGCCTTCTTTACCATTCTAATAATTCTATTAGTTGTAAGAGCGATCTTTCTGCATTGTTCTCCCTGAGTAGGATCCTTATTTATTATTATACCCAAATTGGTGTCAGAATTAACTGTTTTAATTATGCTACTGTTTAACACATAGCTGGTAAGGGGATTTCTTTTACCAAAATGAGCAACAGAACATTTATCAATACTGAATTCCATCTTATTGATGTTAGCCCAACGCTCAATCTGCTGCACACCTGTGATAAAAAAAAATGATGTTTGTGACAGAGTCCACTTCAGAGCAAAACTTGGTATCATCGGCGAATTTACTGATTTTGCACTGAATACCCTCTTGTAGGTCACTTATGAAGATACCAAACAGAGTGGGGCCCAAGACTGAGCCCTGGGGGACTCCGCTGGTAACCCTGATTTTTTTTTTGACAAAACGTCAGACACTCTTACTTGTTGAACCTTGTTTGAAAGATACTGTTCAACCCATTTGGTGGTATAATGGTTAAATCCTGATTTCAGCATTTTGCTGATAACTAAATCATGGGCAACAATATCAAATGCCTTCTTAAAGTCTAACAGAATCACATCCACAGATGTACCTTTATCAATACTATTGCTAACATTCTCGTAGAAAGATAGGTTGGTTGTGCATGATATTCCCATTACAAAACCATGTTAAGCCTTATCCCTGAGACCCTTCTCAGACATTTCACCGTCCAATCTGTTTTTGAGTAATTTTTCCATAGTTTTGCACACCACCAAGGTAAGACTAATTGGTCGATAATTACTTGCTGTATTCCTATTACCATTTTTATAAATGGGCACAACAGTAGCCTTTTTCCAATCTGTGGGTACATTAACGGAGCTATAAGACTTATTAGTAGGGCGGTATAGTCAAATCATCAGGTGTTTCCTTAATAAATCTTGTGCTGATTTTTGTCAGACCCCAGAGAAGTTTTGTTTTTTAGATCTTTGAGAACTTTATTATCCTCTGCCTCAGCAACTGGGTCATACTGTATGTGTGCACATTAGACTGGGGTGGCAAGCGGATCAGCTGTTGAAAAAACAGAATCAAAGAATCTATTAAAGGCATTAGCAATGTCTTTATTATCTCTAAGTTTAGTGTTATTTTCAGAAAAAGGCACCAGGATGTTATCTATTTTTTATTCCTCTCTTCTCTTATGGTCTTTTTGGTTTTTATTAATTCAGTCTTATATAAAGCCTTACTTAGTTCACTTGTAATTGTTTTCATTTTCTTGAATGCCTTTTCCTTCCTTTTGATTTGTCTTCTTCATCTATAAATTAACCAAGGTGGAATCTTACCCATACAATTCCTAACTCGCCTAAGAGGGATGTATGTGGATTCTAAGTCTTTAATGATCGTTTTCAGAATTTCCCAACATTGTTCTGCTGTATGGTTTCCCATAATTAAATTCCAGTCATATGACCGCAAAACCCTTTTTTATATTTGTATAACTGCCTTTAGAATAATTAAACTGGAAGCTGGAAGATGTAGGATTAGATCTGGGCTTACTAATGGCAAAGGTTATACAGTTACGGTCATAGTTTACTAATGGAGCTATGGTGGACAAGTTAGTTATTTCAGTTACCATATTGGTAAGGGCAATATCAAATATATTACTGCCCCTGGCTGGCTCCATAACCAATTGCTCCAACCCAGCCTTTATGGTGGAATCTAATGTAACCCCCGGCCACTTTTTAAGATAGTTAGCACCCCCCGCCCCATTAAAATCTGGAACACTGATACCCACATACTGGCATATCATTTTACTTTACAAAAGGTTGGTATCACCCTTGGCGTTAGGATGTATACTAGGCTCATTTTCTAAAGGAAGAGAGGGGTGTGGGTACAAGAATAAAACAACATGAACCTTGTGTAAAAATCATAACCCAGGTCCTGGGTGGAGGCTGCTAGGCATATGCTAGAACGAACCTGCTAAGGGGATCCCAGTAAATCCAAACAACCAGAAGCAATAATCAGAATGTCCAAAACAGTAACTGGGATTGTACAGTATGGCTTTATTCAACAGATGGAAATTTAAAGCAGAAGTGGACCCCCAAGAGTCGGTCTAGGCAGTACAGGTACATTTCACAAACTCCCCTTGCATGCAGTACAGTTCATGAACACACACACACAAAAAAAATCTTCCTCCCATTTCCCAAGTGGTGCATCTAGTGGACACCTGGTCACGCACATGAATATTTTCCTCCCACGAGTGCACATATTGTGAAACTAAGCCACACACTCAGAACTCTTCTTCGAACATAGGTGCAATTATGTGAAACTCAACCATACACCTTAACCTGCAGCACGGGGCCGGGCCCGGTGGCACTGAGGGTTGAGGTGATGCATACCACACCTCATGCTGCACCGGTGACCCGGGTTCAGGAACGAGCTGGGGCGCCGGGGGTCGGCAGGTGCGGGTGAGGATTGGGTGCCTGTTGGGCTGCTCTCCTCCCCAGGGAGGAGGTCGGGGATAGCCTGGCATGCCATCGGCTCTGGGTGGAGACTGGGGGGTGCTGCAGCATGCTCGGCAGCATGTAATCTGCGCACCCTGACACAGGCAAGGGTTGCCGTGTATGCCTTGCATCGGGAATGTGTACATGCATGAGAGGGGGAGGATCTCCAGAACAAGGAAATGCCTGATCTGGGGGGTAGGCAACGGGCACATGCCCCCATGCCCAAGGCCGAGTCCATCCTGCCTGGCCTTCCAGGTTCCTCCATTCGGGTCTTCTCCCACGTCAGAGTCTGTCTGAATGAGTGCCCAAAGAGGAAGGGCGGCCCCACTCCAGAGGGGTTAAGCTGAAGATGCCGATGGTGGACGGAGGAGGAGGAAGAGAGGAGGCACAGGTAGGTGAACTTCAGGCAGGGCAGGAACAGGCAGGATACCTGAGAGGGGCCCCCCCAGACCATGACCGGAGGGAAAAAGAGTATTAAAAAACAAACAAACAAAAAAAAAAACTTGCAGCACAGACACTTGCTCAGGTAAAACTGGTGCCCTTTATGAACCAGGAAGCCCTGCCTTGTAAGCACTCAGATAGCATTCCTCCCACCCTTTACCCCAACTGATAGTCTCAGCCATTCTTCAGGGTTACACCACTGAAACCCCATTTCCCACTGAAATGCTAGAGGTCCCACACTTTCCATATCCATCACTTACTGGGGTGACCAAAGAATAAACTGCACTCTCCTTGGTGAACTAGGGGCACTGACAGGTATGATCCAGCCTTATCTATGGGCACACACACCCCATACTATGATTCCGCTACATATGTGGAGATTTTGTCTCCCAGAACAGTACTCACAAACTGGTTGTCCAATCAGCTGGGCATGGAACATTCCACACTCCTCTTGGGTGTGATGAGAAGTTATCCACCACCACCCTCTGATTCCTGCCTTGAAGGCAGGACTAAAACCAGCTCAGAATTGTGCCAGTGAGTCCCATGTATTCCCTGAGATGGTCCAAAATCAGCCCAGGGTGAACGATGTCAAATGGTGAGAAGAGATCTAGGAGTATGGGAATTGATCTCTTTCCTCTATCCCTTGCCATGAGTAGATCATTTTGCACCTTGACCAAAGTGGTTTCTGTACTGAACCTTGGTCGAAACCTCAACTGGAGAGGCTCATAGATACTGAAGGTCTCAAGGTAAGCACCAAGCTGCAATGCAACCACCTTCTCAATAACCTTCCCTAAGAACAGAAGGCTAGAGACAGGTCTGTAATTTACCAGGACATCTGGGTCCAATGTCAGTTTTTTCAAAAGGGGTCTCACCAGCGCACTTTTTAATTCATCCAGAAAGACCCCCTCCAACAAAGAACATCCAACAATCATTGTGAATACTGGACCCAGCTGTTCCATACAACCTACTAGGAGCTATACGGGCCTGGGTCCAGTTTACAGCAGGTAGATCACAGCTCTGAGATCCCCCGATGACCTTCTCCATCATCACTGGCTGAAACTCAATCCATGGCCACTGACAGCCAGCATGAAATCCCTTCTTCCCACTGCTAGATGGTGACTGTCCAGAAAATGAGATCCCAGCCCTAATGGAGGACACGCTGTCCAAGAAAAAATGAGCAAACTCCTTGCATTGTAAAAATGACACACTTTTTACAGGCTCAAGACAAGCTGGGTGTAGAAGCCTGTCTAAAGCCAGAAAAAGTTGAGCTGGTTGATTTTTCCCGGCTGCAATCTCTCTGGACAGGAATTCTGCCTTTCTACGAGAGATTGCCCTTTGATACTCACCATAGTGAGCAATCAACGCCAGTTTGCCCATCTCATCTCTGGACCTCCTCCAATGCTTTTATAACCTCCATCCCATAGCCTTCATCAGTCTTAACTCACTATCAAACCATGGTGAGCCAAGACATGAATGCAAGTGATGGGCAAGGGCTGGAGTTATCAGGTCAAAGGCCATGGTGACTGCCTTATTATAGGCTGACAGTACCTCCCCCCGTTTCCACAGTACAATCCCCTCATATACTGGAGGTGTCAAGTATCGCCAAAAGACCATTGTCACATTCAGCAAAATCACAGTAGCTATGTGGGTGGGTATAAACTCAGTAAGTGCACCTCACGTGCCGACAAGGAAATGCTGCAGCCTCAAATAGGCTTTTATTGGCAATCCAGTAGATTCAGCATAGGGAGCAAATACAAGTCTAGTACCCCTGTCACCTAAGATCCAGATTGTTTGTGCAGGGTGGGCAGTATCAAATTCTGCATACACCTGTGGTTGGGCCCTAGTAATCATTATTGAGGTGAGGGCCGGAATGTCCCGCCCTCCAAGGTAGTGGTCCCCAGTAGAAGTGCCACCTGATCCCTCCCTTCCCCTCAGTGGCATATAACCTGCCAAACATTTCACTACCCACCCCTGCACTGTGCAGCACACTGGGTCTAAATGTTCAACGGGTCTTGTCTTGGTAGCCATTCCCTGCACTAACTCAGCCGCCTGTTTAATGCTAATATCATATGTGACAGTTAAACATGCATTATCTATTTAGTCCTGCAATTAATCATTCCAGCTTACTGCCTACACCATTCACCATCACCCTCCTTTCTTCCATACAGTTCCATAAGGCAGTCATGGGGGAGGTCCAGCTTGATAATCCCACCAAGGCAGTTTTCTGCTCCCACAACTGGCTCCACCATCAAGTAAAAGTTCAACCATTAAGAACATGCAACTGTTAGCGGGGGGGGGGGGGTAAATGCAGTCTTTACTTCCACATGCAGGGCTGTATGCAAAACCATGTTAGGGCCTTTTAGCAAACCCTGTTGTTTGCCACTTAGTCGCTAGTCTTTAAACCTACAAGTTGTTAATCAGAACTGCACAGTTACATGTGTTACAACCTCAGGTTCAATGGTGTCATCAGTTTGTTAAACCACCACCTCAACAACTATTCCTTTGTGGTACACCTTCATTCCATAGTGTCCTCCATTTGTTTCAATGAACCTTCCAACCTGGCAATTCCTTTGCTTTTGCAGAAGTCTAAGGCCTCCTGCATAGTATGGAACTTGTGTGTTCCCCTATTATGCCTGATCAACAAAATGGCAGGGTACACTATGCTACACTGCACCCCTGCCTTTCATAGCCATTCCTTCACCAGGTTAAACCTCTTAGGGCCTTCCACAATCTCAGTTGGGGAGTTATGAAATATTGAGATCATGGTTCCATCCCATTTTAAGTCGTTTTTTTCTCGAGCTCACCTCATCAACATTGCTTTATACTGGAACCATAGCAGCCTAGCTAAAATCACCCTCATCTCCCTCCAGTTACTGGGGGTTGCAGAGTGCAGTGGGCCTATTCAAACTCAATCAGCCCCTTGCAGTCCATTTATATTTGAGGCAGGACTACTTGTAGAAATTTTACTGTCTGTCCCGCCTTTTCTGTGAGGCCTGTAATCCTTTTTTTTTAAATTATATTTTTATTTATTTTCACATTTTTCAATATGGAACTTGTTATGGAAAAAACAGTAAGATCATAGATGAGATGCACAAGTCCATATCAGTGAAGGAAAACAAGAATCAGCAAAGAAGAACTTGATATGATACAGAAACTTTTATACAAGAAACTCTTTCTGTTAAATTAAGTTTATATCCGCTATACTGAGAAAGCGAAAACAAAATTAGATATTTCCACTCCGTGTGTGACCCAACAAAAACATTTTTCTAACAAAGCAAATCTCTGAGCCTTTCTATTAAAAATTTTCAGTGCTCAGCGCCAGCCCGGTGGCGCTGAGGCACTTGACACCACACCTTTCACTACCTGGCGACCGAGTTTGAGAGCGGACTCAGGCTGCTGGGGTCAGCAGAGGGATGGAGGATTGAGCATCCCAGCAGATGCTCTCCTCCTCCCGGGGTGGAGTTACTGGGGGTGCCCAGCCCAGGGCACCCGACACTCTGGGGCCTTTGGAAGCACGGGCTTTGGGGCACCGGCCAGTGTTCATTCGGTAGCCAGGAGGGAGGGGAGGACTGTGGATGCTGGCAATGGTGCGCCAGCACACTGTTGACTAGGACTTACGTCCTTCACATCAGCATCCTCAGGGGCCTAAAGGGGGGGAAAACCAGGGGAAAAAAATGTATACATCCTGGCTCCCCGAGTAGATGAAACCAAGGTGGGGGTGCCATGAGGATGCCCAGAAAGACTAAGTAGGAGGGGGTACGAGGCCCCCCTGAAAGCCGTGGGAGCCAGGCAGGTAAAAATAATATATATATATATATATTTTCAGTGCTCAAGAAAATGTAAGTCAATATTTCATTATAAAGTTTGGCATGCAAGAAGACAAATAATACATTATGATTTAGCAAGGTACATTTTATTTTCCAAATACCAGATACTGAAAGTCCCAAAATACAATTTATTTATGCAACTTTTGGAAACTCTGTTACACTCCTGTCACATTCTCTACTTTAACTTTAGCAGTGACACAATGCAAAAAGCTCTAGCACTCACCACCTGTAAAATAAAAATGAACACTTGGCTTAAGACATAAAAACCTTTTACTGGAAGCAGTAAAACTGTGCGCCTGACACGTTTCGGATAGCAAGCCCTTTCTCAAAGGCTAATGCAGAGATAAAAATGCACCATTTAAATAGAAAACAGTTGATGACATAATCATGGTGTCACATTCCAAAATTCAAATTCATTGGCTAAAGTGCATACAAACAATTAAAAGATATCTTAAGTACAAAAACATGCAAAACATAGTTACTATATACAACTACATTCCATGTTATCAAAAGGGTGATAAAGAAGAAGCAAAAAAAAGGGAAAAATTAAAACAAAAAAGAGAGAGAGAAGGGGGGAGAGAGGAGCTACTAAAACAGGAAAAGAAAACAAGGGAAGAGGGTTATAGATAAAATCATAATATTACAGAACTATGGATCCATTAAAGAATACTGGTATACAGAAAAGTCCAATGTTTTTCCAAAAAAGGTTTAATATCAAAGCCAGAATTCAGACCTGGGTATTTGGTAGCTCCCAAATTGATGATCCAAAATGCCTCTCTTTTTATCAGATCATCAGAATTTCCACCTCTGGGATGTGGGCACACCTTATCTATCACCACAAACTGGAAACCATGTGTCAGGTCTCTACTGTCTGACCTTTTCAATACCTCCCTGGACATGGGATATATATCACAGGACTGAAGACTGGCCCATGTGGTGCCCATCCACAAAAGTGGTCCAAAGGATGAACCAGGAAACTATGGACCAGTGAGCCTCACATCGATCGTGGGAAAGCTCATGGAGATCATACTAAAAGAGAGGCTAGTGAGCTTCTTGGAGGAAAACAGTCTCCAGGATGGTCAACGGCATGGATTGGATTTATAGTGGGCAGATCCTGCCAGACAAATCTTGTAGAGCACTATGACTGGGTGATGCAGAAACGGGATAAGGGCCATGCAGTGGATGTTCTGTATTTGGACTTCAGCAAGGCCTTTGATTCAGTGCCGCATGGGAGGTTGGGGGAGGGAACTGGAATATGTGGGTATGGGACCAGAAATGGTGAAATGGATCAAACACTGGCTAAAGGGAAGGCAGCAAAGGGTGGTGGTGTTGGTGGGGCCTCTCATCACCGAGAGCAGTGACAAGCAGAGTACCACATGGATCGGTACTGGGACCGGTGCTGTTTGGAATTTTTATTGCAAATATCTCACACGAGATCCGGAGCAAGATCAGTCTGTTCACCGATGATACCAAGATGGGAGCTGTGGATGATGAAGCAGAGGGGTGGAAGGGGTTGCAGGAGTACTTGACTAAGCTGCAGGAGTGGGCAGAAACATGGCAGTTGGGGTTCAATGACAAGAAGTGCAAGGTTCTGTACTTCGGAGCCAGTAACCAGGGGAGGGATTATCACTTCAATGGCGTACAGTTGGGGAGAGCCACAGAGGAGAAGGACCTAAGAGTGATCATTACAGGGAGCATGAACAACTCTGCTCAGTGCAGGAAGGCAGCAGCAAAATCCAACAAAATGCTGGGGTGTATTGTAAGAGGGATCTCCTTCAGAAGGAGATCCTTCTACATGTATAGGCGATTGGTCAGGCCCCACCTGGAGTACTGCGTGCAGTACTGGCACCCATTTCTGAAGAAGGACATCAGATTGTTGGAGGAAGTGCAGTGAAGAGCCACAAAGATGATCCAGGGATTGGAGAGCAAGCCCTACAAAGATAAGCTGGGAGAGCTGAATATGTATTCACTGGAGGAGAGGAGGGATACAATCAAGATCTTTAAGTATCTGAAGGGGATAAACAAGACCAACACGGAAGGGACTTTTCAGATGAGAAGGGAGAGAGACATGAGAGGGCACAGACTGAGATTGGAGGGGGGAAGATTCAAGAGGGAGATGAGGAGACATTTTTTCACAGAAAGAGTGGTGGACAAATGGAACACCTTACCAGATGAGTTAGTGTCCTGTAAGATGTTGGACAGTTTCAAGAGGGGTTGGGACAGGGTAAGGAGAAGGGATACTGGGAAGGGGGCGGAGGGCAGCCGCAAGATGAGGGGCTAGCCTCACACTCGTGCAGACTCGATAAACCATGAGGCCTGTTTCTGCTGGCAATTTCGTATGTTCATATTGTTTATGACATGTACAGCAGTGGCACAGGTAATATCTTGTTTCTCTATAGCATGCAAGTGCTCCACCAAATGAATTTTAAAACTATGTGTAGTCTTCCCGATATAGAAGGAGCCACAGTGACAAGTGGCAAGGTAAATGACTCCTGAACTTTCACAAGTAGTTAACTGGCGTATCTGGTATTTCTCTTTTGTGTTTACACTACCAAATTCTTTGCCAATCTCTACATGCGGGCAATACAAACATCTACGGCAGTGATTGCAGCCTACAGCGCCTCGCGTAAGCCATGCTTCTTTCTGTGGTTCCCTGTAATGGCTATGTGTTACCATACCACCCATATTATTTTTATTTATTGGGAACTCAGAATTACAAATCTTTGAGCGAAGAGCTGGTGTACAAAGGATCCTTGGCAACACTTAAGGAGATACACTTTGTTGCACCAGCATTATTACAGCAGACAAATTGACACTGGGGTTGTACTACTAACACAGAAAGGAGCAGCAAATTTATTTATTTAGTTTTTGTTGACTGGGTAAGTGCACTAGACAAATCCTGCCTATTTTCAGGCACAACCCGGGGAAGGGGGATACAGATGAATTCCAACTGACCTTAAACCAGATCTGTTGGTGGTATTTTTAGTGAATGAGGGAAATTTGGCCAGGACATTGGGGAAATTCCCCAACTCTTGCTGCACATGGCGCAGATGCATTGCAGTAGTTGCATGGAACTCAGTGTGCCTTCGGATGTGGAAGGGGAAGGTCGAACTATGGAACAGCTGCAAGAGGTGGAAGAATTACGAGCTACACCCGCTATGGAGTCTAATTTTGTGGGGGCAGCTTCTCTACCTACGGAACCCTCTACATCACAGGAGCAACTTATGGATGTCACAGATCCAGAGGAAGAGACCCTTTGACGGGATTTAGATTCTAAAAAGCAACAATTGTTGGATTTAATCACAGCGGCTGAACAAGAATTTCTGGCTAGTAAGCTATCGTTGGAGGAACGAAAACGAAAACGGTCAGGGTTAAGTCCGCTACCTGGAGGAAGTAAACGGCTACCTTTGGAGCCTGATATGACTCAATCTTCCCTTTGTTCGGAGTTGACTACAGTGGTGGGTCAGGAACAGATTGATGACGTCACATCGGAGACGACTAGCCCGGATACTGAATGGACCCCCGGGCTGGCGCTGCAAAATGCCGGATGGATTCAGGAAGGAGATAGATGGATTCCAGACCTGATTACACCACTACCAGAATCTCTAGCACCAGTGGTAGATTCTACCCCGACTGTTCTGGATGGGAGTTTTCCGCCGATGGTTGTGCAAGTTGCACCAGAGGTTCCCGTGGCGGCTGCAATAGTGTCTCCAGCCCCTCAGAGTATGGTGAAAGGACAAGGATTTGAAGGCCCCCAGGGGTCTAGTGTGTTGACCGAATCAGTTTCTACCGTCATGCCGGTTGCTGACCAAGGTAAGGATGTTTTGACCTCTATGGGGCATGGAACTGCTGGCTTGGAGAGAGCTTCTACAAGCAAGGAGCCACCTAAAACATTTGCAGGTTTATTTCATAAGCCTGCAGAAGCGGCAAAGAGATGTTTTTTAGTTTGTCTCAAGTATACAGGGACTGCGCCCATAGTCCCGGATAGGATCTGGGTGGGTAAAACATTGATTAAGGATTCTATGGGCTTTGCACCTTCTGAGGTGTATGCATTCATACATGCTCCTGGAGATCGTATATATGATCTGAGCTTTTGTACTATGCAGTTGCAGGACAAATTTTGGAAATTGTATTATACTCTCAAGGATTTTGGTGCTTGGCATGACTTTATAGCTATTCCGGTTACGAAACCGACTATCAAAACTGTTGCTGTCTTATTTTGGAATGAGGGGGTCTGTATTAATGATATTATGTTTTGGCTAGAAAAAAAATGTAGTGTCATGGAACAGCCTAAACCTATTATAGATGAGAATGGTTTTTGGAATGGGGGTTGGTTATTCAGGGTTCAATTGAATCAAACAGAGGTTGGGATTTCGCATTTACCCAGTTCCTTTTTTTTAGGTCAGGATCGAGGGGTCCTATTTTATGCCGGGCAACCCAAAAGTTGTTATAGATGTGGGGCATTGGATCACCTCAATATTGATTGTGATCAGATTAGATGTTTCCATTGTGGGATGCTGGGTCATACTGCTCCTCAGTGTACTGCCCGCCCTTTTTGTAATTTATGTGGGGAAGAAGAACATTCCTTTCAAGATTGCCCCTGGGCTGCTCACAATTTGGAGGGGGAATCAGATCATGATTATTTCCTCAATAAAGCTAAACAATGTTTTGATCCTGTTAGTGAGCAGACTCATGAGGGTCCCTTTCCAGGCCGTGGTAGAGAACATGGCCGTACCTCAGGACCTGGGTTTTGGTGTAGCCGTCCCTTCCTTTCTGTTTCAAATGTGGTTTTAGACACCATAGGGACACTTCCCTCACACCCTTCTAGGACGCAAGAACAGTTACAAACAAAATCAGCGGATTCTGTGACCCCTTTTGTTACTCCACACGGTTCTCCTGTACGTACAGTGTCATTAGATGATTTTAGGGTGAACCAACAAGCAGACACCCCAGTTCTGCCTCCTTCAGGAACTTCGGATGATGCACAGATTACTGCTGTGGCTTCTCCTTTGGTTGATATGAGGAATGAACCGGGTATCTCTGCAACTGAAGATGGTTTTGTGATTCCTCTACAGTCACGATCTCAGTCACAGACTAAGGAAGTGACTCCTCTTTCTCCCTTACCCCTATCGAATCGGTTCTCAGTTTTTTCTTGGGGTGAGCAGGTGGATTCCGACTTGCCTATGACGGGCATTGACCCGGACCCCTTTCCCCCTCTCGTTTCTAGCTCTGCCACGTCAAAAAAAAGTCAACCTAAAACTTTACAAAAAAGGGTGACCAGGTCTAGTGGTAAACTAGTAGCTATTCCTCACTAATCCGTTTGGTTTAAGGGTTGCCAGTCTAAATGTGAATAGTGTGTTATCCAGGAAAAAGCATCTCGTTACTTTTGGGATTCTTCAACAACTACCTTTTGATGTTTTCTTTTTGCAAGATACTAAAATACATTCTCTTAATGATATCAGTCAAATCACGAAAAAATGGAAAGGAGGTTTATCATTTTGGTCGGCTGGTTTGGATCCTTGTAGTGGGGTAGGTTTTTGTTTCACCTCTGATATTCACTGTTTTCGTCTGGTTGACATTGAACCTGGACGTGCTTTTTTGTTGGACATCAAAATAAAAAATGTATCTTGTAGATTAATTAATATTTATGGTTATCAGTCAAAAGCCCTTAGGATATGATTGTTGAAAAAAATACAACCTTATTTATATACTAGTAGACATATTTTTTTTGCTGGGGATTTTAATATTAATATATTGAAGGACGGTCCCTTACATAAAGTCTATTGTGATAGAGCATTTTTATGGGATTTGATACATCAGGCGGGTTTGAAACAAGTGTCTGCTAAGAAGCTCCAGTTGGCAAACCCACTTATTATAGAGGTAGATTGGCTTCATGTATCGATATGATTTTCATTAAAAAATCATTAGTACAGGGGAATATGTTTTCTATCCCAATTGAATATTCTGATCATATATTGATTGGGGTATATATAGACTCTCCTTCTCAAAGAATGGCAGGACCAGGATATTGGAGGTTGAATTCCTTACTTCTAAAGGACCCTATAGTTGTGTCGTCTTTGTCCGTGATACTTCAAGATAAACTTTCTACTAGGTTTTTGTATGATAATTTGGGGGTATGGTGGGAAGATTTGAAAGGCTGCTTGTGATTTTTTTTAAGGAAGTAGGTAGGGGTCAGCAGTATTCGAAATACTTAAAATATTTACAGTTGAGGGAACAATTGGGTGCATTTCTCACTAAACACCATTTGGGACAGGAAGATGTGTCTCTGGAAATCCAAGAGGTAAAAATTAAGATGGAGTTGTATCAATATAATAGAATGTTGTCTCTACAACAGGAACAAATATTTGGTACCCAAGGGAAATTGGAACAAGGGAATCCCTTTCTTAATTGCCACAAACGGATAGAGAAGAAATTGTTTCATGGCTTAATTACGTCAAAGGGTAGTTATGTTACGGATAATACGGGTATTATGTCAACTATAGAAGACTATATAAAAGTAGTATTTGGGACTTCTGATACAGATGTAGGCTATAGTGACCAAATGTTGAAATCTGCTGCTTTACCCCAGTTGTCTTCTACATCACAGGCCGAGTCAATTTTACCATTTTCTCATTTAGAAATGGATGCGGTTATTAAATCCTTAAAAGGGGATAAGGCACCTGGTTCGGATGGATTGACTGGTGAACTATATAAAATGGTTTGACGCATTATTCCAAAGGACTTTTTAGATGTGTTTAATTACATTTGGAATTAATTTTTTTTACCTTCTTCTATGTATGAAGGATTGATGATTTTTTTGCACAAATCTGGTGGACGGGATGAGATTAGGAATTGGAGACCTATTACCTTATTAAATGTGGACTTTAAAATATTTGCTAAGTTAATAAGTAACAGAATGACGTCGGTGATGGCTCAGCTCATTATTCCCACGCAGTTTTGTTCAGTTCCTGGTCATCTTATAACTGAGGCTTTATTATTATTACGGGAAATATTGGAAAGCAAGACCTCCTTAACAGAGTCAGTAGGTACAGGGTATATAGTAAGTTTGGATCAGGCGAAAGCCTTTGATGGGGTTTCACATTCCTTTCTTTGAAATTGTTTAGCTGCGTATGGGTTTCCGGACTTATTTGTACAAAGGATTAAATTGTGTTATGCTTTGGCATGTGTTAAACCATATGAGAATGGGTGGATCGGAAAGACAATTTTGATGCAGAAAGGAGTAAGACAAGGTTGTCCTTTAAGTCCCATTCTCTATGTCTTTACTTTGGACCCATTACTACGCATACTCCAAAAATCACCGAATATTCATGCTTTAGGTATGGGTGTAAAGTTACATCATAAAGTGATAGCATATGTGGATGACATCTGTTTATTAGTTTATGACAATATTTCTGTTCAGTTGGCTTGTGCTTTGTTACAAGAACTAAGTAAAATTACCAGAGCCCGGTTAAATGTAGCTAAATCTTGTTGTTTGGCTGTCACAGGTTTTAATGATTTGGAGGATTTTGTAGGTGATATTCCAATTTCTAAGGTACCCTGTCCTATTTTAGGTATCTATTTTGGTGGAGAGGATATGGCACGTACAAATTGGGAGCGGATTTTAGACATAGAGCATTCTAAACTTAAGTTTTGGAATCGGTGGAAGCTGTCAAAGAAAAGACGGATTTTTCTATTGAAAACTTTCTTGAAACCTGAATTTTTGTTTATTAGTTCAATCTTTTCCCTGCCGTCTTGTTTAGTTACTTCATTAATGGGTTGTTTCTTTTCTTGTGTATGGGGTAGCAGGTTAAATCCGTTAAAGCGGGATATTTTATATACTTCTATTACATCTGGGGGTTTGAATATGGTACACCCAATGGTATTCTTTTTTACAATTTTTCTTTATAATAATATTGTTCCTTCAGTTAAAGGCCATGTACAGTTATGTAGTAAGTGGGGAAATGTAGCATTAGCGGGAGTATTTATGGAATGGGCGAATGATACCTTTTTGCATAAAAATAAACTTATTCCTCGCCTATCTAACAGATGGGATGGGGTTATAGATACAATAAAGAAATGGGGAGTAAAGTTGAGTGACATAATTCATCTTTCTAGGAAAGCCATTTATGAGCAAATTATTTTGCAGTATTTTAATGTACCAGTATTTACTAACTTTACTCAATTGGAGCAAAAGCAAATTTCTGAACATATCTCAGATTCAAGACTTCCGGCCCGTTTGTGGGATACTGTTTGGTTGGGTTTACATGGTCGAATTAATGTAAAGGGTAATCACAAGCATAAGGCTTTAACAGAATGTCACTGTCCTCGAGAGTCCTGTTTGATGAAAATTGAAACAATGGACCATTTATACTTTCATTGCCCATATATAACAAATTTTTGGGACATAGTCAAAAATAGATGGAAAGAGATAGTTTCTGTTCCACCGGCACCTGATCTAATGTTTTTTGGGATAATTCCACCTTTACCTGTTGGAGTACATTATGGAACATATCGAATTATTTTTGCTCATTTTCTCTACTGGATATGGATAGGTCATTGTAGATTAGTTTTGCAACAACAGGTTATTTCTCCTTGGGAGCTTTTTCATATTATTAATACAGAATTGCATAAATGGAAATTGGAAGAAAGGGAACAGTTTTCTTATCTTTAGTGGACTGCTTTATGGAAAAACCTTGCTTTTGTGGGCCAGTAGACATGAAACCAGTTTAGGAATATGATTTTTCAATTAATGTGGGAAGGGTTTTTTTTTTCTTTTTCCCTTGTATGATGGGTGGTTTGACATGAATTGTTTTTTTTTTTATATTATGTTGTTATTATTTAATGTCCTACTAAGTTATGTATATTTCCTCATGTTTTATCACCATTTCTGAACCTAAAATTTGTTCAGACGGATATATTTGAAATATTTTAGTTATGTTTTGTAATATTCTTTAGTGTGAAGTAACACTGTTTTGTATTGTTTGATTTGTTATTTCAATAAAAAATTCCCCTACTCTTTTCGATAAGTGCCATGGGATCTTTAATGTCCACCTGAACTACCACCAATCCAGGCAGATGGGACCTTGGTTTAACATCTCATCCGAAAGACCACACCTCAGAAGTGCAGCACCCATCTTATACTGCACTACAGTGTCAGTACAGGGATATTAACCCAAGTGCCAGATGTGGGAACCGAACCCACAGCCCTCTGATCTCCCGGCCTAAGAGGCGAGTGTGCTACCTACTGAGCCACTGACACTGACGTACATTTATGGTTTACACAAGTCAAGACATGAATGAAGCAGCTGGTAGCATTGTCAATTTCCCAGTGAAGGTATGCAATGTGCAGCCATCTGACAGAACTTAAGTACAGAGAGACAAGTTGGGGTTTGGCAAGTGCAGGTAGGTGGGGGGAGTGGAAGGGGGGAGGAAGAGCTCAATAAAATGGGTTAGAGGTAGTGTGGGTGCACTGGACAGAGGGGAGGAGTAAGGGGACAAGGGACCGGGCAGGAGGTAGTGTGGGTGAACTGAACAGAGGGCAGGTGGGGGAGGTAGTGAGGGGTACTGGACAAAGGACAAGTGGGGCAAGTTGGTAGGGAGGTGGGAAGGGTGGGGGAGGGAGTAGGTGCAACCCAGCTACAGCAAGTGGGCAGTTGAGTGGTGGGCCGGATACTAGCTCTTCTATATACCATTCGAGGGAAAACTTTAGTGATATCAATCAGGACAGGGTCAACAGTAAGCACAAATCAATGTTTTTTCTAAATGGTTTAAATTTCTTTTGCATGAGCTGAAAAAGAAGTGATGTAATTAAATGTAACTGCATCCTTAGAACTTTTTTCTTTTATGCCCATGAGTGATTCTATAGTTTGTCTGTCAGCAAAATGTTTTCCTTCTTGTATGTTTTTTTTCACTATACCCTTGTTCGGAAAGTCTATGACTAAGATCAGCTGCCCACTTTTCATATTCATCCTCACGGGTACAATTCCTTTTTGTTCTGACAAATTGACCCTTGGGTATATTTTTCACTATATGGTTTGGGTGGCAACTGTCTGCTTTAAGCAGCGTATTACCTGCTGTACTTTTTCTAAAAAGATTGGAACTCTATCCTGTCACTAGCATTCCTGCTCAAAATAATGTCTAGGAAGTCAACACATTGAGAATTATAATTGTAAGTAAACTTCAAGTTTCCTTTAGTGTTATGTAAATAATCAACAAAGAGCGCCAGTTCTTCCGACCCTTCCACAGCAGGATTACATCGTCGATATAATGCTTCCAGCAAAGAATCTTGCTGTGGAAGGTGTTGGTATCAGGATTCAACACAAATCTTTCTTCCCAGTCTCCAACATAGAGATTTGCAATGGGGGGGGGGGGTGCATGTAGCCCCCATTGCAGTACCCTTAATTTGCAAGTACAGTTCTCTGTCAAAGGTAAAAATGTTATTTTTCAGAACAAATTCAAGTTGTTTTACCAAAAAGTCAGTTGGTGGATTTTCAGTATGATTTCATTTGTTCCAGAATTTTGCTGCTGTGTCGAGGGTGCTCTTGTGTGGAACATTAGTATATAGTGCCTCTACATCCATGGCTACAAAGGCAATTTCTGCACCTATTTCCATATTTTCAAAGATGTTAAGGACATGCTAGTGTCCTGGAGGAAAGTCAGTAAAGTGTCCACCCATGGCCTCAAGAAGGCATCTATGTATTGCGACAATGGCTCTAACACAGACCCGATGCCACTAATTATAGGTCTGCCAGGTGGCTTTGTTAAAGTCTTATGAATTTTTGGGAGCATATAAAAAGTCACATGTACTGGGGTACCATATATTAGAAAGCCACATTTTTTTTTGTAATATAACTGCTGGAAAGTACTTCCTTCACAGTTTCATCAACTGCATATTTAAAATCTATGACTAGGTCACGCTGTAATTTCAAGTAGAAACGTGTGTCTGACAATTGTCTTTTGGCCTCAGTAACATAATCAGTTCCATTTTGTAGGACAACACACCCGCCTTTATCTGCTGCTTTAATTATGATATCTGGTTCAGTCTGTAAGTGCTTGAGTGCTTCACATTCTTGTTTAGACAGATTATTAAAAGAAGGCTTTGGTAAGTCATAAAACAAGATGTCCAAATCTTTTTCTACTAATTCTCTGAAAACGTTCACAGCTGGACTATACAGGGGACAAAAATCTGATCTTGCTCTAAATCTCGTGTCTGTTGTGGCTACTTGTATGCATTTATAAAAAAAACAGCTTCAAATTGATATTTCTACAGGCAACATGTAAGTCAACAAACGTCTGGGCCTTGTTTGCAGCAGAAATTGGCAAAAAGCTAAGGCCTTTGCTTAGAACTGGAGTCGCTACTGCATTTAAGACATAATCAGAAAGGTTGATTATCTTGTCATGCGGGTTTTCAGCTAGTTCTGCCCTCTCCTGAATCTGCAAAATTGTCTCCTGCCTCAATTCATTGAGGGAACTGCTTGATAATTCAGATCTTGTCTCCGTGGTAACCACCTCATTTTCCTCTTCCTCCCTCGTCTTCTGCCTTAGTTTGTTTGAAAGAGATTTTTTTGGTCTGCAAATCTTGTGCTGTGATGAGGCTGAAATGGGGGGGTTCTGGGTCCGGGTGGTCCCTTTGAAAAGAATTCTGGTTAGTGGGTGTGTCAATATCAGAGTGTCTTGATCTGCGCTGAAATTAAATGAGACCTGCCTGGTAAGTTTCAAAATCCCTTTCTGTTGGTTTTTCTTCCAGCTGTAGACACAATTAAGTTCATAATCACTTGTCACTTTAAATTTAACTTGTTTATGAAATTTCAAGTCCTGGTCAAGCTTTAAAATAGAGCGTTTCAATCTATTGTTTTCAGCATCAAAGTCAGTGAGATTTCTAAAAATCAGGGACTCCTTTCCTTTAGTTTTCATTCTTCTCTAAGTTTTTGTTCTTTTTCTTTATTGTACTGTATAATAAGTTTGTCAGTTTGAAACTAGCGTCCAACAAAATTGTTTTCCAAGCTCTCATAAATTCAACGTCATCTTAACCGAATGCTGGGCCTTTTAAAAGGCGGACTGAAACATATGCATCCATATTAAGCACATTCCAATATATATGTCTCAGTTGATGGGTTGTTTTGGAAATTTTTGTAAGTGCTATATAAGGATTGTGCTTCAGGAGGTAAATCACACACAGTACCTGTATCTTGTAGGAATAGGTTGGCCAAGTTTGCAGCCTGTAAAAGCTGGTCTATATACTGTAGAGGGTCTCCTGCATTCTATTGTTCTCTCAAGCTGCGTGCTCTTTCCTGAGTACTGGGAAAGTTCAAATCCAGAGTATTTTCTAACAACACTTTTAGTTTGCCAAGTCTGTGTTCTTCTACGAGGTTTTACACAGCATTTTTGACCATATAACCTGTGCCGTGCCTTAGAAACAGTTTTTATACACAGGTGGGAGGCAGCACAAGAACAATGGTGCTACAGAGCATAAAAAAGGTACATAATGCAAAAAGCTCTAGCACTCACCACCTCTAAAATAAAAATGAACACTTGGCTAAAGACATAAAAAACTTTTATTGGAAGTAGTAAAACTGCATGCCTGATGTATTTCGGACAGCAAATCCTTTCTCAAAGGCTAATGCAGAGATAAAAATGCATAATCTAAATAGCAAACAGCTGATGACATAATCATGACGTTACATTCCAAGATTCATACTCACTGGCTAAAGTACATACAAACAATTAAAAGAAACCTTAAGTGCAAAAACATGCAAAACACAGTTACTATATACATCTATATAACAAGTGAACTTCAGCAGTGACAATCAACATTTCTCACACCAAAAGAGTTGGTGATTCAATCTCTTCAGTTTATTTACCAGATTCATCCCCATACCGGCCTCTCAAATAGGTGGTGATCCGCTCTGTCTAAAAGAAAATATGTAACTGTTGCCATTAAATGTTATTTTGACTTCAGCAGGTGCTAAAAGCTGAAACTGAACTCCCAGCTTGTGATTCTCCTGTTGGTAAGATTAAAAAAATGACAGTGGCACTGTTGGGTGGCATCAGAGAAGTATGGATCAACATAAAAATGACATACTTTATATAATAAAGGTGGCCCTGGATGTTAATGAAAATATCAAAGCTACAGAAATTCAGAATACACATAAGGAGCCAGAAGAACTGTGGGTCACCCTGGAAACAGGAAATGGGACAGCCATAAGAACTGGGGTTGTCTACAGGCCCCCAGACCAGAGGGAGGACATAGACACATTACTGTTAGAAGATATACAAAACATGACAGCTAAAGGGAGGTTCTGATAATGGGAGACTTCAACATGCCAGATACAGATTGGTCAATACCAGCAGGAACATCTGCCAGAACTAGACTCATAGTGGATTCCCTGCAGGGGAGGGCCTCAAACAACTGGTACAGCAACCCACAAGAGACAGGGCTATCCTAGATCTAGTACTGACTAACAAAGAAGGGATCACAGATCTCCAGGTAGAAGGTCACCTGGGAGCCAGTGACCATCACATGGTATGGTTCAATTTGGCTACTACATCTAAATCATCCCATTCCAAAGCAAAATATGGGACTTCAGAGGAGCTGACTTTGATAAGATGGCCAACAGAGTTAAGCTAGCCCTGGCAAAAGAAACACAGGTGAGGAGGTACAGGCAAAGTGGGCAAGCATTAAGGATACAATACTTGAAGCAACATCCCATTGTGTTAGACAGAAAGGAAGTGCAAAAGAAGAAGGAAACCACTTTGGTTCTCAAATACAGTAGCAGAAAAGGTCAGAGCCAAAAGGCTGGCCTTCAGGAAATATAAGGGAACACAGCGGGATGAAGATAGGGAGGCATACCAAACTGCCCAAAGGGAAGCAGGTAAGGCAGTAAGGCAGGCAAAGTCCCAAACTGAGGAAACACTAGCACGAACAGTAAAAGAAGGTGACAAGACTTTCTATAGATACATTAGTGAAAGGAGAAAGTCCAGAGGGGGTATTGCTAAGCTTAATGGAGAAAAGGGAGCATGTGAGGAGGAGGACCTGTAAAGGCATCTATCCTAAATAGATACTTTTGCTCAGTATTTACTGAAGAGAAGGTAGGGCAGGGCCCACAGCTCAGCATCATGGACACAGGGGGAGGAGGTGAGCACTACTCCCTTCACAAAAGAAAGGGTCCTACAAGAGCTGCTAAGCTCAGGGTGGATAAGGCAATGGGACCTGATGGCATACATCCCAGGGTACTTAGGAGCTAAAGGAGGAACTAGCAGAGCCATTAGCAGAATTGTTTAGTGAGTCTCTGAGCACAGGAGAGGTCCCAGAAGACTGGAGAAGGGCTCATGTGATCCCACCCACAAGAGTGGTAGCAGGGAGGAGGCGGGAACTACAGACCGGTCAGTCTTACCTCAGTAGTGGGCAAGATTATGGAGGCACTCCTTAAGGAAAGGATAGTGCAACACCTGGAATCCATAGGGGCACAGGATCCAAGACAGCATGGGTTTACAAAAGGAAGGTCCTGTCAAACTAATCTCATAGATTTCTTTGACTGGGTAACCAGAGTGGTGGACCAAGGGGGAGCAGTTGATGTCGCCTACCTTGACTTCAGCAAAGCTTTTGACACTGTTCCACATAGAAGATTGATAAATAAGCTAGGTAGGCTCGGTGGGTCAGAAGTTGGTCAACTGGGTGGCAAACTGGTTGACTGGCAGAAAACAGAGAGTGGTGGTAAATGGTATACAGTCAGAAGAGATGCAAGTCACAAGTGGGTACCTCAGGGATCAGTCCTGGGGCCAGTCCTATTCAACATCTTCATTAGTGACCTTGCAGATGGACTAGAGGGTAAGGCTTGTCTGTTTGCGAGATGACACCAAGATCTGCAACAGAGTAGATGATCCAGATGGGGTGGGCAGAATGAGAAGAGATCTGGATAAACTAGCAGAATGGTCAGAAGAGGGCAACTGGGATTTAATGCAAAGAAGTGCAAAATCATGCACATAGGGAAGAGAAACCCGAAGCCACTTATAGGCTGGGAGGGAGTTCTAGCAGTCACAAAGGAAGAAAGAGACTTGGGCATCATCATCACTGATGACCTAAAATCATCAAGCAGACCTCTAAAGCAGTAGGTAAGGCTAGGGGGGTGTTAGGGTGTATTAGTAGGGGTATCACAAGTCGTAAGAGAGAGGTAATAATCCCTCTGTACAAGACATTGGTCAGGCCCCATCTGGAGTACTG
This sequence comes from Neoceratodus forsteri, assembly GCA_016271365.2. Classification (NCBI taxonomy): domain Eukaryota; kingdom Metazoa; phylum Chordata; order Ceratodontiformes; family Ceratodontidae; genus Neoceratodus; species Neoceratodus forsteri. Next base: position 815,591,351 of record CM028129.1, on the reverse strand, counting down.
CGTGCAGTATTGGAGGCCACACCTTCACAAGGACATTAACCAAATTGAGGCAGTCCAGAGAAGGGCAACCAAAATGGTGCAGGGACTGCATCAGAAGACATATGAGGACAGATTAACGGAGCTCAATATGTATACCCTTGAGCAAAGGAGGGAGAGAGGATATGATCGAGACATTTAAACACCTTAAGGGCATAAACAAGGTGAAAGAGTCTAACATGTTTAAATATAAGAAAAATAGCAGGACAAGAGGACACAGCATGAGATTAGAGGGAGGCCATTATGGGGAATATGAGGAAATTCTTTTTCACAGAAAGGGTGGTGGATGCATGGAATGGCTTACCACAAGAAGTGGTGGCTATGAATACAGTGCAGGGCTTCAAACAGGCATGGGATAGGCATAAGGGAGCAATACTAATGACTATGAATAGATAGGTCACTGACAGAGCAAAGGCCGATGGCACATTTATGAGGTAGAAAAAGAAATGGGCAGACTGGATGGGCCTTGCGGTCCTTATCTGCGCCGTCAACTTCTATGTTTCTATGTTTCTATGTTTCTATATGTAATAATTGTCTTTTAGTCTGGCCAGTCTCGTAATAAGGTCTCTATCTGACATGAATGTAAATGCGATCATGAAGGTAATCTTAATATCAGTATCAATCTCTTGATTCACAACCATCAAGAGAATGATTTCTGGAAAATAATTCCTAGATCTCTTTTTGACAAATAATGCCTTTATTAAAAAGGGAACATTATCCTACGCAGGTCAAAGACCAAAATAAATGGATTTTTACCCATGTCTCTCATATTTTGATACTCTGCATCCAGTGATGAGGAGATCAACTATGCACAGATTGTTATAACGTGACGATTTAAATTTTTCTGGCAGTGGCATAGTTTTTTCCTAATCATATTACCAGTTGTTGCATCCAGGGCTTGCACTTTATTTGAGACCCCAATTACAGTGTCAGTGTTCCTTTTGACCTGACTTGACAGATTACCCAGTTTATCTATTTAGCAATGTGTCATGCTGCACAAAATCTGCCGTGCGACTTAATCGTGTTGTGCAATTTATTTATTTTGATCTGTGGGGGGCTCCACCTACCGGACCCTTCCCACTTAGGATTCTAACTCTGGGGGGTCCAACACAGAGAGTGCACAGGTCCAGGATTTGTGCATAATGCCGTAAGCTATTAAACGTACAACATTATGACCTGGTACGGAACGTAAAGCTTCAAAACTTGTGTCGTATTTTTCTACCCAACCCAAAACCTTTTCCACTGAATACCCTGAACAGTCTATATCATGCTTAGCTACAGGGGAAGTGGACAGGATAACAGAATGAAAAACAGACCACAGAGATGAAGACATTTTGTCTGACTCTGACCTTTTATGCTCACCCACAAAACTTAGAAAAGCTCTCATGTCTCCAGATTCACTAATGTTTTCTACAAATGGCTTCTGTAGCTGTTCTCTAGGTGTCCTCCTGCAGCACATGATTCAAAAGGTGAATGCACTCAAGGGGCAGCCATGAGGCCAGATGAGCTGGGCGTCCTCCCAGCTCTATCCTGACACTCTGCAGCAGTCTCTGGCTTGAACTGTTTCTCCAGTGACCTCACATGCAGATACAAATCATTCATCTGATGATATGAAGCTCTAGACTTTATGCTTCTCAGACATAAGAAAAAGTCTGAAAATTACAACTGTGTGTAAAGAATTCCACAAACAGGTAAGTCAGAGCCTAAGAGCTAGAGGAACAGAGTAGTGTCCTGTCAGCCATCTTGCTCCACGAGGCCTATAGTCCTAATGCTGTGTCTGCAGATTTGAGCTTCTAGGTCAAGCCTCTTGCACTGCAGCTTGCTAATTTCCTGTGCATTAGAAACATAGACTTTGATGGCAGATAATTACCGCTTGGCCCACCTAGTCTGCCCATTTCCCTACCTAATGGATAAGCTACAGATCCTAGTTAACCAACAGCCTACTTCCTCCTACCCCCCACTAGAACTGCTTTATATCTGTCCCATGCATTCTTGAATTAGTCCACTGTTTTTGACTCCACTACCTCTTCAGGAAGGCCATTCCATGTATCCATAACCCTCTCTGGGAAAAAATACTTCCTCACAGTACCTCTGAGGCGTCCCCCCTCTATCTTCAAATTGTGCCCTCTTGTTCTTGCACATCTCTTTTTCAGAAAGATGCTACCCTCAAACTTTGTTGAGTCCCTTGAGGTACTTGAAAGGTTCTATCATGTTCCCCCTCTCTCTCCTTTCCTCGAGGGCATACATATTAAGCTCCTTTAATCTCTCTTTTTATGTCTTCTGGTGCAGACTCTGCACCATTTTAGTTGCCCTCCTCTGGACATTATCATTATTCCGACTTTCTACCTCTTTAACTTTGTCCTTTATTCCTCAGATTTACTCTTTAGCCTTCTCAAACCTTTTATCGATTTCGGTTAGCACAGACTGTAGTTTGCTCATTTTGCCCTTTATTTCCACCAGCTCACCTGACATATTCTGAAAGCACTTATTTAGGACTCAGAGACTGGCCATGATTGATGTCTGCACATGGTCTGCTGCCACCATTTTGGGATAGTATTGTGCAGAATTATCACTCACTTGATTTCTCTTGCAGGGTGATTCTGTCTGGTTTCGGTACTCAAGTGGCTCCTTTATGTTATTTCTGCTACCCAGGTGTTTTAAATGCAGCAAAAACTAATTTATGTGAGTACTTTGATGCAGTTCTGTGGTTCAATGTATGGAGCCTGGAACCTAATTGTCCAGCTTATTCACTTCTCAACAATGTCCCCTAACTTTCTATAATTTCTAAACCCATTGTTGTTATCTGTTCAGACTCCAGAAATCCTTGCACCAGGTATGTGCATGCCAAATTTCAGGTTATTCCACCCCGGGAAGGTCATATTATTAAGTTGAAAATCTAGGGGTTTAACATAAAAAATAATTTGTATCTCTCATAAATGTAATTTTTACATAATATAATTTAATAATATTTATAATAAGCCTTTTAAAGCCATCCTACCTGACCTCATGGTATACACCTGCAACTGAAATTGACACCTCCTTGTATTTTCTACCTTCATTTGTCTCCAAATCAGCTCAGCTCTTTCTATCCTGAACCATGAATAGAGCAGCTCAATTACCTGTATTTCACATGTTGCACACAACCACTGAGGGCTACACTGCAAAGTTACATATGCACACTGTTGCTTCTGCCCCTGTATTTGTTTCTTATTTATTGTAAGTTAATTCTCCATTTTCTCTTAAGTGTAATACTTTGTACATTTTTTGTATGTTGCTCTACTGTGCTGTCATTGTTCTCTGCAAATCACTACACCGCTCTGCTCAGGTGCTATATTCCATGCCCACTTGAACTTGAACTTGATGTGTTAACTGCACTGTACTGTTCCACATTACCCCCCCCCCCGACAGGACGCATCTGGAAATGAGTTGCTACCAGCTCAGAATGCTTTTCTTGCTAATTTTTTTTTTATACTTATTTTTGTCTCCTGTCCTTGGCGGCCCATGTTCTTCCCCCAGCCCCGTCCACCTGACCACGCAGTGCCACCTCCTATCTTCCTCCATGGCTTACCCCCCCCCCCGCATTGGGATTCCCTCAACCCACCTACACGGGTCTGATTCTGGAGGTGCCTGCTTCATCGGGGGCAGCTCTGGCAAAGGTCAGCAGTAATCCAACCACCTAGGACCTTTTCTCTTCCTGTTTTCTCCCTCTCCCTGGAAGAGGGGCAATGTGGCATCAGCAATGGCCGAGCTGTGTGCGCCTCCACCCACAGCATGCCGGCCAACTGCTCCACTTCCATCTGTCACATATGGCACCCAGGCGCTCTGACACCCAGCCTCCGCTAGGTGTCAGATATGCGTTGACCTTCATGTCCCTCCCTCCCCAGGAGAGGAGAGCTGTCCTCCAGATGCTCAATCCTCTCCCATCCTGGCCGATCCCCAGTGACCTGCTCACACTGTGAACATGTGTCACCGGCGTGGCTGGAGGAAAGGCATGATGTCTCTTGTTAAACTCTGGAGGTAAATAAATAAATATGGGTGGTACCACACCCATATTATAAATACTGTAGATGTACAGATTATATATCAAGGTGGCCAAGCAGTGTGACAGGGCAGTGGGGAGAGCTATGGGAATGCTGGGGTGCACAGGGAGGGGCATCACCAGCAGGAAAAGGGAGGTAATTATACTGTTGTATGAAACATTGGTAAAACCTCACCTGGAGTACTGTGTTCAGTTTTAGAGGTCACATTTCCGTAAGGATCTACAAAGAATAGAGGCAGTCCAGAGAAGAGCAACTAAAGTGGTGCTAGGCCTTTATCAGAAGCCCTATGAGGAGAGGCTAAATGACCTCAATATGTATACCCTAGAGGAAAGGAGGGAGAAAGGAGATACGATAGAGACTTTCAAATACCTCACAGGTATAAATAGGGTACAAGAGAAAAGCATTTTTCAGAGACAAAGATGCTCAAGAACAAGGGGACATGCTATGAAGCTGGGAGGGGGAAGCTGGAGGGGGAGTAGTACTTCTTCACAGAAAGAGTGGTGGATGCCTAAATAGACTTCCAGCAGAGGTGGTTGAAGCAAAAACTGTAGGGGGTTTCAAGAGTGCATGGGATATTCATAAAGGAATTTTATTAGCTTAGAATGGGGGGCAAAGTTGGAGACCAAGTAGGGTCTGTGGTATTACATTAGGTAGGGAAAATGGGCAGACTGGGTGGGCCAAGCGGCCCTTATCTGCCAACAATTTCTATGTAATTCTATGTAATATACATGCACAGATATATATAATATATATATATATCTATACACACGCACACATACACTTTTCTCCTCCATGTGTCTACCGGCCCCCTTCCACTGGTCCCCCCAGCCTTGTCACCCTGGCATCCACTGGGACTCACCTTGATGACACCGAGGTGCCCAGCTGGCCAGGTGCGGGGACCACGGAGGGCTGGTGTCATCCTATGGGTCAAGAAAATTTTCCATTTTCTTCTCCTCCCCATTGCTGGGGCATGACATGTCAGCATGCGTGGAGGTGCAAACACGCTGTGGAGTCCTGCAGCACCCTCCTTCCCTTCTTTGGCATCCCTGTCCCATTCTGCCCTCAGGCCTCCACCTAGGGGCAGTCATTTGGCAGGACTGCCAAGCCACCCTCCCTGAGAAAAGAGAGCTGTCCTCTGGGCGCTCAATCCTCTCCCTCCATGGCCGACCCCTAGTAACCTGCTTACATGGGTTGCCAGCGTGGCAGGAGGTAAGGCATTGATGCCTCAGTCCTCCATGCCACTGGACTAACATACATATACAGTATATGCCACTTATACAGTACATGCTTAGTATGGACAGCTGCTTAAAAGGGACATTTTTTCTTTGCCCTAAACCTTTCTCTACTGACTGCCATTTTAAAACTGTCTGTTATGCTGTATTAAGGGCTCTTGCAATACTGGATAATAAAGGCAAAAGGATATGTTGATTAGCCTCCACGAGACACATCTAGTATCAACAAGGTGTTAAACAGCTAACTGCCACAAGTCTACATGCTGTTTCCTGTGTACGTTCAGCTAGCATTAACTACCTAGATTATGCTGCTTTGAAAACATTCCACAACTTTCCACAATAAATGATACAAAAAACATTTTGTTTTTTACTTGAACTACAAACCCCTGTGCTCATCACTGCCCTAAATGCTCCTGCCGAGTGTTCCAGAGTGCTGCTGTGTTTTGAAACACTCTCCACAATTCCAAGGAAAGTAAAAAAAACAGACCAGAAATGGAGAACCAGAGACAGAAACTGTGTGTGAGTGGAGAGAGAGTGAGAAACCATGTTTTCTCTATGTATCCTCTGCCGTACCAAATGCTGCTCCTGAGTGGACATGCTGCGCAAGGAGACAAAACCCATGTGACACTCTCCACAACTTTTTCTTGCTTTTCTGTTTTGTTCTGAATGCTGAAGCAAGTAGAAAAAACGTGGAGACAAGGACTGGACATGGAGGCAGAAACTGTGTGTGAGTTATAACATTACAACATTAGGATTATTATACAGAGTGCTTCTGATGGTCATGAAGCAGGAGGGAAACTCCGCACTGCAGAGTACTGTACAGCAAAGCATGATCGTGACTTGAAACGTCTGCTTTACTTTATAAACACAGTACTGTAGTTGTCTATCATTACAGCCACTACTCAGATGATTCCTACAAATTGAGCAGCTGTGGCACCCTTAAACACAAGCTCAGGCACAGCCACTACGACTGTGAATGCATTAACTAGATAAGGGTGTTTCATGGGCTTAAACATAAAATTTATTTATTTAAAAAATATCAGCCTTACAAACCTTTGAGTCAGATACTCATTTACACAGGCGACACATCAAGAAGACCAAAGCAGTTCTAACAATATACAATAGCTAAAGCAAACAGACATCAGGAGTCAAAGATAAGCCCAGAGTGTTCACATGAAGGCTGTTGCTTACACTAACTGAATCAAAGTACAGTACATTGAGAAAGGGCATATTTAAGCAGAGGCGAAGCTAAGTGCTTCCACCACCCCAGGAGTGACATTATTACACGATAACACATACCCTGGAGTGCCTTATTGCAACTGTACAATGGCTTGTTGTTATACACAGAATTTAAAGGATGTTTTTGTTAGTGTGGAAAAATATTTCTTAAGAGAAAATGCAAGGAATGATCCAAATCCAAAGTTACTGTGTAATAACATCACTGTTTCAATGGGTCAGCAGGCAGTCAGCTTCTTTCATTTTTCCTTGCCATTGTATAATTAAAAATAATGCCACCATCTGTATTATAGTTACCTGTATGTTTTGCAATTTATTCTATGCACTGTTATAGCAATCAACTCAACAGAACCAGGCCATCATATACATGAAGGTACTGTACCCTAACTGAAAACACTGCTGAGACAACTATATATTGTGACAAGGTAGAAGATAAACACAATGTTGAGACAAGTTTTTGAAGACATTTGATGTGTTTTTTTTTTTTAGAGACTGATATACAATTCACACACAAAATTCATATAATATAAAACTGCATATGCCCAAATGCTACATTTCATTACAAGCTGTTCTCTTGAAGGAAGATATTACTATATAAGGCCTAAAAATGGGCATCAGGTAAATGCAAACTGGGGTAGGTGTGTTACTGAGGGTATTGCATAGTTTATATTTTATTGCTGCTCCACTGGATCAGCAATATTAGCACAAGCTGTGCTCAGTCCAGATTTTACAGATCTGGCCTGGGTCTGGTGATCTGGGTTTTACCCATACCCCACTGCATGTGGCTTAGTGACATACTGTACAGATGGCTACAAAGTCTAACCCATTGAAGGCTGAAGTTTTAGAAAATCAGTATGTTTAAAATACCAAGACTCCCCCCCAAAATTAATCCTCTACCAAAGTCTTGCTTAAATACTGGTGCTTCTACATCCAGACCACTAAGCTTTTAATGCCAACATGCCACTTCTACTGTTATGAGCTCCCCATCCGTGAAGTTCCATTCCACTTGTGATACCCCCCACCCCCAAAACCAGGTAATTTTCCAGGAAGTAACTCTTTAAACAGCTGCTAAATAGCTCTAATTCATTATTTGTGTTTTTGATGTTAAAACACTCCTGCTAGCTAGACCTGATGCACAGAGAAAACAAAAGTAGTGAATTAGAGCTGTTTAGTAGCTGTTGTCTTACAGAAACCCCAGTTAGCTTGCTCTCAGGTATCTGCTAAACTAACTGTTAACATTTGTGCTCCCTGGATAAGAACAATTACAAGGCTCTGCTGATGCTAAACTAATTTTAAAGCAGTACACATGCTAAATCTAAGGGCATGGCTACATCACTACACATGAGATGGGGCATTGTAGGAGAAAGAAAGCCAATAAAACTATTTGTTATGGAGATGCCCAGGGGTCGTGCTCTAAAGCTTACTACAGTATATACTATACACAGGCACAGAAACTGGAATAACAGGTTCCAAGGAGTATAGACTCAGCAGGAAATGTCAGGGGGATGGCAAATCTGATAGTAGTTCCAGTCTCTCTTTTCACTGATAGAAACTGAGCCAGGAAAAAAGTAAAATACATTTCATCACAGACTGTTTACACCAAGTACATCAACTAGCATGATTTATCTGTAAAGACAACTAAAATGTATTTCTAAATGCATTATTAACCAATGCTTCAAAGTTTGAAACTATTAAAAAGACAATATAGATAGAATATGGTAAACAAATATTGTTAATCCCAAAAGTTGAACTTTGTTTTTTAGTATATAAATGTTTAAGAAATACCTGAAAGCTGAGTATTTCCTTTTGAGACACCAGGTGACTCTGATAATCATTTGTTCCAAGGGTTTTTAAGGTTTTTAAGTCAGTTTGAATGCATTAAGTATTATCTGTTCTGTACTCCACAGATTTGTTCTGTTCCTTGGCCAGATACCAAACTAGTGACTCTTCTTTCAGCATGCTAGGATCCACCTCATGCCCTTCCCACATGAATAAAAAAAAAGGTGGGCTGTATTTTTAGGAGCTTCTTGGTGGAGGTGGGTTGGATCTTACTTCCCTCCAAAAACAATGCTGCCTCCCAATACACAGGTTCCAGTTCTTGTACCACCCATTTAAGAAAGAAAATAGTACTCTACAACTATTGACTAACATGAAAGTGTATTTATTTAAGGGCGGAAAGCATTTCTTGAAGAAGGGTAAGGCGGAGGAGACTATTTACACCTTCAGTCAGTTCCACGGACAGAAAACATGTCATCACTCCTTTTGTACATGCAATACTCCTGTTGGCTCCACCCACAGTCGTAAAAAGTGCCCACATCTATTCTAGACAACCGCTTATAACAGACAAGATGCCTTACACAGAGTTGTCCGCTATACATATATATATAATAACTGGTGACCCCCTATAATGACTGGATTTCCAATCCTAATAAAACACTGTAATATGCCACTGAATTCCGTGATAACTTGATAGCAGGTTACTACGGCGTTTTCCTCCTTGCACTCTCACTTCACTGTATTTGTGCCAGTAGGGCGTCCGTCAGGGACATGCTCATTAGCACAAATACGGATTACAGTTTTTCCCCTGTTGAAACTCTGCATCAGTTATTATAAAAAAATGATGCCCTGTGCAAAGTTTTATGAGGATTTTTTACACACCCGCAATGTGTGACAATCTCATAAACCCCTTGAACTTCACAGGTGTGTGAAAAATCCTCATAACACACACCTGCACTGGCATTATTCTCTCTCACACTCCCTCTCTCTTCCTATATATCTATTTATCTATATACGTGTATCGAGAACCCACTTTTAGTTGTGCGGTTGTGCTCTGACATGTGCATGCCTTGGTGTGCGTCAACCACCCAAGACGTGCATATATCAGGAGCGCGACCACACACCGTAGAGTGGGTTACCTATCTTAAAAAATGGCAAAATTGTTTCTTAGGGGGGTAAAAGTGCAAGTGTGCGGATGTGCTCTGATATACGCATGGTCATGTAATGCTCATTCTACAATAAATTCCAAGCAATTTCCCTATCCATTTTACAAATATGTATATATATTTGGTGGGTGGAGCTTAGAGTAGAAAAGGAGGAGCAGGAATATTTTATGGTAACTTGACTGCAGTAGGGAAATATGTTATTGGGACCATTGCAAAAATGTGAGAACCCCCAGGGGATCCCCTCAAAGGAGACAATCCAACTGCTGGCTTGCCTATGGTGGGTTCCCCCAGATATTGAGGGAGACCCTCATTGGGGGGGGAGCAAGTCTAAAGAAGCACCTGTGCAGAGGACCCAGCACCCAAAGAAGCAGGTGAGGCACCAGCAGGAGGGAACACTGCCAACTAAAGTAAAAGATCCATCTCAAGCATGGATGAGGTGACACGAAGCAGAAGTCACCTCAGTAAAGCCGTAGCTGTCAAGTTCCACAGGAACAATGGCCTGCAAGGGCACGGAAGCTGGTCAGGCCTGTGTTCACACACAGCTATTTGTGGCTTCTTGACAAGCAGCACATTGATCATGTCAGGCCAGGGAGGAATCAGTGGGTGGCCATGCAGACAGGCATCAAATCCCTGACTACTTGTACTAATCCCAAAAGTTAACAGCAGTAAAAGTAAATTAGCAATCATGGCTCGCATCTTCATGGTATTGCAGCCTGTCAGTACACAGGGAAAAAGACTTAGGCATTGAACAAGAGCCTGATAAAGTGTGGGACCCCCATTAGGACAATGGGAGGTGAGAGGCTTACCTGACGTGGAACCTTTGTAAAAGAGCTTTTGCTCAAAGGTAATGTCCAAATCTTGAAATAAATAAGAGGCAAGTTAAGGCGCTGCTATGGATGAAAGAACTGGTGAAGAGGGGTCTTACAGAAAATTGTTACAGTTACTAAGAAAAGTACAGAGAGGGCCCAGGTGTCAGAATATGAGGTGTAGCCAACTGCACTATTCAGACACAGAAATCAGTAGGACAACACAGGGCGACCATGCTTAGCAAGAGACTGTGTTTCGAGATCAGGTCAGCCGAGATCAATCTGTGATTGGGGTCTGGAGTTAGCCAGGAAATAGAATTTTACGTAGCTTAGAAAGAGGGTATGGAATCCACTTTAGCTTTGAAAGACAGGCTGAATATAATTTAACTCTGAAAGAGAGGCTGGAACCTCATCATAGGTCTGAGAGAGGTGTGGTATGGTATGTATATTTTAGCTCTGAAAGAGAAGCCGGAACTAGCAACTTTGAAACAGGAGGGATTTCCTGTAAAACCATAGTCAAATGATTTGTGACCTTTGGATCCCACATATGAAATTGCACAGTATGTCTATTAGGAAAGGATTAGTGTTGTTCAAATAGTGACCCCGTGGATCCGACTGTGCTTCATCGGAAGGCGGCACTATCTGGGTGGGATCCAGACGAAATCAGAGTTCGGATCCCAGGTCGGATCCTGCATTATCCGATGCCAGATCCAGGGATCTGACCCTGGATCCTGGCCCCAGATCCAGGGCTCCAGCATTGGATCCCTGGATCAAGCATCAGGTAACACAGGATCCGACCAGGATCCTGGGGGTCGGATCCATGCTCGGATACCTGCCGCTATTCGATGGATCCACTATCCTGCTAAAACAGCAGGTATTTGGTGGATCCAGATTGCTCAGGATAATATCCGAGCAACACTATAAAGGATGGATGTGCTCAAAGACATTTGGTGCTAGTGATCTTTTATGTGACAGGTCCTGGGGTGCACACAGAATCCCAACCCAGGAAGAGAAAAGTGACACCATTTTAAAGGGTTCACCGCCATCCCCTACTACAGGCCCTCCACATTATAACACACCACTCTCCCCCAATACACACACACACACACACACACACACACACACACACACACACAGTCTACTCTAGATATAGGCTCCTTGGAGTCTAATGGTGGTGAAATGGGCACTAAATGAGCCCTTTGTGCTCCTCATGCAGCTAGCACTCTGTCTTAACCAAAAGGGTAGCAGACTGTCCAAATAAGTGCTAAAAATGCAGACAAATCATGGCTCTCACCACTATAAAATTCCCACATGTTTATGGCTATAGAAGTGTGCTGGGCCTGTTGTACAGCATTCTCTAATGCTATTCAATATAGAATTAGTGAATGCAATACATCTGGCACTAGCAGAACAGGGCACTATGCCCTGCTAACAGATGCAGACCCTTTGTACAGAATGCGGGGCCCAAAATTTGTGCTTATCAGCTACAAACTGGACATCAAATGCTTAGTGACTTTTCAGTTTTTAGCATAATCACATAAAAGTTTGATTTGGTTCCCATTGCAAAAATATACCATATTGTGCTTCATGACACTGAAGTCCAAACAACAGGCTTTTCTACCAACATATATATCATGTACATTCCTAAGTAGCTGGCAGTCAGCCAAAGACCCTTATGTAGCAGTTGCACTTTCCTGACTTCTATTCAGATTAGCCACAGGGGAGGAAACTGAGAGTGTGCTGTACTGCATGGAGATTATGGAATCACCAGTGTGTTCAACAAAGGGCCCTCCAAAAGATGGCAGCTTCCATTCAACAAAGCATGAATAAACGGCTTTATCTGCTGAAACACCATTTTATAGAACCCACAAAAAAACCTTTAACTTCCCTGTCTTCCTCAACAGAAATAAAAACATTATTTTTTATGATTTTCAAAAACAAAGTCACACAGCCACCTCATTCTGCTTTTATATAGCTTGCTATACCATTAAGTAAACATTTCTTCATTTTAATTTCACAGTTCTTTCCTCAGAATTAAATAAAACTTGTTTTTGATTTGCATGTGTATATTCACTTTTTTTACTATTAAACCTTTCATTGAAGTTTTCATAATATTAACACATACATATCTTTATATGCGTACGCCCACACATACATACATACAGTACATACATGGATGGGATTTTTCCGGTAGAGCTGGTTAGCAGTTACTTCCCTCTATATGCATTTGTGATCAAAACTAACAGTAACTATCCAGTTATATTACATGAAATAAAAGATGGGTAAATCTGCCCAAGGATGCATCTGGAAAAAAGCTGTTACCAGCTTAGTATGCCTTTCCTGGTAAAATTTTTGAATTAAATACTTGGAAATAAGCCTACAAAGGAGGCTAACCAGATCATAAAGCTACTTGCCCTTTTGACTTGTTGCTTTATAATCTGGTTAGCTCCCTTGACGGGCTTATTTCCTTGTATACCTCACTTCCTCATCATTAATTACATACACAAACACACACTTGATCTGCCATGAACAACTGATGATGGTTACAGATGCCACGTATGTATTTGTACTGTTTTTTTACAAGGAAAGGCACACTGAGCTGTAATAGCTTGCTTCCAGGTATGTCAGCGGAGTTGGGGGGGGGTTGCATGGAACATATGTCCTCATAATTATTTACTCGTAATTATTTATTTTAAATGAACTGAGCACCTCCCTGCAGCACAAACAACCAAGAGGCAGACAGCCTGCTGGAATTATTGAGAGACCTTCTCTGTGCTGGGTATTTACAAAGTGCAGTAATGAAGCCATGAAAATAATAAAAAGTACACTTGTGCTGGCAGCAATGATAGAATGTTTTAATGTACAAAGCATGACATCAAGCACAGACTCCTTTTAAAGTGCAAGCGTTACATTTATTTGATAAATCTTGTGCTTGGAATGACCTACATTCCACATGGAAATTCTACAGATGGTCTCCAAGCTCTGAAACAACATATTACCCATATCAAAAGTACAAGAGAATTGCTTATTTTTGGTAGCTAGCTCTATTTGAATAAGGAACCAAAATGTTTGTGACACAACTGCTGAAATTAATTTGAGTCAGGCAATAATTTTGCAAACCAGAGTTAATTATACAACTAATACTAGTACTATTATAGACTGGATCTTGCTATCGTGCTCAGATAGTGTTAAAGAAACGGGATGTCCTAGTGGGCACCACAAGCGATCGGAGCCCAGTAGAAAAAAACTCCTCACCCAAATAATGTTGTTTCTTCTCAGGGTTCCCTCACTATGTTTACTCTTTATGCATCTAGCTCCATGTAGACAGATGCCACGGAGATAGAACTTTAGTCTAATTATGGAATTTAGAATATTGGTTCAAACACTGCATCCACGCTCCACTCTGGCAATCATCCATGCTCCACTCTTGCAGTTGGTCAGATTTATTTCTATCGCTAGAATGAAGCACTGCCTAGTAAAACTAGCTAAAAGGCTACCAAAATGTTGCACAATTTTTTTTTTCTTCATTTGTTTCTCCCCTTCTGACCGGCTTCCTTCCTCCGCCCCCCCCCCAGCCCCGTCACCCTGGCGTCTACTGAACTTACCTCCTGGCTCTTTTTTTCTTGGAGATGCCAGCTGGCCGGTTGCGGCACCTACGAGGGGCTAGCATCATCCTGCCGGTCGAGATTTTTTTCATTTTCAGCCTGACTCCCAAGTGCGGTGCGACAGTGTGCAATGACGCCAATGGCCACGTTGCACACACTTCTGTGTGCAGCACACCGGACGTCTGCCCTGCATCCACCCTCTCTGGCTATGGGTCCACTGCACCAGCCCCCAGCCACCACCAGGGGCCAGACAAGCAGCGGACACCAATTCCACCCCTCACCGGAAGAGGAGAGCTGTCCTCCGGATGCTCGATCCTCTCCCTCCCTGGCCGACCCTGGCGGCCCGGCCACCACGAATAGAGTTGCCAGCTGCAGCAGGAGGTAAAGGCAAGGATGCCTTAACCCTCCACGCCACTGGGCTGGCACAGTTTACTACAAATTTTAGTAACAAATGTATTAAAAATTCCAAACAAACTGAAGCAGACATGTAGAAGTTAGAATCATAGAAACGTTTAAGCCAAACTTTACAATGGTAGAGTAACTGCAACAGTAATGCTCAAGCAACTTTAATGAAAAAAAATTGAGTCTTGTGTGACCCCATTTTCAAGTTCTGGAGGGGAAGCAGAATTAGAAACATAGAAACACAAAATCTGACTGCAGATAGGAACATCTTGGCCCACCTAGTCTACCCATTTTCCCTACCTACAGTCACAACGCAGACCCTACTTGACCTTGGGATTTACCCCCCCTAACTCTAAGGTTTCCTTATAACTATACCAGGCCTTCTTAAATCCCATTACAGTTTTTGCTCCCACCACCTCATCAGGGAGTCTGTTCCAGGCATCCACCACCCTTTCTATGAAGAAGTGCTGCCTTACCTTTTCCTAGAGTCTATCCCCTCCAGCTTCATATCGTGATCCCTAGTTCTTAAGCAACCTTTTCTATGAAAAAGGCTTCCCTCTTGAACTTTATTTATACCCTTGAAGTATCTGAAAGTCTCTATCATATCCCACTGTTCCCACCTTTCCCCCAGCATGTACATATTGAGGTCCTTCAGTCCCTCCTCATAGAGTTTTTGATGCAAATCCCACACCATTTTAGTTGCCCTCCTCTGGACTGCCTCTACTCTGTCTTTGTCCTTCTGGAGCTGAGGACTCCATGACTAGACAAAGCACTCTAGGTGGGGGTCTCACCAGAGATTTTTTTTTTACAGGGGTATCACCACCTCCCTCATTCTGCTGGTGATACCCCTCCCTATGCACTCTAGCATCCAAATGGCTCTCCCCACCACCCTGTCACACTGTTTAGCCACCTTTTTTTTTCCAACTATTTTTCCCTCTGGTCGCAGGCTGCGGGGCCTCTCTCAGACATCCTGGCCTGATGCTTCCTGCCTGAGGTCCCCCCATCCCAAGCCTCCTCTCCCCCCCCCCCCACAGCCAGTACCCCTCCGGCTTAACCCCTCCAGGGTGGGGCCGCCCCTCCTCTTTGGGCACTCTTAAGTTTTGGCCAAGCTGCAGGTGAGAGCCTGGGTGGAGGTACTGGAAGGCTGGGTGGGTGGGATCCGACGGTGGGTATGGGGGTCAGGTGCCATCGCCTACCCCGTAGGACTGGTTTTTTCCATGTTCTGCTGTGCTCACCCTCCCCCCAGCATCACGGGCGTGCAGTAACATATAGCGCTGGTGTGCACATTCCCGCACATGCAGGCAAGGATGTCTGCCCACGGTGCTTCCTCTGCCTTCACAAGCACTCCCAAGTGCAATGATCCCTGCCTTCACAGGGAGTCACCAGCGCTGGTAGACGCATCCCTCTCATGCCCCAGGAGAGGACAGCTGTCGTCGGACGCTCAATCCTCCCCCCCGCCGTCCACCCCCAGAGACCCGGGCTCACTCCTGAACCCAGGCTGCCAGTGTAGCTTGAGGTGTGGAATCCAGCGTCTGAACCCTCAGCGCCACCAAGACTGCTTAGCCACCTTTAGGTCATCAGATATGACAACACCCAGGACTCCTTCCTGTTTGGTGGTTGCCAGTATTACTCCCCCCATTTGTTACTCCTACCCCAGGTTTCTACACCCCTAGTGCATGATTTTACACTTCTTCACATTGAAACTTACTTGCCATGTTCTAGACCATTCCTCAAGCTTACCTAGATCTCTGTTCATTTTTTCCACTCCCCCTGGAGTGTCCACTCTATTGCAGATTTTAGTGTCATCTGCAAAAGACATACATTCCTTTCTAGTCCCTCTGCAATATCGCTTATAAAGATATCAGAGAGGACTGGTCCCAGTATTGATCCTCACGGCACCCTGCTAGTCACTTTCCCTTCCTCGGAGTGAATTCCATTTACCACCACTCTCTGATGCCTCTCCTCCAACCAATTACTTCCAGTTTACCACTTCTGGATCCATTCCTAGGCTGCACAGCTTGTTAAAGAGTCTCCTATGTGGAACAGTGTTGAAGGCCTTACTGAAATCTAGGTAGGCCACATCCACTGCTCCACCATGATCTACTTCCCTGGTCACCAAATCAAAGAAATCTATAAGATTAGTTTGGCATGACCTCCCCCTAGTGAATCTAGGAGTGGTTCTTCTACTCAACTAAGATGGCAGCTAGGCTGAGCCAGCTATTAAGAGCTCTGTACTGAGCTACTGCTCGTTTTCTTGTTTTTTATACTTTTCTTTTAGTTTTGCTAAGTTTGCGTTATTTTATTTTATCTATGTGAAGGCTATTTATGTGACCGCTCAGCTCCGCCGCTTTCCCGGTTTTGTTCGTCGTTTGGCGCATCGGTGATCCGTATGTGCGGTTCGGACATTTCTAAGGGAGAGTCTGTCTGGGAGCCCGGTGCTGGATTTCCCTGTCGCAGGTTTGGGATTGTTGCTATTGGAGCTATTGAAGTGATTACTGCTACTTGGCTGAATTATGTGTGATTATCCTTGGCCCTGAATTTACAGGAGTTTACGGCAAGAAAAAAAAAAGAACGTTCATTCAGTATCATGAGTAGGAACATTCTGTGTGAAGCTGGACTGGAATCAGAATTAGTGTGCTTGGGTACTTGTGAAGAGGGGAGATTTCCTCAATGTAAGTGAAGACTTTTTTGGGCGTTTTTAGGATTTGGCAAAAATCGATTGGGAGACCTGAAGTTCTCCAGGAGTGCAGAATTAAGGAGCTTTTGGCAACTCAAGGGCAACCAGTTTTAAAATCGGAGTGTGGCGTGGCTGAGAGTTGCATTGGGTGGGACTTCCCCTTGCGCCTAGGGTCAGTTACTGATTTGGGTCTGCCTAGGACCGAACAGGAGTTGTCCCCGTGTGTTCCGAGGAGTCGGAGTCATGGAGGGACTCTCCTAAAACCCTTGGGGGGACAGTCCGTGTGGCCTGCCACCTGGGGTTTGTAGTTGCAGGTCACGGGAGATCTGGCTGGGGCCCTGTAAGTTCTGGCTTATTGGGGGTATGGTTCCCTTTTGAGATTGTGCTGCATGCCTGACCTATTCGCTGCACTGGTGCCCTTTGAGTTTGGTTCTGACTGCTACCTGATTTTGTGTTTTTTTTTTTTCCTGAGATTGCTGCTTTATGATAACTTGAAGGAGACAGCCTGTTTTTATATGTGGTAGCTGATCCGATTGATTTAAATCGATGAGCCTTCTTTTTGATTTGCTTACATTATATGGAACATTATTTATTTATTCTATTCCGAAAATACAACTGACTTTAAAACCCTGCTGCTCTGGATAGAACTGTACTCCCTGGTGGTGAGAGGACTTGGAGAAAACTTTCCAACTTAAAGTATTTTTATTTTGGTTTCTGTTTATTGTTTATCATTATAACCAATGTGAGAGATTGGTTTGCTGGAAATTATTATTTGGTTTAATTTCTCTATTGGAGATGAGAGCTCCATGGAATTCATGTATAAACATGGTTTAATTTTGTTTAAAATTATTTATCAATATTATTTTTCCATTATAGGTGAGAGCTCAAATGGACTTTTATTTTTATTTACAGTTGGACTTTAAAGCCTGGATTGCAAAGCTCAAATGGATCTTTACTTTTATTTATAGCTAGAACAACTGATTAGATTTTAATTTTGGATCATAAATCTGATTTTTATGTATAACATTTGTTTTAATATTTAAGGGGGTATTTTTTTTTTGTTCTTTTCTTTAGGGTTGTTTAAGTTGGGGGTGGGAGGGTTTTGTTTGTATGAGGGTAAATAAATTGGTTTAAAATACATGTTGGGGTATAAGTAAAATGGTTAGGCAGTACTCCCCCTCAAGACTTTGGGATCTCCGTCCCTTTGAACCACCCCCACTTATGGGGGAGGTTTATGCTAGATGTCGAAACCTCGGCATTATGAGATCAAAATGCAGAAAGATATGGGGATCCTGGAACTCTTGGGGGGATGGAAGGGAAGACAACGGATATGGGCAGTGAGGGCTAGGAGACGCCCTGGGGCAAAATGGGTACTGGAGCGAGGTCTTCCTTACCTAGTTCCCATACCCAACGGCACTGACTTGGAGTGTGTCAGGCAGGAAGTGGGATCACCCTTGGATTTCCATCCCTTTTGGGCAGTGTTAAGCAATGCCAGGTCGATTAGGAATAAGACTGCAGTGATTGCGGATCTTGTTTCCTCAGTCGACTTGGCTTGCATCACCGAGACCTGGCTAGATGGAAATGCTGGTCCTGTTTTGCACTTTGCGAATTCCTGCTGGGTTCTCGGTGATTCACCACCTGAGAGTGGACTGGAGGGGCAGGGGGGTTGCGGTCTGTTTTAGACAAGATCTGGATCTCAGGGAAGTGCCAGTTGGTGACACCAACTCCTTTGAATGCATAGTGGATGCAGGTGCAGGCTACAGGACCCTTCTTATCTACTGTCCACCAGGGGATGAGAGAGAGTTCCTGAAGGAGGTTGCGGACTTCATCGGCGATATGGTACTGGAATCTCCCAGATGGTTAATTCTGGGGGATTTCAATGTCTGGGTCGACGATGAACTCTCGCCATTTGGTCAAAACTTCCTCCAATTAATGGACTCACTGGGCCTGTCATGGGTAATTACCTCTGCAACCCATGGGTGGGGGGCATACATTGGACTTGGTGTTCCATCTGGGGATGGAGATATCTGATGTGGAGGTGGAGCCAGTTGGATGGTCTGACCATCACGCCATGAGGTTTAGATTTGCGGCCCCCCGAAATAGGCCTGTCCCCAGGGAGTCAGTATAGTTCCGTACTTTAAGAGGGGTTACCTCAGGAGGCCTAATGACAGAGCTGGACTTCTCGGATTTCCCAAGGGATAGCATGGATCCAGGGCCTTTGGTCTTAGCCTATAATAGGGTCGTGACTGAGGCCCTGGATGCCATTGCTCCAATTCGTGTTCATCCCTGTACTCTTCACCTAGGGGCTCCCTGGTTTGATGAGGAGGTCCGTGAGTAGAAGAGGAAGGGACGAAGATTGGAAAGACACTGGCAGAAAACTCAACTGGAGGTGGATAGGCTTGAATTGTTAGAACATTACAAATTCAACCAATCAGCAATCTCCCATTAGAAGGCAGAGTTCCTGTCCAGGGAAATTGCTGCAGCAAGGAATAGACCATCCCAGCTCTTCCGGACTGTGGACAGACTGTACAATCCAGTCTGTCTCCGGACTGGTAGAGCATTATCACAGGTACAGTGTGAGGAATTTGTGAAATTCTTTGCTGACAAGGTATCCACCATCAGGGATGAGATCCACCAGTGTCATTCTATGGGACATTGCACTGATCAATCGGGTGGTACTAACACCCAGTTGTACTGGTCTACCTTTAGACTACCAGCAGTAATAGATATAGTGAGAATTATCCAGACTCTGTGACCCACCTACTGTAAGTTGAACCCAAGCCCTACTCACCTGGTGGTGGGGTGTGTAGATGTTATCGGCCCAGTCCTGGCTGGGATAGTGGTGGTGTCATTAGAGAGAGGGATCTTTCCGGATCCTTTAAAGGAGGCGGTAGTATGCCCCCTGTTGAAAATGTCCTTTCTTGACCCCGACTGCCCAGCAAATTATAGACCAGTCTCTAACCTTCCTTTTGTAGGGAAGGTTATTGAGAAGGTGGTTGCTCTGCAACTGGAGGATCATTTGTTCAACCACAGTATCTATGACCCTCTCCAATCCGGCTTCAGGAAAAGGCATAGTACAGAGACGGCTCTTGTTCAGGTATTGAATGATCTCCTGATGGC
The DNA here is from genome assembly GCA_016271365.2 of Neoceratodus forsteri. Taxonomy (NCBI): domain Eukaryota; kingdom Metazoa; phylum Chordata; order Ceratodontiformes; family Ceratodontidae; genus Neoceratodus; species Neoceratodus forsteri. The sequence continues at coordinate 815,571,255 of CM028129.1, read as the reverse complement.
AAGAGATCGGAGGACCCATTCCATCTTGGTCCTCCTGGATCTCTCAGCAGCATTTGACACCGTGGATCATGGGGTATTGCTCGACCACCTGTGGTTTTTCTGTGGTCTGAGGGGAGCAGTCCACAGCTGGTTTCGATCTTTTTTGGAGGGCAGATCTCAGAGAATGGTGTCTGGAATTTACACTTCGGCCCCTAATTGGTTGCCCTGTGGGGTACCACAGGGGTCGGTGCTGTCCCCTATGTTACTTGCAGTATATATGCTTCCATTGGGGGACATTATAAGACGGTATGGGCTGAGTTTTCATTGTTATGCTGATGATTCTCAGCTCTACCTTTTATGTCTGATCAGGAGTCAGATTCCACCACGATGTTTAACAACTGCCTCCTGGAAATTCAGGATTGGATGAGTGCTAGTTGGCTTAGGCTGAATTCAGGGAAAATGAGGTATTGGTTGTGGACCCTGGAGGGAGGACAACAGGGGCTTGGACTGGGAAACCCTCGGGTTTATATCTTGGGGGGGCCCCGCTTCTTGCCTCTGGCCAAGTACGTAACCTTGGTGTGATTTCTGATGAAAGCCTGACTATGAAGACGCAGGTGTCGGCTATAGTCAAATCTGCCTGTTTTCATCTGAGGAATATTGCCTGGGTGAAACACTTGGTTCCACGGGAAGATCTTCCCATCTTGGTCCATGCCTTTGTCACCAACCGTTTTGATTACTGCAATGCCCTCTATCTAGGGCTGCTGGGGGTGGATATCCGCCGCTTGCAGCTTGTGCAGAACACGGCGGCCAGGCTGTTGATGGGAGTTTCACGATCTAGCCATATGACACCTGTACTGCGTAATCTGCACTGGCTGCCAATACAGTGGCGGATCACCTTCACGGTCGCATTATTGACCTTTAAGGCCCTACATGATTTGGGACCTCACTACCTGAAGGAGCTCTTGGTGCCTTACTGTCCTGCCCGTTCTCTTTGCTCCTCTGATGAGGGATTGCTAGAGATTCCCAGGATACGTCTAAAGATGTCAGGAGGTAGATCTTTTGCCTATATGGCACCAACCCTGTGGAATTCTCTACCTCGTCAGATATGAGAATGCCTAACTGTTGAAAGTTTTAAAAAACAATTAAAAACTTTCCTTTTTGCCCGAGCATTTGTTGGTACATAATAATTAAGTGTACTGTATGAATGTCTGATTTTGTTTTGTAATGTGATTTTATTGATTTGACTTACTGTAAAAGCACCTTGAGCTTGGGAAGGGCGCTTAATATAAATAAAATTTTACTTACTTACTATGCTATCTTGGATCTTGTAAGCCACTGGATTCAAGATATTCCACAATCCTTTCTATCAGTAGTGATTCCATTAATTTCCCCACTACCAAAGTCAAGCTGACTGGCCTGTAGCTGCCAGCCTCCTCCCTGCTCCCACTTATGTAGAGTGGTACTACATCTGCCCTCCTCCAGTCCACCAGGACCTCATCCATTTCTAGTGAGTGGTGACTAGGACTGTCAGAGGTGCAGCCAGCATCTTTCTGAGCTCCCTCAATAACCTTGAATGTATCCTGTCTGGCCCCATTGGCTTGTCCACCTTAAGATTTGCAAGCTCTTTCAGGACTCTTTCCACTGTAAATGGACTAGTGCCCACGCCCCATCCTTCGTTGCCCCACCACTGATCTGTGGTCCCTCACCTTCCCTCTCATTTGTGAACACAGAACAAAAATAATTGTTCAGGATGTCTTTTTCCTTGTCCCCTTCCACACACTCCCCCTTCCCTTCTCAGCCTTACAATCCTTCCCCTGATCTTTCTCCTTTCAGTAACATACCTGAAAAATACCTTGCCCCTTTCCTTACTGCCTGTGCTATCTTCTCCTCCGTTTGTGCCTTTGCACTCCTGACTGCTTTTCCTGATACACCTCCCTATACTCTTCCCTCTGCATCTCTTTGTACCTCCCTGAATGCTAACTTTTTTGTCCTTACCTTCACAGCCACCTCTTTTGAGAACCATAGCAGCCTCCTTTCCCTCTTGCTTTTCCTTACCTGCCTGACGCAGAGGTTTGTTACCTTTATTATACCTGATTTTAGCTTTGCCCACTGTTCTTCCACTCTATCCAAGTCCTCCCACTCTGCCAGGGCACCCCCGAGGCATTCCTCCATCAATATATAATCAGCCCTTCTGAAGTCCAGGGCTCTTGCCTTTGTGTGGTTCACTTCTGACATACAGTAGTTCTTATACTGAACCATACTGTATGGTGATCACTATTCCACAGGTGGCCACCCACCATGATGTCTGCAATACTATCTCCATTAGTGAGTACAAGGTCCAATATTGCTCTCTCATGAGTGGGCTCCTCTACTAGTTGCCAGACGAACACCCCCTGCAGGAAGTCCAAGATGTCCCTGCTCCTACCTGAAGCTGCAGCTGCAAGAGACTATCCATCGAGAGATGGACCTCTTAGTTGCTGGTTTATCTTTGCCAACCTCACCATAGGTAACAAAAAGCCAGTGTGCTAGGACCTGACACCTTTTGTTGGTCCATGTAAATACCCAGTACTGGTTTCAGGACAAGGCTGTGCAACCTTTGCTCACCTGAACTGGAGTGTTCTGGATAGAGCACAGGAAAGGTTACTGACTGGTTCAGGTGGAATTCAGAGATCACCTTATATAGAAATGTCCTACTGGTTCTAAGGACTACCTTATCCCCTGTGGAAGACACTATAATTTGGCTCAGTGCAGATGGCTTGCAGCTCACCTACCCTCCAAGCAGAGGTCATGCCAATCAGGAATATGGTTTTTCATGTGACATATTTTAGATCAGTAGTGTCCATAGGCTAGAACAGAACCTCCATAAGCTTGGCAAGGCAGACATTGAGATCCCATGGTGGGAATGGATCCCTTACCAGTGGTACAAGTAACTGAGGCCTTTAAAAACCTTTTGAAGATGGGTTATGAGGCCCTGACCTTCCCTTGCCTGTTGACATGTAAGCTGGCACTGCTGCTAGGTGCTCCTTTAGTTCTGAAAGCCTGATGCCTAGAGACTACAGGTGTACCAGGACAACAGACAACCCTGCCTCTACTGGGATTATCTTCCTGGGTGCACACCAATATGAAAATCTCTTCCACTTACAGAAATATGTTTTCCTGGTTGCTGGTTTCCTTGAAACTTTAAGCACCTTCAGAACTTCCTCTGAAAGATTCAATCCAGAGTATTCTGACTTTTCAAGAACCATGCCCTTAGACATAATGTCCTGGGGTTTGGGAGTTATCCTGCAGTTAGAGTCAACAGACTGTGACTAAGTGTAGTATGACTGGAGTCTTGTTGGACAGGACCAGGTGCACGGAGCACCAGGCTGTCTGGCCCACTATGAGGCTATTAGGATCATTGTTGCAGGTTCCCTCAATTTCAGGAGGACTTTCTGTATAAGAGGAAAAGGTGGGAAGGCATACAGTACATAGGGGATATGTGATGGGTGATCATGTCATATGCATTTTATCTTCACAAGAGGTCTGTAGCCCCTTGATCTCTCATGAGTGGTGCAGCCACGAGTGAGAGTCCAGGGACACAGACCTCGAGTGAAGATAAAATTGCATATGACACGATCATCCATCACATATCTGCTTTACACAACAAGTGTGATGTATAAAATAGTGCTGGTTTCTCTGTCTGATTTTTTTCCCTTATCCTACGTTCATGTTGTTTCGGGGCTCCGTTTCAAATGCATCCTCCTATGTTGTTTAGCTGATGCACTGATGCTGAGGTTGGCTCCGTTGTCACGGAGGTGTCACCTAGCAATCTGGTTGCTAGGGAGTTTCACAGACAGCTGCATGTCATAATGCAGATTGCATTATGCAGATTACACTGGTTACCTGGCGATGTTGTTGTTATGCTGGTTGTCAGGCAGCCAGTGTATTTCTATTGGCCCAGGTACCGTGGGAACATTAAACACATTGGCTGGCTTTCTAGTACTGGGAGGGGCAGTACGAAAAAAATTGCTCACCGTAGTAATCTTCTTTCTTCCAAGGTGTCCTTTAGCATCAGTAACTATTGCAGTGAGCAGACTAGGTAGTACTACCCCGGAGGTGGAAATTATGGTAATGAGTTTATGACTTAGTCAATCAAAATGAAGCTTGAAGGTATGCTGAGCAGGAAGAGTGAGGAAGGCTCCAGAATTTTTCCAAAGCTAGAATGGGCAAATGCCCACTTAGGAATGAACCAACAGGATTCAAAATTATATAACAAGAAGAACCAGAAAAATAAACAAGAAACTTTGCTCAAAATTCAATTCAAAATTTAAAATAACCAAGTTGCTAGAAGGCAAGAAGCAGAGCCCTCTTCTGCAGGTTATCCGGGAAGGAAGGGTGGGAGCTTACTGATGCTAAAGGACACCTTGGAAGAAATAAGTTTACTATGGTGAGTAATTTTTTTCTTCTCACCCCAGGGTCCTTTAGCATCAGTAACTATTGCAGACTATAAAGCAGTGCAGTTGGGAGGCCAGTAGAGAACCTACTTAGGAAAGAGGCTCTGCAGAACTGCCTTGCCAAATTTGGCATCAGATCTAGGCTGTACATCCAAGCAATAGCGTTTAGTGAATGTGTGCACAGTCTTCCAAGTAGCTGCTTTACAGACGTCCAGTAAGGGTATGCCCTTGCAGCTGCCACAGAGGCAGCAGTGTCCCTAGTGGAGTGGGCCCTGAGGCCCTCAGGGGGCTGTTTACCAGCCTTGTCATAGCAAAATTGAATACATGAGACTATCCAATGAGAGACAGTTCTCTTGCTGGTTTTCCCTTACCTACCTCCCCATAGGTGAGGAATAACTGTGTGGATGGGCCCTGAACTGCTTGGTGTGATTCAAATAGTAAAGCAGGGCACTTTTGACGTCCACACTGTGGAGCTTCTGCTCCCCTGGAGTGGATTTCTCAGTAAAGAACACAAGTAAGGTGATGGACTGGATAAGGTGAAATTCTGAAATCACCTTAGGCAGGAATATTCTGTTCGTCCTGAGCTCAATCTTATCCCTATGAGGGACAATGTAGTTGGGCTCAGTGCAGAGAACTTGTAACTCTGAAATCCTTCTTGCAGAGGCAATGGCTACTAGAAATACATTTTTCCAAGTGACATACTTGAGGCGAGCCATTGCCATGGGTTCAAAGGTTGGCTCCATGAGCTTGGCAATACAGAGATTCAAGGTCCAAGGAGGGACAGGCTCCCTGACTGGAGGCTGGACATGGAGAAGACCTCTGAAAAACTGTTTAAACACTGGATGGGAAAAAATAGACTTTGTCTTCCCAATAGAAAGATAAGTCGAGAGACAGTAGCCAGATGAAGCATCAGGGATGAAGGCCTCAAGCCTGAAGCCTGTAAATGCACCAAATAAACCAGGAGATTAGAAATTCAATGCAAAAAAGTGCAAGATAATGCATATGGGGCACAAAAACCCTGGCACAATATATCAGTTGGGGGGTGAGGATATAGCATGCACCAAGCAGGAAAGGGATCTTGGGGTTGTCATCTCTGATGACCTCAAGGTAGGGAAACAGTGTGACAAGGCAGCAGGTAAAGCAAATAGGATGCTGGGATGTATAGGCAGGGGCATCACCAGCAGGAAAAGGGAGGTCATAATTCCGCTTATACAAGACACTAGTGAGGCCCCACCTGGAGTACAGTGTACAGTTCTGGAGACCATACCTACGTGAGGACATAGACAGGGTAGAGAAGGTTCAGAGGAGGGCAGCAAAGATGGTGCATGGGTTGCATCACAAGTCCTATGAAGACAGGTTGAAGGAACTGAACATGTACTCCCTGGAGGAGAGGAGGGAGAGAGGGGATATGATAGAGACATACAAGTATCTTACAGGGAGGAACAGGGTGCAGGAAAACACTATTTTTAAGCGAAAAAGATGTTTCAGGACTAGAGGGCATGGGATGAAGTTGGAGGGAGGACGATTCAGAGGAAACATGATAAAGAATTTCTTCTAGAATGGGTGGTGGACAAGTGGAACACCCTGCCAGAGGAAGTGGTGGGGGCTGAAACAATCACGGGATTTAAGAATGCATGGGATAGACATAAAGGAATTCTAGAGGGCAGGGGTAAGGGGAAACAGACTTCTAGGAAAACAAACTGAACTTACAAGCTGAAATGGGCAGACTAGGTGGGCCATAGGCCCTTATCTGCCGACACTGTCTATGTATCTATGTATCTATGTATCTATGTATTAGAAAGTGAAGCCTTAAAATGATTAATATGTTTCCTCTTGGACCAGAGGAAGAATCTCTTCCATTTGACTGCATAGGACTTTTTTTGTACTAGGCTTTTTGGCCATCCTCAGAATCTTTAAAACTTGTTCAGAGTACTGAGTGGCAGGAAACTCTAACTCCTCAAGAGCCAAGCTTTGAGATGACGAGATTTCAGATCCGGGTAAGTCACCCCTATCTGAGGGAGAGTTAGAAGGGAGTGACTGAGTAGAAGGCGAATGGGCTTGCTGCAAGAAAGGGTTATCAGGAGAGGATATCAGGCTTGCCTTGACTAATCCGGCACCACCAGTATCATTGTTGCAGGCTGAGCTCTGAGTTTCAGCAAACCTTTGAAAATCAGAGGGAAAGGTGGAAAGGCATAAAGGAACTTCCCTGACCAGTCCAGGACTAGGGCATCTGCTGGGTGAGTGCCCAGGGCTGGAGGCCTGCAACAATACAGAGGAAGTTGATGGTTGAGGTGAGAGGCAAAGAGATCTATTTCCAGTGTGCCTCACCTTCTGAACACTGTGACCAACACCTGCTTGTTCGGACACCATTCGCTGTGCCCCTGACTGATGCAACTGAGAGCATCCACCAAGGTATTGTCCTTGCCTAGAAGGTGTACAGTATGGCTAAAAGGCTGACATCCAGGGAGTAGGCCAAACCCCAGATTCTCATGGCTTCCAGACATAGATTACTGGACCTTGTGTCACCCTGCTTGTTTATGTAAAACACTGCAGTGGTGTTGTCCATCCTGATCTGCACTGTATGACCCTTTATCTGTGAGGCAAATGCCTCCAGTGCTAGGCAGACAGCCCTGAGTTCCAGCAGATTGATGTGGGCCTGTGACTTCTCTGGAGTCCACAAGCCACTGATGGAAGTACTGTCCATATGGGCTCCACATCCAAGCAGAGAAGCATCTGTAGTAATGATTCTTGTGGGAGAGGGTGCTTGGAAGGAGATTCCTACTGATAGGTTGGCAGTTTCCTTCCACCAACATAGAGAGTGAAGGAATGTCTTTGTGACTGGAACCAGTTTGTACAGTGAACTTTTCCTTTGGGACAAGTGAGACCTTAGGTGCTGCTGCATGTCCCTTATTCTGAATCTGACTCCTGGAACCATGACTGTCATAGATGCCATGTGTCCCAGAAGCCTTAGGAAGTGTCTGGCTGGCCCGGGCTGGCCCAGGATGAAAGAGTTTGCCACCGACAAGAAGCTTTGAATTCGTTCTAGAAGAAGGAAAGCTCTGCTCTGCAAAGTGTCCAACTGTGCTCATATGAATGTAAGAAGTTGTGTTGATTCCAGATGGGCTTTCTTTTGGTTTATAAGAAACCCCAGGGAGTGCAGTGTGTCTCTTGTCAGGAACAGGGCCTCCTCCACTTGTAGTCCCCCCTCCCCACTATGAGCCAGTCGTCCAGGTAAGGGTAGACTGAAATCCCCTTTTTTTCTTAAATGTGCTGCTACTACGGCCAGACATTTTGTGAATACTCTTGGTGCAGACATCAGGCCAGATGGCATGGCTGCAAACTGGTAGTGCCCTGAAGGAAGTTTGAACCTCAGAAACTTTCTGTGGGACTGCCTTATTGGGATGTGAAAGTAGGCATCCTTGAGGTCTAGGGAAGCTAGCCAGTCTCCCTATTGTAGAGACTGTATTACCATTTTTAGGGTTACCATTTTGAATTTGGGTTTCAGAAGATGCTTGTTCAAGTGTCTGAGGTCTAAAATCTGTATTTAATTAGCTTTTGTTTACCAGGTAAGCACGCTAGACAGTCAAGTGCCTATTTCCAGGTGTGACCCGGGAGAATTACATAGGTACAGGCAAAAACAATACAGAGGCATGGTAACAGCAAAACAAAAAGGTACAGTCAGGTACATGCAGAGAACTCAGGCAGTCACAATTTCAGAGACTAGTTAACAGCAACCAACAAGGTACAGACAAGACTAGGCAGGTAGCTACAGCCAGGGTACAGGCAGAGAACAAATAAAGCAAGTACTGAGTAAAGGCATGCCAACCATGGGAGGCAGCCAAGGAAGCAAACATACAGCAGCAGGACTTTTGCGAAGTGAGCACTATAGCCATCTGCACATGTGCAATCGCAATGGGGCACGGCGCACCATGGATGGCAGGTCAGCTAAGAGCAAAGGCAGGCAGAAGCTTGTTTTAAGAATCCCCAGAGGGAGGACCTGAAGCAACTGTGGGAGGGGGCTGTCTTTACAGGCACAGAGAGTAGGTTCCAGGCTCTGGGGGCGAGGGCTGTGAAGGCACGATCTCCTGCAACTGAGCGAGTTTTGGGAACCATGAGAGCCTGGGAGTCACTGGACCTCAGCCGATAGCCACAGAGGGCAGGCTTCAGAAGAGCAGCCAGTGCCGGAGGGATGGATGTACGGATGATGTTGTCCCTAAAGTTGCCCAGGACAAAGGATCGATGGTTACTAGGAGAGAGCCACCTCAGCCTGGAGTAGAGTTGACAGTGATGAGTGACACAGGGGGGCTGATAGGGCAAAACGACACATGTTGTTGTATGTTGTGTCACATTTTGTGAGCCAGGTGTTCGGGGCGTTCAAGAAGGAGGAGAGCCCATAGCAGAGAGGGGAGAAGGACCCCTTTTGCAAGGGCAAGTTGGGCAGCAGGGGAGAGGCAGCTATTAGCCCTGTACGCCAGCCCCATCTTAAAGTTAGTGGCCTTGCAGGAGTTACGTATGTGCAGGGAGAGGTCCAGCTGAGGGTCAAGGGTAACCCCCAGGTACTTGAACGAGTTGACAATTAACACAGGGACGCCATCAGCCCCAGTGACCTTAAGATTGGCCGAGCATGTTCTAACCTTTCAGGGGAGCCGAAAAACATGGCCTGCATCTTCAGGAGGTTGATGACAATTTTTTTACCTTCAGCCAGGATTGAATGTGATCGAAATCAACATTCAGTCTGGTGTTTATGTCTCCAATATCACAGGAGCTAGCAAGAAGCACAAGGTCATCAACATAGAGGGTGACATTCCCACAGGTGGGGACAGAGGGCAGCTGGTTGATAAAGAGGGAGAACAGCATGGGACCGAGGACGGACCCCCGAAGAACCCCACAAGTAACCTGAACAAGCCCAGAAAGGGCTTTCTGGAACTTTGTGTACTGTTGCCTGCCCGAGAGGAAGTTGGTAAACAGGGGAGGAAAGGCCGAGGGACTGGAGGGCATCGTCCAGGAGAGTATGATCAACCAGATCAAAGGCCTTTGACAGGTCAATGAAGATGGCTTCCATGAGTTTGCCTTGATCAGTCGCCGTTCTGATTTCAGAGGTGACCTGTACGAGGGCAGTGGAGGTGCTGTGCCCTTTACGGAACCCATGCTGCGCGGGGGAGAGGAGGCCATGGGATTGGAGGAAGAAAGCAAGTTGGGAGGTCACAGCTTTTTCAAGCAGTATGTTTACTGCAGATAAAACTGCTATGGGGCGGTAGTTCTCAAGGATTTTGGGATCCCCCTGCTTGAGGACTGGGATCACACACGCCACCTTCCATATAGCTGGGATGTTCCAGATATGAGAGAGGAGTTGAGAATGTGGGAGATGGGCCATGCCAAGAAGGGGGCCCCCTGGCAGAGTCATCTGGGCTCAAGGTTGTCATGCCCAGCTCCGGAGTGAGGGGAGAGTCCAGCTAGGAGCTTACATGTCTCTTTGCAGAAGACAGACTTAAAGTAGAAGGTAGGGGGAGGGGATACAGCGTCACCAGTGGGGCTCAGAACACTGGATGCTGAAGGTGTGGGAGTGTAGTCTGACAGGTCAGAGAACAGGACATTAAAAGCATTGGCTATAGTCAAGGCATTGTTGCAGCTGACACTGCCGATTTGCATGTTGGAGACCTGAGGGCAGGCAGGACCACTAACAGTATGTTTGATGGTCCGTCAGAAGCTCCTTGGGTTCTTGGCAGTTGCTTCGAGGGAGGATTTGCAGAAATCGTTCTTTGCAGAGCGGATTACCCACTTACAGGAGTTCCTGAGCTGCCTGTAATCCTCAAAGTCTGTTTTTTCCCCCCCGAGGACTTACATTTTTGCCAGTTTTTATCCCATGCTTCATCAGAGCAAGCAGGCCCCCATGTAGCCATTCTGTGACTGTGCCCTTCACTCTTCTACTTATGAGTGGGGCATGCCTGTCTTGCAAAGGGGCAAATATGGATAGGAAGCAGTCAAGAGCAGCAGAGGGGTTGCTGTTAGCATAGACCAGGCACCAGTCACTCAGGCTGAGGTCAGCAAGGAAGTTATCGAGGTTAAATTTTGAGTAGTCCCTCATCTGGATAACTTTGGGGGGGGACCCTGGGGGTATGGACCTTCCAGATACAGTAAGTAGGGGAATGGTAAATATGGATAGAAGGCAGTCAAGAGCAGCAGAGGGGTCGCTCTTAGCATAGACCAGGGACCGGTCAGTCTGGCTGAGGTCAGCAAGGAAGTTATTGAGGTTAAATCTTGAGTAGTCCCTCATCTGGATAACTTTGGGGGGACCCTGGGGGTATGGACCTTCCAGATACAGTAAGTAGGGGAATAGTCAGAGATGGAATCTGAGAAGAGACCAGAAGCAGTGATACGATCGGGTCTGTTGCTCAGCATCCAATCAATAGGTCTCCAATCCCCATTTTTCTTTTGTGTCAGGAAGCATCTGGAATAGAGACCCTTGCCCCATTGATGGGCAGGTACTCTCTCTACCACCCTTGCTGCCAGAAGGTGTTTTACCTCTAGATCCAACAGAAACCTTTCTGTTGGGGTTAGTGATTTGGACAGCTGAGTGCTCCTGAGGGCTGGCATCTTTTTGAACTGAAGAGGCAGGCCCTTTTCCACTACCTCCAGAACCCACTTGTCTGTTGCGATAAGGGTCCAGGACTGGAGGTAATGGGAGAACCTGCCCTCTACAGGCAGAGGTGAGGCGACCTGGACTGAGGAGTCAGGGCTTTTTGCTGGGTAGCAGGAGCAGGGATAGAAATAGCTCTTCTCTGACCCCCTCCTGTCTCTGCCTCTGAAATAACCTCTGAAGTGAGAGAAGTCAAATTGAGGAGTAATGGAATAATAGGGCTTAGGGAAATATCCCTGCCCCTATTTCCTTTTTTTGCTGAGGCTTTTGAGGAGCAGAGGACTTCACTTCTAAAGAGTTACTCTGATAGGTTGTTTTATATTCATCAACCTTTTTCACATAATCCTCAGTTCTAGAGTCGAATAGAACATTCTTGTCACAGGGAAAGTCCATGGCTTTGGACTGAGTGTCCTGCGTAAGGTTTGTTGTCCTCAGCCAAGCAAAGCGCCTGAGGGAGATAGCCTGGGCAATGACCCTGGAGGCTGCATCATTATTGCCATCTGCTATATGGAACTGATACTTGGTGGCTTCCAGGGCAGTTTTAGCAGTCTTTACCAAGTCTTTTGCCATAGTGTCAGACCCCTGCTTAACTATGGCTAGAACGGAGTTCCAGAGGGCCTTTTGATACTTGGCTGTATAAGCCATATATGAAGACAGGCAGAGGAGTAGAGAAGCTGAGGAATATGTCTTCCTAGTAATAAAATCCAACCTTTTAGAATCCTTCTCAAGAGGCTGAGAAGAAAAAGGGACTCCTGCTTTGTCACAAGCTGCCTGTTGCACCACTCCTCCATGATTTGGGTGCACACACAGAAATTCTGTGTCTGTTTTAGACAACTGATATTTCTTGTCTAGTCTCTTCTTGACCCCTGACAATGATGTGGGAGTCTGGGGAAGCTTCATAGTGTTCTTCCTGAAAGGTTTATACATAGGAAGCACTAACTTATTGGGAGGGGGAAGACCTTTCATTTCTCTATAGTTCTGGTCATCCTCCTCTTCCTGGTTGGACTCTTGAGAAGGGAGGTTAAGAGTGTCCGCCATATGCTGTAAGAAAGTAAACATAAAAGAAGTATCCTCCTGGTCTCTAGGGAATTCCTTAAAATTAGGGTCAGGTGACACATCAGGTTCTGGGACCTTACCCTCTGAAATGTCATCTGGAGCATCATAAAAATCATCATCCCCCTCATCAGCCCCTGTATCAGAGGGAGCTGCAGAAGGGACCTGCCTGGGAAAAGCATGGGCGCTAAAAAAAGGACCCCATGCCCTGTATAGTTTATTAAAGATGCCAGGCTTTAGCCATATCCTCCACAGATGGTAAGTATCCCTGTACTTCTTGGGGATTACCCTCCTGGGGTTCAATGTTTTTGGATTTGTTTTTATGTTTTTTACCAAGTGCAGCCTCAGCCTTAGCACCACGCAGCGGTGCAGTGGTATTTTTCTCTTTACATAGCTTTTTTTGCAGCCACCTCATCAGTGACTGGTTCAGGCTTCCTTTTTGAACTAGGCACTTCATCAGCACCTTTAGAATTTTTTGATTTAGGGACTCCATCAGCCCCTTTTGAAGCCTTAATTTTTAAAATCTGTCAGTCCAGTCCTTTTCTTAGGGATTTCTGGCATGCCAATACACAGAAAACCCTGTAATTATAAAGCCCAAATAGTATACTGAATAGGTATGCAGTCGGTTCCATTGCGGTAAAAAACTGCAACTTTTCTGAGGTAATTATAAAGAAAAACACTGGTTCCTGCTTAAAAAAGGGAACCATGAGTAAAAGAATAAAAGAAACCGCTGAAAACACTATATGTGATAACTTTTTTATTGTAGAAAATAAAGAAAAGGAACCGCGGAACCGAACGAAAAATGCAGTTCATGGGAACCAAGGGGAACCACAAAACAAACAGAAAACAATACTCAGCGCACTACAAAAATAAATAAAACAGTTTTTTATAGCTACCAAGTCCTAAGAAAGTTTTTCCTTGGCCAAGAGAGAGAGCACCAGGGACTTGGCAAGGTTGGAGGAATGGTCAAATGTATGGCAGCTTAGATTCAACGCAAAGACGTGCAAAGTAATGCACCTGGGAAACAAAAACCCAGGGCAAGAGTACACAATGGGGGGTGAGATACTGACAGCAACAAAAACGGAAAGGGACCTGGTGGTAGTCACATCAGATGACCTGAAGGTGGGGCCAGCAATGTGAAAAGGCAGTAAGGAGGGCTGAGGGGATACTAGGATGCACAGGGAGAGGCATCACCAGTAGAAAACAGGAAGTTGTTGGCCCTCTGTGCAGATAGTTGGTAAGACCACACCTGGAGTACTGTGTACAGTTCTGGAAACCCTATCTCCACAAACGCATAGATAGAGTGTAGGCTGTCCAGAGGAGGGCAACCAAAATGGTGCAGGGTCTGCACCAGAAGACATATGAAGAAAGACTAAAGGAGCTTAAGATGTATAACCTCGAGGAAAGGAGGGAGAGGGGGGATATGATAGAAACTTTCAAATACCTCAAGGGAATCAACAAAGTCCAAAAGGGTAGCATCTTTCAAAAAAAGAGAGCAAGAACAAGGGAACACAATTTGAAGACAGAGGGGCGACGGCTCAGAGGTAATGTGATAAAGTATTTCTTCACAGAGAGGGTTGTAGATGCATGGAACAGCCTTCCTGAGGAGGTCATAGAGTCAAAAACAGTGGGGGAATTCAAGAATGCATGGGACAGACATGAGGCAAGTCTAGTGGAGGGTAGGAGGAAGTAGGCTGTTGGTTAACTATGATCTGCAGCTTATCCGTTAGGTAGGGAAATGGGCAGACTAGGTGGGCCAAGCGGTCCTTATCTGCTGTCAAATTCTATGTTTCTATGTTTCACCTCAGAAGAAATGTTGCTCAGTTAGGTGGAGAAAAAATTCTGGAGCCTTCCTCACTCTCCCTGCTCAGTACACCCTCAAGCTTCATTTTGATTGGCTAATTCATAAACTCATTACCATAATCTCCACCTCTGTGGCAGTGTTACCTAGTCAGATCATTGCAATAGATACTGATGCTAAAGGACCCCTGGGGTGAGAACGATCAGATTTTCTTGCCGTAAACTGTCATGCTGCATCGGGGGGAGGGGAGGGGTAAATGTTGTGTGCAAGGCAACATCGGACCCTTTGGTTGATTATTTTTATTTTACAAATAAGCAAATAAGGGCTGTGTTGTGGCTTGGAAATAATTGCCAACTTCTATTCTTTCTCAGCAGTTGTTTTGGGGTCCAGAAAAGATCTGGCTCATCACACAGGCTGCCTGCCATTGTGACGTACCGGAGAGTGGAGATAGCGGGAGTGACGGACCCGAATCATAAGATAAATTTGTTATCTATGAATCAGGTTCGTCAGCAGGCATGATACGGTTTTTATGTTTAACATTTTTACATCACGCTTGTTGTATAAAGGAACCTTCCTGTCCAATACCAGACCAAGATGTCCTCTACGAGTGTCCTGCTGACTGGTGGCCTGCAACAAAACTGTAGGGGTATACTGTTCTTCCAAGAAGTGAAAAGGTCTACTTTTGGAGTGCTCCACCTTCTGAAAACTATGACCAGAACCTGCTGGTTCAAAGACCATTTGTGATTTCCCTGTCTAATTCTGCTTAAGCAGTCTGCCAGGACACCGTCTTTGCCTGGTAGATGTACTGTAGAAACATTTGCTTCTAAGGAGTATGACAGGTCCCAGATCCTCACTGCTTCTATACAGAGTTTTGAGGATCTTGTCCCTCCCTGCTTGTTTATGTAGTACATTACTGTGGTGTTGTCTGTTCTGATTTTGACAGACTGACCCTGCAGCTGGGAGAATGGCTGTAGTGCTAGCAGCACTGCTCTTAGTTCCAAGAGGCTGAAGTGCTCCAGGAATTCCTGTGGGCTCCAGGTGCCAGTTACTGTAGGGTAATGCAGGTGGGCACCCCACCCCTGGAGTGAAGTATATGTAGTAAGAATGCTTGGTGACTGTTGAAAGAAGGGAATGCCCTCTTAGAGGCTGCTTTCTGCCTTCCACCACTCTAGTCACCTTACCAATGCTTTGTCACCTGTACCAGTTTTTGTGAGTTGGTCCCTTCTTTGAGACCAATTGTTTCTTAAGTGGTACTGGATATCCCCCATCTGGCACCTGGCCCATGGAACCACAGCCATGTATGTGGCCACTTGTTCCAGTAATTACAAGAAATCCTTTGCAGGTCTTCAGTGGCCTGCTGCAATGGACTGTACTATAACTATCGAAGCTGCCACTCTGGCCTAGAGGAGGAAGGCTTTCCCCTGCAGGGTGTTTACTTCTGCTACTATGAAGTCCAGCACCTGAACAGGTTCTGTTTGAGATTTCTGCAGATTTATTAAGAATCCCATTTTCTCTAAGGTGCTTTTTACAGTCTGAACTGGACACCATATCTCTAGTTCTGTTTTCCCTGAGACTAGTCAGTCGTCCAGGTAGGAAAAACCCACCATACTTCACTTGCTCAGATGTGCTGCCACCACAGCCAATCACTTTGTCAATACCCTTGGTGCTGAGGTGAGGCTCAGGGAAGAGCTGTGAAATGGTATTGGCAGTTCTCTAACTTGAACCCAAGATATTTCATGTGGAAAAGCTTGACTGGGACATGAACACAGGTGTCTTTCAAATCCAGTGATCCCAGCCAGTGCCCTGACTGTAAAGATGGTATCACTGTTCTGAGTGTGACCATCTTGAATCTCTTTCTTTTATAGGCTTGTTCAGGTACCGGAGATCTTAAATGGATTGCCACTCCCCATTTCTTGTGGGTCAGTATCTTATGAATAGGCTCTAGTCCCACTGAGAGGCAAAGACCTTTTCCACAGCTTTTACCAGCAACAGTTTTTCCACTTCCAGTTCTGGCAGAATTTGTACTGTGGGAGAGTGACCTGGAAAGCTTTTGTGTTTCTGCAGTTTTGGAAATCTTTCGAACTGAAGGGACAAACCCTGGACTACTACCTCCAGAAGTCACTTGCCTGTGGTAATGTTTACCCATTCTTGAAAGTAATTGGGAAGTCTTCCTCACACTAGAAATGGACGAATGACCTGGGCAGTATTCTTGGGGGTTTTGCTTTGGCTGGGGCTTGGGTGATGGTGCTGCAGCACCACGACTGAAGTCCCTTCTGCCCCTGCCCTACAGTACCCTCTTTGTGGCTGGTACTCATAAGGGGTATATGGAGTACTGGCTCTTGGAAAGTATCCCCTGCCTCTCCTTCCATATGGCCTGTAGGAGGTGGAGACCTTTTCCTTCTCATTGTTACTCTTGGAAGTGGTTTTGTATTGATCCACTTTTTTTCACGTATGCCTGTTTTGTCACCAAAAGTGAATTTCCCTCAAAGGAGAAGTCCGTGGCTTTGTTTGAGTGGTAGTCCTTAACAAGGAAAACCTTCTTAAGAACACTGCATGGGTTAAAACTCTAGCAGCAGTACCATTAGTGTCCATAGCTATGTGGAAATGGTAGTTAGTGACATCTAGGGCTGATCTTGCTGTAGCAATTAAGTCCTGTGCCAGTTCACCATCTGCTTTATCAGCAAGTGCCAAGAATTGTATGTGCCAAGAATTGTAGTCCACAATGCTTTCTGGTACTGTGCTACATGTGCTGGATAAGCTGCCTGACTGATTTTAATATATTTTTTCGATTTACCAGGAAGGTAGACTGGATCAAAGGCCTGTTTTCAGCCACACCTGGGGAAGGGGAGAAACAATAGGGATACAATACAGATTTACAATACATAAAATATCAAACATATTAAACACCGGCCCAGTGGCACTGAGGGTTGAGGCGCTGGACGCCACACATCACACAACACTAGCGACCCAGGTTCGGGAACAAGCCCTGGCCATGGGAGTGGCAGGGAGGGAGAGAGAGAGAGAGAGAGAGAGAGAGAGAAAGAGGACTGAGCATCTGTAGACTACTCTATTCTCTCTGGGAGGGATCCAGGGACTGCCTGGTGCAACAGCATCCCGGTGGAGATCGGAGGATGCGCATGTCTGGGCACTAAGTAGAGGGAGGTAGAGTTGTGCGGACATCGTGACATCATTGCATGACCAAACTCTGGGGGAGACAAGTGATGCAACAAAAATAGAAAATTCCCGGCTCGTGGATGAGCGAGGCACCTACATCCACCTGACCACACTCTACACTTGGTTGCACTCCTCCCCTGGGTCGAGCCCAGCCCAGCCTGAATATCAGATAGAGCGCCCTGTGTGGATGGGGTGGCCCTACCTCGGGGGGGCTTAGAACTGGGGGAATAGCCGGGCTAGTGCCAGGAAGCAGGAGGCCTTTCAGGCACGGAGGTAGAGTTGGGGGCACTGGAGGATGCCCGAGAGAGTTCCACAAAGTCGATGCACAAATAGAGTTAAAAAAAAAACAAAAAAAAAACATATTAAACAATTCAGTTTAAAAATGAAATATGCAGTATATACAAATATAGCCTCAAAGTGTACTCACATAAGTACACAGTCATCTGATGAGCAGGGAAGCAGATGCATAAAACCTTTCTGGCCATATCATCCAATGTTTTGGAGTACTATTCAGAGGTCTGTACAGACAAGGAGACTTGTGATTTTTCACAAGCAGCAGCCTGGACTACCCCCGATGATCAGGGTGGTTATACACGTATTCCACTCCCTGCCTGTCCACCTGATATTTCCTTTCAATTTCACTATCGATAGCTGCAGCTGAAGTAGGTGCAGACATAATTTTTAATATGGCCTTCTGAACTGATTTACGTGTGAAGACCAGCAATCTCCTTGCAGATGCAACCTCCACCATATCCACAAATTCAGCATCTTCGTGCTCTCCTCAGCTTCTTGGGGGAAGGGAAGGTTGAGTGTATCAACCATTTGTCTGACAGATGAGGAAAAAGAATAGCCCTCATTATGCCTTGGAGGAGAGCCAAAATCTCTCTCAGGTGCACCCGCTGATTCCATGGGATCACCTTGCCTTGTGTTCCGAAGGACAACTATGATAGTGCAGAGGATGCAACAGAAAAATAATGAGTAGAGATTAAAAGATCTCAACATGCATACACTGAAAGACAGGAGGGAATGGGGAGTTGGGATAGAAACCTTCCAGTACCTTAAGGGTATAAACAAGGAGCAAGTGGAAGACATCTTTCGATACAGGAGAGATACAAGAACAAGGGGGCATGATATGAGATTGGAGGGGGGCAAGTTAAAGGGTAATGTGAGGAAGTGCTTTTTCATGGAAAGGGTGGTGAATGCATGGAATAGCCTGCCCCAGGAGGTGGTAGGAGCAAGCACAGTGGAAGAATTCAAACATGCATGGGATAGGAATAAGGAAACCCTAGAGGTAGGAAGGAGAAGCTAAAGCCGATGACCAGGTAGGGTCAGTGGCAGCTGATACAGGTAAGGTATACGGGCAGACTGGATGGGCCTAGCGATCTTGATCTGCCGTCAACTTCTATGTTTCCTCATCATGTATATAGTACCTTCTTCCTCATCCTCCAGAGGCAGATTGGGGGCAGTCACTTTAATAAAATTTCTCATGGCCTGGATGGAATGGAAACATTGCCACATTTTTGATTGTTTGATATGTCCTCAGATGTGGCCATTTTTTGGTGTCATCTGTCTGCTCTTTTCTCTGTTCAGGTGGCGTACTAGTGACATTTGTTTCTTTAAGTTTCTTTCTGAAAGACACCGTTTCCAGTGTCTGCTTGGAGGTTCTTTTATTTCTTATTTTTGCCATCACTTGATTCAGGGTTCCCCTTTTGGACACCCTGGTATCTGATCCATCTTTACCATGCCTATCAGATGACTAAGCATCTTTATCTTTCTTCTTGTCCCCTTTTACATGGACTGATGCTGTTGTACGTGAGGAGATGGACCGTTCTGATGCGTGCTTTCCACCATCTTTGGGAACTCCCTCAAAGCCTTTTTATTTTTTGGTGATAAGCAGGCAGATTGCAAAACCATAATTTCTTTTATTAATTTTTAATTTTCTTTAATGTTTTAGGGTAAAAATTAAGTTAGGACTTACAATTAGTGAAGTCGTTGTCTGGACTCAGGCACTTTAACTAGAGCTCGAGGCAGTCTGCCATTGGCTGGAGCTGTAAACAGTTTATACAGTTTTTGGAACCTGTTAGTCCTATACTTTATTCCTTAGATCTCTTATCCATTCAGATACATCTTGTGGAAAAATAAACTGATTCCCAAGAAAAGTTCTTATGCAGGAACCCAACAGCCAATAATGGTTCCTGCAGTGAAAAAATGGTGTCAAACTGCAGTTCCTGTAACAGAAACTGATTATTAAGGCCAAAGTGTGCAGACAAAAGTGGAAAGTGAGAGTGAACCGCTTCCGGTACCGTAAATATTATAAAAAATGAAACCACGATGTAAAAAACTGTAAGTGGTTTAAATTTGTAAATTTGACCCCCAAACAAAAACTGTAGCCAGTAGAGTATTCTTAGTTCCTGGGAGTCAATTGGGAACTGAAGAAACCAATAGTAATAAAATAACTCCATAAATAAAGCAGAGTATCGAAAAACGAACTTTGACAGCAATAACACAACTTATCGTTAACTTTTTAAAGCAATTAACTGACTGGAGAGCCAGCGATACTGGAACAGACTTTGGGGCAACTGCTCTTTCCAGGCAGAGCAAAACATCTGACCAACTGCCAGAGTGGATTCATGGGGTTAGAATACTGGTTTTGGAACACTAGGGGCCTGATGTAGTACCACAATTTGTGTATTCTCAGAGCCTGTGGGGGACGGGGTCTCATTTAAACAGAAAATGGCATCAACTGATTAGACCTTTACTGATTCCCTTCCAAATGCAAATCTGGCTGTAGAATATTTTATTAACTTTATGAAAATGTTTGATAACTGTGACCTTGTGAAAAAAAATTGCATACATGGTAATACACAGAACTGGGTTACCCCAGAATTAGTTAACATTTTAAGACAGAAACAAAGCTTTGTCAAAACATAAGAAATTTGATTTGCCTTCATTTTTAATAAAGTACAAGGAGCTGCATAACTTATGTAAAAAGCTGATTTCTTTAAACAAATAACCAAAAAAAAAAAAAAAAAAAACTAAAACACTGCACAACCCCAGTGATTCTGGGAGAGTATTAATGATTTGACAGGCAGAAACAAAAACAAGATTTGGCTGGTGCCAATGAGGCTGGTCTTACCTTTTTTATGTTATATTTGTTTATTTTTATAGCAGGACTTAATGTCTCAGCAGACTGTTATAACTGTAGTTATATGAGGACCACATCCACAACCAGCATTAGTTTTACAGATTTCTTTTTGCATACAATGCCCGCAAGGAGGTCTTTGACACAGCAGCGCTGCTTTTCACTAATGCTCTATACCTTGTACAGAGTGGTTCAAGTCCAACCAACACCAGCAAATTGGTTTCATCCCCCAAGCAGTAAACTCACCTATAGCATCCCTACATATTACCATTTTTATTCTCTGATGGTCCAAGCTGGACTCCAAACCTGCTGGGTATCTGGGTGGAGCAGGCTTGATTTTTTTTTTTTTTTTACTCCCTGATGGACTGGGTCAGGCACAGGACCCATCAGGTAATTGGGGGGAGAGGGCCACATGTTTTGTAACAACCTGATGGACCAGGCTGGGCATCAGACCTGTCTGATAGTTTGAGGAAGGGAGACAGATATTTTTCCCTGCCAGTCCGGGATTGGTCCTGGACTCAGCAGGTATGTAGTTGGGTGGAGGAGGAGGAGCCAATTTTTTTGTTCTCTAAATAGACTGTGTTGGGCACTGGACCTGTTAAGTAGTTGGGGTAGTAGGGCAGATTTTCTTTTTTTTTTAATTACCTGTTAAGCCAGGCTGGGCACTGGACCCATCAGATAGTCTGTGGGGGAGGGACAGATTTTTTATATTCCTTGATGGGCCAGGTCAGCACCATATGTTCTGCTGTGCAGCATGCTGGGCTGTAGCGTGTGAGGCAGTCTGATTCCCTGTGTGCATGTTGGAAAGAGTGTAGAACTGAGATGGAGCACCAAAAGAAGGAAAGGACGAGAGAGGGAGAATCAGGCGGTAGAGCTGGGATCACTGGCACTTGGGGTTACAGTCAAGGAAGTGTGAGCCATAGGCCCCCTTCAGCCCAATTTCCCACACTAGTGTGCTGTGGGCCGGAGGAGGTGGAGATATCTGAACAGGCTGCTGGCAGCAGCAGCCCCAAGCCTCCCGTGCACTGTCTGAGTCCCTCACTGTGACCTGAGTGGATGGGCATGGGGAGAGAAGCATTTTACTACCCAGCCTATTCCACCTTTTGTTTACCGCTTTGCTGCTGCTCCTCCTTATCTTCATTTGGCTTAATACACAGCGCAGGTTGGGCATGAGACCCATCAGGTAGTTGGAGGGAAGGGGACAGATTCTTTTTGATTCCCTGATGTACCAGGTTGGGCACCAGACAGGTAAAATACAGTAGTTCAGGGGAAGACGGACAGATTTGCTTTATTCCCTGACAGGCATGGATGGACACCAGATTTGATAAGTTGTCCACTTTTTTTTTTTTTTAATTATCCCTGACAGGCTTTGCTGAACACCAAACCTATCAGGTTGGTGGGGAGGGGGACAGATTTTTTTTTATCCCTTGACTGGCTGCATTGGGCACTGGATTAGTCAGGCTGTGAGGGGGGGGTGACACATTTTTTACTCCCTGACAGGCTGGGTTGCATACCTGACCCATCAAATAATTTGGAATAGAGGGACATACCAGTATTCTTTTTTTATTTTTTATTTTTTTATTCCCAGATGGGCCATGCTGGGTATGGGGCCATTCAGGTTACTGGAGTAGGGAAGGGACAGATTTTTTTTTTTTAGATTCCCTGATGAGTCAAGTTGAGCACTGGATCTTTAAGGTTGTTGAGAAATGGGGACAGATTTTTTTTATTTCCTTATGGGTTAGGGTGGGCACTGGACCTGTCAGGTCCCTGATGGTTGGGCTGGTCACCAGCAATTCCATTCCATTCTACATTCCCTGCACGTCCACTACCAGTATGGAACTCCTGTGTCCTGTAAAACACTTTGGAATACAGTGTGCATGAAAGTCATTATATAACACAAAATGATTCCACAGCTTTGCTATTCTTTGTCCTTTTACATTGCAAAAATTAACTGTTCGAATATGCATTTTGTTTTGTTTCTAAAGAAAAAAATAAAGGTTAGCTTTCTGTTCACAAAGTTGTGCAGTTTATTTGTAGATCAACTCTGAGCTCATTCATTGTCATTTTGGTCATCACAGTAGGGGTGGGGAGCATGGCTAAACAATCTGAGGACTGCTTCAGTGCATCACCAAGGTCACCTGCACATTCACCTGAGGTCCCTCACCTGCTCATCAGGCTCTCATGCACTGTTCTCCTTGCAGCCAACAGAAAGTTAGCAAAATGTTACAGACAGCTGCAATGAGCAACAGCAAGACACACCTCTCACTCACTGGCAGCCATAAAAAATCATGTCTCAGACCCCAATGTATTTCCATGGGATGCTACAAAACACTTCTGACATTGATCACAACAGGAACTGGTCTGCTACACATACCAGCCCTAACACTTTAGGTAGCTTCAGAAGAATCAGATATTACTATCGCAGACCCCTTGGTTTTGGCTAAATGATTTAATTCTTACTTTAGAGATCCTACAAAATTTGTTCCTCAAACCTCACATCACAGTTTTCCAGTTGTTGAATTAAGAAATGAAACTATGAATCCTCAAAATTTCTATTTTAAATATGTGTCAAATGTTGAAATGCTGAGATACCTTACTCGAACAGGCTGCAAAATAAGAGTGGACCCCGAGAGCCTTGATTATGGGTTGATCAAGACTGCTGTGCAAGAGGTAGTTGTGTCCATTGAGAAGTTAATACCCTTCTCTTTGAGTACACAGGTATTTCCTGCTGGTGGGTGGAAGGCTTAAATTACTCCTATATTTGAAGTAAGGAGCTTCGTGTGTACAGACAGTGTTCATTCTATTTCAATTTGGTTTTCACTTGCAAACATGCATGTGCAGGTAAAATATGATTGGCTAGTTGATTACTGCGATAAATAGTTTACTGTCAAACTCTCAACATGGCTTCTGTAAACACCACAGCACATGTACTGCCTTGCTGGGCTTTCCTTTTCAGGTCTTTGGATGTTAGTGAGAATGTGGGACACTACATATCAACTTATCCAAAGCTTTCAATCTTGTAAATCATAACATCTTGCTACAAAACCTATGCCAACAGCATATTTCTGAGGATGCAATGAACCCGTATTTGGATTATTTTGGTTATCGTGAGCAGCGAGTAAGAATGGGACAGGTCTCATATCAGTTAAATTACTATTATTAAGAGTTCTGCAGGGACCAGTCCTGAGGCTTCTCTAGTTTATTGTGTTCATTAATGACCCATCCTTGGCATGCACACATTTTACTATTACTAGTAAAATTAAAACTTTTTACTAAATGCATAAGACAATGCTTTCCAAGAACAAAAACATATTCAATATTGTCTTTTCTCTCCAATCTGAATTTACTGTTTTACCTGAGCGAATGAGATATTACTTACAATTAACATTTGTCATTCATGCCTTGGTCTCACCCCAACTTACCCATCACTGCATGCTCTACACTGGGTTTAACTGGTTATCCCATTCCTCATTATTCCTTTGCTACTGGTACCCTTATGGACAAAATTCTCAGGACAATTGTGCCCTCCTCCCTAGCTGCACTGTTGCAACTCCCTACTCTGGCTTACTCCATCCAGTCCAGTGGCCTATCTGTTCCAAGGTGGTCTACCATTATGGAGGGGAACATGCCTTTTACTCTGCTCCGAAATATTGGAACTCCCAGTTGCCCTCCGGCACTCCCTATCTTATGCTCAATTTAAAAAGGAGAAATTGGTTCATACTTACCAAAATTTCCATTTCTGTTAGCTCCAACGCTGTCAATGGGGAGTTAATACATATGGGTAATGAACACACCTAGTGGGGTAGTGCCACAGCCCAAAGCTGTCAATCAACATAGAACTTTGGGCACATGAGCATTCTGGGATCACTGATTCTCCAATCACAGTTTTCCACACAGTACCTAGATATCGATGTAACCAGTAATCTCCATTTGCCAAGGTTAATTAACTCTCTTCTTACTGAACATGAACAACTTATACATGTAACTAACTATGACATTATCAAAGGATAAATGAATGACCTATCCCATTCTGGAGAGCTGGCTGACAGCATCTTACCGACCAATGCTGCTGACCAACCACTGGTTCTTTGACAGGGTTGATGTGCTGCAGATAACTCTTGTAACATAAAGAAGTTTAAACAGCCATAACACTGTACATAACTGAAGAAAACAAGTTAAGCACTAACCTGTAACAGTGAAACACCGCAGGAAGGCATTTGACACCCTGCCACATAATGGCTTGATGTCAAAACTCCTAAAACTTGGAGTGGATGTCTGTCTGGTAGCATGGATACAAAACTGGCTCACTGACAGGAGGTAGATGGTGAGGATTAATGGATTACTGTATCCTGAAGGCAGGATTACTAGTGGGGTGCTCCAGGGCTCTGTGTTGGGTCCTTGCTCTTTAATGTATTTATCCACAACCTGTAATTGTATGGTAGCAGCAAACTCATTCAATTTATAGATGACACTAAACTAGGAGGTCTGTTTGACACCGCCTTAAACAGGAACAACATGACCAGTGATCTGGATAAAATTGTTAAGTGGGTCGACTTTAATCGGATGCAGTTCAACATGGAGAAATGTGTTGTTTTGCACCTTAGAAGGAATAACAGTTTGCAAGACTATTTCATTTGCAGAATGAAAAAATAAAGTTATTGATAATAAGAGGGATTTAGGACTGTTTGCAAGCAACGACCTCAAGAACAGTTATCAGTGCAGGCAAGTGACCAACAAGACCAGTCATTTAGTTAATTGTATATGAAGATCTTTTTTTCCTAAGCTGATTCAGTTCTTCTACCTCTGTACAAAGCTTATATTAGGACTCACACACATTACTGTTCGCAGTTTTGGAGTCCTCATCGAAGGAAAGACACTGATGTGGTTGAGAAAACAGTGGACATTTGCCAGTCTTATACCCCATTGTAATAAGAAATCATATGAGGATAGGTTAAAGGACTTGGGCCTATGGTCTCTGAGCTTAAGAAGAGCTAGAGGAGACATGTTACATCTGTTTAAGATACTGATTGATCCAAAATTAATGAATGATCTGGATCTAAGGTTCAAGGTCTGCAAATATGATTTGAGGGGGCACAAATGCCAACTTGTGGATGAAATCCCTAGAAGTGATCTTAGGAAATACGCTTTTGTTCCCATAGTAATAAGACTATTGAATCAGCTGCCAGGTGAAATAGTGTATGTATCGAATTTGTCCATCTTCAAGTTGAGGTTGGACACCTACATACAAGAAGGTAACATCAGTAGTTCCCACCACTGAGCAGTGGGGACAGCAATCATGGGCCGAAGACTACTACTGTCCTAAATCATAGTATTAACACGTAGTAGTAGTAATAATGCTCACAAATCGCAACCTGTTCACCTGCATGCCTACAGTCCACTAAAATGTAAATATTTTGATTGTTAGCAGACAATTAAGGATAACCAGCTATAATCACATACAAAATATCTTTGCTGAAATCCAAAGTCCTTAGATACATCGGACAATATTGACAAATAGAAGCCAGTGACTCCTGGGAGAGGTCCCATTGACAATGCTGGAGCTAAAAGAAATGGAAACTATGGTAAGTATGAAGGAATTTCTTCTTTCTGTATCACTTCACATTGTCAATAAGGAGACAATACATATGGGTTCTAAAAAGCAGTTCCCATCCCCAAACTGGATGGGGAAGAATACTGTCTCATAAATAACCCATGCAGGTGACGTATAATAATCTGCTAACCACTGCCTGTAAGAGTCTGCAACTGAAGGCTGCATCCTTAGAGCTTTGAATATCCAATCTGTAGTGCTTAGTAAATGTATGAATGAAGGACCTCACTGCCACTTTACACAACTCCAACACTGATGCCTTCCCGACCTGGAAGTAGCTATAGCCCTGGCAGAGTAAGCCTAGATAAGGGCTGGAGCTTTCTTCTTCTCAGTTACATACAGTATGCCTTGGTGATGCAAGCTCTTACACATTTAGGTCAAGGTGGCCTTGGAAGCTTTGACCCTTTTTTACTGCTCTGAAGAGGACAGACTCTCAGACTTCCTGAACTCTGTTGTCCTTTTTAGGCAAGTCCTGAATGTCCTATGCAAATCCAACTTGTGCAGCTCCATCTTTGGGTTTTCCAGCCTGGGACAGAAGGGCAGGATACAGATTTCCTGGTTTACATGAAAATCTGTAGGCACCTTAGGTACACAGGATGGGACCATCATCAATACCATATTTTCTTTATGAATGATAAGGCAAGGCTGTTAAGGAGATAGTGTCTGAAGTTTGCTAATCTTCCTGTCTGAACATACTGCAATTATGAAACAAACCTTGAAGGACAGGATGTCGAAAGGCACACACAAAAGAGGTTAGAAAGGTGCCTCACACAGAGCATTCAATGCCAGGTTCAAATCCCATGGAGGTACCAGGGAGGAAATGGATAACATCCAAGTTAGTTCCCAGGGATGAATGCCATGGAAGTTCCTAGGGCTACCCTGAGTGCAGAGACCTGGCCTCGCACAATGCTCAAAGCTAGGTCTTTGCCCACCCCTGCCTGCAAGAAATGCAATACCCACAGGACCATAGCTTTAGAAGGCCCGATAACTCTCTGGCACAAGTAAAGAAGGTATTCCACACCCAGTCGTAAGCTGCAGATGAAGAAGCCTTCCAAGAGGCCATTAAGGTATCCACCACTTTCGCGGAGAAACCTTACTTTAAAAATCTCCTCCTTTCAGAAACCAGGCAGCGAGCTGCATCACCTCTGGGTCTGGATGCAGAATGGAGCCTTGGACGAGAAGGTACCCCCAAAGTGGAAGACAAAATGGGGCCTGCTGAGTTAGATTCACAAGGTCTGAGAACCACAGGCTTCATGGCCACTATGAGGCTAGCAAGAGGAAGCTTCCTCTTGACTGTATTACCTTGAGAATCACCTCAGGAAGTAGTTGTAGCAGCAGAAACACATAAGCTCTGAAAAAATCCCATGTCTGGGGCAAAGTATCCACCGCCTTCACCTGAGGACACTGGTGCCAGCTGAAGAACCACAGTACATGAGCATTTTCTGCTGATGTGAAGAGGTCTATCTGTGGTTGACAACCTTCTGCACCAAAGCTCAAGCACCTCAGGGTTCAACATCCATTCCCCCAGAGATACTGTCTCTCGACTCAACCACTCGGCCTGGATATTCAGTTCCCCTGCTAGATGAACTGCAGAGAGGTAAGAAGGTTCTTCTCTGCATACAGTAGCACCTTAGTTGCTTCTGCTATCATTACCTTGCTTCTTGTGCTTCCTTGATTGGTTATGTATGCGATGGTAATGGTATTGTCCAACCTTATCTTCATGACCTTGGACTGCACCTGATGATGAAAATGAAGGAAGACAAGAAACACAAACCTCTTTTCCAACATGTTTATCTGTAGCTGCTGCTCTTGGTAAGTCCAGACCGACCACCAGGACCGGAACTTGGTCCAGGACCATGCCCAAGCCCAATAGACTGCTGTCAGTTGTCTAAATTAGTTCTGTCAGGATTTCCAGGACAGATCCCTTGCTGAGGTTCTTGAGATTCTTCCACAAGGCTAGTGACTGCAGAACTGACTGCTACAGCAAGAACAGGTCTTGGTAGTTATCTGAGGCTGCATTCCAAGCCTCCATCATCCTGTTCTGGAGTGGTTGCATATGCAATCAAGTCCATGGTACTAGCTCTATTGCTGCAGTCATCAGTTCTAGAATCCAAGGAAGTTTGTGAGCAGGGACCAATGACTGGCTTCTCAGCCACTGAACTTCTTGACTTAGGGCTTCCTTGATGAGGAGAGGAAAACTTTCCCCTTGCCCATCCAGAACCTTCCCCCCAAGTGTTCCCACCTCTAAGACAGATCAGGGAGCTCTTCCCCCGAATGACGATCCAAACATGTGTCTCCAGCACCTCCAGGGTCCTTGACACCAACCTCACTGCCACCTGAGCAGTCAGCACATGGATGAGCAAGTCATCCAGGCAGGGATATATATGTTGCAATCCTGCCTCAGTTGTACCACTAGTGCAATCAGGACCTTCAGAAATACCCTGGGTGCTGTCACTAGACCAAGGAGAAGCATCCAGTATTGGAAATGCTGTCCCTGTTTCGTGAACCTAGGAAACATTTAGTGTCACACAGCCCTGCCACTTTGAGATAATCAGATATGATAATCCTCAAGATCCCTTTCCTGCTTAGTGACTTCAGTAACTCCCCCCATCCTATACTCAGTTCCTGGGTTCCTATGCCCTAGTTGCCGGATTTTGCATTTTATGGCATTGAATCCCAACTGCCATGCTCTTGACCACTACTCAAGTTTCCCCAAGAGCCCAATACATTCTCTTTAACCCCTCCTGAGTGTCCACCTTATTACAGATTCTGGGGTCATCTGCAAAAAGGCATACTTTCCCTTCCACTTTCTCTGCAATGTCACTTATGAAGACATTGAAGAGGACCAGTCCTAGTACTAAGTCCTGCAGCACCCTGCTGGTCACTCTTCATTCATTGGTGTTAATGCCGTTAACCACCACCCTCTGTCACCTATCCATTAACCAGTCCCTTACCAAATTCAACACTATGGATCCCACCCCTAGGCTGCTCAATTTATCAGCCTGCTGTGCCACTCAATGTTGAAAGCCTTGCTAAAGCCCAAATAGGCCATGCTGACTGCCCTCCCCGATTTACTTCCTTGGACACCCCATCGAAAAAATCAATCAGATTAGTCTGGTTAGACCCCCCCCCAATAAATCCATGCTGCCTTTGGTCTTGGAGTCCACTGGATTCAAGATAGTTTACAAGGTTTCTATTAGTTTACCCACACTACTGTTGTAAGTCTGACCAGCCTACAGTTGCTAGCCTCCTCCCTGCTGCTGCTTTTATGGAGAGGGACCATGTCTGCTCTCCCATAGTTCTCCTGAGCCATGCCTTTTTCCAGTGAGGTGTTGAATAAGGCCGTCAAGTGGGGTAGCTAGCACCTCCCTCAGTTAGTTTAGTACCCTTGGGTGTAGCCTTTGTGGTCCCATAGCATTGCCCACTTTCAGAGCTCCAAGTCCCTATGGGACTCTTTCCCCTGGAAATGGACTTGTGTCCACCTCCCCCCACTTTGTTCCTGCTGCTCGCTGGTGGTCTGTCCACCCCCCCACACACTAGTCCTAGTGGGAAGCAAGCGGGGGGGGGGGGCTAGCTGCAGATAAAGTAGGATCTGCAGACAGGCAGGCCTACCTGTCCAACTCCTCTGCAATGTCACCTACAAAAAAGTCATTATAGAAGACTGGTGCTAGTACTGAGTCCTGTCACACCTCACTGGTCACCCTCCCTTCCCTGGGAGAGAACTCCATTTATCACCACTCAGTGTTGCCTATCTCATAACCAATTTATTATGGAGCTATTGCCTCTTACCAGTACTGAGCCCTGTGGCACCCCGCTGGTCACCCTCCCTTTCTCAGAGTGAACTTCATTTACCACCACAGTCTGTCGCCTATCGCTTAACCAGTCTATTATAGACCTATAGCTTCTTCTTACCTCAAACAACAATGTCACTATGTTATTATGTATTTATCATCTTTCTACCTGGTGCTGGAAAAGTATACTAGAATATAGTCATGGATGGACAGTAATCCCACTTAACAGTAAATTTATATTACAGTGCCAAGTTTATTTTTTGGGAAAAAAGTAATAACACTACATGATGTAATACTATTATAGTTATTAAACAAGTAACAATACAATGGTAACTACTGAAAAATAACTAGTTACTCCCCAACACTGTGAACATGGAATCTGTGTGGACTCAAAAAGGGCAGACTGATTATGAAAACTTCTCCTCTAGCCACAGTCCACTGCTCTTAACACTATATGGCCAGGCAATGAATGGAAATTGGAGAGGTCTCATTGACAGCTAGCCATGTCCCTCACACCAGGGTTTAGTGCCACAATATAGACTATGAGCACCTGGGTGGAAGAAAAGGGGAAAACTGGGCATCTGCCCCCCAAAAAAAAAAAAATATTAATAAAGCCTGCACTGGTGGTTTTAGCAGGAAATGCTACAGTGGAAAAGCTACTCTTTTTATGCCTTTGAAAAAAAAAAAAAAAAGTGGGAAAAAACAGTTACATACTTACTGTAACAATAGATATTCGAGAGAATCCCTTCCATTAGGCCACACCTTTGGAAGTATACCCGCGTCAGTGCTAGGACCACACAGAAACTTTTGCAAGCAGAGCCCACCCACAACGACATAATGCATCAGCATCTACAGAAACGTGCGCAGACCCATATTCTCTGTTTCCTGATGGGGATTAGACTCAGAGGACCTCTACCCATGAGGAACCCGAAGATGAAACCAGCATAGGCATACAAGGTGAGACACAGGGCTGAATATATGATTCATGGATTTGGATCGAGCACAGTATCTTATGTAACCCTCACTGAATCAGAACGGTGATGGATGGAGGTCTAATGGTAGAGATTCTCTCGAAGATCTACTGCTATGGTAAGTACTTAACTGTTCTATCTTCTTTGAGGATATCTCTTCCATTAGGCCACACCTTTGGAACAATTTCCAAGCAGTCCCAAAACAGCACAGTGCGCTGGAACATTCTAATATAATTAAGACAGCAGGCCTTGCAACACAGCAAACCCAAATCCAGCATGTCTACGAGACACTGTATCCAGACTGTAATGTTTAGTGAAGGTGTGAACAGTGCTCCATATGGCTGAAGCACAAATGTCTGCAGCCAAAACATTTCTGAAATAAGCAACAGAAGTGGCCATTCCCTTGTGGAGTGACCACAAACTGCACCAGGAAGCTCCTTACTGTACTTCCTATAATAGAACGCAATACAATGTGCCAGCCATTTGCACAGGCACTGTTAAGACACAGGTGCGCCCTCCTTCCCAGGGACAAACAAACAAAACAAAAAGCTGAGAAGACTTTCTGCAGTCCCTGCTACAATTCCAGTGTTGGGTAAGTTACTTTTAAAAAGTAATCAGTTACAGATACTAGTTACTTTCAAATAAATGTAATCAGTTACAGTTACTTACTACTTTTATATAAAAATTAATCAGTAACTGTAATGCATATTACTTTTCATGTTACTTTATTACTTTTGTATTTACTCATTGAACATAGCTATGTGCTCATGAAGCCCCAAGAAGTGAATAAAAGAAATAAAACAGATTCTAAGGCCAATTAATATGTTAATGTATAATACAGTACCCATCAGATATTGCCAGCCACAGCAGTCATTTTACATTTCCATAAATAAGAGCTCTGTTAAAAAAAAAAAACAAAAGAAAACACTGATCCAGTGTTTTAACATTTGCGGAGCTAACCCTCAAATACAGCATTCCGGATTCTGATTTGTTCAGGTATTTCCAGGTCCGAAACTACATCCTTTGGAATAGAGCAATCCAAGCTAAAATTACACACCCGACCCCCCCTCTACTTACACTATATATAGACCATATCCAGGGTAATCATTGGGACCACTTAATAGGATCCTTGTATAAACTTTTAAGAGATTTAACACCAGAGTCTACTAGCTCAGTTTTACAGAGTTGGAACAGGGACCTAAATTTAGAGGTCTCCAACGAACAATGGACAGTAGCAGCGTTTGCAGTGGTGAGGATTACCTCCTCAAATTTGTGGAGGGAGTTCTCATGGAAGGGTCAGTATCGATACTTTAGATCCCTGGCAAGGGTTATTAAATACATGCCAGCTAGCTATGGGAGCTGCTGGAGGGGATGTGGGTGCCTATTAGCTGATCTTGGTCATATAATGTGGAAATGCCCCTTTCTTATGCCGTTCTGGATACATTTACAAAGAAATATCTCAGAATGTATGGGGGAACCCATCGAACTTACTGTAGAATTTTCTCTACTAGAGATATATCCGGACCATTCCCCACCCTGGATTAAAACATTGCTCCCAGTGTATTAATCACAGCTAAAAAAGCCATTATAAGAAGATGGATGACACCCAAAATCCCTACAATACAGGACTGGAGAGGATTATTACTTAACATCTATAGAATTGAAAACTTACTAGTTAAGATGAAACACAAAGAGCGGCAATTATGGGTAAAATGGCAAAGATGGATTATTTATCAAATGGAGGCGGATTTAGACTTTAGACCTTGAATGTATAAAATAACCAAGGAGGTGTGAGGGAAGGGGGAATGGGGAAAAGGAACTTGCACTACGTATCTTACCATATCCATAAAAGATTTAAAATGTGGATTGTTTATATCTATAGAATGTGAAAATGTTTTGTCAAAGATATGTCTATATGTTTTACTATATGGGGAAAAAATTAAAAAAAATAAATAAAAAAAACACTCACACACCCTGCATCTACTGCTGCCCTCCACAATATTTTCCCACCACAGCTGAATCCTGGCTTTGCCAGCCGCTGTGGTCCCTGACGTTTTTCATTTCCATAACACCCACACTCACCCTTCAATATACACACTCCCTGTATCTAATGCCTGTGCCCTTGGTGATCATTCTCATACAGCTGTATATCCTGACAATGCCAGCCACAACTACCCCTTTACATCCCACCCTTACCCCACTGCCACACACACCCTGCTGCATCTTCTGCAATTGACTATCTTTCCCACATCTAGCCTGTATTCTCCTTCTGACTATGCAAGAGCCACAACTACCCCATTAAATTTCTATAATAAAATCCCACCCTCACATAGCTTCCCCTACACTGACACACATGTACCCTGCAGATCGGTTCTATGATACCGGTTCAACAACACTTTTGTCAACCGGCGTCTCAGTGAAGGGATTTATGTCAGCTGCAAGTTGTAGTAGACATAAATCCCAGATGTCTTCCGGTCCTATGTTTCTATTGGGGCTGCACCGCCCAGCCCTCCATAGGGGCTCTGCCCCACCCCATACTTTGGATTATCAACTCCACTAAGAGTTGGTTCGGGAAGGGAGTGCAGGACCGGGAGACAGTGTGCCCCTGTCTCGGATGCACCAACATGGCGACCTGTCGGCAAACTGTCGATTTTGCCAACAGCGAGGTATGTCACTGTGTTGGTGTCACCATCCGGTCGGCATACCCTGCAGATCTACTGCCCTTCCTTACCTTGGTGATCGTTTCCCATTTCCCCATAGCAGCCAGAATCCTAACTTTGCCATTGCCAGCCACAGATCCACCCCACATCACATACAATAAAGTCCACCAGCACACACCTGCTTACCCCAACAAAATTTAAACTCTTTCCCACAGCTGAACCTTGATGTGCCACTGCAACTGAGACACAGTTACAATTATAACTGTCTTCCATGACTATTATGCCACTGCCAGTGTGCCACAACTGAAGTCAGACAGTGTCATTTACAACAATCAAATGATCACAAAACACTTGTTGCACTCCAGCACATAACCCTTTGATGAGGATTTTCTTTGAGATGGGACTGGTGATGGTGATAGACCTCACAGGTGGGTGGATGGACAATCAAGCGACTTGTTGTGGTAGCTTGGCACATGTGGTGTTGATGGAAATGGTCCCTGAGCCCTGCCTGCAGATGGACTACTTACCTTTTTTCCTACAACAGCTGTGCTGGCCCCGATTCCCTCAGGGTTCACAATGGCAGTCATGGAAGGCCATGACTGATGACATGCAGGGGTGTAGCAAGCTCTCTATAAATTGCACATCAACTGGCCAATCTATTGCCCCCTCAAACAACTTTCATAAATTCTTATACTGATTCTTAGCTGTACCATGTAGTGGAGCACAAGCAGTATAATGTGTCTATCAAATATTGCAAAATTATATATTTTAATAATAAACTGACAAATAAAATGATGTTTTCTGACTTGTATTTCCACAGCACGTGTTACAGATGTAGAACAAAATGGTAATTTTAAATGCATGCGGAAAATAGAAAATAAGAGTTAGAATCGATGTTTCAACCATAAGTCTTCTTCAGAAATTATCTAAAAGAGAAAAAAAGCAGTAAGGGAAATAAGAGACATAGTTGTGAGGAAAGAAAAAAGAGGGAGGCTGTAGAGGAAATATAGAATGATAATTGGGTGGTGTGTTTAACAAGATTTTACACACACCCATGGTGTTGGATGCCACATAAATCCCGAAAGCGAAGCTCGAGGGGTTTATTTAAGCATCCAACATCGAGAGTGTGTGTAAAATCTTGAGTTAAACACACCACCCTACTTTATTTTATATAATTGCTGGGGAGCATTTTTTTGCCACAGCAATTATATAAATCAAAAACCCATCCTATACAGCCGCTGTCTCACGGTTTTCATGCAGTTACGCTATCTGAGCTTTGCTGCTGAAACAGTTTTTCTCTCCCTATTTTCATCGTTTTTTTATAGCTTAAACATAATAGACACAGGACAGCTATTTCCTTTTTTTTTCTGTTAACTTACCGCCAAATGTCAGTCACAGTGAAGTTTGCAGGCGTGCAGCGCTACAGAAAGGCAGAGGGAGAGAAGAGCTATGCCTGGCGTGTGTTCACTGTTATAACCCACAGGTTATAATGGGAAATTATAACCCAGCTTCCCTTAGAGAAAAAAACACTAGCAAGTTATTATAAAGTGATAATAGGTAAGGTAAGAATAGAATCTGGAAAATGAAAAGCTGATGATAGGTATGAAAAGGCAGAGTAGAAGTGAATGGGCTGAGGAGTTCTTAAGTGGGGACTAATTAATAGGACCTAGTTAAAAGGCTGAAAGGTGAAAGCTAAGTGTGCACACTCATTTTCATTTTCTACAGATGAAAGAATTACTCAAACTAGAGGGGCCAATGATTTACCCCAGATATGTAACAACTGGTACAAGGACACCCAGTGCAATGACACCTCACCAGAGCCATTCAGTGTAACATATTTTCTGTAATGAGACAACTGGCAAAAACAACCACAACACCCAACAGCAGTGAGACTGTAACCATGTAGAAAGCAGTGGTGCGATAAACGAGGCTATCTTGTAGTCATAGCCACCGTGTTAGAGCAATGATCTTGTAGGGCAAACCAGTACTAGGTCAGAATTCCTAGGCTTAATGTTACAAGGCTGCATGTCTTTGCTTCAGTTGCTCTGCCACACGTTTACACCACCCTACACCTCTGGTAGCTCATAATACCTAGACACTGTGACTACTCAAACCTGAATATCAGCAAGGCTACAAAAAACGCCACCTCACGGCCATGAAATGTTGCCTAAACTTTTTATTGTGAAAAAAGGCAAAAAAATGGTAGCCAACTTGCATTCAATGTGCAAGGTGAAGATGCTGGGTGCTCATGCAGTGCTTCTCAGAAGGCAGTTTTTTTTAGCCTGATGTAACAAATTGAGCACGCAGTCAGTTGAGCAGTCTTTGTTTACACTGAAACCTGAATATCAAAAGACACCTGCACAATCTCTGGATTTCTGTGATGTCATAAACCTCTTGAGCTTCACTCTCGAGGTTTTTGAAGTCTCAAGAACCCCTTGATGGATTACAGCAACTGTAACAGATGGATGCCCATCTGTTTTTCTATTTATATTACAGTAACTAGTCACTTTTAGGAAAAAATAATGTCATTACAGTTACTCATTACTTTATTTTAAAAGTAATAAATTACTATTACTAGTTACCTAGAAAAGTAATCAGATTGCAGTAACTGGTTACAAGTAACTAATTACTACCCAACACTGTACAATTCACATAGCTTCTCTGTATCCTATGTACATCCAAAGAATGGAGCAGTGCCTCACCCTGACTGACATGCTCACGGTAATATTTATTTATTTGTATTTTGGATGACACCTTTGAGCTGAGGGCTCTTTTACAAAGGTTCCAAGTCAAGGAAATAAGGTACAAAACATAACATGATCATTACAATGGAACTTGCAAAAAAAAAAGACAAGGTTACAATAATAGCAGCCAAAGGCATTGTCAAGGAATTGTGTTGCGAGTTAATTATACAGTACAAGTCATAGGCGGCTCACTGAAGCTTTGTTAGGAGTGGGTTGGTGGGAAAAGAGAAAGAAGAGTGGTGGTGAGGGGGTGGTATGGGAGAGAGAGAGAGAGAGAGGAGGGCGAAATAGGGAGGGCATTGTGCTGGGTATGTGGTAGATGGGAAATAGCAAGGGAGGAGGAATGGGGGGATGAAAAGGAAGAAGAGACAGATTCATCCTATACCCAGTAATGGGGGCTAGGAGAGGTGGAGGAGGAGGAGCTGAGGTAGTGAGAAGTGATGCTTGAGGGTAGTATGCCTGGAGGGGATTAAAAGAAGCAATCACAGAAGGCACTAGCCATGAGGTGTTGATGTAGTTTACACTTAAAAGCACCAATTGTAGCAATGTTGGAGATTTCTGTAGCTAGCAAGTTGAACCAGGTGGAGGCTCTGACAAGGTAAGAATGCTGAGCTTGAGAGGCCCGGCAGCGAGGTACTGTAAAGGTTAGACTGTCTGATCTTCTAGTTAGGCAGCAGACATGCTGTGGGGTCAATACTGATTGGACTCCAGGGGGCATAAGGCCCAGTGATGTCTTCTTAGCTAGGATGCAGGTCTGGTACTTTAGCCTGCCAGATAGCTGGAGCCAGTTAGCCTGCTCGTAAATGTCACATGTGTGAGAAAGGCGGACAGCTGAAATAAGAAGTCTACATATCTTATTAAGGGCTACAGCTATGCGCTGGAGTGCAGTATCGGTAGCGGATCCATAGAAAATGAGCCCGTAGTCAACAGTTGAGAAAACAGAGCTCTGGATAGTGAGGTTCAAGGCTTCAGCCATTAGGCAATGTTTATGCTTGTATAGTAGCCCTATATGGGAGTTCACAGTTTTAGCGATATTGTCAATGCGTTTGGTATACGAGAGGGAGCAGACAAGGGTCAGGCACAGATATTTAAACATATCCTCCTGGTCAAGGGTGACACCTTTGTGGTTGTTAATTATGAGCTCATGGTCCTTGTACTTGCTGTGGGTTCCATGGAACAACATTGTTTTAGTTTTTTTGTGGTTAAGGATGAGTTTATGTGAGTAATACCAGTCTTCCACTTCTGTGAAAGTTTTCTGTAGTCGAGACTGAAGGGAGGTGGGGTCAGTGTGGCAAGTGAAGATTACTTCATCATCTGCATACAGTAACATTCTGTCATGGCAGGAGGCAGGGAGATTGATCAGGAATATGCTGAATAAGACAGGAAGGTATATCATTTGATTCAATGTAAACTCAGATACCACCTTCGGCAGAAACTTAGGATCTGTTCACAAAAAACTCTGTAAAAAATCAAATACAGACTTATACATTAGAGCCTGCAGCTCTGAAATCCTTCAAGCGGAATTAACAGCAACTAAAAATAACAAATAAATGATAGGAAACGTAGGCTACAACTTGCGGCTGGCTCTAAGGGAGCCAACGTCAGTTTCTCAAGGACATAATTCAAGTCCCAATGTGGGACTAGATTGCATATAAGAGATGTCATATGAAGAATAACTCTCAAAAAAGATACAGTACACCTCTAGTTGTGCAATCTTATGTCCATCAATGGGGGCACAGAAAGCTGATATAGTGGCCAAATGCTGAAGAATACTGTTGACCAGAGTCTGACAGGAACAGTAAGTATTCCAGTGCTGCATTTATAGGACATATAAATGGGTCTAAATTATTGGAAGCAGCTCACAAGGTGAACTGCTTCCACTTCAAGGAATAGGTATGTCTGACAGAAGGTTTTCTAACTGCAACCAGAATGTCAGCAACCTTCGGGGATATGCCAAAATGTGGTATGGCTATGTTCTCAGGAGCCATACATGCAGTTGAAGGGACTTTAGGTCTGGATGGACCAGGGTTCCCTTGTCCTGTGACAACAGACCCTGACACAGAGGTAAGGGTACTGGAGGTTCCACTGTCATCTGCTGTAGAAGCAGAAACCATATCTGGCAAGGTCAAAATGGAAAAATGAGGATGAGAGTGGCACTCTCCATCCAAAGCTTGATTAGCACTCTATGTATCAGTGGAACTGGGGGACATGGGTATAGGAATTTCCCTTTCCAAGAGAGGGACAATGTGTGTCACCAGAGAACTCCAGGCCCTGGATCGAGGGAGTAAAATATGGCAGTTTTGCGTTGTGTGGAAACACATAAAAGGTCCAGCTCTGGACAACCCCATCTTGCGAAAAGATCACAGACCACTGAGATCAGCAGTTACTGTGACCTGCTTAGCTTGTCTGCCAAGATGTTTTGGAGCCCTGGGAGATGCACGGCTGACAGCTGTAGACCATGAGACAGAACCCAATACCATACTCTCACTGTGTCCCTGCATAGTGGGTAAGAATGAACTCCCCCTTGTTTATGGATGTAATCCATCATACTGGCATTGTCTGTCTGTATTAACAGAGGACCTGGGTAGAGATGCTCCTGAAAGGCCTAGAGACTGTACATGACAGCTCTTATCTCCAGGATAGTTATACGTAACTTGGCCTCTACCTTGGTCTATAACCCGAGTCTGGTAAGTGCCCAGATGAGCATCCCAGCTGGAGCCTGAGGCATTCATGATGAGGATCTGTACAAGAGCTGGTACAAGGAATGGAATGCCCTTTAACAGATTTTCGCGATCCATCCACCACAACAACACTCCGCGAAATGGGGACATGATGAGAACCATTTGGACCAGCTCATCCACAACATATCCCACTGGACGCCGGGTGTGCACTGGGGAATTTTCATATGTAAATGGGCCTGGGACACCATCACAATGGTCACAGCCATAAGCCCCATGAGATGTAATATTGTTCTCACAGAAACATAGCGGCTCAAGTATTTCAGCTGCGCTTGAGGAATCGGGTTTTCTGTTCTGTCCTGAGGCATGAAAGCACATCCCTTATCTATATCCAGGACTGCTCCTATATATTGCAGTGCCTGGCAAGGGGTCAACACCAACTTTGGCACATTCACTGTGATCCCCACATTGATGAATAATCAACATATCCAAAACAGGGCATGTCGTCGGACTTGCCTGGAACTGGCTTTCAGCAGCCAGTCGCGCAGATAGGAGAACAAAAATAGACATTCCCTGTGAAGGACTACTGCCAAACATTTGGTAAAACCCTTGGTGCAGAGGAAAAGCCAAAGTGCAATACTCTGAACTAGTAATGTTCTCCTTGCAGCACAAAGCAAAGATATTTCCTGTGAGCTTTCCCAATCTTTATATGAAGGTAAGCATCCTTCATATCCAGAGAACAAAGCCAGTCCCCTTGTTGCAGAAGGGTTAGATAGATAGATCGATAGATACTTTATTTCTGTAGCGCCCCTTTCCGGAGACTCGGAGCACTTCACAATTAAAATACAACAATTTTTAAAATATACATAAAATATAAAATTAAAACCAGCACCATTATCCAGCCAAAATAATATATGAAAAAATATCTATTCAATCAATTTCAGTCAACTCAAATTATCTAAAAATTAAAATGAAAAGCCTGTCTAAATAGATACGTTTTTAGTCCTTTTTTGAAGGTATCCACCGAGGGTGCCTCCCGTAACTGTTTAGGTAGTAAATTCCATAGGGTAGGTGCTGCCACCGAGAATGCTTGATCACCAGAGTGGTGCAACCTAACCCTAGGAATATCCAGGAGACAACCCTCGGTGGAATGGAGAGCCTGGGACAGGCAGTGAGGCACAAGGAGATCTTGCAGGTAGACTGGTTCCCCTTCATGTAGGGCTTTATAGGTCAGTAACCTGACCCTGGAGGCAATCCTCCACCTAACTGGCAGCCAGTGCAGTCCGCGGAGGATGGGTATGATAAGATCATACCTACACACACCTGTCAATAATCTTGCAGCTGAGTTCTGCACCAGCTGCAGTCGGCAGAGGTAACCTCCAGATAGCCCTAGGTACAGGGCATTGCAGTAATCCAGTCGAGATGTTACAAAAGCATGTACTAGTGAGGCTAGGCCCTGGGGGGTAACAGGTTCCGAATCTGGGCAATGTTCCTCAGATGATAGAATCCACTCTTAACAACGGCCGACATCTGAACATCAAGTGTCAAGCCACTGTCAAGGAGCACACCCAGATTCTTCACCCGTTCGGATGAGGTCAGCGGCACCCTCCCAGTACAAGACTATAGGGTCTCCACAAACTTCCATCCCCCCCACCAACAATGACTCAGATCCACCACCAGCACCTCCGTTTTGTCTGGACTGAGTCTCAACCAGTTATGGGACATCCAAGTCTGGATCTCAGACAGGCAGTTGTTAAATACAGAGTCCATCACCTGGTTACTTGGTGCACAGGACAGGTATAGCTAGGTGTCATCTGCATAGCAGTGAAAACTCAGCCCATATTGCCTGATAATGTCTCCCAATGGCAGCATATACACTGAACAATAAGGGAGACAAGACCGACCCATGTGGAACACCACAGGTAAGAGGCTTCAGGCTGGATGAGGCCAATCCCATCACTACCCTCTGCACTCTACCTTTTAGGTATGATCTGAACCATTTGATGACCTTATTGGACAGGCCACACCAGAACCGCAGTTGGTCAAGTAGCACCTCATGGTCCACTGTGTCAAATGCCGCTGAGAGATCCAGGAGGACCAAGATGGAACGATCTCTCCTGTCTCTTGCCATGAGGAGATCATTAAGCACCTTCACCAGGGCGGTCTCTGTACCATGCCCAGCCCTAAACCCAGACTGGAAAATCTCATCGGTGGAGGAGGAGATGAGATGCTCCTCAAGCTGACTTGCCACCACTTTTTCTATAACCTTCCTTAAAAATGGGAGGTTAGAGACCGGCCTATAGTTGGCGAGACAGTCTGGGTCCAATGAGGGTTTCTTTAATGGGGGTCTAACCAAGGCCTCTTTCAAGGTCGATGGGAAGACCCCACTCCTCAAAGAACTCTGGACGATCTCAGCAACAACAGGTGCAATCAGGTCCATATATCCGACCAAAAGTTGTGTCGGACCCGGGATACCATTCAAAACTTCTCATATGCTATGTAGAAGCTGAAGTCCCTGAGATCTAGCACATACCACAGATCTCCTGTTCACTTTGGGACTAGGAAGTATCATGAATAGAACCCTTTGTTCCTCTGCCACAGAGGACCTAGTCCAAAAGTACATTTTTGTAGTATAGACTGCAGCAAGGAAGTGGAGGATGATCTGGAGAGGTGTCTGTTAGCTCCTGAGCATACCTCTTTGCAATTATCTCCAGGACCCACTGGTCAGTTGTAATGTCTCTCCACTGTTCCAGATGCAGGATGAGTCTGCTCCCCACAACCACTGCCAGAGGCATTCGTAGGACTAGGGGTGGGTCCAGGTACGAGTCAGGCAGAGCTGGTGGGGGCACTGCCACCGGCACCTGCTCTGGGGGCTTCTGTATGCACACACGGGGGAGGGAACCTGGCAGGGATCAGCTCCCTCATCTTGGTCTTATGGGTGGAAACTCTGGCCACTTCTGGCAGCAGGCTGCCAAAAGGATCCTCTCCCACACCCTCTAGCAGGAGTGGGATACAGGGATTTTACAAACCTCAGAGTCATCTTGGATGTCCGAAGGCCCCTAAGGGTTTCTTCAACATAAAAGCCAAAAAGGTTTGCCCCTCTAAAAAGGGCATTCAAAACAGCTAGCTGCACTTCGGTGACAAAGCCTGCAACTCTGAGCCAAGAATATTGTCTCACACAAATGCCAGAAGCTGCAGTTCTGGCACAGGCATCTGAGACATCACATGCTGAGAAGAGCAAATGTTTGCCGACTTCACCACCTGAAGTTAAAGTTTTAATCAAATCATTCTTGGCCAAGTGTAACCTCCCTGCAAATGGGGGTTCCCAAAAGACTTCCAGGAGCTTGCTTGAATGCTCCAAGCCTGAATGGTGTTTGGCATTTAAGCCATTTATCAGTGAGTGTTTTTAGAGCCTCTGGTACTGTCTCTTTAAGAGCTGTCTGCTTGCAGACATAATTAGTTGTAAGGGGGGACTGTGTGCTTCTCTGAGTACCACTCGAGCTGCTGCCAATTCACTTCATTTTGCAGTCACTAGGAGTGCAAAGGAACCTATCTGAAAGATGTAACTGTTTGCCAGAAATTATTTAGAGTAATAATGAAATTACAGTTTGTCTAACCTGCTTTCTTTGCAGTCAGAACTGTGTCTGCTAGTTCCCATTCTAGTTTTGAACTGCTGAACTGGACCAATCAGTGTGGGGTAAGCTAGCTCTAAAATGGTGCCTTGGACGAATCAGAACTTGGACTCATAATCTGAGCCAGCCACAAGGCGATTGTATGGGCAGTGACTCTGGGAGATGTAGTTTAGACTTCAGTGCCTTTTTGGACCAACAGCAGCAGTCTATTGTGAGTGACAGCCAATCCAGTCAAGAACTGGGAGGAACTCAAAGGAAGTGTCCGGTTTGTCGGGTTGGAGTTTCAGTTGAGCTTTGGCAGTGAAGAAGGAAGGAGCCCTGTGCTTTTTTCAGTGTGCAGTTTTAGTCAAAAACGTGTGTAAGGCCCAGAGTTCCGTCTGCAGCTTGTGTAACAGCTTGTTAGGACTGAATCCGTCCTGTGAAAAGAATCAAAGGATCTCTGAAGAGTAGAAACCAGGCTCACCCTGTAGAAGACTGGAGGAATTGCTGAAAATTGCACTCGGTCTGTCAGGAACTGAATCTGCTGTGTGTTCTCCGGGTATTGTGCAG
Source organism: Neoceratodus forsteri (assembly GCA_016271365.2). NCBI lineage: Eukaryota > Metazoa > Chordata > Ceratodontiformes > Ceratodontidae > Neoceratodus > Neoceratodus forsteri. The sequence continues at coordinate 815,528,403 of CM028129.1, read as the reverse complement.
TAATTGCGATCGGGATACAGATGCAGCCTGCCTGGTATAGTGTTTTCTTTTATATAAATGTGTGAAGAGGTTTGTGTACCTCAAGTGAGCCCTGCTGACATTGAAGGACCCTATTTTATTTGGAGGTCGTGAGTACTAATTCAGGTCGCCTCCCTGTTGAATTGCCACATTAAATCCAAATGGAATTACTGTACTGCTGACTGTTTAATTCTCCTTTTCTCTGTGTGAAAGGGCCCCTACCAGCTGCCACAGTTTGGACTAGCCACTAGGGCTTGGGTACCCAGGGACAGTAACTGATAGGGATAGGCCTGTGCACAGAGCCATAGGTAGATGAGTAGAGTGATAAGCTAATTAACCTGATTTCCCCTGTCCTTGTTATATCCCCTAAATAAATCAGAGCTCTTGTTTCAGCAAAGTTATACTGCCTGAGGTATTTGTCTATGTTAAAGAACTGTACTGTGATTGTTGCACTGTATCTTATTTCACAGGAGGTCCCAGTGCCGGAACCAGTCCTGGGGGTAAGTGTATACTGTAAAGGTAATTCTGATGTATTGTGTGGGCCACTAGTGGGAAGAAAGGGGGTTGCAGTGTCCCAGAGGCTGTGACCAAGTTAGTTTAACTATTGTAAACCCTGACCTCTGGGTGGAGGCACCCGCCATTGGATCCAGGCCCTCAACCTGTTAGTGGCAAATCAAGGCAGGGGTAGTAGCCCCTGGGATAGCGCCATCTAGGGGTTACATCTTGAGGCTCACCGCTGGGACTGTGTGTCCGCTGAGTGGCCATGTTCTGAACCACTGTTAAGAAAAAATGGGTACCCGACAGAAGTGGCTGTGCACGGCTGGTGAGTGGTGTACTGGGAGGAGATCGACCCCAAAATGCTATGCTTATCCTGGACATCCCTGGGTATCAATACGGACACTGTGCAGGAGTACTTTCCAAGGTGGAAGGTTTACAAAACCCTGTGGTGGTGGGTCGGCATGCTAATCTGCTCACCCACACTTTCCTGGCCCTAGTAGAGTTTAAGGATCCCATAGATAGCTCCAAAGTGCCACAGACCATTACCCCAGAGGGAGCCCTCACTGCTTGGAGAGTGATAACTAAGGACAGTAAAGACCCGGGGGGGAATGAGCCCCCACCACTATCTGAAACTTTTGAGGAGAAATTTGCTAAATGGTTGCTGGGGGAAGGGAAAACTGTGGAGGACTTGAAGAAACTATTCTTGCCACCTGGGGGTGTTCCTCCCCCAACACCTTCTCCCGCTCCAGTGCCCGTAATGGTGGCTGAACCAATGCAGACTCCAATTTCTGCACCTGCCATTAGTCACGACTCTTACCGAAGGTTGAGGATCTTCTCTGGCACCTTCCCCACCCCCCAAGGGGAGGATGACTGGGAGACCTGGATAGACTATGTTGCCCCCCAAGTGCTAGAATGGCAATGCTCGGAAGCCGAAAAGCGAAAGAGGGTTAGTGAGAGCCTCCGAGGTCCTGCCCTGGCTACCATTCGTGCTAAACAGGCCAGCTAACCCTAGGCGACTGCACAGGCCTATCTTGAGGCCTTGGAGAATGTGTATGGGAGCCCAGATTCTGATGAGGACCTATGGTGGAGAGTAAGAAATGCACAACAGTACCAAGGGGAGTTGTTGTCTGTGTATGTCTCTCGGCTGGAAAAATTGTTGCAAGAATGCCTCAGAAAGGGTAGTTTGCCACGATTGAACTGGACGAACCAGACTGGACAGAATCCTTAAGTCTGCCCCTTCTCAGAACTGCTGTTGCTTCAGTTACGCCTGGAAAATCGACTGGAATCCCACCCTCCTATGATGAGTTAATGAGAGAAATTCGAGGAGTTGAGAAAAAGACCTTGGGTACCTGCACCAACAGCTGTGGCTACGACCAGTGACTGAGGGTGACCCATCAAGTGAAGTTCAGGGCAGAGGTTGACAGTCAATGAGTGCTCTGACAAGGAAAAGATATGCCACAATGGGGCGAACTGTTGAGAGAGATCCGAGAATTCAAAAACAGTCCCTTTATGAAGGCCACGCCTGCAATCTCGGGCCCTGACCTATATCCGACTGCATCTGCTATGGGGTGGGGTACCCACCCATGTATCTCCTACTGATAACAGCTCCAAACTCAATTCCTTGACCATGGAAGTGGAGAAACTGACGAGATGTCTCCAAATGCTTATCACGCTGCAGACAGAGATGGCACAGGTTTCCAGTTAGTAATACCCCGCCTGGCTCCCAGTGTGGCGCCTCGGCCAGCTCAAACTCCAGAAAGTATGTTTTGCTATAATTGTGGGAAGATGGGCACATGAAAAGGAATGCCAGTCCCCAAAAGACACTGACAAAGTTGCATATAGGCTACAAGGAGAGCTTCGGAGAACAAATCAGTGGTTAAGAGGTGCACGAAATGATCCCAGTGAGGGCACCAAAAATGCTAACTCACGTCCTTTTGTGGCAAGGTCAGTTGCCCAGGCCCCCACTATCACCTCTCCAGACTGGTCCAGAATGGTGGGTCCCTCCATGGAGACCACTGTAAAGGTGAATGGAGTGTCTACAAGAGCTGTATTAGACAGTGGCTCCCAAGTGACAATTACAGGATTGGTATCAGAAGCATTTGTCAGACGTACCCTTACAACCATTAGAAGGACTGCATGTATGGGGGTTAAGTGAGAAGGCCTACCCCTATTCCGGGTATATCCGAATTTGGCTGTCTTTCCCCACCTCCGTGGCTGGAGTGGCCGAACAAGTAGAGACCCTAGCCTTAGTGTGTCCCCCCACTGGACTGTATGATGGTGTCCCTTTGTTGATTGGAACAAATGCTCCTATGTTCGGAAGGCTGGCACAGTTGTGTTATGAAAAACAGGGTCAAAGACTAGTAGAGCTTAAGAGTTCCAGCTTTAATTAAGAAGGCCTATGAGGCAGAGAGATGCTGAAAAACAGAACCAGAGGAACCGGTCGAATTGTATGGAAGAAGGATCCTGAGTCTCTGATCCTGGCGCCAAATGCCTAGTACCTATCAGGAGAGGTCCGTATCAGAAAGGATGTTAAAAATAAAATATTAATGTTGGATGCACCAGGCGATGGAAAATTGCCAGAGGGACTGCTGGTCAAGCCTAGTATTTTGCCTGCTAGAGCCCATGCTTATGCCAGAAGGGTAATGGTCCAAGTTCATAATGTGTCTGAAAGAGACATTCGAGTAAACAGAGGTTGCATCCTGGCTAATGTGCATTGTGCAGACACTGCAGTGCTACCCAGCAGCAAGAGTTCAAGGAAGAATGACAGAGTAACGCCTGACTTGTTTGATTTCGGCGACTCCCCTGCCAGCTGAATGGAAAGTGAGGATCAGTGAGAAGCTTGCCCAGAGAGACCAGGTGTTTTCTTTAAAGGAATGGGATGTAGGATGCGTGCAAGGAGCTGAGCACAATATCCGGCTGCATGACGAAAGACCATTTCGTGAGAGGTGTCGACGCCTGGCACCTGCTGACATAGATGATGTGAGACGGCATCTGCAAGAGATGTTAGGTGCTGGTGTAATACAAGAATCCAGAAGCCCTTATGCTTCCCCCATTGTGGTAGTGAGGAAAAAGACTGGAACAGTAAGGATGTGTGTGGATTATCGCACCTTAAACCGGCGGACTATCCTGATCAGTACACAATGCCCGCATTCAGGATGCTTTGACTGCCTAACGGGAGCAAGTGGTTCTCTGTGCTGGATCTCGCAGTGGGTACTACCAGATCCCGATGGCCCCAGAGGGACTGTGGAGAAGACGGCCTTTATCTGTCCGCTTGGTTTAATGAATTCATGAGGATGCCTCAAGGATTTCAGGTGCCCCAGCCACTTTTCAACGATTGATGGAGCATGCAGTGGGGACATGAACTTACTAGAGTGCCTGGTATACCTAGATGATGTTATTGTGTTTGGCAGCTCACTGGAGGAACATGAGAGCAGATTATTTAAGGTATTGGACCGACTGGAGGACTTTGGCCTTAAACTGTCCATTGATAAGTGTCAATTCTTTCAAACATCAGTAAAGTATGTGGGACACATAGTACCCACCGAGGGAATAGAGACCGACCCAAGTAAAGTTGAGGCCTTGACCACCTGGCCACAGCCCAAAAATCTAAAAGAACTGCAAAGATTCCTGGGATTCTGTGGTTATTATTGGCGCTTCATCAAGGACTATTCAAGAGTGATCCGCCCTTTACTTAACCTTACTCAAGGGTATCCCCCAACCCACAAAAAATACCAAAAGTCAGCGTCCTCTCAAGACTGAAAGAGTGTATTTTCATCCGAGTGAAGTATTTGGGGCCGCTGGACTCCTGATTGTGAGACTGCTTTCATGAGATCATATATCAACTTACCCATGCTCCAGTGCTGGCCTATGCCGATCCAAGAAAACCCTACGTCCTGCACACTGATGCTAGCTTGCAAGGGTTGGGGCTGTGTTGTACCAAGAGCACGAGAATGGCCTGAGACCAGTGGCCTTTGCCAGTAGAAGCCTGACCCCATCCGAAAAGAACTATCCTGTACATAAGTTAGAGTTCCTAGCTTTGAAGTGGGCTATTGTTGACCAATTCCATGAGTACTTGTATGGGGCTAAAATACTAGTAAAACTGACAATAATCCTTTGACCTATGTGCAGACCTCAGCTAAGTTGGATGCCACTGGCCATAGGTGGCTTTCTGCATTATCTACATATGACTATGCTCTCGAATACCGAGCAGGTCTGAACCACATAGATGCTGATGCTCTCTCCCGAGGCCTGTTCCCAGAATGATTGGGTCCGATTGGCAGAACCTGACATTCGGGCACTCTGCCGAAGTTTGACAGGGAGGAACAAATGTCACGGACGCAGTGGACTGCATGGTGGATTGCTTGGGAGCTCTGAGAATTGCATACCTGCTGCTTATTGCCACTTTTCTGCAATAGACATTGGTGCACTGCCTCAGCTGGACAATGACAGTATTCGTGGGCTCAATCCGCGATCCCATGATCAAAGCAGCTTTAGAAGCCCTCTATGCAGGAAAAGATGTGTCCAAATTACGCCCACTGATTTGAGAACTGCACTGTTATACAAAGAAGGTCCTAAGTTGAAACTGATCAATAAACTGTTATACAGAGAAACAGTAGACAGAGGGGGACAAGTAGACAAACAACAACTAGTGCTGCCCACTGCCTTTCGAGACTCAGTACTGAGGTCCTTGCACAACCACATGGGGCACCTTGGTATAGACAGAACACTTGACTTGGTGAGATCCAGATTCTATTGGCCTAAGATGGGGGCTGATGTGGAGCAACACATTCGAACTTGTAGTCACTGCTTACAGAGGAAAGCTTTGCCCCAGAGGGCTGCCCCCCTTGTTAACATCACCACCAGTGCACCCATGGAGCTGGTCTGTATTGATTTTCTGAGTTTGGAGTCAGATCAAAGAAATATCAGTAATGTGTTGGTGGTCACTGACCATTTCACGAGATATGCCCAAGCTTTCCCCACCAAAGACCAGAAAGCATCCACTGTGGCCAAAGTACTTGTAGAAAACTTTTTTGTTCACTATGGGGCTCCACAAAGAATCCATTCTGATCAAGGGAGAGACTTTGAGAGTCGTCTGATCAAAGAGATACTTTCTCTGTGGGGAGTGCGAAAGTCCAGAACCACTCCTTACCACCCCAGGGGACCCACAGCCTGAACGCTTCAACCGCACTTTGCTAGATATGCTAGGCACCCTGCACCCAAAGGACAAGCCTAGATGGAGCCGACAAATTAGCACCTGGTACATGCTTATAACTGCACCAAAAGTGATGCCACTGGATTCTCCCCTACCGCCTGATGTTTGGAAGAGAAGCTCGACTACCAGTAGATGTGTGTTTTGGGGTCTCTCCTGATGGGGTTCAAGCTGACAACTATTTACAGTATGTGCAAAAGTTAAAGGCCCAGCTAACTCATGCGTACCAACTGGCTCAAACCATGGCTGCCAAAAGAAATCTGGCCAACAAAGAAAGGTATGATAAAAGGTGAAGCACAGGAACTCCAGGAGGGAGATCGGGTATTGCTAAGAAATCTGGGACTGCATGGCAAGCACAAGATTGCTGACAGATGGCACCATCTCCCTCACATTGTAGTGGGCAAACTAGATGATCTGCCAGTGTACAAAGTAAGGCCTGAGAATAATTCAAAAGATGTAAAAACAATGCATAGAAATCATTTACTGCCCATTGGACAAATCTTAATTGAGTCTGAGCCCTAGAAGATGCCCCTCTGGACCAGTGACTAGAGCTGCTGCTAAGAAAAGATCAAGAAAGTCTGCACCTACAGAAGCAAAGTTAAAGTGTTCCCTTCACAAGTCCCAGTTGAGCATGACTGTCAGTCCATATCGGAAGAAAGTGAGAGTGACTTTGAATACTATCCTTCTTACGAACTGAGTCAATTGTTCTGGGCAATCCTAGTCAATACTGGAGATGAAGCTGGGCCTTCTGGACTGTCTAAGCCCAGCTTCATCCCTGAGCCAATGCTCCCAGAAAGTGAAGTGCAAAGCATCAGATCAGATGAAATGGAATCACTGTGCATGGTTGAACTGTTTGAGCTTTCAGGGAGAAAATGATAGATTAGGGCAGACTGGTGATACACCGAACAAGAAGAGTATTTTGAGTGCCCTGACAATCCACTGCCAGTGTCCAAAGCTCTCCATGCGAGCCAAATGTTGTGGACTCAGAAACTGTAACTCCTGGAGCTGAAAGTGCCCCAAGTTCTAGCCTCTACCCCATGGAGACTCCCCTGACAAGTGAGGACAATGCTGAAAATGAGGCTCAGAGTGCAGAGACTATAACAGTTCCCCTAGAAAGACTGGTCGAGCTGTAAAGCCTGTGGTGCATCTCAGTTATGATTCACTTGGGAGGCCTGTGGACTTGCCTCTCAATGTTGTCCATAAAGGAGTGTATGTGTCCCCGAGCTCATTATTGCCCAAACTGAGCATCAGTGCTAACTCCAAGTTACTTGTGTTGCCCTCTAAGTATGGTGCCCTTGCCCCATCCAGCCCCAAGGTAACTGATAGGAAGGGCCCCTCTCTTCAGGTTTCATGTACAAGAGGTAATAACTTGAGTTATGGTACAATGTGTATGTAATACTGTGTAAAGTGACGTACTGCAATGTTTCAGAAATGTGTTCTTGGTAAAATGATATATTGACTGATGATTACATGTGCAAGCCTAATGCAAATGTACATGGTTGCAGTTGAAACTTATGGGGGTACTTGCTTGACGCGGACGTCAAGCTTTCCCAGGCCAGGAAGGGTGTAACCCCTGCAAATGGGGGTTCCCAAAAGACTTCCAGGAGCTTGCTTGAATGCTCCAAGCCTGAATGGTGTTGGCATTTAAGCCATTTATCAGTGAGTGTTTTAGAGCCTCTGGTACTGTCTCTTTAAGAGCTGTCTGCTTGCAGACATAATTAGTTTGTAAGGGGGACTGTGTGCTTCTCTGAGTACCACTCGAGCTGCTGCCAATTCACTTCATTTTGCAGTCACTAGAGTGCAAAGGAACCTATCTGAAAGATGTAACTGTTTGCCAGAAATTATTTAGAGTAATAATGAAATTACAGTTTGTCTAACCTGCTTTCTTTGCAGTCAGAACTGTGTCTGCTAGTTCCCCATTCTAGTTTTGAACTGCTGAACTGGACCAATCAGTGTGGGGTAAGCTAGCTCTAAAATGGTGCCTTGGACGAATCAGAACTTGGACTCATAATCTGAGCCAGCCACAAGAGGATTGTATGGGCAGTGACTCTGGGAGATGTAGTTTAGACTTCAGTGCCTTTTGGACCAACAGCAGCAGTCTATTGTGAGTGACAGCCAATCCAGTCAAGAACTGGGAGGAACTCAAAGAAGTGTCGGTTTTGTCGGTTGGAGTTTCAGTTGAGCTTTGGCAGTGAAGAAGGAAGGAGCCCTGTGCTTTTCAGTGTGCAGTTTTAGTCAAACGTGTGTAAGGCCCAGAGTTCCGGTCTGCAGCTTGTGTAACAGCTTGTTAGGACTGAATCCGTCCTGTGAAAAGAATCAAAGGATCTCTGAAGAGTAGAAACCAGGCTCACCTTGTAGAAGACTGGAGGAATTGCTGAAAATTGCACTCGGTCTGTCAGGAACTGAATCTGCTGTGTGTTCTCCCGGGTATTGTGCAGTAATTGCGATCGGGATACAGATGCAGCCTGCCTGGTATAGTGCTTTCTTTTATATAAATGTGTGAAGAGGTTTGTGTACCTCAAGTGAGCCCTGCTGACATTGAAGGACCCTATCTTATTTGGAGGTCGTGAGTACTAATTCAGGGTCGCTCCTGTTGAATTGCCACATTAAATCCAAATGGAATTACTGTACTGCTGACTGTTTAATTCTCCTTTTCTCTGTGTGAAAGGGCCCTACCAGCTGCCACGGTTTGGACTAGCCACTAGGGCTTGGGTACCCAGGGACAGTAACTGATAGGGATAGGCCTGTGCACAGAGCCATAGGTAGATGAGTAGAGTGATAAGCTAATTAACCTGATTTCCCCCTGTCCTTGTTATATCCCCCTAAATAAATCAGAGCTGCTTGTTTCAGCAAAGTTATACTGCCTGAGGTATTTGTCTATGTTAAAGAACTGTACTGTGATTGTTGCACTGTATCTTATTTCACAGGAGGTCCCAGTGCCGGAACCAGTCCTGGGGGTAAGTGTATACTGTAAAGGTAATTCTGATGTATTGTGTGGGCCACTAGTGGGAAGAAAGGGGGGTTGCAGTGTCCCAGAGGGCTGTGACCAAGTTAGTTTAACTATTGTAAACCCTGACCTCTGGGTGGAGGCACCCGCCATTGGATCCAGGCCCCTCAACCTGTTAGTGGCAAATCAGGCAGGGGTAGTAGCCCCTGGGATAGCGCCATCTAGGGGTTACACAAGCCTTCCCACAATGTCACTATGTTATTATGTATTTGTTGCCTTTCTACCTGGTGCTGGAAATGCATACTAGAATATGGTCATGGACAGACACTAATCCCACTTAATAGTAAATTTATATTACAGTGTCAAGTTTATTTTTTGGGAAAAAAGTAATAACACTACATAATGTAATACTACTACAGTTATTAAACAAGTAATACAACAGTAATTACTTAAAAATAACAAGTTATAAATAACTAGTTACTCCCCAACACTGTGAACATGGACTCTGTGTGGACTCAAAAAGGGCAGACTGACAATGAGAACTTCTCCTCTATCCACAGTCCACTGCTCTTAACACTATATGTCCAGGCAATGAATGGAAATTGCAGAGGTCTCACTGACAGCTAGCCATGTCCCTCACACCAGGGTTTAGTGCCACAATATAGACTATGAGCACCTGGGTGGAAGAACAGGGAGAAAAGGGGAAAACTGGGCATCTGGCCCCCCCCCCAAAACATATTAATAAAGCCTGAATTGGTGGTTTTAGCAGGAAATGCTACTGTGGAAAAGCTACTCTTTTTATGCTTTTGTAAAAAAACAAAAAAAGTGGGAAAAAACATTTACATACTTATTGATACAGATATTCGAGAGAATCTCTTCCGTTAGGCCACACCTTTGGAAATATAACCTCTTAGCTTATCTGTCAAGATGTTTTGGAGCCCTGGGAGATGTATGGCTGACAGCTGTAGACCGTGAGAAGGTACCCAATACCATAATCTCACTGCGTCCTTGCACAGTGGGTAAGAATGAACTCCCCCTTGTTTACTGATGTAATGCATCATACTGGCATTGTCTGTCTTTATTAACAGAGGACCAGGGCAGAGATGCTCCTGAAAGGCCTAGGGATTGTACAGGACAGCTCTCATCTCCACGATATTTATGTGTAACTTGGCCTCTACCATGGTCCATAACCAGAGTCTGGTAAGCACCCAGATGAGTTTCCCAGCTGGAGCCTGAGGCATGCATGATAAGGATCTGTACAAGAGCTGGTACAAGGAATGGAACGCCCTTTAACTAAAGTTTTCGTGCTCCATTCACGACAACAACACCCTGCAAAGTGGGGACATAATGAGAACCACTTGGTCCAGCTCATCCCTCAAATGATCCCACTGGACGCTGGGTGTCCACTGGGGAATTTTCATATGTAAATGGGCCTGGGACACCGTCACAATGGCCACAGCCAAAAGCCACATGAGACGTAATACTGTTCTCGCAGAGACATAGTGGCTCACGTATATCAGCTGTGCTTCAGGAATCGGGTTTTCTGTTCTGTCCTGAGGCATGAAAGCACATCCCATATCTATATCCAGGACTGCTCCTATATATTGCAGTGTCTGGCAAGGAGTCAACATCAACTTTGGCACATTCACTTTGATCCCCACACTGATGAACAATCAACATATCCAAAATAGGGCATGTCGTCGGACTTGCCTGGAGCTGGCTTTCAGCAGCCAGTCGCGCAGAAAGGAGAACAAATACAGACCTTCCCTGTGAAGGACTACTGCACTACTGCCAAGCATTTGGTAAAATCCTTGGCGCAGAGGAAAAGCCAAAGAGCAATACTCTGAACTGGTAATGTTCCCCCTGCAGCACAAAGCGTAGGTATTTCCTGTGAGCTTTCCCAATCTTTATATGAAGGTAAGCATCCTTCATATCCAGAGAACAAAGCCAGTCCCTCGTTGCAGAAGGGGAATCAGAGCTTGCTGGGATACCATTCAAAACTTCTCATATTCTATGCAGAAGTTGAGGTCACCGAGAACGAGCACATGCCACAGATCCCCTGTCCACTTTGGGACTAGGAAGTATCTGGAATAGAACCCTTTGTTCCTCTGGTATAGAGGAACTAGCCCTTATGGGGTGCGCTGATGTCATCGGCCCGGTCCTGTCTGAAATAGTCCGAAATTCTCTGGAGATGGGTAAGTTTCCTAACTCCCTGAAGGAGGCAGTGGTTATTCCCCTTTTGAAGAAATCTTCCCTGGACCCGGACTGCCTCACCAACTACAGACCCATCTCTAACCTGTCCTTTGTGGGCAAGATTACTGAGAAGGTGGTCGCACTACAGCTGGATGATCACCTTACCATCTATGATATCTACGATCCTCTCCAGTCAGGTTTCAGGAAGAGGCACAGCACCGAGACTGCCTTCGTGCAGGTGCTCAATGATCTCCTGATAGTGAGAGAATGGAGGTCTCATTTCATTTTAGTCTTCCTTGATCGCTCTACAGCTTTTGACACCATGGATCATAGTATATTGCTGGAACACTTGCGGGTTGTCTGTGGACTGTCAGGGGACAGTCCTCAGTTAGTTCCATTCGTTCTTCACGGGTAGATCTCAGAGAGTTGTGTTGGAAATTTATTCCTCAGATGCATTCACTCTGCTATGTGGGGTACCCCAAGGCTCCGTGCTTTTGCCCATGTTATTCACGGTGTACATGCTGCCGTTGGGAGACACTGTTAGGCAGTATGGCTTGAGTTTTCACTGCTACAGAGATGATACTCAGCTATACATGTCCTTTGTGCCCAACCAGGATTATTCGGTCTTGTTATTTAATAACTGCCTCGACAAGATTCAAGACTGGATGAGGGCCAACTGGCTGAAGCTGAATCCCGACAAGACTGAGGTTTTGGTGGTGGACCCTGGTTGTCTGGTAGAGGGGTCATCAGCTGGACAGGCCTCTGGGCTTTTGCTTGGTGGTCACCAGCTGATGTTCTCTGAATGGGTGCAGAATCTGGGCATTATTTTTGACGAGGGGTTGACACTGAAGTCTCAGTTGTCATCCGTCGTCAAGATCTCATTTTACCATCTGAGAAATATCGCCCGGATAAAACACCTGGTTCCGTCCGTTGATCTTCCGACCTTGGTCCATGCCTTTGTGACCGCCCGCCTGGATTACTGCAAAGTCCTGTACCTAGGGCTTCCGGGGATTGATATCCACTGCCTGCAGCTGGTGCAGAACGCTGTGGCCAGGCTGCTGACTGGGCTTTCTTGATCTAGCCATGTCACATCTGTGCTGCGTGGATTGCATTGGCTACCAGTGCAATGGCGGATCACCTTCAAGTATGGTTTGCTAACCTATAAGGCCCTACACTGACAGGGACTGAGTTATCTACAAGAGCTCCTCTGTCCCTATCACCCCCTCCAACCACTCCACTCAGCTGAGGAGGGATTGCTGGAGAGTCCCAGGATCCATCTGAAGACTTCTGGAGCCTGTGCATTTGCTTTTATGGCTCCAACCCTGTGGAATTCTCTACCTCCTCGGATAAGGGGGTGCCTGAGTGTGGAGAGCTTTAAATCTACTCATAAAATATTCTTATTCTCCCTTGCCTGTCTAAAGTGTTAATTTTTTCTTGCATTTCTGATATTTTAAATTTTTTAACTATTTTATGGTTGTGTATTCTGTAAAGGCACTTTGATACTAGTTGAATTGCGCTTTAAATAAATAAAGTTTGTTATTATTACTATTATTATTAAAGCCTGAGCTACAGCCTTGACAGCTTTCCATAGGCTATTCTAATATTTAATCATATAGCCAGATAATTGGGAATCCTCAGGCCCAGTGAGACAGACGCTCAAGTATGCTTTCCCATCACGTCCAACTGCCTAGATTCTTTATCTGGAGGTAGGGTACTTATATGTTTAGATGCCCTAGATCTATCTATGAGCAGCCATGCTGACTAGAGTTCATTTCTGGCTTGTTAGCATAACATGGCTTAGCAGATGGAGCAGAACACTGCTTATCAGCCTTTCTAGGCATTGCAGGCAGAGAGTTAGGTCTGTACAATGCAGCAAAGGTGGCATTATCTAATGCAGGTTATATAGGTGGAATGATTATGATAGAAGAGATTAGGACCTCCAGGAATTCCATCAAATTCTTCTTTGTGGAATCCTCTTCTTCCACAGCAAAGACCGTGGCAGCTTGCATTTGCATCACTGCTTGAAAAGTAGGATCCTCATGAGGTGATCTCATGGTATACACCACCGTGTCCTCACTGCAGCATGAGAAGGTAGAATTAGAATGGGGCACCACATATTGTTCTGCCAACGATGCCCTGGCCAGGGGCCGTGACTATTTGTATCAATGGGAGGCCCTGGCCGAATGACAATGTACGACAGCGCTTAAGCCAAGCCCTGACCTTGGTGTCTCATCAACGGTCGAGGAGGGGCCGTCATCAACACCGCCAGAGCTGGCGATGATGTGAGTGATTTACTTGTCTTACCGGCAACTGGGACCTTGCTGGCAAAAAAGATCTCTCTTTATCTCTATGCTTGTGCTTGTGTTCCAACAACAAGGGTGGACTTGATGTCAATCCTTTGTCTTGGTCCTTCAATTTCAGTGGCTGTTTCTTGGTCAACGTAGAGGAAGACATGGATGCTGGGCCCTGATCCTTCTCCATGGCAGTTAATGTTTTAAGGAGAAGGACATTTTCCAGATCCTTCATACAGCGTTGCCTTGTAGCCTGATTGAAGGTCTGGCAAATCGCACAAGTCCTCATGTTGTGAGACAGGCCCAAACAAAACATGCAGATTTCGTGGGTGTCTTTCTTGTAGATTTTATCTCTGCACCTACAATACCAAAATAAACCTTTTGGCAGCATGCAGAGATGACAAATATCACTAAAATATAAAATAAATGATAAACGGCAACGGCTAGCTTTTTATTTATTTATTTCAGATTCAGATTAATACCATTGAGCCAAGGGCTCGTTTACAAAGGTTCCACATCAATCAAGTACAAGAACATTACAGTGGTTACAGGGAAGCACAAGTGAACATGACCAGTAAATCCAGTATTTACACAAGCAGTAAGATAGGTTACATGGTTATGTAGAAGTGCTACAACAACAACTCAAAGAGAGAGCGATTTAATACTGAGATAAGGGCAAAGTACAGTCTTAGGGTGGAAGAATCACAGGCTGCTGTGCTAGTAGGGTGTGGAGTAAATGCAGCCAGAGTTGACTTTGTCAGGAACAGCTGGGGATTGGGAGTAGACAGGAGGATAGTGGGGAGAGGGAGGGGAAGGGATGGGGGGGACTAGACAAGGGAGGGGGGTTTAGTGGGAGAGGAGGACATGGCATAGGATAATGGGGAGGAGAAAAGGTAGGTGGCCAAGAGCCGTGACTACTTGTGTCAATGGGGGGCCCGGGCCCAACGACGATGTATGGTAGTGATTGACGATGTTTCCTTCAGCAGGTTCAACGAGGCTGATCATGGGTGGAAAAGGAACTAAGGAGATGTGGGGTGGCCCATGGTTTTAGAGACGTTGATGCATGATGTTGTCGTGAACGCCCCCTAGCTAGTAAAAGTTTCCGTGTGGTCCTAGCGCTGATGTGGGTAATAGTTCCAAAGGTGTGGCCTAATGGAAGAGATATCCTCGAATAAGATCTCAACTTTATATCAGCAGTGCATGTTAGTGGTGAAAGTTGCGACCTATACTTTTTACTCCATGTTATATTGCCCCATATCTCCCATCTTGTTTGATACCCATTTCCCCATTTTGAATCTGCTTTAGTGTTTTCTTCCTGTATCTGAAAGAATAAAAGGAGTCCTCATTTTAATATGGTTCAGTTCAGGTTATCATCAGTATTTTCTGTTGTTTTTGAACACCTGTTACTTACTATCACTTTTCTTATGAATAAATGAAACTGGCATGTCGCAGACACTGCTCCCTGACCATATGGGACAACTGGTGTACAAAAAATGGAAATTACATACTTACCGTAATTATTGATCTTCTTGGACAGTCTCCATCACTCATTCACACTAGTGGGGATAGCGCTGGAGGCGCTAGGACCAAGCGGGAGCCTAAAGTTTTCAGAAGTATCGGCTACCGAGAGGACCACACATGCACGGGCAATCGTGAGACTAGCCTCGCGCCTGTGTAGGCTATCTCGCTGCCGACCCTCCAACCGCCTCAGTACCTTTTTCGACTGAGGAGGTGCAAGCGTAACTAATAAAATAACTCATCCTGAGTTTCTGGGCCCGAGAGGGCCAGATGACCTTACCAAGAAGGCCAAGAATAACGACATCACTAAGTCTGAATCATGGGACTGTGAGACCAGGAAAAGAAAGCAGTGAACTCGGGGGATGCTGGGTGGGCGTGTGACTGAGTGATGGAGACTGTCCAAGAAGATCAATACTTACGGTAAGTACGTAATTTCCATATCTTCCTGGACTAAGTCTCCATCACTCATTCACACTAGTGGAAGAGTACCCAGCTAAAACCAACAACCCTGAGTAGGGTGGTAGGAGATAGGGTTCACTCAGCCAAGGACTGTCCTGTTAATAAAAAGAGCTGTCTTGTAAGAGCATCTATAACATAGTGCCTTCAAGATAAGCACTCGAGTTGTAACTCGTCACTTTGCAGATGACTGCAATGGGCACAAAATGAAAGTCTGCCAGGAGCCGCAACCACTCTAGAAGAGCGGCAGGAACCTGGCCTCACAATTTGATCTAGGAACAAAATTAATAGTGTCAAAGACATGTACTAATGTAACGTAAAGGGACCTCAGGAACTGAAAGAGTCGGAGGTAAAGTCTACTGGTTCAGGGTAGACCGGAAAGTGCAGATGGAAACCCCCACTATCCAGTATGGTTGACCTGTAAACAACAGGTCCAGGAGCACCTGAACCCCTTACTTGGTGTGCAAGGGGGTCCAGGTGGGGTTAGCCCATCAAGGAGAATGGTCTCCACTTAGTCACAGGATCTTCCTGATGGAAGGCCAAGCACGACTTAGAAGCCTCTCGTGGTGGTCTAGTAGAACCAGATCCTACCCACTGCATAATCCAAGAGGAATAATCCTGCCCCTGTGTGTACAACTGTAGCAGCAGTCTCTGAATTCAGGGAAGAAAGGAAAAAGGTGTACAGGAGGATGTGTCCACTGCGGAAAAAAAACATTCTGGCAGAAAAAAGCAGGGGCTGGATTTCTAAGGTCAAT
The DNA here is from genome assembly GCA_016271365.2 of Neoceratodus forsteri. Classification (NCBI taxonomy): domain Eukaryota; kingdom Metazoa; phylum Chordata; order Ceratodontiformes; family Ceratodontidae; genus Neoceratodus; species Neoceratodus forsteri. Next base: position 815,512,518 of record CM028129.1, on the reverse strand, counting down.
AGAGGCAGATGTGCATCGAGGAGGGACACAGCAGGACCAAGTTAGGGCTAACCCATTTGTTGAAGTGACTGAAAGAGGCAGTGACTCAATGCGGTGAGGCACTACCCACTCTGGCTCTCCTGAAAGGAGTAGGAAAGGATTCTAGTTTGTTTGCTGAAAAAGAAACATCACCACTCCCTCTCGCACTAGAAGAGGACAGCTTTGTGAGCGACTGGCATGGACCAGAGCGCAGGAACCGAAGGTGTGAATATTTGAGAAGCTTCCTCAGAAAAAGGGACCTACTTGTCCATCCGTCAAGAAGGAGAAAATCGCCTGTTAAATTAAGCAAGCAAGGAAGCAGGAACCTGAGTTCCGACTCGGTGGAGAGTCGCTTCTGCTGCTGCAAGGCTCTGTTCAAGAGAAGAAAGCCTGATAAAAGGAAAAGGAATTAACAGACTGGGCAGTTGCCTAGGTCTAGGAAATGTCTCTGAATGAGAGAAATCTCTCAGAGAAAGAGATGACCCATATCGTTGCTGGATCGGACTCCCCGTAGGGGAAGAAGAAATCAGGTACTCTTTACCATATCCTGGAGACGAGTGGCTGAGGAGGAATCTGACCAGATCCAAAAAAAACAAAAAAAGCAGTGGGGTACCTGCTAATTCGCTAGGCCCTGTGCTGTGATAAAAATATATTGATATATCTTTTTGTTTGTTTTTTTTTTAGTCCGAGCCTAACAAGGCCTTCAGGCTGCTATTTTGAGGATTGTCTTGATGCAAAAGATGAAGATGTTCTCCATCTGAGTGCAGAAAGAGCCTGAGTGTCCATACTGAAATCATGACCGGACTAACAATCACAGCTGGAGAGAAGTTAACCACCTGTGCCGAAGAAGCCACCGAAGAGGCACTATCACAAGGGGGCTATATACCCCTATCAAAGGAGCGGAAGTGTCAGAGCGGCTCCCGACCATTAAATTAAAACGTTCCACAGAGTGTAACTGTCTTGACGATTGAAAAAGTCTAGATGCAGAAGAGTATGGTCCACGGACGCAGTGTGAAATATAGTGGACCCCATTACTGAGGAACTACTGAAAGGATTTTCCATCACGGACTCTGATGATAGAAAGGACGTGCCCTTCAGTATATAAAATGAGCCATCCGCTGAGTTACTGACCAGAAGGACAGGGAAAAACCCATCTAGATGCACTTCTACCCCAGAAGGACCTCCAAGAGAGGTCTAGGTCAGAGCCACTAGAGACTCCGCCATCGGGAAGGATGTCGAGGAGCTTGGTACCACGTAAGGAGCAGAGAAAGTGCTGAGCAGAATGAGATTCCGCTGGCAGAACGGTACAGCAGAGTTCCATAGCAGAAAACCGCTGGATGACACAAGATCCCACATAGACCACCACTCACTAAAATGTGTGGAAAAAAATAATCCACAGAACAGGAGTTCATTCTGCGGTAAACATCCAGCCACAAGTTCTGTGGAAAGGAGTCCAAAAGGAAAAATGTGTCAGCAATTCTGCCATACAGCATCCACTAGCACCCGTGTGGCATCAGCACCACTCGTGGCACAGGAGGGCACCAAGCAGTGCCTATGCCAACCTGGGCGATACCTGAGGGCAGCCACGGCAGTATCTGCAGGTACTCCCAGCACCCATGTAGCAATGGCACTCAAGGGCACCTCTGACACCCATGGCACCATGGCACCGATGGCACAATGGCACCCATGGCAAGAATGGCACCTGAGGGCACCAGTGGCATCCATGGGCACTTGCGGTGCCACCTGCAGCACCCACGGGTGTCACCCTTGGTATCCAAGGCACCAGTGGCACCCATGGCACCTGAAGCATCCATGGAACCCATGGGTGCCCACGGCATCACCCGCGGCACTGACGGGTGCTCCTGGCACCACCCCTGGCATCTCTGGCACCCATGGCACCCGCAGGTGCCCGGCGCCACCCCCCCCGGTGCACAGCAACAGACGGCGCTGACAACCAGTGGCAGCAAAGAGAGTACCCACAGTGCCGCACAGAGTGATGGCGCTGACCCATGGCACCGACTAAGGCACAGCGCCAACCAAGGCCCCAAGGCTCGGTGCCGACCAAGACACTGAGCCACCACGCCAAACCACGGCGCTGACCAAGGCCCCGAGCCACGGCACCAAACAAGGCACTGAGCCACGGCGCCACCCAAGGCACCAAGCCACGGCGCCGACCCAGGTACCAAGCCAAGGCGCCGACCAAGGCACTGAGCCATGGCGCTGAAGGAAAATACCAATGGAAATCCTGAGAAGGGGAGAAGGAAAAGGTGGTGCCCGTGCCGGCTCCTGCATGGAAAAGGGAGAGTGGGGTAGGCACGAGGGGTCGACATGATGGCAAAGGCATCCAGAGGGCACCTCGCCATATGTGATCCAATTGACCTGGCTCTGGTCCAACGGCTCCGAGGCCCAGAGGTCCCAAAATCAGGAACAGAGACAGGAAAACTGGAAAGTTGAACCCCCTGCTCCATAGGAGCAACCCAGAGGTGAAACTGCCCACCGGAGCTCCAGCGAGGACAGAGATGGAGCTCGGAGTTGAGAAAGCAGCCGTTAGGAGCGGGGCCAAGAGGAACCCACCAAAGTCGGTTCGGGCCCATTGCCCCTCCCAACAAACATTCCTCGTGCAGACATACCAACAGGCAACCTTGAGCGGCACAGATTCTTCTTCCCCAAACGAGGAAGAGCTGCTCGAGGTCAAGAGGAGCCGGATCACCGGAACCGTTAGATTTGTGCTTCGGAGGGCTGTCCTCCCTCCCCCCCCGAGCACAGGACTGTTCATAGTCAGACCCCCCCCCCCTGTTAATTAAGGGCAGCGGACTGAACACAGCCCCTCTGCCATAAAAACTTTCAAACGAAGTCCTCCTACCATGACCGCTACCGTCTAAGGACGACTCCATTGATGACAAGAATGAATTTCTTTTTCTTCTTCTTCATAATCTTCTTCTTGTTCATAAAATAATAAATTACTATTTTAAAATATTAAAACATTAAGAGCTGTTGTATAGATGAAAACTTCGACTCCGGCAGACGAGCGACGTCAACATACAAGCGCACTCGACAGTGGGAGAAAAGGAACTGAGGCAGTTGGAGGGTTGACGCCGAGATAGCCTACACAGGTGCGAGCTAGTCTCGTGGTGCCGCGCATGTGTGGTCCTCTCTCGGCGCCGACCCTTCTGAAAACTTTAGGCTCTCGCTTGGTCCTAGCACCTCCGGCGCTATCCCCACTAGTGTGAATGGGTGATGGAGACTTAGTCCAGGAAGATCAGCTTAGAAGACTGATGAAAACCAAGTTTGAGCCATATTAAAAGTTCCCCTTTTACTATTTAAAATATTAAAAAGGTGCTAAAGTAGAATCAAAATGGGAGAAAAAAGGGTATCATACAAGACAGGAGGAAAGGGGAAATCTAAAACGGAATAAAAAGTGTAGGTCAAAATTTCACCGTAACATTCCCTGCTGCTTTAAGTGATTCCCTCAAACATAAATAAGTAAATATGAAATTAAGACCCCATATCCCTAAGTGTGGGCCAAGGTGCAAGTATTCTTTGCACCAGCTAGTTTATGTTTGACTCCATCCCTCCACTAACCCTCTAGGGGAGGCTTCTCCTCAATATCGCAACACACCACAATATAAACACACACACATATGCAATGCCCCCACTTACCACCTCTGCTGATTCCGGTTTTCCTGGTAACTAGTGGGGATCATAAAAGATTTAAGACATGCCCTCTGCCAGAACTGTAAATTGATTAGAAGGGAAGGGTATTGAAATATATGAATATGCTGCATGTAAACCATGGCCCCTGCAGTAGTGTGATGGTTTCACACATACAAATGTCTGTGCAAGAGCACCAAGGCCATTGCACAGTACTTCCTAAGGCTATCCAATATTGTATTGGCAAGTAATAAGGGTTTGCACCTGCATTCTTTATGCATTACTACTTACCCCAGTCAATTCATCAGTACTGGCAATGGAGACGTTCTAGTTCTCATCAAATAAAAAAGTTGAAGACCTCCTATTCTGCAGACATGGTGCTGTTTGCCATTCATTAACCAATTCTGATTCACCCAAGCCCCTACAAAACATAAAACAAAAACTACAAATCAACATGACTATTATGCAGCATAATAAACTAACTATGTATGTTACAGGTTTTGCTTTATTGGACAAAACTGGCCACCCGCAGCTCAGGCTAACCAACTGTCCCTATATACACTGGGTTTAACACTGGGGCTTTAGAAATGGAAAAGGACATTTAGTATCCATTCAAATTCATCTTTGAATTATTGAATATATGATCTGTATTGTTCATCCTCCTTCCATATATCAATTTTCTTCTTAAATATGTCCACATTCTTACTATTAACTAAATCCATTGGTGGACTGTTCCAAATACTCCCCACCCTCCGTGTGTAATATTTATGTTAGATTTATAGTGTGCTCTCTTTACCTGTTTTATTGGCCCATCTTAGTGTAAAAGTATCCTATCTCCATTACATGCTGAGATTTCCCATTAGTTCTGTGCCATCATATATGTGTAGAAAAAGCAAGTCACCTCGTGTTTTTCTTCTCTCCAATATATGTACAGTAGAAGCCGCTTTAAGGGGATGGCTCCATGGCAGACTATTAGTCCCCTTAAAGTCAGCATCTCCTTTAACAGAAGAGCTACCGGAGGTGAATAGAAAACTTTGCTACAGACGCACAGTAAAATGTAAAACACAGCAGGCATACAGCATACATTCAGCAGACACCGCACAGTTTGTGATTACAGCTCTTTTGTGAACTAGTGCTGGTTGTCTCCACTGTTAAACTTAATTGAAGATACAGACAATGGAGATCCAGATGCTTTCAAAATGTTAATTCTGCATTTTTGGTGCAGTCAGCTCTGTAACTCTTTTAAAGCATGACCACTCTCATCAAATACATCATTGGAAGTCTTATTGTTCAAAACTAACCAGATGGTTTAGTCACCATTAAAAAAGGTTGTGGGTAACATAGGAGCTAATGTGCAAAAAAAGTGGTTCCAGCTCAGACGTTCCAATTAACCAGGCTATCCCTAGTAGCCTCATCCCTATTAAGTGGCTGTGTAGTGTAACTCTCCTCCTTCCTCCCCCCTCCCATCTTCTCTCTAAGAAGCCATAATAACCACTCTTTCCTTACCCCCGATTAGGGTTGCCACCTTTGGATGGGGCAAAAAACGGATCCTAGCCCCACCCCTTTTTATGATTCTTCATGCATTGTTTCTCCTAGAAGGCCATCTGTTATATCAATAAAAGACAAGATGCAGTGGAAAAGATTAGGTTAAGTAAGTGCTAATGGTGTTAATGGCCATACTTTACACCTCCCAGGCTGACTGCTTTCACAAACAAAGGGTTATATTGACAACAGAACTTGTTTGTAAGCTGGCCATGCAGCTGAAACAATGAATAATATGACAACATTTGTTTCAAAAGTATGTGAGCACTCAAAATGGCTCAAAAACCTGACCAGCACACAGCAAAACCGGATTACCTGATATGGACCCAGAAAACCTGATCACCAGGTAAAAAACCTGACAGGTGGCAACCCTACCCCCGATTCAAGTCCTCAGCTAGTCAGGCAGCATTTTCTTATACCCTCCCACATCTGTAATAACCTCCCCCCCACCACCACTCTCGCTCCTCCCTCTCCTTATTCTTAAAGCCCAGCTCTGCCAATATACAATCCATAACTGCTCATGTATGTGGTCTACATTCCATTCTGCAGCTCCCCCTTCCATCCCCTTCAACAATCCCATAGTTCTTCTCCTTCTTCCTGCCCCTTCCTGTCTCGTCCTGATTTCCATTGCTTTCTACACCCTGTTCTTGTGCTACTCATTCTCCATGTGGTTAAGCCTTTCCACCTGACTGGGTCTAGGCAGTGGCATCCTTTTACATCATGCCACTATAAGCAATCACCCCCTGGTGTTTTCATATCCCCACACCCTGTGCATTTATCAGAGACTCCTCCTGTCCCTTTCACACCCCATTAGGATTTGCCTATATCCCAATTGTACACTATGTATATTATGTAAGCACATTAAAAAACCAGAAGGGTTGGGGCACATAAAAAGTTAATGGGCATATTCCAGTACATTCACGCAAGTCTTGTGTTCACTCGTTGGCAAGTTAACATTGTGGGTATGTGTAGTGCAGGTATCATGACACTGTTCTGTCCTGGCTCTGCAACCCTAATAGACCATGACTTGTATCAAGAAGGCAAATAACTTTTTATAATTATTTAGTCCTAGCCATTTATTTTCGGCAAAGGATGTCCCCTTTGCTGAATTATAACAGTCAAAGCTTCTGGTCACCATTTTTCCGAAGAGTCTGGACCCCTTCCTCCCTTTAAAGATTTTCAAGAGGCCAAACAAAATGCTAAGGACTCCCATTACACAAAATGCATTGCCCATATGGAAGTGATGGCTAGGAAATTAAAATTAAAAAATCTGATGTGATAAGAATAGTGCACCACTGGACCATTTGCTCTTCTGATCAAGAGTCTCAAGCAAGACTCAGAGATCTTTGGATCCTTACTATGGGGTTGGAAGATGGTCAAAAAGTGTAAAAAGAATTTATGATGAGGAATATAAAAAAGAAATTCAGAGGAGGTCACTGATTTAACTTGACTTGCCTGGGCTAATACTTAACTCCAAGTCGCCATCAGGAAAAGGTTGCTGCGTTATTATAATATTGGCGTGTACTAACATAATCAGTCAGTCCTTCCCACCTGTTTTGTGCTCACGATACTTGATAAAAGGAAAGTACAGTGGAGTCAGCCAGGATGGAGTGCAATAAGACATCTCATAAATTCCTGCATGACAAAGCTACTGAACTGCACTGTATCCTGCAGCATTACATACTGTAGCACTCTGCAGGAATACTGCAAGGTACTTTGCTGCATCCTGTCTGCCTATGCTATAGCATATCCTAAAAATAAAGCCTGCTTCCTTTCACTTACAGTAGGATAGGCTTGATTAGGTTACATTATTGCAATTACTGACGGATCTACCATGAACCTCCTACTGGTGCTAAAAGCCAAAATGTTTATTTTCTAACTAATGGACATTTTTAGACAACCTTGGCACATATCTTACTGCTATTGTTCCATATCGCCTGGAACTTAAAAGTATGCATTTTATCAGTGCAAACCATTTAAGCCGCAGGAGAGTTAAAAATGAAATACACAGCCTCTCACTGACCAATCAGATTCTTGAGGTTCAATCATTCTGATTCAGATAGCACATTTATCAAGACTGACCAAAATTAGATCACCTTATTCATCAACAAATGACAGAGCTATTTATAAATAGGGAAATTACTTCTCAGATGACCTGTGTGCTTTTAATGATTATATTGCAGTATGCAGATAAACTGTCCCACATTCCATAGGCTTCATAGGTTATTACGAGCACAGTCAGACAATATGTACTTTAAATGCTCAACAAGCCTTGAAACTTATAACCCATAATTGCATTACCACTACAGTATATATCCAGTTTGGTTTTGAATTAATTCATGGACCTAGACCTCACCACCTCCAATGGTAAACTGTTCCATATTGATACGACCCTTTCTGAAAACCAGGCAACTCTTATTTTGGAGTAATTCAAGCTTTCTTTAAGCTGGCGTTAATTTGACCTGGTGCTATACCATAACTCCCTTGTTTCTAGGCCAATCTTGTTCCATAAAGCAGGATTATCAAAAGCAAAAAACAATAAACAAAGGTCCCCTCTCATCCTACGATATTCCAATGTATGCAGATTCAAATTACGTAATCTGTCCACATATTCTAAGTGCCTCAGCTCAGGTAACATCTTGGTTGCGTTACATTGCACATGCTCTAACGATCCGATCTCTGTGTTAGTGCAAGAGGCCCAAAACTGAGCACAGTAATCCAAATGCAGCCTAACCAACGAGCAATAGAGACGCATAATCACCTATCTCTACTATTAATATGTTTAGCTACTGTATATAGCTCAATATCCCATAGGATTTCTTTGCTATCTGCTGACAATGTTTTTTTAATCTGAATTGTTAGTAACTGTAATTCCTAAATCCCTCTCCTCACTTACTGACTTCAAAATTACTCCCCAGCTCATAAGCTACCCTCCTATTTGTTGACTCCAAAATGCATAACTGCACATTTGTCCACATTAAATTATAGTACATGATCACTGCCCCACTGTTCTATTCTGGACAGTTCATGCTGAAGATTATTAGCCAGCTCATTAAGTGGTTACTAATGAACCAATTTTGGTGTTGTCAGTGAGTTTAGATAACCAACCTCTTCAATGCATTGCATAGAAGAAATGACAATATTAAATAGGCAAGCCCTCCCAAGCACAGGGCCCTGTGGCACCCCGATTGTCACAGCAGTCCATTTGGATGGCACCCCACATAGAACTACTTGCTGCTCCCTACTAGTAAACCATAAATTAACCCATGCAGTTAATCTTATATTTATTCCCAACCTGATTAAGCATTCCACTAATTCCTTGTGAGGGACCTTGTCAGATGTCTTATTATAGTTAAAAGAGATTACGTCCACAGAATCACCTCGATCCAAAGCCCTGCTCAGCCTTTTAAAAAAGGAAATCAGGTTGGTTAAATATGACCTACCCTTTGTTTCTCTCAAATTATCTAACTGACCAATGACAGTTCCATTTGGTATATGTGCTTGGCTAACATTTGCCTACACAGTGTACTCTGACTGTAATAAAACAAGGTAAAGCAACCACTGCCTGTGACCTACTTTAGGCTTCATCTCAAAAATATGACAATTCTTTCAATTTAGTTGCAGTTCATAAAATTTCACAAGGGACAAGGGAGCACAGTGCTGCTGACTGCTAAGTGCTCCAATTAATGCCATATACATAAAAGTGCCAATGAACTGTACTTGAGTAATTCTAGCAGTCTTTATTATAGTATTTGACAGCTGAGCTCAGTTTCACCCATATGTTTACTATAGTTTCACTCAGTTTTGAAGACAGAAGGAGGGCATGAGCCAATCGAGACTATCTCCCACTACTTAGTGTGTATATTGTTCCCTATAGCATGCATCAAGTTTAGACTTCAAACTGCAAAATGATGTAGCATTCACCATATCCTGGGGCAAAAGGTTCCATAATCGTGGCGTCCTTACTGTGAAGTAATGATCACATTTATTCGTACTGTATTAACCCTAGGTATCAGTAATTGTTTGTTATGGGAGCTCAAGTTTGCAGCCCTATTTCTGTAGTGAATATTACATTGCAACATAAGAACAGAATCTTTTAATATGTTGTACAACAATAACAAGCCCCAACGGTCCTTCTATCCTCCAGGCTATATAGCTCCAAACTCTGGAGTCTATCTTTATACGGCATATTCTTAAGGCTTGGATTTAGTTTGGTAATACTTCCATGAATGCTTTCAAGCAATTTTACATCTTTTCTCAGGTAAGGAGCCTAGAAAGGGGAACCAAAGTCAGGGTGAGGCCTTGTATAGGTTTGGTACAAAGCGAGCAAGCATTGCCTAATAAGAAAACAGCATATATTTTTCAGTCACTGCACTATGTGGTATATGCAGTAAGTACATGGCCTACACTGTGCAGAGCCTATTACTATGACAAAAGGCTGAACATGTAAATAAAATCAGAGATAGCAAGAGCTATGTGTAAGGCTGTACAACTCATTAATGTACCCAGCAAAAGATTATCTTGTATGAACATGTGCTGAATTCTGAAAAGATAACAGCTACTGGAAAGAGTATATATACGAACATACGAAGAAGCCAGCAGAAGAACGCCATTTGGTCTATCAAGTCTGCTCATATTGCAGGGTCCACAGCTTGAGCTAATGTCTCTGCCCTCCTTCCCCACTCCTCCCATCCTCCCTACCCATGATTCTTACCTTCCCCCATGCTTATTCCAGCCTCTCTTAAAGCTGCCCACTGTCTTCAATGAGATGACCTCTTCTGGCAGTGCATTCCAAGTGTCCACCACCCTCTCTGTGAAGAAGTGCTCCCTGACCTCTCTCCTAAACCTCCCACCCTCCATCTTAAGACTGTGCCCCTCGTGTTATGGTTGCCACTCAGCTTAAAGAGACTCTCCTTATCAACCTTATTTATCCCTTTCAAGTACTTGAAGGTCCCAATCATGTCCCCTCTCTCTCTCTCTCCTGTCTTCCAGGGAGTACATGTTCGGTGCCCTCAACCTCTCCTCATATGCCTTACCCTGCTGACTGGCTATCATCTTCGTAGCCCTCCTCTGGACCTTCTCCAGCAGGTTAATGTCCTTTTTGAGATGTGGACACCAGTACTGAACTCCATACTCTAGATGCGGCCTTACCAGTGACCTGTACAAGGGCAGTATAACCTCCTCTCTCATACTAATGATCCCCCTAGATATGCATCCCCGCACCTTGTTTGCCTTTGCTGCTACTTTCTTGCACTTTGTGGAGTGCTTCAGGTCATTAGTGATCATCACTCCCAGGCCCTTCTCCTCCAGTAATGCAGATACTCAGACTCCACCCAGGTAATACTCTGTCCTGGGATTCTTGGGTCCAATATGCATAATTTTGCATTTCTTTGCACTGAAGCCAAGCTGCCAGATCCTGGACCTGCATTTTTTTGTCAGTTTCACCCATATGTTTACTATGGTTTCACTGAGTTTTGAAGACAGAAGGAGTGGCATGAGCCCATCGAGACTATCTCCCACTGAGCAGGTTTTGTCCTGGATATAAAAGATTGATTGTAAGAGGCAGAGGGTGAGGAACTATGAACCTTCGAAATAAAATGCTGAAGCCTCTACACTTGTCTGGTTCGTCATCCCAAGGGAAGGTAACTGATCATTACTTGTACCTTGAAAGTTGGGCTGCCAGTGCTAATGCAGTATATGTGTGTTAGTTCAACAAACCTTGTTTTGTGGTGTGCAATTCCTCATTTCCAGTGTAATCATTGGCTTGAATACCCAACATCAATCACTGCACACACTGCAGTGACTGCAAAATCCATTCAATCGCTTCATAAACAGTGTACTGCTGTGTTATGCTCAAAAAGGGAATTGGAGCTTTGTGACTAAGGGATTAAACAAAACTTACCTTTGTAAATACGGTTAGACAAATCCTATTTAATTCAACATCTGATCTTCATTTGCTTGGATTAAATGCCCTGGATCTTCTAAATTATGTTTAAATCTAAAAAGCATAAAAAAAGTCTGAGTTAAGTTTAGACAGACAATCTACAATATATGGCACACAGTTCAAAAACTCTCTCAAAACATTTTAACTTTTTATATTAAAATATTAAGATGATTAAGATATTAAGATGTCAGCACTTTGAGATCCAGTTCAACATTAGTGGTTCAGTGTTTCAGACTTCTTGAACTTTTTATGATGCTCCTCTCCCCTACATATTGCATGCATGTCATGACACAACCTGCAGTTTGTTACCCCTGAAACTGGGCTAGATGGAAGGGGTATGCAGTTGTAAGTGCTGTGTTTCTAGTACCTGGACTAGCATACTGCTGTAAGCCTCTAGCATGCTACTGTAGGTGTCCAGTATGCTGCAAAAGGTGCTGTGTTTCCTGGCATGCTGCTGTTGATATCCAGTTTCCCACATCTGGACCAGTATGCCACAGAAGATGCGGGGTTTCCAGCATATCGATCAGCATGCTGTTGCAGGTGCCTGGTTCCCATCACCTAGGCCAGCGTACTGCTGCAAGTCTCCGGCATACTGCTGTAGGGGCCAGGTTTCTGGCACCTGGATCAGAATGCTGCTGAATGTAATGGGTTTCCTGTATACATACCAGCATGCCACAGCAGCTGCCCCACATGCTGCTGCAGGTATCTAGTTTCTATCACCTGGACCAGCATGCCACTGTAGGTGTCCCACATACTGCTGTAGGGGTCAAGTTTCTGGCACCTGGACTGGCATGCTGCTAAATGTGCTGCACTTCCTGAATAGTGTCCAGCGTGCCACTGTAGGTGGCCCATGTGCCACTGCAGGTGGTGTTATTTCCCGCAGGTGGACTGGCGTGCCACTGCAGGTACTGGCTTTCCTGCATATGAACCGGCATACTACTGTAGGTGCCCCTTATTCTGCTGCATGTGCTCCGATTCTGGCACCTGGATGTGCATGCTCCTGTAGGTGGGCTCTCTCACATGTGGACCAGCATCCATTACAGGTACCCGACATGCTCCTGTAGGTGGGCTCTCTCACATGTGGACCAGCATCCATTACAGGTACCCGACATGCTACTGTGGTGGGCTCTCTCACATGTGGACCAGCATCCATTACAGGTACCCGACATGCTACTGTAGGTGGGCTCTCTCACATGTGGACCAGCATCCATTACAGGTATCCGACATGCTACTGTAGGTGGGCTCTCTCACATGTGGACCAGCATCCATTACAGGTACCCGACATGCTCCTGTAGGTGGGCTCTCTCACATGTGGACCAGCATCCATTACAGGTACCCGACACGCTACTGTGGTGGGCTCTCTCACATGTGGACCAGCATCCATTACAGGTACCCGACATGCTACTGTGGTGCCTAGTTTTCAGCATGACAGTAAGACAAGTTGGTGTCAGCGTTCCACCTAACTGTGCTCCAGGTCCACATTCACCTCAATATGTATTTGGTCATTGTGTTCCTATGTGGTCAGTACCTTTATTCATCTGTTTCAGGTGCCATATTCTGGCTCCCTTATATTCATAGTTGAAACATAGAAACATAGAATTTGATGGCAGATAAGGACCGCTTGGCCCACCCAGTCTGCCCATTTCCCTACCTGATGGATAAGCTGCAGATCCTAGTTAACCAGCAGCCTACTTCTTCCTACCCCCACCCCCTAGAATTGCCTTATGACTGTCCCATGCACGCTTGAATTCCACCACTGTTTTTGACTCCACAACCTCCTCTGGAAGGCTGTTCCATGCATCCACAACCCTCTCTGTGAAAAAATACTTCCTTAAATTACCTCTGAGCCGCCCCTTCTATCTTCAAATTGTGCCCCCTTGTTCTTGCACACCTCTTTTTTTGAAAGATGCTACCCTCTTGGACTTTGTTGATTCCCTTGAGGTACTTGAAAGTTTCTATCATGTCCCCCCTCTCCCTCCTTTCCTCGAGGCTATACATATTAAGCTCCTTAAGTCTCACTTCATATGTCTTCCGGTGCAGACCCTGCACCATTTTAGTTGCCCTCCTCTGGACAGATTCCATCCTGTCTATGTCTTTGCGGAGAATGGGTCTCCAGAACTGCACGCAGTACTCCAAATGTGGTCTCACCAGCTGTCTGTACAGAGGGATAATAACTTCTTGTTTTCTGCTGGTGATGCCTCTCCCTATGCATCCCAGTATCCCCCCAGCCCTCCTTACTGCCCTCTCACATTGCTTGCCCACCTTTAGGTCATCTGATATGACTACCCCCAGGTCCCTTTCCATTTTTGTTGTTGTTAGTATCTCACCCCCCATTGTGTACTCTTCCCCTGGGTTTTTGTTTCCCAGGTGCATTACCTTGCACTTCTTAGCACTGAATCTAAGCTGCCATACATTTGACCATTCCTCTAACCTTGCCAAGTCCCTTCTCATCCTTTCCACCCCACCTTGTGCATCAACTCTGTTGCAGATCTTTGTGTCATCTGCAAAGAGACATACTTTTCCTTCTAGTCCCTCTGCAATGTCGCTTATAAAGAAACTGAAGAGGACCGGTCCTAATACTGAACCCTGTGGTACCCCACTGCTAACCCCCCTTTTTCAGAGTGGACTCCATTTACTATTACTCTCTGTGTCCTATTCTCCAGCCAATTCTTTACCCAGGCTATCATCTTGGGACCCACTCCCAGGCTGGCTAACTTGTATATTAATCTTTTGTGTGGGACTGTGTCAAATGCCTTGCTAAAGTCTAGGTAGGCCATGTCCACAGCCCCTCCCTGATCTACTACTTTGGTCACCCAGTCAAAGAAATCTATCAGATTTGTCTGGCATGACCTTCCCGCTGTGAATCCATGCTGCCTTGGGTCCTTCTTTCCTTCAGAAGTGATTCCATCATTTTCCCTATCACTGAGGTTAAACTAACAGGTCTGTAGTTTCCTGCTTCTGCCTTGCTCCCACTTTTGTGAAGGGGAATCACATCTGCCCTCCTCCAGTCCTCAGTTGGGTTTCTGAATGCCATTTCTGGAAATACATAATCACAAATTATTCTGATGAAAATGAAGTATCAAAAACGTTACAATGGTCTTCTCTTATATGTTTATGGTGAGGCTGTGGTTATATTTACTTCAATTATATCTCTCAATAGAGCTCACTTTTTTATGTTAAATACATTAATTTTATTCATCAGTGTATTCATTTTACTTTCCTTGCCTTATGTTATTTTAAAATGCAAAATAAAAACATTTCAGAATTGTGAATCAAGACTCAGCTCCTTCACCCCTTTATTTAGGTCTCAGTAATGATAAACTGCTATATAAACACGTAAAAAATAATGGTTTTATTTTTTCACTATCCCTTCCGTACTGTCCTAGCAACTTAATGCTACAAAAAACTGGGACACTAAGAACAAAGAAACTAACTGGGTTCAGACAAAAATCTGAAAAAAAAATGGTTGCTCACTGATACTTTTGTGAAAAGAGGATCAGAATGAGTGTGAGAAACCTGAGTATATTACTGTTGTTATTTGCTGAAGTAAGAAGAGAACATCCAAAACAAGGTTTTTATATGTTACATCGTTTTAAAGACTTCCACAAATGTGCATCAACAATTTAAAAAGAAATATTTAGTCAATTTGCCAAATCTAAAATGACCACAGGCCAAGCACAAACTTCTATTCAGCTAAAACATATTTTTAATTAAAGCAGCCATGCATGTTATCAGTGAATATTTTTGAACATTTTTGACTTGTACATTTTTATTCTATTTTACACTGTCCCATATATTCTTTCTTGTGTGATACCCTCCCTTTCCCCATTTTGAGTCTGCGTACCCCTTTCTTAAAAGCTGAAAAAATAAAGGAGTGTTTCTTTTAATGTGGCTTTTTTTTTTTTTTACTATACTCGGTTCGTTTTGAATACCATTTGTTTAACATTACTTTTCCTGAGAATAAAATGAACTAGCATGCAGCAACAGTACTCCATGATGGTATGGAGCAAAGACAGCTGAGAATACTAATAAAAACCTGATCCAAGTCATATTAAAAGGTGTGCTCTTTGATTACTGCATATGTAACAAAATAATGCTAAAGCAGACTCAACATGGGGAAAATGGTATGACACATTATTCTGTACAAGACAGAAGGCAAGGAGCAATCTAAAGTGGAATAAAACACCATGTCAAAATATTCACTGCAACATACACTTCTGCTTTAAATTTATCATTTTGTGGTGCAAGTCACCCGATTCCACTATTCGATGACCATATAAAACACAACACAGGAAAATACTCCAGGGATGGTGTTTGAATCAGTGTGAAACCCGCCAGTGACAGGGTTAAGACCCACTCCCATTTACTATGCAGACAGAATTTAAAGTAAGGCTCTACTTTGTCCTCTCCTACACTGCCACTGGTCTAATTGTGCAATAAAATTTTTCTTGTGGCACCTAGGAACTGGCCACTCCGATGGCCCCACAATTTTCCCGCTACCTCCCTTCCTTTACTTGCTGTTTCTATTCTTTCTTTCTCTCCTCGCTTCTCTGTGGTTAAAAAATATACATGGGAATCTTTATGTGAAACTGGAATCCCTTGGTTTGCAAATGTATATAATTATATAGTTTGAGTGATTGCAGAAAACTGTTTGTTTATTAGAAAAGTTAACAATCTAGAACATGGGGGGGGTGACTGAGATGCACTCTGACCTCCACAAACTTGTTTACAGAACTGTCAACAGGAAACCAGTTCTGGGACAAACTGTATTATTTTGTTGCACCTGTTAAGTCTAAATGTGCTCTTCAGACTGGCCTCAGCATACCTCTCGAGTGTCCCGCATTGTGTGGGATATCCCGTAATTGCCCCCCTTTTTTAATGTTGTCCTGCTAGCACCTGTCATTGTCCCACATCCAACAAAGACAGACAGTGACGTCAGTGGGCCCTTTAAATGCATGCGACTGACCTCTGGAATGACTGGGAGCGAACACGCGGATAGTGGAAGCCAAGTGGGGTCATGGGGATGGTCACTACTTGCTCCTTCTCTGATGCATCGTCACATCACTGAGTGGCTGGCCAATCAAAATTGGTACCTTGGCTTGAATTTGGTGGCACACTTAACATGTGCTGAACTGCTGGTACATTCATAGTGCCAGCCTGGGATGACACCCCAGTCAGACGATCTGTTTTCTTGCTGCCTGCTGCCCTAATTTGCCTCCCACCCATCTCCCTTGCTGCTTTAGAAGCTGCTTAG
Source organism: Neoceratodus forsteri (assembly GCA_016271365.2). NCBI lineage: Eukaryota > Metazoa > Chordata > Ceratodontiformes > Ceratodontidae > Neoceratodus > Neoceratodus forsteri. Next base: position 815,496,109 of record CM028129.1, on the reverse strand, counting down.
CTTTCTGCGGCCTGCCACCTCACCCTCACGAATAAGCACCCACCCGCCCAGTTGGCAGCCCATGACCAGAAAACAGAATGAGTTTGCCTTGCCCAGGAGGACAGCAGGAGATGGTTGGTCACTCACACCATCACACTAGTGTGGAGACAGCTTGAGTTGAGGAGGACTGGTGCTGCTGGCGAGGGTAAGTTTGTTTGGCCCCGCTGGGCTGTGCTGTCGGCTGCTACCTTAAGGCTTTTACTAAATTGCTGCAGTGTACAGTCATGCTTTCTGGTGCTCACATATGGAGGAGTTAGGAAAGGACTATTGCAATATTTAATGAAGAAAGAGACATGCATATTGTTTCTAGTTTTTGTACGTACATGCACCTCAGTCTGGTAGTGACTTGTGAGCTTGTCCATTATGCAAGTTTGACTATACCACCATTGGACATAAGTCACTCTCATCTCTGATGGATGTGATCTTCTTGTCTGTCCGGTGGTCTGATTCTCAACATTTTTTTTTTCATTTTGGGCTTGTGGTTGTTCCGCAAGCTATAATCTGGATGCCTGGTTGGACTTTGGGGAGGCACAGCTAGGCAAGTAACAAGTTGCTTGCTAAACTTGCAGGCCAACTACTGTGCTACCCCAGTCCTGTAGCCCACCATCTAACAACTCAGGGAGGGAGACTAGACAGCCAGTGCCAAACAAAAATGGTATGATGAACAGTACTTGGCTGCGTTAAATTATTAAAGTGCCAAAATTCTGATGTCTCTTATGGTGTCCCTCATTTCAGGGTGTGGTGTCCCTCATTTCAGAGTCCTGAGGTTGAGAGGTATGGGCCTCAGGCAGGAAAATGATAACATTTTGATACAGTTTGTAAGAAACAGGAGATGTAATTTACATCAGGATACACAGTTTGAATTGCCAGACAGAAGCATCTCATATAATTAGAGTAATGTTTTTTCCAGGGGGATATTCAGATGCAGGATTTGTCAGATGTAGGATTTTTTTGTTTGTACTGCCTTTTTGAAGAGCTATCTTGTATAATTTTACTTCTTTTATAATGTTACTGATAAAACACTACTTGCAAATTTTATAACCCCACCTGGTCTGCCTACGTTTCCGGACTTATGCCTCTATGACACTGCCACCAAATCTGAATTTACACTCCGTCTTTCAATTTGCTATTGCCCCCCCACCCCCCATTACAACCATGACACAACCAAAATTAGATTCTTTGCCTGTTTGTGCTATTTTACTGGTTCAATGTGCTGCCCTACTTCATTCCAGACATGTCAGGAGACGTTGTTTGGCACCAGGCACACCATACCAGCATGCTGTAACTGGTGCAAGATTGCCAGCCTGTGGACCAGCCTATCAGTAACACATGCTGGTGCCAGAAAAGTTTCACTAGCAGCAAAGCAAGAAGTGACCACCCCCACAAAAAAAGGAAAATATAGTTGCTACTGGAGCCAAGAATAGAATACGCTATTGAATTTTATACACTTTTGGTCCCCTTCCCCCCAATTTCTTACCCTCATTTTTGGAGCACAATGGCAGTTACAGTCCTTACTATCTACACTTTCTGTGAAAATACAAACTCAGATTTTATCTGCAACAAAATATATTTTAAAAAATCATAAAGCATACTTGAAACACAATACCAGTTTTTGATCAACAGAGGCACTGTTGCTAGAGGTAGTTTACATTGTGTTAATAACTTGTAAAATAGGACTGACTGTATTTAACAATCTGTATCTTCTGATCCTTCAGAGTTCATTATTTTTGTAAATTATAATTTTTATTAGAACATTTTTCATGGCTGCATCATCTTTCAGCATACACAGTAAAGCAGCATATTAGTACATTAAATGTGGTCTTGCGTCATTATTACAGTTCACGCTTCAGTTGTACAATGTCTAGTTATCATTATGATTCCTCCAACCCCTTAAGGCATAGTGAGGGGAGAGGGACTACAGAGAGTAACAAAATCACTTATAGACTGTACAACCACCCAAGAGATTTTTTTTGTTTATAAGATTAAATTACCCTGTTTGGTGTTGGGACGGGGGGGATTCAGGCAAGGCCCCACGTTCATGCCCCCCCATAAAATGAGGGGAAGGAAGTTAAGGAAGGAGCCGGCCCCACAGAACCTATGTAATTTAATAGCTGTAGCCATGTGCTAGTCTCCTGGGCTTGCTGGGCACTGCTAGGGAAAAGTTGGGAATATCCACATCCTCAGAACACAAAATCACTATAGGGACAAAATCCCTGTCCTTACTCATCATGTGCAGGAGCCAACCAGTCCAGCGCAAGGAGCAAAGCTCAGCCCTATCATTCAGGGAATGTGTAATTTTTTCCATAGTATAAATCTGATTTATGACTGCTTGCCAGACTGGGATATCTGGTGGTTGAGGAGTCAACTAATGTCTAGTGATGGCTGTTTTGGCTGCAATAATTGAAATACCTAATAGGTATCTCATGCTGGGGGTCAGAGAACCCAGAGGGGAATAAGTTAAGTAAAAACAGTTCATCTGTCAGTATAATAGGCCTCCCTCATAGCTCCTCTAACTCTGACTGCAGCATTATGAAGAAGGAGGTTTAACACTGGGCAGGACCAGATAATGTGGGCATGATGTGCGCACATTTCTCTGCAATGCCTCAATGTCCTGTGAAGGTAAATAATGTGCTGTAATAATCCGGGTACAGAATATCGAACCGGGGCAAAATATTCAAAACTCTTCCCGGGTGTTAAGGGGCATTTGCCCGCACTAATCAGGTACATGCTTTGATCATAATGGAGAAAAAAAGAGCTTCTTAATTGCAATTATCTATAGAAACTGGATGGCTGCAGTCCAAACTCCACCTGAACCTTGGTAAACAACTTCAGCACACTCCCTGACATGAGTTGATGAAGACATTGAAAGGAGTAACACTCCCAGTTTCGAATGCTGTGTCTATTCCAATGGTGGTGGGGGGGTTAGTGTTGCAAAGATTACTTGTGCATAGTAGCAGTAGATAGGGTAGCAGATGTAATGCTTTGCGAATGGCCAGCTAAGCTTTAATTTGGTGCCGAAGCCAAGAATTCAGACTGCCCATGATCTCAGGCGGCAGTTCTGCATGATACAGGTTGTTATGAATTCTGTATTTGGGAAAAGGGAGTGTTTAATTTGTTGCCAAAGGGGTCGCAGGCTCCCTAGGTGATGTGCTATTTAAGCAATAAGGCACGACAGGGGTGGTACTATGGTGGGATAACAGTCCACCTAGCATAGGTAGAAGCACGAGGTGAAGCTGAGTGCTTCCACCACTCAAGAGGGGCTGTTATCCCACCATTATGCCCCTTCCCCCAAGTGCCTTATTGCAATTACGAAATGGGTCCTGTTAGTAAACTGATTTTATTTATTTTTTCATAGTTTTGCTATTCACATTTTTTAAAACTTTTTTTTAGTATTTCAAATAAGCTTTCAGAGACAAAATAGTCCATGACAATAGGTGGCATTAATGCTGCAGGAAAGCAGCTGTTTAGTTAGGGCAAAGCAAGGGTAGGCAGTGCTAGCGGGGTGTCGGGGGGGGGGAGAGAGAGACTGCATCTCAGATGGGAGCACTAACTTAGTGTTGGGCGTTGTGGTACACAAGGCCACGGAACCACTGATCAGTACCTGGGCTGCTGCTCAGACTGGAGGAAGAAACAGCTGTAGATCAGAAAGCCAGCCTATCAGTTTTTTTTTGTTTATATTTAAAAAAAAAAAAAAAAAACCTTCCTTTTTAGGTTGGTCTCATGTGTGGTCTGCGAGACAGAACCAATCGACCTGAAGAAAAGTAGTGCTCACGGTCGGTCAAGAGATTTACAAAAAAAAAAAAAAAAAACACTACCAAAGAGCTTGTTCTGAGAGTGGGACACAGAGAATGTGTGTGGCAGCACACTGGAGTTTCTTTTTGAGCCGGAAGGTGTTGTGTGAGGACAAGCTGTAGGCAGTTGCATGCAGGGCTACTTATCAGGTGCAGAGTCCTTTTTCGCCAGGAGCTACTTTCACCCGGGCTACTATACTGGGATAACGGCATGGTTGAAAGTAGCTCTCGCTCAATCAGGAGCCAGCATTCTTAAAACCCCCCATTTCATAATATGTTATCTCATGTGTGCCACCCAATAATAAAGCTTTAGATGTGGCAGGGAGGTCCCCCCCCCCCACAGGATCAGAGTCAGCATTTTAACCTGGGGTCGTTTGCTGACCCAAATAAAACAAGATATATCTTTATTTCAGCTATGAAAGATGGACTAGGATAAGAAGATTGGGACATTCTGAAATCGATATAGTATTCTAGGGAAAGTAACCATACAGACTGCCTCAGTCCGTTTGGAAAGACTCACGGGTAAAGTGTTCCAGTGGGCCAGGTCCAGTGAGAGCTGCACTAAAAAAGGTGCACAATTATTCCTTTAGACAGTTTCCATGTCACTTGAAAGGAAGATCCCTAAGTACTTCAGTTTTCCGAGGTGCCAGCGAAAAGTGTGTTGGCGCTGGTCTTCCTGTAATGGTGAGTAGTGAAAAGTTAGGGATTCCATCTTAGTCATATTCAATTTGTATCCTGACACAGCCCTGAAAGCTTCTAATATTTCGAACACAGCTGGAAGGGACTGATCTCAGTCATCCAAATGAAGACACACGTCATCCATGTACAGTGCAATACAGTATTCCACTCCCCCCAAATTTATGCCCAACAGGGTAGTGGCTTCTCTTATAGCTTAGGTCAATGGTTCTGTATATACAGATATATATATATATATATATATATATATATATATATATAGATACATATATATATATATATATATATAATATGATATGAGGGAGAGTGAGATAGTAGAAATAGCTCCCCGAGCTGTCACTGAACTCTTAATATCCCACGAGTGGTGAAGCTACCAGTGGGATATAAGAGTTCAGTAACAGCAAGTGGAGATATTTCTACTCTCACCCATGTCATATTCGATTTGTGCAACTGGTGTGGGTCTGTCTTCAACCAGTCACTGACAAGAACTCTGGGCCAAACCAGCCATGATTTAAACTGTGCTGCTGTGGTTGAGGTGGACCCCCAGAAGTCTGACCTGTACTGCCTGACCGGCAGACCCCTTCCCCCCAGCTCATGTACACATCAAATTACAATTAAATTAAAACATTAAATGAAACAAGCAAAAGTGTGATCTGAACTGGCACCATTTCAAAAAGCCATTTATGATCTTTCCTTGAGGAACATCCGCCCGAGATGCACAGTGTGTCCATGTGTGGTGAGAAGAAATGGCTTTGAAATCAAAGTTGAGACCTGTGGCTCCACTACACTTGCTGCCATTACTGTTTACTATTTTGATTATTTAAAACTACTGCCTTCAGCAAAGGCAATAGAAGTAAAGGCTCAGCGGCTTCTGTTTGAAAGTTCGCTGACTCAGGAGATGCACCGACAAGGAAAGCTGCCCTACACTATGGCAGCAGAAGAGGGACATGCTTGCTCCCTTTAAAACAGTTCCTTTTAAAAGTACTGTGTTTGTGTAAGGGGTTAGGGGGTTTATTTTATTATGCCAGCATCAAGACAGTAGTCTGACTTCACACTGACAGGTTTCCATTTAAAATGGGACAAAAAGAATGTTCAGCAAGAAGCTGCTGCATTGACAAGCTAGGTGCACTAGTGCTACTGAAGCTGGTAATCGTGATGTACCCAGCTTGAAAAGACAGTAGCTATGATGTACCCAGCATGAAGCTATCACTACTGTCTCAGTAGTGGCCCATAAGATAATAGTTATATATTCACTGAGACAGATCCACACCTGTTGTATGTGTGTATATGTATATATATGTATACATATATATAGATATAGTTATAGATATATAGATAGAATTATTGCAAAAAGCAAGAGGGGGAGAGAGAGGACACCCCTGTCTGGTTCCTCAGAGTAAAGGGAAAGTCCACTAAATGGTGGACAGACACTTTGACGCAAACCCACACAGGGATGCATAGATGACCTATAGCAGCTGGATTATGGAGACTGGGAATCCTAGCCGCCCCATAACTTGATACAGGAAGGACCAGGAGGCACGGTCAAATGCCTTTTTGGCTTCCAAACTTAGAAGAACTGAGGAGGCTGGGCAGCTCTGCATTTCATGTATAATATGCAGCACACACCGGACATTATCTGTTGTGTTTCTAGAATGAACTAACTCAGTGTGATCAAGACCCACCAATAACAGAAGTATCTTGTCAAGTCTATAGGCCAAGGTAGACATGAAGAATTTACAGTCCATATTGAAAACAGAAATGGGTCCATAGAAACCACACAAAAGTGGACTTTTATCAGGTTTTGGGATCACTGAAATGGCCACGTTTAAGACCTGACAGGGAGACCCTGCCATGATCTTAACCACCGCCCAAAGAAATGTGGAACAACTTGTTCCTCCAGTGCTTTATATAATTCAGCTCTGTACCCATCCAGGCCTGAGGCTTTCATGGTCTTGGCATGCCTGAATGTTTTCTCTATCTCTTACGAGGTGATGGGGGTGACCAGGTGGGCCCCCTGCTCCTCAGTGAGTTTAGGGAGGTTGAGATTACTCAGAAACACAATAATGGCCTTTGGAGTAGCAGTCTGTTCCAGGGTATACAGGGTCAAATCGTAAGAGCAGAAGGCTTAAGTGATGTCATGGAGCTTGGTTAGCCAGGCTCCTGTGGTAGAGTAAGAGCAGGAATCATTGCAACATGACACTGCCTACACAACTGGTAGGCCAGCAGCCTTGATGCTCAGGCTCCCACTTCATAATAGCACTGGCATAAAAAGGTGAGGGTTATTTCTGTCCAGTGCTGACAAAGGGCATCTAGGTCAGCCTTCACATGCTTCAACTGAGTGGTGACCAAATGATCACCCTACTGATGCGCCACCTGCAAAAAAAAAGTGCAGAGTGTCTTCCAGTTGCTGCTGATATTCCTACCACAGTTTTGTCATAGTGGTATACTGTATGATATGGCCCTCTGTATGGTTTTTAGAGTATCCAAGCAAATTAAATGGGTCACATCTGGGGAGGAGTTATCTTGAAGAAGTTCCTCAATTTTATCTGTCAAGAAAGTCCAGGAGACTTCCCCTTTGAGATAATAGAGGTTAAGCCTCCAGCAGGTGTTGCGCTGATCCCTTCCCAAATACCGTCTGCTAGTCATTGGGGCATGGTCCAACAGGGCTATGTCCCCAAGCCTGCAGTCTTCCAAGAATGACAAGCTTTCCACCTAGGTAAAACAGTGATCAATTCTGTAGCAAGTCCCATGAACAGGAGAGCAGTGTAATTACAGGTGCGTGGGTGTAGGAATCGCCAAGCATCTGCTCAGCCCACCTCTTTGTGAGACGCTGGCATTCTTGGTGGGGAGGGGGTTGGAGGAGTCCCAACTGGGAACCAGGGCAATATTAAGGTTTCTGGCCAGTAAGAAAAAATGACTCACCTTAGTAATGTTGTTTCTTCTAATGGAGTCTTGCTGTATTCTGACATATGCAGTGATATCCAACCTTTGAACTGCCCCGGACAGGAAAGAGTTAACTTTCCATGCAAGGCATGGAACGCTGAGCTCCAGCTCGGTTGAGACTCTGTCTGTTGTTGTTTGAACCCAAACTGCCAGATCTTTATGAACTATACTCATTGGACGTCCTGTGTGGAAACTGTAAACTCACACTAGCCAACTGGCAACTAAATTTAATAAAAGGTTTTTTTGGTTCCAAGGCAACGACTCAAGTCAGGAAACCCAAAAAACAAAACACAACACACACCCAAACATAAGAGGGTGAGAAAAAAAAAGGGGGGGGGGCACCTCTAGGGTGCCAACACTGTTCCTGCTCACCCACATCCCAAAAACCTAGGTTCTGAGATGGGAGGCGGGGGCAGGGGTCAGAATACAGCAAGACTCCATTAGAAGAAACAACATTACTAAGGTGAGTAATTTTTTCTTCAAACAACATGAAGTCTTGCTGTATTCTGGCATATGCAGACTACCAAGCAATACTTCCATGGAGGAGGGACAGAACCTACTTTGGAAACAAGTTCTGAAGCACTGCTGTGCCAAACCGAGCATCACTCCTAGCCTGGATATCCAGAGAGTAATGCTTGGTGAAAGTATGTACTGTTTTCCAGGTGGCTGCTTGACAAATCTCCAAGATAGGAATATCCCTGGCAGCAGCCAGGGAAGCAGCTGTACCTCTAGTAGAGTGAGCCCTCAGGCCTGAGGGTGGGATCCTACCTAATTTTTCATAGCAGAATTGTATACAAGAGACAATCCACCTGGCAACAGATCTCTTAGTGGCAGGTTTTCCCTTGCCAGCCTCACCATAAGTGAGGAACAATTGGAGGGAGTCAAACCTGTGAACCTTGGTGCACTCTATGTAGTAGCTAAGGGCCCTTTTCACATCCAGGCTGTGCAGCCTCCTCTCTCCAGAGGAGGAATGGTCAGTGAAGAAAACAGGAAGAGACATAGACTGATTAAGGTGGAAATCTGAAACCACCTTAAGCAAAAACTTCCTATTAGTCCCGAGGACCACCTTATCTCTATGGAAAGAGATAAAATCAGGCTCCACTGACAGGGCCTGTAACTCACTTATGCATCTGGCAGAAGTAATGGCTACCAAGAACACAGTTTTCCAAGTCAAGTACTTAAGCTCTGCTGAGGACAAAGGCTCAAAAGGGGGTTGCATAAGCTGAGCAATGCAAACATTAAGGTCCCAAGCAGGGGCAGGGTCACTGAAGGGAGGATTGGTATGCAGCAATCCCTTGAAGAATTTACAGAATACAGGATGAGCTGAAAGGGAAGAGTGCTTGCCTGCTGACAAGAAGGCAGAGACAGCTGCCAGATGCACTCTAAGTAGCTGGCCTGAGTCAAGCTATTGCGATGAACCATATAGTCCAGGACTGTAGGCAACCCAGCAGACTCTGGAGAAATATGCTTCCCAGAGCACCAAATAGTAAACCTTTTCCATTTGGAGTTGTAAGTCTTTCTGGTGGAAGGCTTTCGAGAAGCCTTTAGAATATCCAGAACACCTTGAGAGAGATGCAAATCAGCAAACTCTAACTCTTCAAGAGCCAGGCCTTGAGATTGAGAGATTTGAGATTTGGATACTAAACCCTCCCCTGAGAGCATGTTAACAGGTTGTAATTCCTGGGAAGAGACAGGGGAAGGTGGATTGCTAAGGACAGCAAAAGAGGGTACCAGGGCTGTCTGGCCCAGTCTGGAGCAATGAGAATCACTTTGCAGGGTTGAGACCTGATTTTGACTAGTACCTTGAACAGGAGTGGGAAGGGGGGAAAGCATACAGGAACTTCCCTTCCCAATTGAGAACTAGAGCATCCAGGGGGACTGAGCCCAACACTGGGGTTCTGCAGCAAAAAAGAGGAAGTTGGTGATTGTCTGGGGCTGCAAAAAGATCTATCTGTGGAGTGCCCCATCTGGAGAAGATCACCTTCAAAATCAGGGGATCTAGGGACCATTTGTGATCGCCCTGAGATATCCTGCTGAGAGCATCTGCCAGGACATTGTCCTCCCCTGGGAGGTGCACTGCTATCAGAGAGGTATTCAGAGAATAGGCCAGAGACCACAACTTCATTGCTTCCATGCACAAGGTCATAGACCATGTGCCCCCTTGCTTGTTGATGTACCACATTGTGGTGGTATTGTCTGTCCTGATCTGAACTACTTTGTTCTGAACAGACTTGGAAAAAACTTGAAGTGCTAGAAACACTGCTCTGAGTTCTAAGAGACTGATGTGAAGCAGAAATTCCTGAGGTGACCACAACCCTTGGGTGGTCAGATCCCCCAAGTGGGCTCCCCAGCCCAAGAGGTAGGCATCTGTAGTAAGGATTAGAGAATGAGATTGAGTGACAAAGGGGACTCCTTGCCTTAGGTTGTCCTGATCCTGCCACCATTGCAAAGCCTGGATCAAGGTTCAAGTCACTGGGATTAGCTTGGTCAGAGAATCCTTTCTCTGGGACCAGAAGGCTCTTAAGTGGAACTGAATGTCCCTCATCTGAAATCTTGCTCCTTGGACCACTGCTGTAGAGGCAGCCATGTGACCCAGGAGCTGCAGAAAATGCCTTGCTGGTCGAGACACCTGAAGAGTGAATGAAGAGGCCAGTGTAACAAGGGTCCTTGCCCTGTCCAAGGGAAGGAAGGCTCTTGCCCTTATTGTATCCAGCTCCGCCCCTATGAAGGTGAGCAGCTGCACTGGCTCTAGAACTGACTTTGAAAGATTCAGGAGGAATCCTAGGGAAGTGAGCAGTTGCTGAGTTATCTGTAGGTGTGACTTGACTTGGTCTGGAGACTGACCCACTATGAGCAAGTCGTCCAGGTATGGAAAGATGGAGATCTTTTTTCTCCTTAGGAAAGCAACCACTACTGCCAGGCATTTTGTGAACACCCTTAGCATTGAGTTACACACTGGAGACATGACAATGGAGTAACATTACACTAATTGATTACATACTTCCATTACTAACATTAGTTACATTGAATCGGGTTAGAGTTACACATTGTTTACAGGGCTTTAACTGCCTTGTATTTAAGGGGGGTACATGAAGTAAGGAAACAGTGTAGGGAAGGTTTAGAAGCGAAGGGAGAACAAGGAGTAAGGTTTAGACCTGGATTGTGATAACTATACATAGGTAGCAGTCACTGACTAAGGGACTACCTTTGACAGGGAGACAAGGCAGAAGTGCAGTATGGGGTAAGTGTGGAGGTTGGTAGGAATATATGACAGCATATATAGCCGGTAGCTAAAGCCACAGGTCAGGCCGTGCAGGATGTAGGGGTGGGCGATGGGGGGGTATTAGTAGGACAGGTGGGAAGGGGGTTGGATGAAGGGTTGGGGAGAGGAGGTCAGGTGCATGAACTGTTTACCACATAGTAGTTTAGGAGGGCAGCGGATAGACAATGCCTAGAGGAGGAATAGCGGATTTGGACTGGCAGGTCATTCCAAAGCTTCAGGAGATGGTACTGTAGGAGAAGGCTGATTGGCCTGCAGAGGTCCGACGGAGAGGGATTACCAATAGTCGGGAGTCGGTAGACCTGAGGGCATGGGAGGGGGTTGGAGGAGAAGATAGGGAGGAGGCAACGATGTAGGGTGGAAGGGAACCAAGCCAGAAGTTTGAAGCAAATTTAGCACTGTGAAGTAGTCTCCGGTTGTTAAGGGGTGGGAGGGCCAGTGAGTGGAGAAGCTCACAGTGGTGGGTGTGGGGGGGGGTGCATCAAGGGCAAAGCAGCAGAAAGCATTGAACAGAGGGTCCAATCTGGATAGGGTGGACTTGGGGCAGAGCTATAGATTATACAGTATCGCAGTAGTCGAAGGTAGGTAGTATAATTTTCTTGACAATTTCACATCTCAGGGGTAGTGGGAGACTACTGCGATTTCTATAGAGAGCGCCAAGCTTAGGGCGCAGTTTTTTCAGGATAGCATCCACATGGGCTGAGAAGGATAGGTGTCAGTTGAGCCAGACCCCTAGGTACCTAAAGGAGGATACAGCCTCGAGGACTGTCCCATAAAGGGTGTGGAAGATCGGGGGTGAGGTAAGTCTGGATAGTCTCTGCCTAGTGCCGAAGGTCAAGAAGACTGTCTTCTTGGCATTAACGGAGAGTTGGCGGGAGTTAAACCAGAGCTGTACCTTGTTGAAATCTGCCTGTAAACAGGATGCGACCTCTTCGTGGGTCCGGACGGAGAAGAGGACTGTGTCATCTGCATACATATGTATTGAGGAAGAAAAGCAGGTTTGTGGCAGGTCATTTAGTAGGATGGAAGAGAGAACTGGGCCGAGAACGTAGCCCTGGGGAACACTAGTGACAATAAGGAGTGGAGGAGAGGTGGAATAACCAATTTTTACAGACTGGGTTCGGCCTTGGAGGTAGGCTCTGAACCAGTTGGAGGCTGTCACGGATAACCCAGCTTCAGATAGGCAGGATAACAACAGGGGCCGGAATACTGTGTCAAAGGCTTTAGCTAAGTCGATGAAGATGGCTGAAGTAATTAAATAGACCTTTGTCCATCCTTGAGTCTCAGTAGGGAGGTGGTAATAGTGTTTTTTCCTAAATCCAGCCTGGAAAGGTGTGAAGAAGTTGGATTCAGTGAGGTATAGGGAGAGTTGCGAAAGCACAAGGTGCTCCTGAAGTTTCAAAAGGGCGGAGAGAAGGGAGATGGGGCGGTAATTTTCTGCAGTGGTGGGGTCCCCTCCTTTTGGCAGTGGAAGGACTGTGGCATGTTTCCACTCGATAGGAATTGATTCAGTAGCGAACAAAAGGTTTAGAAGGGTGGCGAGGGGAGATGCGATGGCCGGGGCAGATAGGTAGAGGAGTTAGGTGTCCAACCCGTCTGGGGACTTACCCTTGGTGGTTGAGCTGTCCAATCAGATGGAAGGCATTGTGGAGTTCACCAAGTGTTGTAGCCGGGGCCCCCTGAAAAGCAGTGCAGTTCAGTATAATATGAGCTGTCCCATCAGCAACCCATAAGGCTGTGTAGTAAAAGCAGGAATTGGCCTGGGCCCAGGCTCCCCATCCCCCCCTACCCAGGACTGACACTTGGCCCCTTCCCCCTCCCTTAAAAATCACCTGCCCCCCTAAAGGCACACAGCACACCAGCCAATTAAAAGTCAATACCTGCCAGGTCACCCAACCTCACTTAGTAGGGTTCACTGCAAGGCAGTCTGTGACCATTCATTTCTTGAGCTGCACCAAAATGAAAGGTCTGTGAAGTGTGTGCTGAGTAAGGCACAGTAAAAGCCACACACTGAAATGGTGACTTGCCAAACTATACAGACAGCTATAGAGTTATGCTGGTGTGAAGAAAGATAAACATCAGCAGTGCCCACAAGGCTAAAGCACTGCGAGCAGCCATCTGTGGCGGCCAGAGGATGCTGGCCCCAAACCCCATCATCCTCAGCTGGCTGACTTCCATGTTGATGACCCGGAGAGACACAAGGCGCCCGAGTCCAAACAGGGAAACCGGCATTGCAGGCCCTGCCAGGAGGAAACAGACAACGAGGAATGAGAAGAGGGAGGTTGTTTAATAATATCTGCCTAAAGCAGGCAGCTTGAACCAGTACAACACAGGAGTTTGTGTGAACCACCCAAGCAGCAATGCACACCAGCAAGCCTGACCAGGTATGTGAAAGGAAAGATTTTCTTTTTTTGCTTTTAAATCAGATGCTGCAACCAAGGAGGAGCAAGGGGATGAGCGAGCAAGCAGCGTGGGAAAGAGAGAGTACTCTATCAGGGCAATGGGTGAGTGCTGGGGAGTAGTACTGACAGCACCTGGGGTAGCCACAGAGCACTATACCTACCTGCCAGGTTCTAAATGCTGTCCAATTCAGGTGTCCTGTCCTGAGAAACCTGGCTGCGCATTTTTGCTGTGGTTCATCTTCGGTTCTGCCACAATCTTTTGGAAAGCCATGGCTCCATGTTGCCAGCACTGACCTCACTGGGTGGGTCGAGTCAAAAAGTTTCTTTGCGAAAGATGGGACAGCTGTGGCGCACCCAGAAAAGGGGATCTTGATCTTACGGTTTGCCAGTTCCTTAATAACGGCATCCACTGTGTCAAACATCTGGACCCCATCCGAAAAATATACAATAATTTTTGCAGGGTAGGAAAGTGAAGCTCCTGGGCCCAAAGAACTTTCATAAATGTGGCATAAGATCTGCAGTGGGCTGCCAGCAAGGGAAGATAGTAAGCTGCTGGATAACTAGGATCTGCAGCTTATCTGTTAGGTAAGAAAATGGGCAGACTAGGTGGGCCAAGCAGTCCTTATTTGCCGTCAAATTCTATGTTTCTATGGATAATCGTTGTCAAAGCAGAGACTGTTTTTTTGAAACATGATCACCTTTTTCTACAAGGTTGTATGAAGAACCAGCTCCTTCTCCTGGAACTAGAGCAACAGAATAGCTGTTTGGTTGAATTTCTGGCAGAGCTCACAGTCAGAGGCGTCATGCTCAGGCCCAAGACAACAAACAAAGAAGTTATAGTCGTGTGAAGAGGCAATCTTCTTTCTGCAGCGGCAGCAATGAAAGAAAGAAGTGGAAGGAGCAACTCTCAACATAAATAGGGTAAAGAAATCTCTTACTTAAAAGAGATTCTAAAAGCTACAATAAAAAGAAATACAGTAGGCAGAAATGGCAGAAAACTGTGTCGGAGCTTCTGCTGAGACCCATGCAAACAGAGTCGATGGCGAGAAAGAACTGAGGAGGGAGTGCAGCCGCTCATGCCTTTATAGGGTTGGTGATGTCAGCAGACGACATCTGTGTGGGCAGCCCCAGTGGTACTGCTGGAAAATCCTCCGTGTGGATCCTGATTCACTGATGGTGAAGTTCCTAGGGTGTGACCTGATGACTGAGATACTCCTTAAGAAGATCAACTAACTACCAGCTACTTACTACAGAACACCTAGAGTGTTTTGTGGCTGAATTTAATGTCACAGATTCAGAAGAAAACCAGGGACTCTCACACCAGGAAGAAACATGCAGCACCTCCACAAAGGCAGCTAACCTTCACAAAAGCCAAATCCACAGAGTTAAGTAGTGCGCAATTGAGTTTGCCTCACCAGTTAATATTATTTAGTTCAATGGACATGAGAAACACAGTCCAGAATATGTTTTCTGCCATTTTCAGCTGTGTCAGTGACTGCAATTTATTTAAACACCATTTCCATAAGTAATAAACCAGAGAATACACTGGGTGGCAAGGAACCTCCGCAACAAAACAAACAACCCCTAGCGCCTCGACTCTCACGAGTCTTCACAGGGGGTAGAGTGCACAGAGAATCACATCAATTTAAATAACAAACTCATTAATATGTATAAGTTGATTTTCCCTATTTCTTAAAGGGCTCTGCTCTTATTTAGGTTGCAGCTACTCCATATTTTATATAAAAAGACAGGCCCAGATATTCAAAAGAGTTGAGCCATGCGCAATAGGTTCGCGCCTGTGCAAGTCTGAAATTGCGCCATTCTGCGATATTCAGCAGGAGGCAGTTGCGCTACCGAAATCATGCTGAGCAACAGCGCAATGATAATGAAGGCATGTGCAACTGAAGGGGGAGGAACCATGCATAAATGGCGCAGTGTGATATTCAAAACCTTGCGCAATGCACAATAGTGGAGCAAGCGGAAGTTGCGCTATAGGGAAATGAGCCAAAATAAAAAGAGCAAGGAAGAGGCACAAGAATGCTACAGGAAGCCACATGAGGCAGAGGCAGAGAGACAGGGCAGGTGGCACGAACAGGGCAGGCCAGGGAAAGGCCACAGTGAACAGCCAGGCACAGGGAAGGTGTGGAGAGCCACACAGCACAGAGGCCAGCACAGGCAGGTGTACCCGGTGCAGGGAAGGTAGCAGCCAGGACAGCGGGGGGAATACAGTAACAGCTGCCGGGGGGGTGAACAAAAGCCAGGGACATGGCCAGTGCCACCTTCCACATGGAAGCCCTAATGAGGGGGGTGAGAAGGCGGGCGGCAGGGGGGCGTGGCCGTGGAAGGACCCGTCGGCGGTATGCCCCCAACAGGCAGTACTGAGTCCGCACCAGCTTTGAGCTGTACACAGATACTGAGATAGTGGGCCGGTACCACCTGAACAGGGCAATTCTGAGGCGGCTCTCTGAGCTGTGCAGTGATGTGATGCGGGCACCCACACAACGGAGCCATGCCCTGTCAGTGGAGACCAAGGTAACAGCCTGCATGTGCTTGCTCGCCACGGGTACCTTCCAGAGACCAACTGGGGACACCACAGGCATAACCCAGTTGGCCACGTCATGCCACCTCACCCAATTCCTCAGCGCACTGTTGCCATACGCTGAGGAGTACATCCATTTCCCCAGCACAGCGGCGGAGCGCACAGCAAACATGCAGGCGTTCCACAGGGTAGCACGTATGCCTGGCATGCTAGGGGAAATAGACTGCACCCATGTGGCCATACGCACACCGCCTGGCCCCGAGGGGGCTGCATACATAAATCAAAAGGGCTATGCTAGCATCAACTGCCAGGTGGTGTGCGATGCCAGGGGGCACATCATCAATGTCTGTGCCACGCACCCTGGGGGAAGCACATGATTCTTTCATCTGGCATCAGTCGGCACAGTGCCACAGATTCAAGAGTGGGGAAATCCCCACTGGACACCTAGTGGGTGAGTATGCAAACCACATGGACAAATATAGGGCCTGGGGGGGCATGGCCAGAGGAGGCATGGGTAGTGGCCTACATGGCCTGGGGCAGGGCGATGCTGACCAACAAACTAACCTCCACCCTCTACACACAGGTGACACTGGATACCCACTCCATCCCTGGCTGCTCACACCCTACTGGCGGCCCATGACCCCAGCGCAGCAATGCTACAATGAGACACACGCCACCACACGTAATGTCATTGAGTGGGTGTTCGGGATGCTGAAGGCACATTTCCGTTGCCTGGACACCTCTGGCAGTGCCCTACAGTACAGCGCCTCAAAGGCCTGTGGGATATTCCTGGCCTGCTGCATCCTGCACAACATGGCCAACGAATGTGGGATAGCCGTACAGGTCGAAGAGGGGGACAGCGATGGGGACGCCGGTGACGATGGTGATGGGCAGCCCCCCCTTGGCCGACGGGACCCCCGACCGCTCCGGCTGGCACATCTGCACCGGGACACCATCATGGAGGAGCACTTCAGCCAACCCAAGTAAGTCATGGGGCCATGCGCAACCACCAGTGGCCAAGGCACAACCAACAAACATGCAGGAACCCACACTGGAGGTGCATGCCATCAAGGGAAGTGGCAGGGCACAGAGGCACACACACAGCCAGGGATGGGTGAGGATTAACATGCCACGCCGAAGAACACACACACACGCACACACACAACGCAACAAATGTGCACAGAAAGCACACCGACCCAGAACGCACACCCTAGCAACACACATATCCACAGGCCACCACGCCCACTGCCTGTCCATGTGCGTGTGTCAGATGCTGAGCACCATTGCACATTGGTGTACAGTGCAATGCAGGCATCATTATGCACACAACAGCCGGGAGGGTGTGCAGGTGGACTGTGTGTCCGCGTGCAGGGCCGGGTACCCACCCGTGCACTGCCCACTGACACACACAATGCACACAGGGCAGCACCAGACAGTAGCTGCACTGGGAGACAGGTCAGTCCCGCGACACAGTGCCACAGCCGCCACGGATGCGTGCGTGGCCCCGCCGAGACCCACCAGCACTGGCAGGCTGACCACTGGCCTCATGGGGTGGCAATGATGGTCCCCCAGGGGTTCCACTGCGTGAACGCAACTGTGCCCGTGCAGGGGTCTGCAGCACACCGAACATGCCTGCACCAGGAGTGCTCGAGATGCCCACAGCTGTTGACAGGGTGGGAGTTGCACGACGCCGGGAACGGGGGGTGGATAGTGCACTGCGTGGTGTCCATGATGCATGGGCATCTGACTGTGTGCCCACTGTGGCTATGACAGCAATGAACACCTGTGCATGCCTGTCAATGACAGCGGTCACATCCTCCTGCAAACGGTCCATCCGTGCCATGATCATTTCGGCATCCCTGCTGCGACACTCCTCTGCCCACTCCAGAGACACACGCAGTGCATCCACGGACGTCGCAAGCCGCATCTGCTGCTGGACCAATGCTCGCAGTAGGCAGGTGTGCTCATCCAAGAGGTCATCAGCCTCCTCGGCATCCTGTCCCTCAGGGTGTGCAAGGGCCTGATGTTCAGCACCCCTTGAGGGTGGGTGCTGCACACCAGGACCAGGTCTGGACATGTCCACAGGTGGTGCACAGATGCCGCCGCTGAACCCTGTACCCCCAAGCCCAGTGGATGACTGCTGATGCTGCCCCTCCGTCTGCCGCACCCCAGGGCTCAGTGGTGCCGCCGCAGTGGCCTCAACAGTCCCACTGTCCTGAACAGACACCAGTGCTGCCCCACTGGTGCTGACAGGCACAGCCTGGGACTGTGCTGACACGCAGCCCTCCATGGCGGCACCACCCACAGTCATGGGCGCGAATTGCCCTGCTGTGTGTCCATCCTGTGGCACACACGTGTCACTGCCCAAGACGGTCGTGTCATTATCACTGGTGCCGGACTCTGCCCTGGCCACAGCCACAGTGTGCTGGCATCCGTGGATGCCAGCACACTGGGACACAGGCAGGGCTTCCTCCACACCTGTCTCAATGACATCAGTGTGGACAGCCAGGAGGCCCCACTGTCGTACTGATCCACAAATACCTGTGGAGGTGGATGGTCCCACCTCCGACTCCATCCAACTGTCCGCAATGGACAGACCCACCACCGTTGACCCATGCAGACACTCAGGATCTGTAAGGGAAAGCAAAGTCGCGTTACTGCGTGTGACCTACCCTGCCCCCCCCCCAGACAGACCATGACTTACCATGCAGTGATGGGCCACCACCTGTCTAGAAGCCACCACCCGGAACACCCTCAATGGCACTTCGGTGCATGCTTCCAGCAAGCCTGTCCTCCGCTAGGGTGAGCTGAACCACCTCCGGCTGTCCCCCACCTGTTGCAGCACGTGCTGTCCTGGTGGCAGCCACCTTCTCCTTTACCCTCCTCCTGTCTGTGCCCATCTTCTTCTTACACTCCTGCACAGAGCGCTGGTGGCTGCCATGCAGGTTCATGGCAAGTGCCACCTCCTCCCATGCAGCAGCATGGGCCTGAGGGGTGCTCCGCCGTCCACTGAGCAGTGGCTCCTGCTCCAGGTAGGCCTCGAAAAGGGCCTCGGTTTCGGCCTTAGTAAAATTCGGCCTCCTCCTCCTCCCACCACTGTTGTCCTCCTCTCCAACAATGTGCTCGGTCATTATGTAGCTTGTAAGAATGGCAGTTGTTACCTGTGACTGTGCAGTCCCATGCATGTCCCTGAATCCACAGTCCACACTCCCAAACAGCATGCAACTCACCAATAGACTGCAGTAACCGACTATGGCCACTGCAGCACATTGTCGCACCTTTATAGCGCAATGCATGCAAATGAGGCGAGGAGCAACTTTAATTAGATGCAAATTGCAGTGCTGCGCCATTGAATGGCTGATCGGATGATTTGCATATGACGGATGAATATCGTGCTGTTGCGCTTTGCGCAATTGTGTTAACCGTGCTGGGCCAATGGTGCAGTTCTGTGGCATGCATAGTACACCTCACTGCGCATGCCCGGGTTGCTGACGCAGGCGTCTGCCATGCTGATGACATGCTGTGCGTGGTAGGCAATGCAGGGCATGGCCACCATTGTGCCAGTGGTGCTATAGTGATGGTCACTACATGGCGCTGTGGCACTGGGCCTTCATAGGTGCAATGGCTCAACTGCCTGATAGTCCACTGTGGCACTGGCACACAGGCAGCCAATCACGCTACACGCATTGTCATCTGATGGCGCTGTGCGTGGCCTTGCACCAGAGACCCTTGACCCTGTGCCCGACCTTTGCCCCCTTGGCGCCATGCGTCAGGCATAGGTGCAACTCTATCGCGCTGTTCGGTAACAGCGCGATAGAGAATGGCAGCGCTGTACCACGCAGCATCTGCACGTGGGGAACCGCGCTGCAGAGCACCATATTGCCTACTATAACTATTGGAATGGCGCATAGACGAGCTGCTCCATGGATGGCCATTGAGCTGGCTAATCTGGTGGCCATAGTTGAGCCACACCATGGGCCTCTCTTTGGGGAGGCCCCCCTAGACAGGGCAAGGACCCAGGTGTGGCAGGAGGTGGCCACTGCCCTGGATGAGGCAACAGGCCGGGAGCGTTTGGCTGAGCAGTGCAGGCACCGCTATGGTGACCTACGCAGGAGGGAGCCGGAGCTACTGGCCCGGCTGCGGTCACATGCCACGTCCAGGTAGGGGTTCCATCAACACACTTTTATCGTCCATGTGAGTCACAGTGTTGTATGTGTCCAGCACATAGGGGAGGGACTGTATGGGGTTGGCCGTGGTGGTGTTCACAGGGTGTGGGGTGGGTGGGTCTGGCTGGGTGGGAGGGCACACACCTTGGGGCAGGGGGACTTTGCTTCGGGAATGTACTGATGTTCTTCTCTCCTTTTTTTCCCCACAGGCCCGGAAGAACTACGCAGGGTGCAGGCAGAGCAGTGGAGGGATGTTGAAACCGTAGCCAGGCGGGCCGAGGACCAGCAACTCCCACCTGACCGGCCCAATGAGGGTGAATGCCAGACCTCCATGATTAGTATTGCATGCTGTGTGACAAGGTGGACATCAGGGCATGGCCACCATTCATTGACATCACTGCCATGCATGCCACTTGTTACAGTCAACACTGTCCAGTGGCAATGCATGTCTGGGTGTGCGTCACTGGTGGTCCATGCGTGCACCAGGTGCATGGCTGTGCCACTGCCTTTGCACCACATAGCCATGTCACTAAACGGCCACGGTGGTGCTGTGCGTGACTTAGCCGGTGGGTGTGTGCAGCATTCCACATCGCTGTATGCGCCTGGGTGGGCAGGTGCTGTGGACGTGATCACTGCGGGTGGTCACACACCATCACAGTGGTATGTCCCATGGCCATATGCCATGCACAGTGGGCGAGCTGTATGGGGTTGTGCATTCACACCTATTGACTGTGCTCCCTTGTCCTAGGTAGAAGACATCTCAGGGAGATTCTTGACACCATGAGGGAGCTCTTCAATCTGGCCTGAGAGTCGGTGGCAATCCTTAGGAGGCTGGACGCGACGGGGGTGCTGCGGCGCCACAGAGCAAGGCGGACTCAGAGCCAGGAATGGCAGTCACGTTGACAGTCCCTTGGTCCCTGACTTCACCTACCCCTGGACCCACCCTCACACCCCACCTATCCCATCCCATTTGTCCACCCTTCCCTGCCCACCCCACCTTGCTTGTGTCCCCACCCCTAGCTTGTAAATAGTTTTTATGATTGTACATAGTTAAGTTTTATATTTTTACAATACATTTGAATTTTATATGAATACTGTGGTGGTCTCTGATTTGCAGCGGGCTATAAGTGCTCAGCTGCAGTGGTGTGCATGGCATCAGGGGTGGTGCAGTCATGGGTATGTGTGTGTGTCTGTGTGGAGGTGACTATGGTGTGGGGGTAGAGATCAGTCAGTGTCTGTGTTGTGTGTGTTGTTCTCTGTTCACTGGATGACTGTGTGCAGCGGTCTATGGTGCACCCATCAGCCCGTCCATGGCCTGTGCAGCTGACACACATGCCTGTCTGTGACCTGCATGGTCCGCTGGCATGTCAGTGGTGGCATTCCCTGCAGGGCGGACACTGTAACCGTCACTCTGCTGGGTTGCCCATGTCACTGGTGTGGTGCATGCCTGGCTCAGGTGGCACTGTGGGCGACACGGTCATTGTCCCACCTCCATGCTGTGGCTTGTGTGTGTTGCAGGGGATGTACCCCACTGTCTGTGGCTTGTGCTCTGGGTGACTACTGGTGGTGTATGGGTCCACGGTGCCTGCGCAGGGTGGCTGGCACTCCAGTGCCATGGTGGACTGCGGGCTTGTGTATACAGCTTACATGGGCCCACAATGGGGGCTTGGTTGCCCTACCACTGCGTCCCTGTGTTGTTGTGCCCTTGGGTATGGGTGGGTGTCTGCCCATACTCTGTGTGGCATCCGGTGTGGTGCATGCTTCCACGCACCACTGTGGGTGTCTGTGCTGGCTGTTGTGGCCGGTGGTGGGCCGGGGTGTGTCACTGGAATACTGTGCAGGGCACTGTACCACTCGTGGTGGTGTCAAGGACACGACCATCCCATATGGGGTACCTCTTGTGCCAACGCATGGTCGGTCTCTCAGAAGTACCTCGGGGGACTGTGCGTGGTGGCACTGTGTCTGCCATTGTTGCATTGCTGTGTGCTGCAACCTGCCGATGGGTGCTCGTGGTGGGGCTGGCTTGCATGGTTCTGTGGTGCACAGGGTTGCATTGACACAGTGGGGGTGGTGGCATGCATGGGGTTTCCTGCAGTGGTGGTCACTGCTCATGGGGGGTGTCTGGGGGTCACGGTGCAGGGTGTGCTGTGCACTGGGGGATGGTGTGGCACAGGGTGGTCTGCCCTCCTTGTGTGCCAGTCACAGCTTTCCGGTAGGTGTGATGGGGCACCATGGCCAGGCTGTGGGTTGGTTGCTTGTCTCCATGGACCAGTGGTTATTCCAGCCCTCCCCCGGTTGTGCTGTGCTTGGGGTGTGGGCGGACAATGTCTGTTCTGCTGTGTGTTCCTGTGCCCATCTGTGGCATGGGTGGTGGGCCCCTACCTCCCTGATTTCGCAGTTACATTGCTCTACAGCTGGAGGGCTCCCTGGTTGCACTATGGCGCCTCTGGACTGCTCAGCTGAACATCCCTTGTTGCACTATGGCGCATCAGATCTGCTCAGCTTCCCCCTCCCTAGTTGCGCTATGGTGCAGGTGGTGCGATATTCAGTCATTGGCTGTAGGCGCAATTTGGCCTGCTCCTTTTTTGAATATCACATCTCTTTCGCATGGGCGCAATAGACTTGCGCTTGCTCCTGCTATTGCGCACTTTTTGGGCGCAGTTTGAATATCTGGGCCATATTACTTACAACCTATGACAAATTTTATCAAAAAAGTAGAAAAATAACTATTTCTAAAAATACATAGACCATTATAAAGCACATTTATTTGCACATTTATACACATTTCAGTACATTTTTTAAGCTCCGTGGAGATAGTATCTGAATCCAAAGTAAATCAGGCCTATATAAAAGGAGAAAAAGAAAGGAGATAAAGAAAACAATGAAAACAATAAACATACCACAAAATAGACATATAGAAAAGTCACATTGTGTGAACGCAATTGTACATTTTCTATCAGGTAATACCTTTTCTATGTAAGGTTCCACACAATTATAGGATACTCTATCTATCCCACAATGATTTGAGATTCATGGGCCTAGAACATGTTCCACCACTACCTTTAGGTGGTGATAGGGCTAACAAATTACTTAAACAGGGAAGCATGTGGATTTTTAAAATGGATAGTGTGAGACCTAATGGGCATCTCTCTCAAGTTTAGGGAAAATTAACTTATACATATTAATAAGGTTCTTATTTAAATTGATGTGATTCTCTGTACGCTCTACCCCCTGTGAAGACTAGTGAGAGTCGAGGTGCCAGGGGTTGTTTGTTTTGTTGCGGAGGTTCCTTGCCACCCAGTGTATTCTCTGGTTTGTTACTTATGGAAATGGTGTTTAAATAAATTGCAGTCACCGACACGGCTGAAAACACATTCGGGACTGTTTCTCTCATTTCCACTGAACTAAATAATATTAAGTGGTGAGGCAAACTCAATTGCGCACTTCTTACCTCTGTGGATTTGGCTTTTCTGAAGGTTAGCCACCTTCGTGGAGGTGCTGCATGTTTCTTCCTGGTATAAGAGTTCATGGTTTTCTTCTGAGTCTGTGTCATTTGTGCTTTTGTTTACCACTGAACCCAAACGTCGTAAAGGGGTGACGTTTCCATAGTTTGAAACAGAGTGTGGAACTTATTTCGGCAACAAAAACTCGCTTGTGCGTTTCTCCTAAGTATTACATTTGGGATTCTTATTATATACACTGAATTCTATGGATGGTGCTACGAGTTCAAGTGAGAGCACAAGCAACAGTTGGGAGTGCACTGACCATTTAACTTTTGAGGAGCAGAGGAGAGAGTTAAGGAGCCACTTCAATCAGGAGGGAGATAGAGGTAAAGAAACCGATAACTCTATAAAAAATATTTTCATCAAGCTTGAGTCTTTATTAATTAAGGATACAGAGTTGACATTTAATGTGAGTACTCTAGAGGAATATCTGAGTCGTGGCCAAGCCCCTAGAGGTTTGAGAATTAGGGTTACTCCATCTTGTGGTCTTGAAAATTTTCAGTTTCGAGACGAATGGTTAAAAGCAGCTGCAGAGTGCTCTAAAGTATTTTTAGAACTGTTAATTAGGGATGACTTATTTAAACATGCAGAACTACAGAAAGAACTTGATGCAATGAAACAGACCATACGTAAATATAAAGAAAATGTTGAGTTTAATGATTTCAATTTACAACTTAACAATAAAATACTACAGCATGAAGCAGAAGTAATACAAAGAAAAATCACTAAACTTAAGAGAGATGCTGGAGATTACGAATGGGGAAACATTTTGAATTGGGGAAAATCAAGATCTCAGAGTCGAGGCAGAACCAGGTCAAAGGTCAGATTTTCAAATAAAAACGAAGACCTAACTGAAATAACTACTAGGGATCCTAGTAAAAGACAAATAACAGGAAAAAAGTCAAAATCAAAATTTTCAGAGACGTCCAGTCCCAAAAGAAAAAGAAAAAGGAAGACAAGGAGAGGAAAACAAGTGGGGAAATATAGGAACAGAACATATTCTGAGGGAAAGAAAACGAGCTGTAACCTACAGATATTGAACCTCTCTGACAAGAATTTGAGTATACATGAAGAGCTGGTGTTAAAGAGAGGCCTTAGCTTTATTCCAACCCCTCAGATAAACAAATTCCAGGTGTTCGTAGATCTGCAAAAGTTTTTTTTAGAAAATTACATCTGAAGCTGCATTTCTTTGCTGACAAACAAGTAGAACCTCTATTAGAAGAAGAATCTATTACAGATATGGGGTTTAATTTAGAAGAAGTTATAAACTTTCCTGACGACTTCAATCTAAACTTAGTACTAATGGAGATGCAATCTATTGAAGGAGCCCAACATAATTCTATAAACATGGAAGGGGAACCATTACATGACATAGAGATTGGAGTACCACCTGGTTCGAGGCCAACCACAGGAATTTCTGTTTTGGGACAGAGATTGAATTACATAAAAAAATGTTGATTTTCAGGAAAAAGGAAATGATGATGCTTTAAGTTCAAAATTTGATATGACAGAAATTGGGATCTAAGCATTAGCTAGTTCGACTCCCACCACTGAACACATCGATTATGAACCTGACTTGAATGTCCTGGAGGAACTATTGATGGAACAGGAAGAATTTGTGAACTACATTATACCTGGTAATAAAATGTTAAAATTGGGACAAGATTTTAGGAAAGCTAGAAAATTTTATTTCATCCAGCTTCTGAATTTTGTCCAAAATCTTTGAATAACACATTACATGTATATGAGAAAACAGTGACAAGGCAAGTCTTGAATCTACTAAGAGGGGACATTACTAATAAAAAACATAACTTAAACCCAAGTGAATTAAAAGCACTGAATAGCCTTTCCAATGACCCGATGATAGTGATAAAACCCGCAGATAAAGGCAGAAATATTGTGATCATGGGAAAGGATGTGTATAAAGAGATGGCTGGGGAGTTACTGTGTGATAAAATAAGTTACAGGAAATTATCTGTCAATCCTACTATGCAGTATAGGAAAGAACTTTGCGTATTTCTAAGCGAAGCTGTAAACAAAACTCAGATTTCTGAGGATGAATTTAGATTTCTTTGGAAAGATTATCCTAAAGTCCCAGGGTTGTATGCACTACCTAAAGTACATAAAAATAAAGAAAAACCACCGGGACATCCCATTGCATCAGGGGTTGGGTCTCTCACCCAGAATTTGGGTATATTTGTAGATTTTTTCCTACAGCCATTAGTAACTAATCTCACTTCTCATATTCAAGATACTTCTGATTTGTTGAGAAAATTAAACACCTTCAAGTGAAGAAAGAACTATGGGTGGTTGGGAATTGATACAGAATCACTCTACACCAGTAGTAATCATGAAGATGGCTTAAAATCAATAAAAGAACATTTAAATTCCTTTGAAGAAGTGGATGAAGTTCCAAAGGAATTTATTTTGGACACTTTGAAATTTATTTTAACCCATAATTACTTTGAATTTCAAGGTGAATTTTTTTTTAACAGAAGTGTGGTACTGCTATGGGGCCTCCATGACCCCTAGTTATGCTAACCTTTTTTTAGGTAGTTGGGAAATGAAAAATGTGTTATCTATAACTAAGAATCCATTTTTTTTAATCATCAGATGGTACCACTTTATAGATAATATTATCTGTATATGAGATGGTGATGAAAGAGAAGTACAGACGTTCACCGAGTACTTACATACAAATGATGCAAACCTTCGGTTTACATATACTTTTGATAAAAAAGTCCTTAATTTTTTAGACTTGAGCTTGACTGTTGATAACATTAATGAAAAGGAATACTGTATCAGGACTACAACATTTAGAAAAGAAACTGCCACAAATTCAGTACTGCATGCTGATAGTGCCCACCCACCTTCCCTAAAGAAATCTATTCCCTATAGTCAACTTTTAAGAGTTAAGAGGAATTTTAGCTCAGATAGAGATTTTGACACACAGTCCAGAGAACTATTAGATAGATTCAATGATAGGAGCTATGAAGACAGAACATTGAAAAATGCTTACGAAAAAGTTGTGAAAATGGGAGAAATTTTGAAAAGAACACAAGTAGCAATAATCTAGAACCTATGTGTACATTTACAACTGAATATAACAACATGGCAGGATGTATTGGAAATACAATTTTTCGAAATTGCCCAATTTTAATGGGAGATGAAATAGTAGAGAAGGCAGTGGGATAGAAACCTAGAATAACCTTTTGCAGAGCACAGAATATAAGAGATAAAGTGGTGCATAGTAGGGAGAAAAAAGCAGGACCTATAGATAGAAGTAGTTGGTTACCTAAAAGAAGCAAAGTTTTTTTTCATGTCTAAAAGATGCAATATATGTAAGTATGGCTGTGATGGCAATAATTTTCTTCACCCAAAAAATCAAAGTTAAAACCTGGAAGTGAGGGAACTTATTAATTGCGATACTGCTTATGTAGTCTATACCCTTTAGTGCACCTGTGGGCTGTTATACATTGGTAAGACGGTGAGACAATTAAAACAAAGAATTCAAGAACACGTAAGGTCTATCATCAATAATAGACAAGATACACCGGTGGGTACCCATTTCACTCTCTGCCATGGTTCATCCCCCAATGATTTGAGATTCATGGACCTAGAACATGTTCCACCACTACCTTTAGGTGGTGATAGGGCTAACAAATTACTTAAACAGGAAAGCATGTGGATTTTTTAAATGGATAGTGTGAGACCTAATGGGCTTAATGAGAAATGGGATGTCAACCTTTTCCGAAAAAAATGAAAAATAAAATCTGAACTGAATGAGGAGTTTTTTAGTAAATAGAGTAGCCTATAATTGTGTGAAACCTTACATAGAAAAGGGATTACCTGATAGAAAATGTACAACTGCGTTTACACAATGTGACTGTTCTGTATGTCTATTTTGTGGTATGTTTATTATTTTCATTGTTTTATCTCCTTTCTTTTTCTCCTTTTATACAGGCCCGAATGATTTTGGATTCAGATACTATCTCCACGGAGCTTATACATGTGCTGACGTGTATAAATGTGCAGATATATGTGCTTTATAATGGTCTATGTATTTTTAAAAATAGTTCTTTTTCTACT
This sequence comes from Neoceratodus forsteri, assembly GCA_016271365.2. Taxonomy (NCBI): domain Eukaryota; kingdom Metazoa; phylum Chordata; order Ceratodontiformes; family Ceratodontidae; genus Neoceratodus; species Neoceratodus forsteri. Next base: position 815,468,661 of record CM028129.1, on the reverse strand, counting down.
TTTTTGATAAAATTTGTCATAGGTTGTAAGTAAAAACAGGTTACTCACCTGTAACAGTAGTCCTAGGAGTGGTATATGTTGTTCATCCACACTCTTTGGCATGTCCCTTTCCCCTTTAAATCTTGCCGTAAGTCTTCAAGCTGGCTCCTCCCACCCACCCAGGTGGTAACTACCTCGGCTCTGCCCCATGACGCCAGATCTTAGCCCACTGGAAGCAAGGTGATGCGCCTAAAGCTGGGGAGGTCGGATGGGTGCGTGTGGATGAACAACATATACCACTCCAAGAACTACTGTTACAGGTGAGTAACCTGTTTTTCTAGGAGCGTGGATATGTTGTTCATCCACACTCTTTGGCAGACTCCTAGCAGTTCTCTGGGAGGAGGGAGGCAAGGTGCACACCCCCTACTTAGGAAACAGAGATTGGAGAACTGAGGCCCCAGAACCAGCATCCCGATATGACTCAAGGTCATTGTGGTAATGGGTAATGAAGGTGTCTGCTGACTTCCAGGTAGCAGCCTGACAGATTTCCTGGATAGGGATGTCCTTGGTAGCAGCCACCGATGCAGCAGTATGGTGGGTAGAATGATCTCTCATCCCTCTGGGAGGCTCCTTGCCTGCCAACTCATAGCACAGACCTATGCATGATGTAATCCATCTTGCAATAGTCCGTTTGGCTGCAGGTCTGCCAGAAGCGGCTTCAGCACAGGTGACAAACAGCTGACGAACCTCTCCCCAAATTTCCGCCATCCTCTCCTTGTAGTAGGAGAGAGCAAGTCTAAGGTCCAGGGTATGGAGCTTGTACTCGGCGTCCAAGGTGTAGTTAGGGTAATATACCGGCAGAGTCAACACCTGGTTGAGGTGAAATTCTGACACCACCTTCGGAAGGAATTTCGGGTGGGGGCACAGGACAACTTTGTCCCTGTGAAAGACCAGATAAGGGGAGTCCACCGAGAGCGCCTGGAGCTCCCCTGTCCTTCTGGCTGAAGTGATAGCCACCAGGAAGGCAGTCTTCCACAAGTATGACAGCTCGCACTTGTGCATGGGTTCGAATGGCTTGCCAATGAGCTTTGCCAAGACCAGCAAAAGATCCCACGGAGGCGGAGGTTCACACACCAGAGGGGATATGTGATCCAGGCCTTTGAAAAAGCGCCCGACCACAGTTTCATGTGCCAATGTTGAATGACTGGCCCACGCCCGATAAGCGGAAATGGCTGCCAGGTGCACCCTAAGGGTCGATGACCGTAGACCCCCTTTGGAGAGAGACCAAAGGTAGTCTAAAATGTTAGCCACAGAGCAGGATAAGGGGTCCAGACTCTTACCCTGACACCAAATGGAAAACTTTTTCCATTTGAAGGCATAACATTTCCTGGTCAATTCCTTACGAGATGCCTCCACCATGGTGTAGACATCCTCGGAAAGACCCACAGCCTGGAGCTCTAGCCGCTCAGGCACCAGGCTGTGAGGTGCAGGGATTGAATGTCTGGATGGAATACCTTCCTCTGGTTCAATGATATCAGATTCGGGCTTGTACAAAGCCGCTCTGGGGCCCTGCAGCTGAGGCTGAGGAGATCTGGATACCAGAACTGGTGGGGCCAATCTAGGGCTACCAGGATCACCTTCGCCTTGTCCCTCCTCACCTTGAGTAACACCTTGTGGATCAAGGGAAATGGAGGTAAGGCGTAGAGGAGGCCTGGGGTCCACGGCCTCGAGAAGGCATCCCCCTGCAGCGAGCCCTGCTGAGGGTGGCGGACATGGTACAGCCTCAGCTTGGTGTTCCTCCTGGAGGCAAACAGGTCCACCAATGGTTTGCCCCAATAGGAGAACAGACTGTAAGCTACCTCTGGATGGAAAGACCACTCGTGGGATGTCTGGCCTATGCGGCTGAGAGCATCCGCCAGTTGGTTCGAGACTCCTGCCACATGGATGGCAAAGAGATCCGCCTCCAACCGGCTGACAAAGGTCCAGATCCGGAGCGCCTCCTTGCACAGCAGATGGGAGTGCGTGCCACCCTGTTTGTTGAGGTAGTACATGGTCATGGTATTGTCCGTCTGGACTTGAACCACTTGACCCCAGAGCTGAGGAGCGAAAGTTGACAGTGCCAGTCTGACTGCTCTGAGCTCTAGCAGGTTGATGCGGCATCGGGACTCAGGGGTCCAGAACCCGTGGGCTCTGTGGTCCCCCCATGTGGGCTCCCCAGCCCATGACAGAGGCATCGGTCGTAAGGACGACCATCGACTCAGGGTGGACAAATGGGATCCCTTCCTGCAGATGACCTGGGACGGTCCACCATTGGAGAGCATCCCACATCTTCTGGGTGAGAGTGACCATCTGGTCAAAATGACCCTGACACTGAGGCCACTGAGCGGCCAGCTCCCACTGGAGGGGGCGTATGTGCAATCTGGCCCAATGGACCACTGAGGTACACGCCGCCATGTAACACAGAAGGCGCAGGAAGTCCCGGGCAGGGCGCAAGTGCCCAACCAGAAATGATTGGGCAAAGGAGGAAAGAACCTTCACCCTGTCCACCGGGAGTCGAGCTCTGGCTTGACAAGAGTCGAACTCTGCCCCAATAAAGCCCATCACCTGAGAGGGCATGAGTTCTGACTTGGCCTCGTTGATCAGGAGGCCTAATTGGGAACAGGTTCGGAGGGCCAGGTCCCTGGACCTCTCCACCTCCTGCAAGAAGGAACCCGCCAGGAGCCAATCGTCGAGGTAGGGGTATATCTGAACCCCTTGACGCCGTAAATGGGCCGCCGCCACCACTGCAATGCACTTGGTAAAGACCCAAGGGGCCAATGACAGGCCGAACAGCATGACTTGGAACTCGTACAGGGTCCCTTCAACCCTGAAGCGGAAGAACCGCTGGTGGGACGGACGGATTGGGACGTGGAAAAATGCATCCTGTAGATCCAGAGAACAAAACCGTGTTTCGCTCCAGAGGTGGTATGATCTGATTTAGAGGTACCATCCAGAAGGTGCGACACCTGAGATATTGGTTCAGGTTGTGGAGATCTAGGATGGGGCGCCAACACCCCCCCCCCAATCCGCTTGGGCACCAGGAAGTACCTGGACACGAAGCCTGGGTCTGTAGGAGGATCCGGCACTGGAGCTACCGCCTCCTTGCAGAGGAGCTGAGCAATGTCATCCTGAAGGGCCGACTGAGTGCCAACTGAGATCCTTTCCTCCCATGGGGCACGGGCTCGGCAGGGAGTGTACTGCTCGAACTCTAGAGGCAGTCCCCGACTGACCACTTCCAGGACCCACCTGTCCAAAGTGATATCGGACAAGGCGTAAAGAAAGTGGTGGAGCTGACCCCCCATGGGAGGAACCAGAGCTGGCATGACGGGTGTAGGGGTGGCCACCACCGACCTGTCACTGCGCAGGCTTAGAGGAGGAGGAGGAGGCTCCTGGACCGGCACCTCGGCCTCCTTTGTGGGGCTGTTGGGGACCCTGCTTGGGCCTAGAGCACCAAGCTTCAGCCTGCTGTTGCTGCTGACCTCCCTGGAAGGGGGGCTGTCTAACCACAGGAGAAGAGTGCCGAAAAGGCTTCTTCTTGTGCTTCTGCTGGCTCTTGCCCGAAGAACCTTTTGCAGAAGTGGCATCCAAGGTGGCACTGGACTGCTCTTTGCACTGGAGGTGACCTGCAACTCCCGGACCGAAGAGATAGGTACCAAGGAAGGGCACGTCAGCTAACTTGTGCTGAGTATCTGCCAGAAAGGAGGATAACCTCAGTCAGGCCCTGCGGCGAGTGGCCACTGCGGCTGCTAGTGAATGAGCACAAGAATCTCCAATATCCAAGGCCATCTGGAGCTGCTGTTTTGCAACAGCACGGCCCTGGTCACGGACCTGCTTAACTGTGGTCTGCATGTCCACTGGGAGATGAGGGAGGACTTCATCTAGCGACCCCAAGAGGGCGTGAGAGAAGTGTGCCATGATCACTGCTGAACTGGCCTGACGAAGGCCCAAGGATGAGGCCGCATATACCTTCCGGGCAGAATGGTCCATATTTTTGGACTCCTTGTCCAGAGGGTGGTCAGTATCCACTGAGCTACCCATGCATCTAAACACTGAGGTAGTCACAAGGCTCTTGGCCAAGGAATGCTCGGTGAAGCCTGCCAAGGACCCCATGGATACAGTGTACTTGCGAGCCATGTGGGCAGACGGAGCCAGGCAAGAGGCAGGGCGCTGCCATAGCTCAAGGGCCAGGCCAACAATGGCTTCAGCCACTGGAAAGGCCTCTGTTGGGGTATTCCCCCTCTTAAGGATATCTGTGAGAGGATATTCTGCCTTCTTTTGGATAGGCTCCAAGGGCATACCGGTGGATCTGAAATAAGTCAGAGGATGCCCTGGAAAGAGGAAGGACCCTCCTCTAGGCCTGTCACTGACAACTTATCATTGGGGTGTGAGTGAAGACCAGTGGTATCCGAGTCCGAGGAGTCAGGATATAGGGGTCTCCCACATAGGTCCCTTTCAATACCTCGAGGGTGATCGGGGACAACAGTACTGGACAGACGATGGGGCAGGCCCGTATACGTCCAGTCCTCTTTCGAGGGAGCCCCTCCCTGAGGCTACTTAGGCGGTGGCTCCACCAAAATTGGTGGGGAGACCAGAACAGGCTGAACAGGAATGCGTGCCCGTCTTACCAGAGGGAGAACCGAAGTCTTCACACCGGAGGGGTCGGCGTCGGCCTAAGAGGCTGGGGCCAAGTAATGGCCATTGTAGCCGGCAGAGCCGTCTTTTGACTGGTCGGAATTAGCTGTTGCCACACAAGGTCCTCATAACGCCGATGGAGCTTCTGTCGAAGTCTCTCCCCTCGTCCGAGGAGGATGAGGATCGGTGGCGACGCCTCTTTCGGAAGTGTTTGTGACTCTTTTTCAGTTTTTCGACTGACGGGGTCCTAGTCTTTGATCGGGACCGATGGTGTCAGCTCTCTCATTCGGGAGAGGCTGGATTCGGTGAAAACCGAGGTTCTAGCTCCTGTCCCTCGATCAGGATACCCGAGGGAAGGGTCTCCTCATCGGGGAAGGAAAGGATGGGTGTCCTCTCCAAGGAGTCATCGACTGGGGTCGGCGACAATGGCTAGATTGGGTCGAGAGAAATCTCGGCCGATTCGGCCGTATCCTTGGCCTCGGTGCCTTGGCCTGAGAGAAAATCTGAGAAGCCGGCGGCCGAGGAAGTGATCTCGACTGAGGCTGAGACCGCAAGATCCTGAGAATCAGACTGCTCTCGGTCCCAGGAATGTCTTCTTTGGTCAGAAGAAGATTTAGGGTCCTTGTCCCTTTTTTTAGGGTGGGAAGAGTGTAAGCCCGAGGGCGCCTCACCCCTGGTAGGGAGAGACTGGCACATCTCCTGAAAGGGCCCAGTGAAAGTGGAGCCCAGGTTAAGTGGCATGAACAAACTTCGGCTAGCCGAAGCCTGAGCAGCTTCCTCTTCGAAAGCCATCATCTGTTCGAGCTGACTGGCGGATCCTGCAGCCGCAAACCGCCCACCTGGCCTCCTCTCGATTTCATCAGGGCTGGCGGGTCTGCCCCTTATTTTAGGCATGCCTTGTGGTCGCCCAGGATGTTGGGATGAAAGGCCAGACAAATGGTGCAAAAGGTGGTGTCATGCACGACACCCAAGCAATAGACGCATGAGAGGTGGGGATCGATGCTCAACATTTTCTGTCCACAGGGACACCGGCAAAACCCGGGGGATGACTTGTCCTCCATGTCCGATGCACTCGGATCAAAATTGTAAACTCGTACACGTTTCAAAGAAAGCAAATGCGGCGAAAACAGTTGATCAGAATCCAGGGCCTACAGTACTGCAGAAGTATCACGAGGGAATCCGAATCTTCCAGCGGAAAGGAAGATATGGCGCCATGGGGCAGAGCTGAGGAATTTACCACCCAGGTGGATGGGAGGAGCCAGCTTGAAGACTTCCGGCAAGATTTAAAGGGGAAAGGGACATGCCAAACAGTGTGGATGAACAACATATCCACACTCCTAGAATATGTCTTTTTATATAAAATATGGAGTAGCTGCAACCTAAATAAGAGTAGAGCCCTTTAAGAAATAGGGAAAATCAACTTATACATATTAATGAGGTTGTTATTTAAATTGATGTGATTCTCTGTGCGCTCTACCCCCTGTGAAGACTAGTGAGAGTCGAGGCGCTAGGGGCTGTTTGTTTTGTTGCGGAGGTTCCTTGCCACCCAGTGTATTCTCTGGTTTGTTACTTATGGAAATGGTGTTTAAATAAATTGCAGTCACTGACATGGCTGAAAACATATTCTGGACTGTTTTTCTCATTTCCATTGAACTAAATGATATTAACTAGTGAGCAAACTCAATTGCGCACTTCTTAACTCTGTGGATTTGAGTTTAATGTCACCAGGCAGGCAAAAGCAGATTTTTAATTCTGGACTAAAAGAAGTCACTACTGAGGTGCAACAAAAAATTAGTATCAATGATACTGAAGCAAGGATTAGTAGCCTAGAAGATAGTGCTGCAAAGGAAAATAAAGAATGTATTTCAAACTCAAGGCTATAGCCAAACTTGCAGAAAAAGTTAAGGACCAGGAAGCACAGAATAGAAGGAACATGTTGAGACTTGTAGGACTACCTGATGCCACAGAGGGACAGAACACAGTCATTTTTGTTCACAAACTTCTGATACAGCTAGCTGGACCCCCTCCTGATGCCAACATTATGTTACCAAAAGGCACATAGGTCTTTGCATCCAAAGCCAAATGGCCACAAAAAAATGAGGGCAATAATATTGAAATTCATGAATTTCCGACAGAAAGTTTATCTGCAACAAGCTCTGAGAGACAAGCCGGAATTTTTTTTTTCAAAGGACATAACATCTAACTGTTCAATGATCTGCTGACAGACTTACTCAAGAAACGTGAAGCCTTCATATGAACATACATAGGAACATATGAAGAAGACAGCAGAAGAAGGCCATTTGGTCTATCTAGTCTGCTCATATTGCAGGGTTCACAGCTTGAGCCACGGTCCCTGCCCCCCCTCCCCACTCCTCCCTACTCATGATACTTACCTTCTCCCTATGCCTATCCCAGACACTCTTTAAGCTGCCCACTGTCTTCAACGAGACCACCTCTTCTGGCAGCACATTCCAAGTGTCCACCACCCTTTCTCTGAAGAAGTGCTTCCTGACCTCCGTCCTAAACCTCCCCTCCAGCTTAAGACTGTGCCCCCTCGTGTTATGGTTGCCACTCAGTTTAGAGAGACCCTCCTTAACCACTTTATTTATCCTTTTCAAGTACCTGAAGGTCCCAATCATGTCCCCCCCCCCGGGAGTACATGTTCAGCACCCTCAATCTCTCCTACGCCTAACCCTGCTGACCCATCTTTGTAGCTCTCCTCTGGACCTTCTCCAGCAAGTTAATGTCCTTGTTGAGGTGTGGGCACCAGTACTGAACTCCATACTCTAGATGTGGCCTCACCAGTGACCTGTACAAGGGTAGTATAACCTCCTCTCTCCTACTGCTGATCCCCCTAACTATGCATCCCAGCATCTTGTTTGCCCTTGCTGATGCTTTCTTGCACTGCGTGGAGTGCTTCAGGTCATTAGTGATCATCACTCCCAGGTCCTTTTCCTCCTCTGATGCATATACCTGGACTCCACCCAGGTAGTATTCCGTCATGGGATTCTTGGCTCCAATGTGCATAAAATGCAGTTATGTAAGAACTTACCGTAACAGTAGATCTTCGAGAGAAGCTCTTGCAGTAGGTATTCACAAACAGGACTAAGCCATCAGGTATCAGGACCCCATGGAAAAATCTTCTAGCTAGCAGTCTCTGGTGGGTACTGCCCCCGACATCAGCGTATGTCTGTATAAAGGGGGCAGTCCCCCGCCCCCCCTCCAATTCTCCTACCAGAGGCCCACAGGGCATGATAGGAACAAAGGAATTGACCCATGATAAAAAAGAAAGAAGAAACTCAGGGAGATGGAGGGAGGGAAAGCAATAACTACTGCAAGAGCCTCTCTCAAAGATCTACTGTTACAGTAAGTTCTTACATAACTGTGCTATCTTACTGTAACCCCCTTGTTACCCGGGGTTACTAGAATCCCAGTAAGACCTAGTGGTAGGCAGGGAAGGTAGCTTGTGAAACTCCAGTTAAATGGATTTCATACTGCCTCACTCTGTTCTCAGTCTCAGCTGAGACTGAGGGATGACATCATCATAGAACTGTCGCAGCTGCATGAGCCACAATGGAATCTGCAGTAGGGAGTTGGAATAGAATGTTGGGAGGTTTGAACAGTAGTCTGCGGTCAGTTGGAGTTTGGAGCTTGCTGTGAAAGGAGCACAGCAGCTCTGGTTAGGCTCTTGGAGCCTCAGCCCTGACATAGGGCTACATTCTAGTAAAAAAGGTGTGTGTTTCCACCTAAAGAGAGACACAGAAGCAGTTTTAAAGTGGTGGAGACCACTGATTCGGGTCTCAGTGCCCCATCCCTCAGGGGATGGGGCAGGAAAGGTTGTGCTACATATTCCAGGGGCAACCCCCTGGTTCTTCTGCTAGTGGAGAAGCTGCCTTATTTGTTCCAGAGTTTTTGGGAAACAAGAAGATTTGTGAATTGCCTGTGGGGCACCTGCAACCGGAGGGTGAGTTTCTGCTCTTTCTAAAGGGCCTATGTTTTCACCCTGGGACCTGTGTGATAGTGGGAGGCCTAGAGTAATAGGCTTAGGCAAAAGTAAAAGTATGTTCAAGTCCAGCACATATGGGAAGTCAAGACATGTAGAGGAGATGTGACATACGTCTACCCAGTAATCTACATTGCTAAACTTTCAGTAAAAGAGTTGTTTAGTTTCCAGAGAAATGGCCAAGTATGGACTGTGGGAGCTGGAGGTGGGAGACCCCCCCATCTTTAGTAACCAGGTCCACCTCTACGGATTTGCTCTGTGGATTTCTACTTTGCCTCATGCACTTGGCCAGTGATGAGGGAAGTACCCAGACGTGGGATTGGAAGGAAAATTCTCTCTAGGAGTCAAAGGCTCTAAGGTGGTTTGGGGAGCCACCAATTGGAAAACTGGTTCATTTCCCAAAATGGACGCGGGATCAAATGTCATTGGGGGGCAGGCCCATGGGGAAAACCCAAGTAGTGTACAAGTCGGCCTGTGTACCCAAAGCTGCGTGCAAGTCCAGGCTGTGTGCCTGGTGGGTTCAGAGCCTGAGGGCTGGAAATGTGAAGAAGTGTTCTGTTGTCTCTAATCTGCATTACCAGGAATGTAGCCCCATGGTGGTCCGTCTATGCTTTGTTTGTTCAGCTTGGATGTGAATAATAGCCACACTGTAGAATCCCATTCCTGGTTCTGGACATTACAGTTATTGCTTCCTGTGTTCGGATTGACTTGGGTGCCCCCTATGCAGAGTAGCCAAACCTAGGTCCCCTGTGTCGAGTAACCTCATCCTCCCCGAACCCAGTCCCCACCAGGTACTGAAGCCAGCTTCAACAGCATGCCACCTGTCATTTTGCAAAAAGGCAGGGGTGAGGGGTTACATTACTTCGAGAGGGCTCTTGCAGTAGATATTCACACACAGGACTGAATCCCAAGCAGTTCTAAACAAATAGAAACCAGGGAGGAGGAGAAAAAAGCTGTCCACAAAGAAAACCCAGCAGATCCCAGACTCAGGAAAGGAGCCCCTGTAAAACCAACAGGCCAAACCCCACTCTGCGGTGAGAGGCAACGTCCAAGCAGTAATGCTTGGTAAAGGCATGGACAAACATCCAGGTGGCTGCTGCACAGATCTTTGTGGCTGAGACATTCTTAAAACATGTGGCAGAGGCCGCCATGCTCCTGGTCAAATGAGCTTTCACCTGACCCGGGAGGGATTTGTTGTACTTGTTGTAACAGTAGGTAATAGAGTTGGCCAACCACTTGGACACGCACTGCTTAGAAACGGCAAGGCCCTCCTTTTTAGGAGTGAAGGAAATAAAAAGCTGATCTGTTTTCCTGGAGTCTTTGGTTCTGTTAGTATAGTACCGCAAGATCCTATGCACATTAAGTGTGTGGGGGAGGTGCTCCCCTTGGTTGGAGTACTCCGGAAAAAAGACCGGAAACTCCGCCACCTCTTTGGGGAGAAACTTGGGGTTGGTCCTTATGGCTACCCTGTCCCTGTAAAAAATCAAATAAGGGACTTAGCACATAAGTGCCTGAAGTTCGGAGATCCTCCAAGCAGAAGTAATGGCCACGAGAAAAAGTGTCTTCCAAGACAGGAAACGAGTCTACCTCCACTGCCGGCTCAAAGGGGGGTAGTGTGAGCTGCATATGGGGGCTTCAAATGAAGAACCCCTTTAAGGAAAGTCTTGGAGACCTCCAGCTGAGCCACAGACTCATCTCCGACCAGGAGATGATAGGCTGAAACAGCTGACAGATGAACTCTGAGCAAGGAGTAACTGAGACCCAAGTTGAAGAGGTATCTAAGATAGTCCAGGATCCTGGCCACTGGGCAGGAGAAGGATTCCAAGTGCTGGGAATCTGCCCAAATAGAAAACTGCTTCCACTTCATGGCATTGGTCGATCTGGTGGAAGGCTTTCTGGCCTTCACCAGAATATGAGCTACCTCGGGGTAAACGCCTAAGTGAGCAGCGGCTATGTCTGAAGGAGCCAGGCATGAAGATGGAGGGATCTGAGGCATAGATGGACTAAGGTCCCCTGATCCTGGGTCAGCAGATCTTGGGGAAGAGGAAGAGAAGGTTCTTCAGATAACAGTTGTAGTACAGAAAACCAGATTTGTCTTGACCCGAGATGAGCCCCCCCACCTGACCCCAGAGACGTCCGTTGTCAGGGTTTGGGAGGGAATCGCGGAGCAAAAGGGAACCCCCAGAGTGAGGTTCTCCGTGATCAACCACCATCGGAGATCCCTGGTCACTGGGTCAGAGATGAGAATTCCGTGGTCCAGTTCGTCTGTGGATTCGTCCCACTGGGCTTTGAGGGTCCACTGCAAGACCCTCATGTGTAACCTGGCCAACGGGGCTGTCGGGATGGCAGCCACCATAAGGCCTAGAAGGTGAAGGACCTTCTGAGCTGGTTCACACTTTTGAGAAACCAGAAGGTGTACCTGCTGCTGCAGCATCTTGATTCTGTCTGGGGGAAGGAAGGTTTTGCCCTGAGTGGTGTCCAACACTGCCCCAATAAACTGCAGATGTTGGCATGGAACCAAATGCAACTTGGCATGGTTAATGGCGATACCCAGGCTGAAGGTGGTCTCCTGGGTAAAGAAACAGAAAAGGAAGCGAATACTCATCCAAAATGGCGACACTAGTAACACAGTTTTTCTGTGAGGCGACTGTCTGAAGCTGACGGCGGAAAGAACAGGAAGAGGGCAGGACCCTCCCTTTATACTGACGGTCACGACATCGGGGGCAGTCCTCGCCAGAGACTGCTAGCTAGAAGATTTTTCCGTGGGGTCCTGGTGCCTGACAGCTTAGTCCTATTTGAGAATACCTACTGCAAGAGCCCTCTCAAAGTAAGATCTCTACATTCATGCCATTAAAAATGTTTACTTTACCCTACCATTTTCAAGATATGCTTAACAGAGGGAGTTAAAACTTATCCAAGTTATGAATCTGCAAAGTCTGGAAGCAAAAGACCTACCACACTTGTTTGGCTCATTCAGTTTTAATTCCTAAATCTTCTTTCTGTTCTAGCTGATCTGGATGTTTTCTCTGCTGATGGGATCTAGTTCACAGGTCAAACTTTAAAAGGAAAGGATACAGAAGTTCTCATTTTTTTTCTCTCAGCTTTCTTGCTCACTGGTACTGGTGGCTGGAGGGGGAGTATCCCAACTGTTTTACTGGCCCGCCCTCACAGCAGCTGGGGAAGCCCACTGGGTATGTCAGACAGCTAGGAGCCTAGGTCACGAACTGCCCTCCTCGGCTCACTTGCCTAGTGAGTAATATTTCACTTTCTAGGAGAAAACTTTCTTTTCAAACAACATGAAGTCTTGCTATATTATAGACATTAGCAGTTTGTTCCAGCTCTAGAACTGCCCCGGAGTGAAATGGTTAAAACCATTCCAAAATAGAATTTTGGCACGAGAGCAGCTCTGTGTCATTTCAAACTTGAACTGTCAGATTCTTTACTCCACCTCAGTGAACAGTCGCTCCGGAGATTTCTCCTTCTGCTCGGTTCATTTCTCGGTTTAAAAGTGTTTTCGATTTGGATTTAACGAGAATAGTTTTATTTAACCGCAAAACCGTTTAGTTCAAAGCTCTATCTGTGGTAACAGTAAGTAAATGAAGGTTTTGTCTGTGTGGGAACTTGTAAGTTATCGGTTCGGTTTTGAACCGATCAGTGGAGTTTAAAACTCATTTAAAACTAAAAGTTACTATTTTAGAGTGCGGTTCGGTTCTTATCGGTTCTAAAAAAGCAGTTTGTGCGTTTTCCAATACCAAATGACACGGTTAGGAACGATAAGGTGTCTTCCTAGCACTGCCGTTAAAAGGGCAAGTTTTGGTTAGGCTGGCATTATGTCTGAGAAACCCAAAAGAAAAACCGGCCCACTGGGTTTCAACACTGTGATGTTTGTGGGGAAGTCTTTGCCAAGGCTGACCCACACACCTACGTGTTTGTGTCTGAGGTTTGACCACCTCTACTCAGACTGCCAGGTATGTGAAATTTCCCTGCAGCCACCCTGGAAAAAGATTGGGCAGGCTCGGGAGCGAGAGGCCAAAGATCCGCTGACCCGGATGGCTAGCCCGGTTCGTGCCAACCGACCAGAGGGAGTGCCCTCTGACCAGGGCCAGACTTCCTCGGCAAAGAAAAGCTGGTTCTGAGGAACCAATTCCAGTAAAGAAAACAAGAAAATCAGCAGGTCTGAGTCCAAAATTCCTTCTCCAACTGCTGCAGAGATAGCAAAGCCATACAAATTGTCCAGTCACTGTCTCAGGGTCCGTCCGAACCACCACTATCTGGTAAAAGGTCGGTTCGTCCGGTCCCAGTGGTTCAGGATTATGATATTGAGGAATTTTATGAACCAGAGGAGGGGGAGGAGGATTATGAACAGTATGAATGTGGCTGGGAAGGTCTGGGTGTGCCCATTGAACCGGACATCTCCCAGACAGACCTTTAGAATCTCCCCCTATGCTGAGTCCCCATCTCATTTTATGTCTTATAAAAAAGTTGCTGAAACCCTCCAGCTTCCTTTAGAAGAGGCTGTGGATGAGCAAGAGGAGCCTGATTTTGTAGAAATGATGGATATTCCAGAGTCTAGGAGATTGTCTATTCGCTTACATAAGTCTTTTAGAAACAAACAATTAAAATTTTAAAGCTCCTAATTCTGTGCCTCCTGTAGATAAAAAGATGGACAGAAGGTATACATTGTCAGGCCCTGATACAGAATTCCTTTCTCAGCAATGCAGTCATGTTAGGTAGTTCAGGCTGCCGCCTGTGATAAAGCTAATATTCCTTGCTTCACATCCTCCTGACAAGGATTCCAGGAAGATTGATGCCATGGCAAAAAACAGTATATGGCAGCCTCTCTGGGACTCAGGCAAGCAAATTATATGGCTTATGTAGCTACGTATCAGAAATCTAGATGGGATACTGTTATGCAATGGCAAGCAGGCCCATGGCCAGCTGGCTAGTGAACTAGAACAGGTGGCTGCTGATGGCATTGAAGCCTCTAAGATTCAGTTTCATGCTGCTGTGGATGTTAATGATGTTTCCTCTAGGGTCATGGCACATCTGTAGCTTTTAAGTAGGTTGGCCTGGCTCAGGTGTACTAGTTTGTCACAGGATACCCAGACTCAGGCTATGGATTTTCCTGTGTGGAAATTCTCTGTTTGGAGAGCAGACAGAGAATTACATGAAGAAGATGGATGAATATAGGACTACTTACAAAGTGCCCAGGCTAAGGAGCGGCAAGCCACTCCTCAAAGGCATGCCCCCAGGGAGTGAGGTAGGCCTTTTCACAGGCCTTTCTACCAGACTCAGGCCTCCTCTGCCTATGCTCAGAGGGGCTTCTTCAGAGGCAGGGGCAGATGAGCGGCGGCAGACCTGCTCCCACCCCTCAGCCTAAAGCTCCTAGAAACAGGCACCCTGATGGGGTGCCCAGGCCGATTCTCCTGTACCAATGGGGGGCAGGCTGGCTTACTTCAGTCAGAATTGGGCTTCTTTAACCTCAGACAAGTGGGTTCTGGAAGTAGTAAGCCAGGGTCTGGTTCTCAGCTTCAAAAAGTTTCCCAAGTTGAGAAGCAGATTTTTTCTACCTGCAAGTGCTTTAGAGACCCTCGCTCTGGAAACAGAGGTCTCATCCCTGTTAGCTCTCAGAGCAGTAGAAAGGGTTCCTCCCCTGCATCAGGGCAGGGGTCTGTATTCCAGATACTTCCTTACCCCAAAAAAGACAGGAGAATGGCGGCCCATTTTAGATCTCAGATATCTGAACAAGCATCTTTTGAAACCAAAGTTCAAAATGGTAACTCTGGCAATGATTTTACCTTCCCTAAGGCCAGGGGACTGGCTAGCCTCCCTGGACCTCAAGGATGCCTATTTCCATGTCCTAATCAGAAGATCCCATCGAAAGTACCTCAGCTTCGAACTGCCCTCAGGTCATTACCAGTTCAGAGCAGTGCCCTTCGGCCTTACCTCTGCCCAAGGGTATTCACAAAGTGTCTAGCAGTGGCAGTGGCCCACTTAAGGAGGCAGAGGATTGCTGTTTTTCCCTATCTAGACGACTGGCTCATTGTAGGCCAGTCCCCAGAACAGGTAAAATCTCACCTGCAGGTCACCCAGCAGCTTCTCACCTCCCTGGGTTTTCTGCTAAACCTACCAAAGTCGGTTCTGGAACCAGTCCACGTACTCACCTTTATAGGGGCAGAATGGACACAAAGCTAGCCAGAGCCTTTCTTCCCAGAAAGGGTAAGGAATTTAGTGGCTCTGGCCTCTTCCTTCACTCTGCAGGTCTCTCGACCAGCAAGACACTTTCTGCAGCTCCTGGGGCACATGGCTGCATCCACAGCTGTTGTGCAGGGAGCCAGATTTCAGATGAGAGACATTCAGTTTCACTTGAGAACCTTTTGGTCTCAGAAAGAGACCCCTTTCCAAGTTGGTCCCAGTGACTCAACCTTGATCCTAGCTCTCCAGTGGTGGCAGGATCAGAGCAATTTAAGACGGGGTCCCTTCATTTCCCCTTCTCACCACTTGACTCTCACTATAGATGCTTCCTTCTGGGTTGGGAGCCCACATGGGCAACCTTTCCACTCAGGGAGTTTGGTCCCCAGGAATCTCTGCTCCACATCAATTTGCTGGAACTCAGAGCTGTCTTTTTAGCTCTTCAAGCTTTTTCTGCATCTGTCCACAACAAGGTGATACAAGTCAGAACAGACAACACCACAACAATGTGGTACATCAACAAACAGGGGGGCACTCAGTCTTCGGCCTTGTGCACTGAGGCAATGAAGTTGTGGTCTCTGGCCTATTCCCTGAACACTTCCCTCATAGCAGTTCATCTTCCAGGGAAGGACAATGTCCTAGCGGATGCCCTCAGCAGGATTTCCCAGGGCCATCACGAATGGTCCCTGGATCCTCAAGTGCTGGGGATAGTTTTTGCCAGGTGGGGCATCCCTCAGATAGATCTTTTTGCAGCCCCAGACAATCACAGACTTCCTCTGTTCTTTGCAGGCCTCCAGTGCTGGGCTCAGTTCCCCTGGATGCCCTTCTTCTGGATTGGGAGGGGAAGTTCCTCTATGCTTCCCCCTTTCCTCTCCTATTCAAAGTACTAGTCAAAATCAGATCTCAGCCTTGCAGGGTGATTCTGATTGCCCCGGATTGGGCCAGGCAGCCCTGGTACCCACTCCTTCTGTCTCTGACAGTCCATCTTCCCCTGTGCCTCCCCAGGAATCACAATCTGTTGACTTGTGCCCAGGGAAGGGTTTGGTATCCGGACCTCAAATCCCTCAACCTCAAGGCCTGGCTCTTGAGGAGTTAGAGTTTGCTGATTTACACCTCTCTCAGGGTGTTCTTGAGATCCTAAAGGCTTCCAGAAAGCCTTCCACTAGGGCTACTTATAGTTCTAAATGGAAAAGGTTTTTCATTTGGTGTGCTGGGAAAAATATTTCCCCAGAATCTGCTGAATTGCCCATTTTGTTAGATTACATGGTACATCTTAATTCCTTGGGTCTCAGACCAGCTACCCTGAGAGTTCATTTGGCAGCTGTGTCTGCTTTTGTGTCAGCAGGAAAGTCATCCCTCTTTCCTCTCATCCGGTGTTTTCCAAGTTTTTAAGGGATTACTCCATACTAATCCTCCCTTTCGGGAACGGCCCTGCTTGGGACCTTAATGTTTGCATTGCCCAGTTAATGCTACCTACTGAACCTCTGTCTTCTGCAGAGCTTAAGTACCTAACTTGAAAACTGTTTTTCTAGTGGCTATCACTTCTGCCAGATGCATAAGTGAATTGCAAGCCTTGTCAGTGGAGACTGACTTTATTTCTTTCCACAGGGATAAGGTAGTCCTTAGGACTAATAGGAAGTTTTTGCCTAAGGTGGTTTCAGATTTCCATCTTAATCAATCTATCTCCTTCCAGTATTTTTCACTGATCACTCCTCTTGGTGAGAGGAGGTTGCACAGCCTGGATGTTAAGAGAGCTCTTAGTTATTATATAGAGCGTACCAAAGGTCTGCAGTTGAATCCCTCCAACTTTTCCTTACCTATGGTGAAGCTGGGAAAGGCAAACCTGCCACTAAGAGATCAATAGCCAGGTGGATTGTCTCTTGTATCCAATTTTGTTATCGAAAGTGGTCAGAGCCCCCGGTTTGAGGGCTCATTCTACCAGGGTACAGCTGCGTCTCTAGCTGCTGCCAGAGATATCCCTTTATTAGAGATTTGCCAGGCTGCTACTCTTGGAAGCGGTACACACTTTTACCAAGCATTACTCCTGGATGTCCAGACCAGGAGAGATGCTCGGTTTGGCACAGCTGTTCTTCAGAGCCTATTCCCTAAGTAGGTTCTGCCCCTCCTCCATGGAGGTACTGCTGTGTATTCTGCTAATGTCTATAATATAGCAAGACTTCATGTTGTTTGAAGAAAAAATTACTCACCTTAGTAATGTTGTTTCTTCTAATGGAGTCTTGCTATATTATAGACCTCCCCAACCTGCCCCTCTCAGAACCTCTTCTTGGTGGGGTGCGGGCAACTTAGTGTGGGCACCACTTATGTCCTGTTAGCATTTTGTCCCCTTTGGGACTTTGGGGGTGTGTATGTGTACGCGTGTGTGTGTTTTATTACACTTATGTTCCATTTTCATATTATTAGAATGGTGTTAGTATTTCTGGTCCCCTGACTTGAGTCTTGGGTGTTGGGACCATCAATGGTTATTATTTAGGTAGCCATTTGGCTAGTGAGTTACAGCTTCACACAGACCTTAGTGAGTTGGGCTCGTAAAGATCTGACAGTTCAAGTTTGAAATGACACAGATAGAGCTGCTCTCGTGCCAAAATTCTATTTTGGAATGGTTTTAACCATTTCACTCCGGGGCAGTTCTAGAGCTGGAACAAACTGCTAATGTCTATAATATAGCAAGACTCCATTAGAAGAAACAACATTACTAAGGTGAGTAATTTTTTCTTGGTAGCTCTGTGGCTATCTCTCAATCACCTGTAAAATGTCTCTATGTGTAACAGATTACTTACCATTTAACCACTAGAGATACAGCACACTTTTACCAATAGTCTCCTACAGTAAACTAATCAGCATTTCCCTTTACAGATTTAATCTTCCTAATACTTATACCTGAACCTAGTATACATTTCTTTGTTTACCAAATGTTTGATGACATTTTAAAACAGTGATTAGATATCTGCTTAATAAGTTAATTACAGGTTTAGGATTTACATATACAGGTTTGAAAAGCATTCCTGCCAAGCTTTTACTTAATTTTTGCAGCTACTAACTTAATCCATGGAGGGAGGTCTTAATGGAATGCTGACAATTTCAGCCATTTTGCTTTAGACTTTGTTTTTAGCGACTGAATTTCAAATGGCATATCAATCACCCACTAGCACAATATGCATGCTATTACAGCACTCTTTTTGTGCGTGCCCGAGCTGAAGTCAGCAAACCACTAACATGGCGGTGCTCATGTAAGCTGCAAGACATCTCCAACTTTGTTTTCAAGTAACAGCACTTCTTATTTATTTATTTAAGACTTTCACCAGGAGGGCACACTGAGCAGAGTACTGATCAATTCCAGTTGCATCCTGGGGGAGAACACCATACAGAAAATATATATTGCAAACAGACAGTAAGTGTTAGACACAGCTAACAGCACTAGGAATAACATGACAATAGGATGCTTCTAGGTGCAAAAGAAGCAAAAAAATACAGTGCAACACAATCCAGACATAGTACTCCAGCCTGGAGGAGGAGCGGTGCATTTAGGTTAGGTACAAGTGTAGGTGGAGGCAAAATGATCTTTGAGGCGGGCATGGAGGTAGCGGTCCGAAGGGGCCTGCCTTATGTCCACTGGAACGGAGTTCCACAACTTGGGCATGCAATATGTGAAGGCTGCCTGGCGAGCGTTTTCTTGTAACTCTTTTGCCTGTAGCAATTTAGAGGTAAACATTTTATTGAGATGTAAGTTCTCAGGACTATTTCATGATGAAATCTGAGCTTACTGTTCACACTAACCTACAGTTCCAGAGTCCAGTGCATTTTGACAAATGAAACCACACCCTCTTCATGTTACTTTTTGTTTTTAGCACAAATCCTACCTTTTGTTTTTGTTACGGGTATCCTGCTAGCACAGCATTTATTGGTTATGAAGGGAGATAATTAACCTATATAGGTTTTCTAAATTAGCACTCTTCCAGCTCACATTACCTAATTTTATTCTTTGCTTTTTTTAAATTTACTGCTTTGAATTTTAATAATATTTAGTATGCCTACCCTTTGGATGATTCTGGCGATGGGAAACGTTTTCATTATCACAAGTGGGGTACCTCAGGGATCAGTCCTGGGGCCAGTCCTCTTCAGCATCTTCATTAGTGACCTTGCAGATGGACTAGAGGGTAAGGCTTGTCTGTTTGCAGATGACACCAAGATCTGCAACAGAGTAGATGATCCAGATGGGGTGGGCAGAATGAGAAGAGATCTGGATAAACTAGCAAAATGGTCAGAAGAGTGGCAACTGGGATTTAATGCAAAGAAGTGCAAAATCATGCATATAGGGAAGAAAACCCTGAAGCCACCTATAGGCTGGGAGGGGAGTTGCTAGCAGTCACAAAGGAAGAAAGAGACTTGGGCATCATCATCACTGATGACCTGAAATCATCCAAGCAGACCTCTAAAGCAGTAGGTAAGGCTAGGGAGGTGTTAGGGTGTATTAGTAGGGGTATCACAAGTCGTAAGAGGGAGGTAATAATCCCTCTTTACAAGACACTGGTTAGGCCCCATCTGGAGTACTGCGTGCAGTATTGGAGGCCACACCTTCACAAAGACATTAACCAAATTGAAGCAGTCCAGAGAAGGGCAACCAAAATGGTGCAGGGACTGCATCAGATGACATATGAGGACAGATTAACAGAGCTGATATGATCGAGGCATTCAAACACCTTAAGGGCATTAACAAGGTGAAAGAGTCTAACATGTTTAAATATAAGAAAAATAGCAGGACAAGAGGACACAGCATGAGATTAGAGGGGGGCCGATTAAGGGGGAATGTGAGGAAATTCTTTTTCACAGAAAGGGTGGTGGATGCATGGAATGGCTTACCACAAGAAGTGGTGGCTATGAATACAGTGCAGGGCTTCAAACAGGCATGGGATAGGCATAAGGGAGCAATACAAATGACTATGAATAGATAGGCCACTGACAGAGCAAAGGCCGATGGCACATTTATAAGGTAGAAAAAGAAATGGGCAGACTGGATGGGCCTTGCGGTCCTTATCTGCCGTCAACTTCTATGTTTCTATGTCATTACAAAATATCTTTCTTTTCACATCAGTGTTATTTTTTAGCACATCATATGGCTTTCTCGATTATACTCATATGGAATTTACATCTTGTATTTACCAATCTGTTTTAACGTCACAACTTAAAAAAAATTGAATGAAAATGCTTATTTGTATGTTGACTACCTAAGACTCATTCTGCTAAGTAATGTCTTATAAATCCACTTAGACTACGCTGTTATAGTTGAAAAACAATGGACCATGAGGTCTTATTAATAGTGTAATCTGAATGTTATTAGTTACTTTTTGTTGCTGTCACTATTAGCTGGCAAATACCTGCTGCATTATACAGCTTTGAAATGATCCTACTGCTTCCATGGTCCAAATAACAACCTGACTGTATTTTCTTCATGATTTTCAAAGTGAGCGGGTTTTATAACACAGAAGATTTAAATTCTCCACACAGTTCCATGTTTTATTATCAAGTGCTTATATAATCCCAACGGGGGACTAGGGGTCTGTCTCAATTCACAGAAGTAATGTGCAGTGGGTGGGATGTATACAGTGGGATAGGGAAGGGAAAGTTCTACCTGTTATTTACAAACAAATGGAGGATGCTTACAACTTTTCAGTCTATTCTAAATTACTTCTCATTACATAGAAACACAGACTTTGATGGCAGATAAGGACCGCTTGGCCCATCTAGTCTGCCCATTTCCCTACCTACAGGATAGGCCGGAGATCCTAGTTAACCAACAGCCTATTTCTTCCTACCCCCCACAAGAATTGCCTTATGTCTGTCCCATGCATTCTTGAATTCTCCCACAGTTTTAGACCCCACAACCTCCTCAGGAAGACTGTTCCATGCATCCACTACCCTCTCTGTGAAATAATACTTCCTCACATTGCCCCTGAACTGCCCCCCTCTATCTTTAAATTGTGTCCCCTTGTTCTTGCACGTCTCTTTTTCTGAAAGATGCTACCCTCTTGGACTTTGTTGATTCCACTGAGGTACTTAAAAGTTTCTATCGTGTCCCCCCTCTCCCTTCTTTCCTCAAGGGTATACATATTAAGCTCCTTTAGTCTCTCCTCATACGGCTTCTCTTGCAGACCCTGCACCATTTTAGTTGCCCTCCTCTGGACTGCCTCTATCCTGTCTATGTCCTTGCGGAGATGGGGTCTCCAGAACTGGACACAGTACTCCAGATGGGGTCTCACCAACTGTCTGTACAGAGGGATACAACTTCCTGTTTTCTGC
This sequence comes from Neoceratodus forsteri, assembly GCA_016271365.2. NCBI lineage: Eukaryota > Metazoa > Chordata > Ceratodontiformes > Ceratodontidae > Neoceratodus > Neoceratodus forsteri. The sequence goes on along the minus strand of CM028129.1, from coordinate 815,447,501 downwards.
TGCTGATGCCTCTCCTATGCATCCCAGTATAGCCCCAGCCCTTCCTACTGCCTTCTCCTGATAACGCTAACCTTAAGGTCATCTGATATGATTACCCCCAGGTCCCTTTCCTTTTTGTTGTTACTACCTCCCCCCCATTGTGTATTCTTCCCTGGGTTCCTGTTTCCCAGGTGCATTATTTTGCACTTCTTTGCATTGAATCCTAGCTGCCATACTTCTGACCATTCCTCCAACCTTGCAAGTCCCTTCTCATCCTTTCCACGCCTCCTTGTGTATCAACCCTGTTGCAGATCTTTGTGTCATCTGCAAAGAGGTGTACTTTTCCTTCCAGTCCCTCTGCAAAGTCACTTATGAAGACATTAAAAAGGACTGGACCCAATACTGAACCCTGCGGTACCCCACTAGTAACCCCTCTTTCTTCAGAGTGGACTCCATTTACAATTACCTTCTGTGTCCTGTTGTCCAGCCAATGTTTTACCCAGGCTACCACCCTGGGACCCACTCCCAGGCTGGTTAATTTGACTATTAATCTTTTGTGTGGGACTGTGTCAAATGCCTTGCTAAAGTCTAGGTAGGCCATGTCCACAGCCCCTCCCTGGTCTACTACTTTGGTCACCCAGTCAAAGAAATCTATTAGATTCGTCTGACATGACCTTCCCACTATGAACCCATGCTGCCTTGGGTCCTGTGCCCCACTGGTCTCTAGATACTCAACTATTCTTTCCTTCAGAAGTGATCCATCTTTCCCTACCACAGAGGTCAGACTGACAGGTCTGTAGTTTCCTGCCTCTGTCTTGGTCCCACTTTTGTGAAGGGGAATCACATCCGCCTTCCTCCAGTCCTTGGGTACCACACCATCCTCCCATGATTTGTTAAAAAGAGTTGGCAGTGGTTTCACTAGTTCCCCACTTAATTCTTTTAGAATTCTGGGGTGAATTCCATCAGGCCCCATTGCTTTGTCCACCTTCAGTTTTAGGAGTTCTTGCAGAACCCTTTCTACTGTGAAAGGACTGGGATCGGCCCCCTATCAAGAGTGCTTCTGTTAATTGGATTAGGCACTTCCCCTCCTCTTTTGTAATACTGAGCAGAAATATCGCTCAGTATCCCTGCTTTTCACTGTCCCCTCTGCCCACCCACGTTCATTCTATTCAGCCTCACTATCCCTCCCTTTGTCTTTCTCTCGCTGATGTACCTATAAAGTTTTATCCCCCTTCTTAACCGAGTTGGCTATCTTTTCCTCAGTTTGGGCCTTTGCTATTCTGACTTCCCTCCCTGCTTCCTTCTGCCTGAACTGGTACAGCTCTCTGTCCTGCTCTTTCTGTGTTTCCTTATACTTCCTGAATGCTATCTTTTTCTTCCTGACTTTCACAGCCACCTCTTTTGAGAACCATAGTGGCTTTTTCTTTCGTTTTGATTTGTTTATTTGCTTCACACAAAGGCTTGTTGCCTCTGTGATGGCAGTTTTGATGATTCCCCATTGTTGCTCCACACCTCCTTCTAGCCTGTTTCCTAGTGCTTTTCTGAGGCACTCTCCCATCTTGCCAAAGTCAGCCCTCCTGAAGTCCAGTACCCTCACTTTTGTATGGCTTGACTCTGTAGCTGAGTTTAACGTGAACCACACTGTTTGATGGTCACTTGTTCCCAGATGGCAACCCACTTCTAGATCTGAGATCCTCTCACTGCCCCCATTTGAGAGTACGAGGTCTAAGATTGCTCCCTCATGAGTGGGTTCCGAAACTAGCTGTCTGAGGCCTGCCACCTGTAGGGCATCAAGAATGGCCCTGCTCTTGGATGTGGCTGCAGCAAATGTGCTCCAGTTAACATCTGGCATATTTAGGTCTCCCCATCAACAGTATCTCCCCTTTCTCTGCCATTCTAAGAATGCCTTCTATCATATCCTTGTCCATTCCCTCCCCCTGACATGGGGGTCTGTACACAACCCTGTGCGGATTGTGGTGCCCTTTCCAGTCTCTAAGGTGACCCACAGTGCCTCCTCTCCTCCCTGTTTACTCTTTTGTTCAGTTGCTTTTATCCCTTCCTTTACATACAGAGCTACTCCTCCCCTCTTCTCCCTGCCTGTCTCTCCTGTAGGTTATATACCCTGGTATGTTAACATCCCAGTCATGGTTCTCTGTGTACCATGTTTCTGTGACTGCTACGATATCCAGGCATCCCTCTTTCATCAAGGCCACCAGCTCAGGGAGCTTTTTGCCCAGACTACGGGCATTGGTACTCATTACCCTCCATTTCCTGTTGGCCTTACTCCTTTTTGCCCCATCCCTGTCCTTCTTGGCTTTGTCACTTTCTCCATTTACCCCTGCCGTTCTCCCTATCGACACCTCAATGTTGGTGTTTACCGCACTTACTACCGTGATTTTTTTTTTGGGGGGGGCTAGGATTTCCCTGCTCCTTTCCAGTGCCTCCCTCCTTGGCTAATTTAAATGCTTACCAATGAAGCATTTAAACCCATCACCTAGGATCCTGGTTCCCCTCCTGGACAGATGCAACCCATCATGCCAGTATAGGCTTGCATCATTCAGGTGGACCCCGATCCCCAATGAAGCCAAATCCCTGAGCTCCACACCAGTTTTCAACCACTGATTGAATCCCATGGTGCGGAACACCCTAGCCTCTCCTACGCCATAGATGGGCAGCACCTCCGAGAAGGTTACCGTGCATGCTACTTGTCTAAGGCCCTTCCCCCAATTCCACAAACTCTTCCTGCACTTCTCTAATCCCTTTCTTAGCCAGGTCATTTGTCCCTAGGTGGACAATGACATCCAGCTCCCTCCTCTGTGCAGCTGCTCCGGCAATCCTGAGGATTCGCTCCCTGACCCTCCAAGCCATGGCGCTAGGCAGGCACCTTACCTCCCTCTCCCCTTCCTTCCCCAGTTCTACCTTCCTAACAATGGAGTCCCCCACCAGGAGTTGTTTCCTTCCCCTGCCACCCTCCTGTGGGTCTCCTTTGTGGAGGTTCCCAGCATCCTCCTTGGTCTCCACTGCGGGTGCCTCCATAGAGGAACCACACTTTGCCAGAATGGCATAGGAATTGTGGAGAGGTACAGCTGGAGGGATGTGCCTCTGTTCCACCACCCTCACCCTTGCTGAGCCCACTGTGGTCCAACTGCTCCTCTTTCTTGGCAACCTCTGAGGCAACGGCAGTGGCACTGGTGGTCCCTGGATGGAAGAGGAGGTCCCACAAATCCTGGCCAACTCAGCCTGGAGATGAGCAACCTCCTCCCTCAGCCCAGAGAGGCGCCTGCAGATGGGACAACACCGCATCCTCCAGAACGTCTCCCGGAAGACTGCTGCTCCACAGCCACTGCACCGCACCACTCCCATCATGTCTTATTTCTGGCCCCTTAACTGTTTGCAATTCTTACTCTTTCCTCTGTTTTTTTTTTCCTCTCTCTCTCCTTACTTTCTGCCTGTGTGCCCTTTAAGTGCCTGATTGTCCTGTTCTGAGACAAAAATATCCAATATTTCTCAGTAGACCCCTTAAATGCTCAGAGGCAGACCTCCGGCAGCTAGAGGGGGCCGGAGAGCTACTTCTAGGATGGTGGGCCTTTGGTGGCTCTGTGATCACTCACTTCCTGCTCCGAAACAGGAAGTTCCTGTTGTCAGTCAAATTCTGTGCCTATAAAACTAGAACTAGCTTTGGGTGGGAGGGAAGGAGGGCAATATAGTCCCAGTAGAGAAGTCCAGTCACACAACAGTCCTTTCTCCTGGTGTCTTCTGCCAAGCTATACCTATACTTTTTTCTTATTGTATCTTTTTCTCTTCCTTTATCTGACATTGGAATCCATCCAAAGGGATTAAAGGGGTCCATCTTGTAGGTATGAAAAATTATTGTTATTAAAACAGAATTAAGGGTTTTCTATGACTAACTTATTAACATGGAACATCTGAGGTTTAAATAAAAAGGTTAAAAGGCATTAGGTGTTAAGGCTTTTGAAAAAGATAGAAATTGATGTGTTTTTTTCTGCAAGAATCACATTTAAAACTCAGTTATAAATGTTATGAGAAAAGAGTGGGTTGGACAGGCATATGATGCTGGTGACAACAATAAAAAGCTGATGTTTTAATATTATGATTTAGGAAAACTAATTTCCAAGTGATCAATTCTACAGAAGATCCAAATGGTAATTTTGTAGTACTTCATGGCCTTAACAGAATTAATACAATCCTTACACGTGTTTATGGCCCAAACAATGGCACACATGAAATTTTTTAGTTATAAGAGACAATATACTCCCACGTGTAGCTAGAATTATACTTGCAGGTAATATGAACTGTATTACAAAAGAACTGGACAAGACAAATACCCTGTACAGGCTATCCAACTCAGAAAAAGACTTAAGAAATGCTGTTAATAACTTAAACTTTGCTAATGCATGAAGAATAATTAACCACAACGTTAAAGAATATACTTTTTGGTGAAATGTAGATAAATTAAGAGTCAAGAATACATCAAATTTACATTCCAACCACTAGAATACAAGATATTGTCATGTCCCAGATCATCCATGCCCCCGTTTCATCATAATGTATTGGAATACATCACATTCCAACCACTAGAATACAAGATATTGTCATGTCCCAGATCATTCATGCCCCTGTTTCAATCATAATGTATTGGAATACATCACATTCTAAGTCCCCCAGATGGAAATAAAACAATTACTTTTAGAAGACCCGACTAAAAAAGTTAAATCAGGAATTTAAATAATTTTCAATAAATATACTGTGTGACAATACTACGCAACTATTTGAGAAGCTTTCAAGTATTTTGCAAGGGGACGCTTACTCAGTGTGACAATAAAAAAACAGAATCAGAGAGAAAAAAAAATTGGAAATACTGATGTAACCCCTAGCTGGCGCTATCCCAGGGGCTACTACCCCTGCCTGATTTGCCACTAACAGGTTGAGGGGCCTGGATCCAATGGCGGGTGCCTCCACCCAGAGGTCAGGGTTTGCAATAGTTAAACTAACTTGGTCACAGCCCTCTGGGACACTGCAACCCCCCTTTCTTCCCACTAGTGGCCCACACAATATATCAGAATTACCTTCACAGTATACACTTACCCCCAGGTCTGGTTCCGGCACTGGGACCTCCTGTGAAATGAGATACAGTGCAACAATCACAGTACAGTACTTTAACATAGACAAATACCTCAGGCAGTATAACTTTGCTGAAACAAGCAGCTCTGATTTATTTAGGGGGATATAACAAGGACAGGGGGAAATCAGGTTAATTAGCTTATCACTTTAATAATCTACCTATGGCTCTGTGCACAGGCCTATCCCTATCAGTTACTGTCCCTGGGTACCCAAGCCCTAGTGGCTAGTCCAAACCGTGGCAGCTGGTAGGGGCCCTTTCACACAGAGAAAAGGAGAATTAAACAGTCAGCAGTACAGTAATTCCATTTGGATTTAATGTGGCAATTCAACAGGGAGCGACCTGAATTAGTACTCACGACCTCCAAATAAGATAGGGTCCTTCAATGTCAGCAGGGCTCACTTGAGGTGCACAAACCTCTTCACATCCATATAAAAGAAAGCACTATACCAGGCAGGCTGCATCTGTATCCGATCTAATTACTGCACAATACCGGAGAACACACAGCAGATTCAGTTTCTGACAGACCAGTGTAATTTTCAGCAATTCCTCCAGTCTTCTACAGGGTGAGCCTGGTTTCTACTCTTCAGAGATCCTTTGATTCTTTTCACAGGGCAGTTCAGTCCTAACAAGTTGCAGACGGAACTCTGGGCCTTACACACGTTTTTGACTAAAACTGCACACTGAAAAGCACAGGGCTCCTTCCTTCTTCACTGCCAAAGCTCAACTCAAACTCCAACCGACAAAACCGGCACTTCCTTTGAGTTCCTCCCAGTTCTTGACTGGATTGGCTGTCACTCACATAGACTGCTGCTGTTGGTCCAAAAAGGCACTGAAGTCCAAACTACATCTCCCAGAGTCACTGCCCATACAATCCTCTTGTGGCTGGCTCAGATTATGAGTCCAAGTTCTGATTCGTCAAGGCACCATTTTAGAGCTAGCACCCACACTGATTGGTCCAGTTCAGCAGTTCAAAACTAGAATGGGGAACTAGCAGACACAGTTCTGACTGCAAAGAAAGCAGGTTAGACAAACTGTAATTTCATTATTACTCTAAATAATTTCTGGCAAACAGTTACATCTGTCAGATAGGTTCCTTTGCACTCCTAGTGACTGCAAAAATGAAGTGAATTGGCAGCAGCTTGAGTGGTACTCAATCAAAGAACACACAGTCCCCATACAAACTAATTATGTCTGCAAGCAGACAGCTCTTAAAGAGACAGTACCAGAGGTTCTAAAACACTCACTGATAAATGGCTTAAATGCCAAACACCATTCAGGCTTGGAGCATTCAACAAGCTCCTGAAGTCTTTTGGGAACCCCCATTTGCAGGGGTTACACCCTTCCTGGCCTTGGGAAAGCTGACGTCGCGTCAGCAAGTACTATAAGTTTCAACTGCAACCATATACATTTGCATTAGGCTCGCACATGTAATCATCAGTCAATATATCATTTTACCAAGAACACATTTCTGAAACATTGCAGCGTCACTCTTTACAGTATTACATACACATTGTACCATAACTCAAGTTATTACCTCTTGTACATGAAACCTGAAGAGAGGGGCCCTTCCTATCAGTTACCTTGGGGCTGGATGGGGCAAGGGCACCATACTAAGAGGGCAACACAAGTAACTTGGAGTTAGCACTGACGCTCAGTTTGGGCAATGAGCTCGGGACATACACCTTTATGGACAACATTGAGAGGCAAATCCACAGGCCTCCCAAGTGAATCATAACTGAGGTGCACCACAGGCTTTACAGCTCGACCAGTCTTTCTAGAGGGAACTGTTATAGTCTCTGCACTCTGAGCCTCATTTTCAGCATTGTCCTCACTTGTCAGAAGTCTCCATGGGGTAGAGGCTAGAACTTGGGGCACTTTCAGCTCCAGGAGTTACAGTTTCTGAGTCCACAACATTTGGCTCGCATGGAGAGCTTTCGGACACTGGCAGTGGACTGTCAGGGCACTCAAAATACTCTTCTTGTTCGGGTGTATCACCAGTCTGCCCCAATCTATCATTTTCCTCCTGAAAGCTCAAACAGTTCAACCATGCACAATGATTCCATTTCATCTGATCTGATGCTTTGCACTTCACTTTCTGGGAGCATTGGCTCCAGGGATGAAGCTGGGGCTTAGACAGTCCAGAAGGCCCAGCTTCATCTCCAGTATTGACTAGGGGTTGCCCGAAACAATTGACTCAGTTCGTAAGAAGGATAGTATTCAAAGTCACTCTCACTTTCTTCCGATATGGACTGACAGTCATGCTCAACTGGGACTTGTGGAGGGGAACACTTTAACTTGCTTCTGTAGGTGCAGACTTTCTTGATCTTTTCTTAGCAGCAGCTCTAGTCACTGGTCCAGAGGGGGCATCTTCTAGGGGCTCAGACTCAATTAAGATTTGTCCAATGGGCAGTAAATGATTTCTATGCATTGTTTTTACATCTTTTGAATTATTCTCAGGCCTTACTTTGTACACTGGCAGATCATCTAGTTTGCCCACTACAATGTGAGGGAGATGGTGCCATCTGTCAGCAATCTTGTGCTTGCCATGCAGTCCCAGATTTCTTAGCAATACCCGATCTCCCTCCTGGAGTTCCTGTGCTTTCACCTTTTTATCATACCTTTCTTTGTTGGCCAGATTTCTTTTTGGCAGCCATGGTTTGAGCCAGTTGGTACGCATGAGTTAGCTGGGCCTTTAACTTTGCACATACTGTAAATAGTTGTCAGCTTGAACCCCATCAGGAGAGACCCCAAAACACACATCTACTGGTAGTGAGCTTCTCTTCCAAACATCAGGCGGTGAGGGAGAATCCAGTGGCATCACTTTGGTGCAGTTATAAGCATGTACCAGGGTGCTAATTTGTCGGCTCCATCTAGGCTTGTCCTTTGGGTGCAGGGTGCCTAGCATATCTAGCAAAGTGCGGTTGAAACGTTCAGGCTGTGGGTCCCCTGGGGTGTGAAGGAGTGGTTCTGGACTTCGCACTCCCCACAGAGGAAGCATCTCTTTGATCAGACGACTCTCAAAGTCTCTCCCTTGATCAGAATGGATTCTTTGTGGAGCCCCATAGTGAACAAAAAGTTTTCTACAAGTACTTTGGCCACAGTGGATGCTTTCTGGTCTTTGGTGGGAAAGCTTGGGCATATCTCGTGAAATGGTCAGTGACCACCAGCACATTACTGATATTTCTTTGATCTGACTCCAAACTCAGAAAATCAATACAGACCAGCTCCATGGGTGCACTGGTGGTGATGTTAACAGGGGCAGCCCTCTGGGGCAAAGCTTTCCTCTGTAAGCAGCGACTACAAGTTCGAATGTGTTGCTCCACATCAGCCCCCATCTTAGGCCAATAGAATCTGGATCTCACCAAGTCAAGTGTTCTGTCTATACCAAGGTGCCCCATGTGGTTGTGCAAGGACCTCAGTACTGAGTCTCGAAAGGCAGTGGGCAGCACTAGTTGTTGTTTGTCCACTTGTCCACCCTCTGTCTACTGTTTCTCTGTATAACAGTTTATTGATCAGTTTCAACTTAGGACCTTCTTTGTATAACAGTGCAGTTCTCAAATCAGTGGAGCGTAATTTGGACACATCTTTTCCTGCATAGAGGGCTTCTAAAGCTGCTTTGATCATGGGATCTGAGTTGAACCCTGAATACTGTCATTGTCCAGCTGAGGCAGTGCACCAATGTCTATTGCAGAAAAGTGGCAATAAGCAGCAGGTATGCAATTCTCAGAGCTCCCAAGCAATCCACCATGCAGTCCACTCGTCCGTGGACATTGTTCCTCCTGTCAAACTTCCGGCAGAGTGCCCGAATGTCAGGTTCTGCCAATCGGACCCAATCATTCTGGGGAACAGGCCTCCGGAGAGAGCATCAGCATCTATGTGGTTCAGACCTGCTCGGTATTCGAGAGCATAGTCATATGTAGATAATGCAGAAAGCCACCTATGGCCAGTGGCATCCAACTTAGCTGAGGTCTGCACATAGGTCAAAGGATTATTGTCAGTTTTACTAGTATTTTAGCCCCATACAAGTACTCATGGAATTGGTCAACAATAGCCCACTTCAAAGCTAGGAACCTAACTTATGTACAGGATAGTTCTTTTCGGATGGGGTCAGGCTTCTACTGGCAAAGGCCACTGGTCTCAGGCCATTCTCGTGCTCTTGGTACAACACAGCCCCCAACCCTTGCAAGCTAGCATCAGTGTGCAGGACGTAAGGTTTTCTTGGATCGGCATAGGCCAGCACTGGAGCATGGGTAAGTTGAATATGATCTCATGAAAAGCAGTCTCACAATCAGGAGTCCAGCGGGCCCCAAATACTTCACTCGGATGAAAATACACTCTTTCAGTCTTGAGGGACGCTGACTTTTGGTATTTTTTGTGGGTTGGGGATACCCTTGAGTAAGGTTAAGTAAAGGGCGGATCACTCTTGAATAGTCCTTGATGAAGCGCCGATAATAACAGAATCCCAGGAATCTTTGCAGTTCTTTTAGATTTTTGGGCTGTGGCCAGGTGGTCAAGGCCTCAACTTTACTTGGGTCGGTCTCTATTCCCTCGGTGGATACTATGTGTCCCACATACTTTACTGATGTTTGAAATAATTGACACTTATCAATGGACAGTTTAAGGCCAAAGTCCTCCAGTCGGTCCAATACCTTAAATAATCTGCTCTCATGTTCCTCCAGTGAGCTGCCAAACACAATAACATCATCTAGGTATACCAGGCACTCTAGTAAGTTCATGTCCCCACTGCACGCCCATCAATCGTTGAAAAGTGGCTGGGGCACGAAATCCTTGAGGCATCCTCATGAATTCATAGAAGCCAAGCGGACAGATAAAGGCAGTCTTCTCACGGTCCTCTGGGGCCATCGGGATCTGGTAGTACCCACTGCGGAGATCCAGCACAGAGAACCACTTGCTCCCGTTTAGGCAGTCCAAAGCATCCTGAATGCGGGCATTGTGTACTGATCAGGGATAGTCCGCGGTTTAAGGTGCGATAATCCACACACATCCTTACTGTTCCATTCTTTTCCTCACTACCACAATGGGGAAGCATAAGGGCTTCTGGATTCTTGTATTACACCAGCAGCTAACATCTCTTGCAGATGGCGTCTCACATCATCTATGTCAGCAGGTGCCAGGCGTCGAGACTCTCACGAAATGGTCTTCGTCATGCAGCGGATATTGTGCTCAGCTCCTTGCACGCATCCTACATCCCATTCCTTTAAAGAAAACACCTGGTCTCTCTGGGCAAGCTTCTCACTGATCCTCACTTTCCATTCAGCTGGCAGCGGGAGTCGCGAAATCAAACAAGTCAGGCGTTACTCTGTCATTCTTCCTTGAACTCTTGCTGCTGGGTAGCACTGCAGTGTCTGCACAATGCACATTAGCCAGGATGCAACCTCTGTTTACTCGAATGTCTCTTTCAGACACATTATGAACTTGGACCATTACCTTCTGGCATAAGCATGGGCTCTAGCGGGCAAAATACTAGGCTTGACCAGCAGTCCCTCTGGCAATTTTCCATCGCCTGGTGCATCCAACATTAATATTTTATTCTTAACATCCTTTCTGATACGGACCTCTCCTCTAAGGTACACTGGGCATTTGGCGCCAGGATCAGAGACTCAGGATCCTTCTTCCATACAATTCCGAACCGGTTCCTCTGGTTCTGTTTTTCAGCATCTCTCTGTGCCTCATAGGCCTTCTTAATTAAAGCCGGAACTCTTAAAGCTCTACTAGTCTTTGACCCTGTTTTTCATAACACAACTGTGCCAGCCTTCCGAACATATGAGCATTTGTTCCAATCAACAAAGGGACACCATCATACAGTCCAGTGGGGGACACACTAAGGCTAGGGTCTCTACTTGTTCGGCCACTCCAGCCACGGAGGTGGGAAAGACAACCAAATCGGATATACCCGGAATAGGGGTAGGCCTTCTCACTTAACCCCATACATGCAGTCCTTCTAATGGTTGTAAGTGCATCTGACAAATGCTTCTGATACCAATCCTGGAACATAATTGTCACTTGGGAGCCACTGTCTAATACAGCTCTTGTAGACACTCCATTCACCTTTACAGTGGTCTCCATGGAGGACCCACTATTCTGGACCAGTCTGGAGGCGGTAGTGGGGGCCTGGGCAACTGACCTTGCCACAAAGGACGTGAATTAGCATTTTGGTGCCCTCACTGGGATCATGTCGTGCACCTCTTAACCACTGATTTCTTCTCCAAGCTCTCCTTGTAGCCTATATGCAACTTTGTCAGTGTCTTTTGGGACTGGCATTCCTTTTCATGTGCCCATCTTTCCCACAATTATAGCAAAACATACTTTCTGGAGTTTGAGCTGGCGAGGCGCCACACTGGGAGCCAGGGTGGGGGTATTACTAACTGGAAACCTGGTGCCATCTCTGTCTCCGGCGTGATAAGCATTTGGAGACATCTCGTCAGTTTCTCCACTTCCATGGTCAAGGAATTGAGTTTGGAGCTGTTATCAGCAGGAGATACATGGGTGGGTACCCCAACCCCCATAGCAGATGCAGTCGGATATAGGTCAGGGCCCGTACTTGCAGGCGTGGCCTTCATAAAGGGACTGTTTTTGAATTCCCGGATCTCTCTCAACAGTTCGCCCCATTGTGGCATATCTTTTTCCTTGTCAGAGCACTCATTGACTGTCAACCTCTGCCCCTGAACTTCACTTGATGGGTCACCCTCAGTCACTCGGGTCGTAACCACAGCTGTTGGTGCAGGTACCTCCCGAGGTCGCCTTTTCTCAACTCCTCGAATTTCTCTCATTAACTCATCATAGGAGGTGGGGATTCCAGTCGATTTGCCAGGCGTAACTGAAGCAACAGCAGTTCTGAGAAGGGGCAGACTTAAGGATTCTGTCCAGTCTGGTTCGGTCCAGTTCAATCGCTGGCAAACTACCCTTTCTGAGGCATTCTTGCAACAATTTTTCCAGCCGAGACATACACAGACAACAACTCCCTTGGTACTGTTGTGCATTCTTACTCTCCACCATAGGTCCTCATCAGAATCTGGGCTCCCATACACATTCTCCAAGGCCTCAAGATAGGCCTGTGCAGTCGCTTCAGGGTTACTGGCCCGTTTAGCACGGATGGTAGCCAGGGCAGGACCTCGAGGCTCTCACTAACCCTCTTTAGCTTTAGCCTTCCGAGCATTGCCATTTCTAGCACTTGGGGGCAACATAGTCTATCCAGGTCTCCCAGTCATCCTCCCTTGGGGGTGGGGAGGTGCCAGAGAAATCCTCAACCTTCAAGAGTCGTGACTAATGGCAGGTGCAGAAATAGGAGTCTGCATTGGTTCAGCCACCATTACGGGCACTGGAGCAGGAGAGGGTGTTGGGGAGGAACACCCCAGGTGGCAAGAATAGTTTCTTCAAGTCCTCCACAGTTTTCCCTCTCCCAGCAACCATTCAGCAAATTTCTCCTCAAAAGTTTCAGATAGTGGTGGGGCTGATTCCCCAGGTCTTTACTGTCCTTAGTTATCACTCTCCAAGCAGTGAGGGCTCCTCTGGGGTAATGGTCTGTGGCACTTTGGAGCTATCTATGGGATCCTTAAACTCTACTAGGGCCAGGAAAGTGTGGGTGAGCAGATTAGCATGCCGACCCACCACCACAGGGTTTTGTAAACCTTCCACCTTGGAAAGTGCTCCCTGCACAGTGTCCGTATTGATACCCAGGGGGATGTCCAGGATAAGCATAGCATTTTGGGGGTCGATCTCCTCCCCAGTACACCACTCCACCAGCCGGTGCACAGCCACTTTTGTCGGGGTACCCATTTTTTCTTAACAGTGGTTCGTAAATATGGCCACTAGAGGACACACAATCCCAGCGGTGAGCCTCCAAGATGTAACCCTAGCTGGCGCTATCCCAGGGCTACTACCCCTGCCTGATTTGCCACTAACAGGTTGAGGGCCTGGATCCAATGGCGGTGCCTCCACCCAGAGGTCAGGGTTTGCAATAGTTAAACTAACTTGGTCACAGCCCTCTGGGACACTGCAACTCCCTTCTTCCCACTAGTGGCCACACAATATATCAGAATTACCTTCACAGTATACACTTACCCCAGGTCTGGTTCCGGCACTGGGACCTCCTGTGAAATGAGATACAGTGCAACAATCACAGTACAGTACTTTAACATAGACAAATACCTCAGGCAGTATAACTTGCTGAAACAAGCAGCTCTGATTTATTTAGGGGATATAACAAGGACAGGGGAAATCAGGTTAATTAGCTTATCACTTTAATAATCTACCTATGGCTCTGTGCACAGGCCTATCCCTATCAGTTACTGTCCCTGGGTACCCAAGCCCTAGTGGCTAGTCCAAACCGTGGCAGCTGGTAGGGGCCCTTTCACACAGAGAAAAGGAGAATTAAACAGTCAGCAGTACAGTAATTCCATTTGGATTTAATGTGGCAATTCAACAGGAAGCGACCCTGAATTAGTACTCACGACCTCCAAATAAGATAGGGTCCTTCAATGTCAGCAGGGCTCACTTGAGGTGCACAAACCTCTTCACACATCCATATAAAGCACTATACCAGGCAGGCTGCATCTGTATCCCGATCGCAATTACTGCACAATACCGGGAGAACACACAGCAGATTCAGTTTCTGACAGACCGAGTGTAATTTCAGCAATTCCTCCAGTCTTCTACAGGGTGAGCCTGGTTTCTACTCTTCAGAGATCCTTTGATTCTTTCACAGGACGGATTCAGTCCTAACAAGTTGCAGACCGAACTCTGGGCCTTACACACGTTTTTGACTAAAACTGCACACTGAAAAAGCACAGGGCTCCTTCCTTCTTCACTGCCAAAGCTCAACTCAAACTCCAACCGACAAAACCGGCACTTCCTTTGAGTTCCTCCCAGTTCTTGACTGGATTGGCTGTCACTCACAATAGACTGCTGCTGTTGGTCCAAAAGGCACTGAAGTCCAAACTACATCTCCCAGAGTCACTGCCCATACAATCCTCTTGTGGCTGGCTCAGATTATGAGTCAAGTTCTGATTCGTCCAAGGCACCATTTTAGAGCTAGCTTACCCCACACTGATTGGTCCAGTTCAGCAGTTCAAAACTAGAATGGGAACTAGCAGACACAGTTCTGACTGCAAAGAAAGCAGGTTAGACAAACTGTAATTTCATTATTACTCTAAATAATTTCTGGCAAACAGTTACATCTGTCAGATAGGTTCCCTTTGCACTCCTAGTGACTGCAAAATGAAGTGAATTGGCAGCAGCTTGAGTGGTACTCAATCAAAGAAACACACAGTCCCCATACAAACTAATTATGTCTGCAAGCAGACAGCTCTTAAAGAGACAGTACCAGAGGTTCTAAAAACACTCACTGATAAATGGCTTAAATGCCAAACACCATTCAGGCTTGGAGCATTCAAGCAAGCTCCTGGAAGTCTTTTGGGAACCCCCATTTGCAGGGGGGTTACACTGAAACAATTAGAAAAGAAGCCTGAGCCACAGAATTGTGGACTAAATGGCTTGCAGTTAGATTGACATAGAATACTAAAAAGAAATTTGTTCTTGCCCTACAAGTAAATGGTAATGTAGTAACGGAAACAGAAAAATAATACCTGTACAAAAATGAAACTAACAGCTCATTTTTGCAGTGTAGTGAGGCATTCCAAAAAAACAAACAAAAAACCTGAACATCCCTTACATTTCTGTAGCAGTTTCTGATTAACTGAATAGAACAACAAGCTTGACATAAAGGATGCTATCAAAAATATGGCGAGCAATAAGGCGCCCGCCTCAAAAGATTTTCATTAAACGTGTATAAGTCCACAGATATCCTCACATAATGCCTTTAAAAAAGTGCTCCACCACTACCTTATCTCATCTAGTCAGTGCTCCTGCTTTAAGTCTCCTTAGTACTTTATTCTCCCTCTCTGAAGCTCTTAGCCTGCTTACTGCCAATATACCCTTGCAATTCTTTTCCTCATTCGCTCTGTCCCTTTCCTCACCCCAATTATCATTTTCCTCACAATGCCTGCACTAATCCCCTTGACTGACCTACAGTATATCTCTGAGCCTAGCCTTGTTCCAAACCACAACCAATCTCAACGTCCTATCCCCTGCATCATTCCCCCTTTGCACTTATTTGTTATTGTTGCATAGCTTTTAGATCTGTATGAAATGTTTTTCCTTAGGGGTATACTGTACCTGCTGTATGTTTTATTTTTATTTTGGCTTGATGACTCTGGTTTATTACTTGCAAGTTTGTAACTTTACTGTTTTGCTCTATCAGCTAAAAGCTTTATCCCAATGCTATTGCCTAAACTATGTTCTGTATGTATCTTGCTCTCAATACCTTGCATTTTGTCTATGTTGCATAACCTGATGTGTAACACCTTCTTTGTACCTTGCTGTATAACCTGCTGTTTGTATCTATGTAATACTCTGTAACCTCCCAGTTGTGCTGAAAATAGTCATCTCTATGGCTAGCGCACCCACCCTGTAAACAAAAAATAAATAAATATTCTATCACCTGTAATGCTCAATGTATTTAATGAGGCAAAAAATGGAACATCTACCAATTTCTATACAAGAAAGCATAATAAATGTAACATTAAAACCAGGTAAAGATTAGTTATCTTGCAAAAATTATAGTCCAATATCCCTAATTACTGAGATTATGGCCAAGGTATTTGCTAACAAACTAATGCTGATGATGTAGAGGTTAACTGATTTGGGCCAAGAGGTTTCTTGCAACAGAGGCAAGCATCAGACAATGTAAGAAACAATTTTCATCTGCTAGAAAGAGATGGGAAAACTAAAGAACCCATTGCCTTACTCTCACTAGATGCCGAGAAGGCATTCCACAAAGTGGAATGGAAACATATGTTTTGCTCTCTCCATATACTGTATAGCAGTTTAAATTCACACCCTTTATATTTAGCACTCCAAGCACACCCCCAACATGTTCACTTCCTCTTATTTTCACTGGTGGAACACCAGTGCTGCTATGTACAGTGATCTACCTCATATTCACTGTCTTTTTATTTTCACTCTAATATGGAACCAGCGAATATAGTAAAAATAAAAAGACAGTGAATATTTCCTGTTATACAGTATATGGCTTTCCCATTTATTACACAGATTGGTTGAAACTTCTGTATAAAGTTTCTGCAACAGTCTTCGCAAATGGAGTAATCTTCCTTCTTACCGCTTCAGAGAGGTACAAGGCTGGGATGCCCATTATCCCCTTAATTATTTAATTTAGTGCTAAACATCCTGACATTTAAACTGAAAAGGAAGTTAAGGGCATAAAGATGGATAAGTCTGAACACAAATGTTAACTGTACACTGATGATATTCTGTTATCTGTTTTAGACCCTGTTACTAATCTCTGAATGTTATTAGAATTGCCAATTACAGTAATTTCTCAGGTTATGAACAAAATTTTGATAAATTTTAAATTTCTCTGTTTGAAAGGGGGAATACCCAAACAGGAAATTACTGGTCATGGGCTAAGTATTCAACTGACTATCTCAGGATACAGATACATAATGACATCAAGAAGACGTCAGCTCAAAACTTCAGAAACAACCTAAAAATGGATCTAGGAAAACAGCACAAAATTACATTGGGACTTTGGGGTAGGACATATTCCATAAAAATGAGTGTTACCAAGAACACTACATATTTTCAGCATGAGTCCTAACTACATCCCCAAATAATGGTCTGTTTGTATTCAAAACCTAATCAATGAATGTATTTGGTAATTTAAAAAGCCTAGACAGGCATACTTTTAAATAACTAAGCCAAGGAGTTCTGGTGGATTGAAGGCTCTTAATTTCAAGTTGTATTTCATGGCAATAAAACTATAACAGCTTGCATTTTGGCACAAAAGCTTAACACATGACACACAGCATCGTATCTGGCTTAGAACAGAATCTGAGTTAACAGATGGACATACTATTCTACTATCTCATCTTTGGTTTTGTAGACCAAAACAAGCAATAAAAACACAATAATTTTGGGATCAATACAAATCCTTAATCATTTGGAGAAAATGTTAAGAACAGAGTTGAGGAAAATCTTAGAACAGCTATCAGGTTGTAATCCAATTACATTAAATGCTAAGCCCTTTCTACTTAACATTTGAGAAGTTCAGGGCATAACAATTTTAAAAGATGTTTTTCCTGAAGAAAACTTAAATCTATTGATGTAATCATGAAGGAGTTTAACCTAGGTATTGAAGAAAGAGCAAGACTGAACACAAATTTTGAAGCTCATTAAGCCACTGGAAACAAGGCTATTTGTCTTGAAATCAATTATAATACTTCCAATCTATTTATAAGTTGCATAACTTACAGGATAAGTTCCATGAGAAACAAGTCTTGTTTACAGAACATCCCAAGTCAATTAAAAACAAAATACATATGAAGACATGAACACAGTTAATTAAAACAATTACACATAGATTGTTCTTGTGGCAACATTCTTTTCAGGCCACATCTGAAGATTCAAAGGGAAGGGGAATTTCTCAGCTGAGGAGGAAGCCTGTTCCATAAAAAAGAAGCTGCATGGGAAAGAAAAAAATACTCACCTGTAGTTATCCTGTTTCTTCCTAAGGGAGCCGCTAATATTATTACTCTTGTAGTGCTCCCTTAAGCCAGCACTGCCCCAGAGAGAGAACAGAATGCTATGCTAATCATAGAATGTTTAGCTCGTGTATCTATTTTCAAATTGCTCAGTGTCAACTGCCTACATTCTACCTCAGATTTCTTAGAAGCCTGCAAAGAGGCCATAACAACATGTGAATCACTATTTAAATAATTGTAGAAAAATAATGCCCAACTGAGCAAATAACATTAACCAAAGGACTAGTATAAACAAATGTCCCCTTTTTTCTCTGAAGTCAGATATGCCTTTAGAAAAGAATCTACAAGTTAGGACATTACTAGAAGGTGCAAGCACGTGGCACGCCACTCCAACTATACATCTTATCAGCTGTGGAGATGATTTTTCTTGTTACTGATTCTGAAAGGGGAGGCAAGGGCGGGAAGTAGTAATATTAGTGGATCCCCTTGGAAGAAACAAGATTACTATAGGTAAGTAATTTATTCTTCTAAGCCCAGGAATTCACTAATGTTATTACTCTTGCAGACTATGCAACAGTACCTCAAGGAGGTAGGCCAGAATCTATTTAGGAAAAAGACTCTGCTGTGACAAATCTGGCATCACTCCTGGACTGGATGTCCAAGCTATAATGCTTAGTGAAGGTGTGGACCGATCTCCAGGTAGCTGCTTTACATATTTCCATTAGCGGTACCTCTTGGGCAGCTGCAATAATGGCAGCTACGCCCCTTGTAGAATGGGCCCTAAGACAAGAGGGAGGAAACTTGCTTGCCTTTGAGTAGCAAAACTGAATACAATGGACTATCCATCGAGAGATAGTCCTCTTTGAAGCAGAAGCACCTTTACCTACTTCCCCAAGGTGAGGAACAGTTGTCTCTCCTGCTTATGATCTTTGGTACGAGTCATGTAATAACTCAGTGCTCTTTTTACATTCAAGTTGTGCAATCTACGCTCACCTGAGCTACAGTGTTCAGTAAAGAAAACTGGCAATGTTATAGACGGCTCAAATGGAAATCAGAAACCACCTCGGGGAGGAACTTCCTATTAATTCTCAACACTACCTTGTCCCTGTGGAAAGAAACATAGTCCTTTTCCACACACAGCACCTGTAGCACACATCCTTCTGGCAGAAGTGATTGCTACCAGAAAAACTACCTTTCTGGTAAGAAATTTAAGCTCTGCAGATGCCATAGGCTCAAAGGGTGGAAGCATAAGCTGGGTAATGCAAATATTAAGGTCTCATGCTGGCACTGGTTCCATGTGAGTTGGAAACAAATATGAGAGCCATTTAAAGAATCTTTTGAATACAGGGTTTGATGCCAGGGAGGTATCCTTTCTAGCTAAAAAGGTATGCTGAAACTGAAGCCAGGTACACCTTCAGAGTTGAGTGCTGCAGCCCCAGGGAGTGCAGGTGAGACAAATAATCAAGAAGGGTTGGGATCCCAGCCTGGGCTGGAACTATACCTTTGCCACTGCACCACATGGAAAATCTTTTCCATTTTGAGGCATAGGTTTTCTTGGTGGAAGACTTCCTGTAACCCTTAAGGATTTCTAAAACTGCTTCAGAGAATTAGCACTCTGCATATTTTAAGTCCTCAAAAGCCAGGCCTTGAGCTTGAGAGACCTAAGACTGGGGTACACTACCCTCCCCTGAAAGGACTTCAGTAGATTGTATCTCTGAGGTAGGGGAATTGGTTTGTTCACAGACATTGAGAGCAGCAGGGAGTACCAAGGCTGTCTTGCCCAATCCGGGGATTACCAGAATCATAGAAGCTGGTTGTGACCTGAGCTTGATGAGCACCCCGAGTATCGGAGGAAAAGGAAGAAAGGCACAGAGGTACCTGCCTGTCCAATCCAGAATCAGGGCATCCATTGGAACTGTCCCCTTCACTGGGGTCCTGCAGCAATAAAGAGGTAAGTGGTGATTTTGGTGGGAAGCAGAAAGGTTTATTTCTGGGATCCCCCACTTCCTGAATAGAGCATTCACCACTTGCATGTTCAATGCCCATTCGTGATGGGCCTGGTTTATCCTGCTCAAGGCATCTGTCAAGGTGTTGTCCTTGCCTGGCAGATGAACTGCCTGTAAAGAGGCATTTAGAGAGTAAGTGAGGCTCCATATCTTCATTGCCTCTGTACACAGAGTGGACATTGTCCCTCCTTGTTTGTTGATGTAATACATTGTTGTGGTATTGTCTGTTCTGACTTATACCACCCTTCCCTGTATGCAATGAGAGAAACCCTTAAGGGCCAGATAAACAGCTCTTAACTCCAGCAGGTTTATGTGCAGGAGTGAGTCTGCACTCTCCCAAGTACCGTGGATGGTGTGATCCCCTAAGTGAGCACCCCAACCAAGCATGGAAGCATCGGTTGTAAGAACCAGGGAAGGAGGCTCCTGAAGAAATGGAACCCCCTTCCCTTAATTTTTCCGGTTCCCTCTACCACTGGAGGGCCTGTGGTAATGTTTGTGTTACTGGTACTGTCTTTGAGAGGGGGTCCTGCTTTTGGCACCAGTGTGCTCTGAGGTGGAACTGAACATCTCTCATCTGAAACCTGGCACCTATGACTGTGCTTGTTGCTGCAGCCATGTGCCTGAACAGCTGAAGAAAAGTACAGTTACGTAAGAACTTACCATAACAGTAGATCTTTGAGAGAGGCTCTTGCAGTAGGTATTCACAGATAGGACTAAGCCACCAGGCATCAGGACCCCACGGAAAACTTCTAGCTAGCAGTCTCTGGCAGGGGACCGCCCCCACGTCAGCTGACTGGCGTCATACGACGTCGGTATAAAGAGGCGGCCCCCCACGCCCGCCTTCCAGTTCTTTCCCACTAACGGCCAAAAGAGGCAAGATGAGACAGAAGAGGATATGCCCCCATGGAAAGGAAGAAAAGCGATGTAGGGGGACGGAGGGTGGGAAGATAAGATCTACTGCAAGAGCTTCTCTTGAAGATCTACTGTTACGGTAAGTTCTTATGTAACTGTACTATCTTACTTCAAGAGGGCTCTTGCAGCTGGTATTCACAGATAGGACTGAATCCCAAGCAGTCTGGAACACGAAAAGACCGGGGGGGGGGGCGGAAGGATTTTCATCCACAATATAACCTCAGGGCTGAGCAGGTCTCAAGAAAGGAGGCCCTGCAGAACAGCCAACCCGACGCCTGCTCTGCGGCGAGAGGCAATGTCCAAACTGTAGTGTTTTGTGAAGGTATGGACCACAGTCCAGGTTGCGGCTGCGCAGATGTCTGCCGTAGACACATTCCTGAAACAAGCAGCAGAGGCAGCTACTCCCATGGTTGAGTGACCTCTGACCTGACCCGGGAGGGTCTTGTTGTACTTGTCGTAACAGAAAGTGATACAATTGGCCAACCATTTGGAAAGGCATTGCTTAGAAACAGCACTGCCTTCTTGTTTGTGAGTGAAAAAAACAAAAAGTTGATCAGTCTTCCTGAGATCCTTAGTCCGATTGGTGTAGTATCTCAGGATTCTGTGAACATCCAGAGTATGCAAGAGGTACTCCCCTTGATTGGAGTGTTGCGTAAAGAAAGTTGGTAACTCGATGGATTGATTCAGTGTAGATTCAGCCACCACCTTAGGAAGAAACTCAGGGTTGGTGCATAGAGCCACACATTCCTTGTGGAAAATCAAATACGGGATTTACACATCAAGGCATGAAGCTCGGAAATGCGCTGAGCAGAAGTGATGGCCACTAGGAAAAGTGTCTTCCAAGAAAGGAACTTTGTCTGCTTCTGCTGCCGGCTCGAAAGGAGGCAGTGTGAGCTTCTCTAGGATAAAATTCAAGTCCCATGGAATGGCAGGATTGCAGATGGGGGTCTCAGATGGAGCACCCCTTTAAGAAGTCTTAGAGACTTCCAACTGAGTAAAAGCCCTGTCTCCAAAGGGAATGTGGTAGGCTGAAATAGCTGCCATGTGGACTTTTAAAGAGGAATGGCTGAGACCCAGGTCGAAGAGGGGACGCATGTAATCCAGGACTTTGTTGGCTAGGCACAAGAAAGGCTCTAAGTCTTTAGAATATGCCCAGATGGAAAACCGTTTCCACTTCATAGCGTAGGTGGACCTGGTGGAAGGCTTCTTGACCTCCACCAAAATGTCTGCTACTAAGGGAGAGACTCCGAAGCGGGCTTTGGCTACGCCTGCAGGAGCCACGCATGAAGATGAAGGGATCTGAGGCCTGTGTGAACAAGGGTCCCCCGATCCCAAGTCAACCAGTGCTGCAACAGAGGAAGAGGCAGTTCCTCTGAAAACTGTTGCAGAAGAGAGAACCAAACTTGCCTGGGCCAGAAGGAGGCCATGAGAATCATTCGAGCCTCTTCTGATTTGAGTTTGTGCAGGACACTCTGAATCAAAGGAATGGGAGGGAAGGCATAAATGAATCTGTCCCTCCAACAGAGAAACAGAACGTCCTGCCAGAAAATGTCTCGTCCTGGAGCGAGCGAGCAAAAAGCGGTAAGTTTTGCATTTTGGGGGGGAGGCGAAGAGGTCTACCTGAGGTGTCCCCCACTGCCGAAAGATGTCATTTATGACCTGTTGATCTAACTTCCATTCGTGAGTCCTGGCTGAGGATCGACAGAGTTTGTCTGCCAGGGTGTCTTCCACTCCCGGAACGTGAACTGTAGTCAGGTGAAGGTCGTGCTGGGCTGCCCAGTACCATAATCTCATCGTCTTCCAGCACAGGGGATGGGAACGTATTCCTTCCTGTTTGTTGAGGTACTAGACTACGTACATGTTGTCTGACTGGATGAGAATATGACCAGGAAGAAGAGCCTGTAGGGAATATAGGACTGCCCTCAGTTCGAGCACATTTATATGCAGTTTCTGCTCGAACCAGGACCAGCTGCCCTGAGTCCTGTGAGACTCTAGATGGGCACCCCAGCCCTCCTGATGCATCTGTTGTCAATGTCTGGGAAGGAGGAGTGATGCAGAATGGAACTCCTAGACGCAGGTTCTCCTGAACCATCCACAAGTGCAAGTCCCTGGTCATGGGATCCGACATTAGTACCTCTTGGTCTAGATCGTCCGTGGTTTGGTCCCATTGCGACAGAAGCGTCCACAGAGATCCTCATATGAAGCAGAGTGAACGGGACTGTCGGAATGGCAGCCGCCATGAGCCTGAGGAGGCGGAGGACTGACCTAGCTCCGACCTGTCTGCGACCGGACAGAAGACGATCCTGATTCTGAAGGGTCTTGACCCTGTTCGGAGGCAAAAAGGCTTTGCCTGTGGTCATGTCCAGTATCGCCCCTATAAATTGGAGGCACTGGCAAGGGACCAAGTGGGACTTGGCCTGGCTGATGGTAATACCCAGGCTGGTAAAAACCTGCACCCTAATGGAAAGGGAGTGCAGGAGTTCCTCCCTGGATGGGCCCGCCAGGAGCCAATCATCTAGGTACAGGAAGACCTGCATGCCCTGGCTACGCAGGTGTGCTGCTACCAACAGGCATTTGGTAAATACTCAGGGAGCCGAGGAGAGACCAAATGGGAGGGCCTTGAATTGGTGGTGGTCCCCCTGAAAACAAAAACAGAGGTATTTGCAATGGGAAGGGCATATGGGGATATGCAGGTACGCATCCTGCATGTCCAGAGCACATAGCCACTGTCCTGGTCGGAGTAATAGTAAAAGGCTTTGCAAGGAGAGCATTCTGAAGCATTTGTACTCCATGAACATGTTCAGGGAGCTGAGGTCCAGGACTGGCCTCAAGTCTCCTTTGGAACTAGAAAGAAATGGGAATAGTAACCCGTCCCTCAAAAATGAGTGGGGACTGGCTCTATTGCCGCCTTCAACAGAAGGGACAGGATTTCCTCTAGAACCAGAGGAAGATGTTGCGGGCAGTAAGATGACTGAGGGGGTACTTTTCGACGAGGTTTCTGTAGAAACTTTGTTGAGTCTCCAGTGGATATTAGCTGAAGCACCCAAGCGTCCGATGTTATCCTCTCCCAACCTGACAGATGGGAGGAGAATATCCCCCCTTCCGGTTCCTCTGGAATGGCCAGAGGCAGGGAGTCAGAAGGTGTGGGGCACTGCAGCAGCAGAGGCTCCCGCAGACTTTTTGCTGGTGGGAGTCTTGGTTGCTGGAGGGGTCCTGAAGTTTGTTGGTGCACTTTCCTTGACTGGGCTTTTTTGTCAGGTTTGGTGACGAAAAGGACGTCGCTGCCCCTGAGGGAGCCTGTACAAAGTCTGGACTGACTTTAGTGCAGTGCCCTTCTCCTACAGTTCGGTTATGATGTCCTTGACATCACCCCCCCCGAACCCCTGAAGGGAGCATCCTGTATAGCG
The DNA here is from genome assembly GCA_016271365.2 of Neoceratodus forsteri. Classification (NCBI taxonomy): domain Eukaryota; kingdom Metazoa; phylum Chordata; order Ceratodontiformes; family Ceratodontidae; genus Neoceratodus; species Neoceratodus forsteri. The sequence goes on along the minus strand of CM028129.1, from coordinate 815,423,476 downwards.
GACTGTACTTCAAGGATCAATCCTGACACACGGAGCCAGGCATGATGCCGTAGGCACATGGCGAAAGCTGAGTTCCTGCCAGCTGTGTCCACCGCACCGTAGGTGGCACAAAGCATGTGCCTACAGGCCAAACGAGTGGAATGGACCAGGTCTCTTAGTTCCTGCTTAATTTGTGAATCAGCAGGGAGTCCAGCTTGGATTCCACATGGCTAAAGATGGACTTCTGGAAATGCCCCATATGGCCGAAGTAGTTGAGGGCCCTGATGCCTAGGGTTGAAGAGGAGTACATCTTCTTCCAGTACTGATCCAGAGGTCGGGATTCCTTGTCAGGCGAGGACGAGCTCAGATGCTTGGGTTTGGCATAGCGGCCATGGGCAGTGCTGATGACAACCAAATCTGCCTTGGGGTGAAGACTGAGAAAGTCTATACCCTCCAGAGCCTATTATAGCTTATCCACCTTCCCTGGAAGGGGTGCTAACGCAGAAGGTTGTTTCCAAATAGTGGAAACAAGATCGGCGTGAGGTTATCCAGTGTGGAATCTGTGTTGGAGTGGTCTCGGGCAGATCCAGATGAGTAGCGAACTTCTTACGTTGTGGGTCTGGCTCCACTGATTGCCACTGACGTGTCTCCTAGATCTTCCTCAAAAGCTCCAGAAAAGAAGGGTCCTCCGAAGGGGACTTTGGAGGTTCCCTCGGCCTTGGGCATTCTGGAGTATGGGGCTCATCTCCCTGATCAGAATGGTCGGACTCTGAATCTGAGTCAGATGTCTCTGAGGTGGAAGAAAGACTCCTCGAGAGGGGGAGGAACGACCCCTCTGGGAAGTTCCTGGGGGTGCATGTCCTCCCCACCCCGGCACCAGAAGGTTCTCCTCTGGTGTTGGGTAAAGGGGAGGGAGTCTTCCGTCTCCGATGTACGGGGTCCGGTGTAGGGACCGACGTCAGGAGAAGACTCTTGATCTCCTTGGTGAGTTGAGCCTTGCCTCAGCCCACTAGGAGGCCAAGATCTCCTTCAGATCCGCCGGCGGCTGTGGAGTGGGTGGAGGAGATGGGGGGGATATGGGTAGTGCAGGTACCCATACTAGGAGTATCCGTAGCCCAACAGCGGGAAGCCCGGTGTCAGGTACTGTGGCATCATGTACTGCAGTGTCAGGTACCCTGGCACCAGCAGCTCTGACAGAGCAGAAGGTCCTGGAAAAGGCCCTGCTGGTAGACTGGATGGAGGGGGCGTCGGCCTTATGGGCATCGGGCCCGGTGTAGGGAGACCGCAGAATGGGTCCTGATGGAGGAACAGGTCTTCCGTTAGGCAAAGGGACGCCAGACAGCGGTGCTGGGCCAGCCAACGTCAGGACTGTTGTCTGAGGGCCCAGCGTAACAGGGCCCAACATAGGAGTTGGGGCCCCTGACGGCAGCGTCCAGATGTCGTCAGTCTCAACTGAGGAAGGAGGGTTGAAATCCCCAAGGGGACATGGGGACCTCAGTAGGCAATGGGGTTATCGGTTGCGGAGAGCCTGGGGTGTCAGGAGTGACGATAAGGTCTAATGCAGGCAGGTTGACCAAGTGGTCGGAGTAGCCGGCAACCGTCTTGTCGGCAGTGTCTGGGTGGACGTTGGAGGAGCCGGCGTCCGACTTATTGGACTCCCTGTCTGAGGAAGGCCGTGAAGGAGTGGCAACCTTGTTGGAAGGGGAGTGGGCTGGGTGATCACCCGGGGAGGTGAGCGGCTTAGCAGCCCTGTCCGGGTGGGCGTTGGTGGGACCGACGTCCGACTTACCTGACCCACTCAGACCAGAAGGCCGCAGAGGAGGAGTGGTCTTGATGGGAGTGGAAGCCTCCTTGGCCCCGGAGGCTCCCAAAGGGCCCAAGCCCAACGGGATGGCTGACGCCTTCTTGGTAGCCACCAAGACGGACGTCGAGGAGCGATCACCTGTAAGGCTGCAACTCCAGCCAAAGTCACGGCTGCTGTGAAAGATGAATCCCACTCCCGGTGCTTCTCCTTCTTTTTGTAGCCTTCGGGGGAAGTTGATGCCTGCATAAGTTTCTTTAACTCTTTTTCCATGGATGCCATTTTCTATTCGAGGAGATGGGCTTCCAGGAACTGCTGCCTTCACTTGCAGGTAGCAGAGTTGAATTTCTGGCAGTGCTGGCACTTCTCCACGGGGTGGTCTGGGCCTAGACAGAAGAGGCACAAGGAGTGGCCGTCCTTGTGTGGAAGCTGGGAACCACATGAGTCGCACTTGTTTTTATGTGATTCGAAGGGCGTCGGGATGATATACACAGCAGATGTTATGAGAAAAATTAAGGAAAATCAAGAAAAAGGTAGAAAAAAATCGAAAACTTTAAGACTGACGAACGCTGTTCTACCTCAAGGAACTTTCACAAGCCGACGGCAGGAAAGAACAGGAAGGCAAGCGTGGGGGACCGCCCCTTTATACTGACGTTGTATGATGCTGGTCGCCTCACATGGGGGCAGTCTCCCACCAGAGACTGCGAGCTAGGAGTTTTCCATGGGGTCCTGATGCCTGGCATCTTAGTCCTATCTGTGAATACCTACTGTAAGAGCCCTCTCGAAGTAAGATCTGTTTTGCTGGCAAATGAGCCTGCCAGAAGCTGAATGCTTTCTGCCCTCTCCTGAGAGAGAAAAGCTCTTCCCACTACTGTATTCAGTTCCACAGATATGAACTGCAGAACCTGCACAGGGGTCAGGACTGACTTTTTGGTACTGAGAAGGAATCCCAGGGACAGCAGCATATCCTGGGTTACCTGAAAGTGGTCTGACACCTGTTGGTGGGATTTCCCTAACATTAGCCAATCATCCAGATGAGGAAATATTGTGACACCCAGTCTTCCGAGATGTGCCACTACTACTGTTATGCACTTGGTAAAGACCCTTAGTGCAAAGGTAAGACCAAATGGAAGTGTTGAGAACTGGGAGTGGCCTGAGGAGAGTCTGAATCAGAGATGCTTTCTGTGCGACTCTCTTAAGGGAATATGGAAATATGCGTCCTACAGATCCAAGGAGGCTAGCCAGTCCCCTTTTTGCAGAGTTGGCAAAATCATAGCCACTGTGCCCATTTTGAACCTGGGCTTTACAAGGTACCTGTTTAGCAGTCTGAGGTCTAGTACAGGCCAACACTCTCCATTCTTTTTTGTTGTTAGGAAATATTTGGAATAGAACCCTTGCCCTCTTTGGTTGTGGGGGACAGGCTTCACTGCTTTTCCTAGCACTAAGGCCTGCACCTCCTGCTCCAGTAGTTTTCTTTCTGAGAAGAAAGTTGGTGCAAAATGTTTTAACCTTGGAGGAGGAAGGGACTTGAAGCAAAGGGGGAGACCCTGACTCACTATTTCCAGGACCCACTTGTCTGTGGTTATTTTTAACCATTCCTGGAATAGTGGTTAAGTCTGTCCCCTACAGGATGTGGAAAGGCAACCTGAAGGGAAAAGTCAGGGCTTCTGATTTGCTTGCTGCTGAGGCTGAGCAGATTGGGATCCTCTCTGAGAACCTCTTCTACCTCTAGCTCTGTAAAATCCAGTCTGCTGTGGTTGGTACTGCTGCTGGGAAATAGCCTGTACCTGAAAGAAAGGCCTCCTGTAAGAGGACCTGCCCCCCCCAAAAAAAATAAGACGAAGCTGAAGTAGAGGGCCTGTCTCTGTTCGTGCTGCTCCTACAAGTAGCTTTATATTGGTCTACTTTTTTCATATATGCCTCAGTCTGGGCACCAAAAAGAGAGTGGCCTTTGACAGGAAAGTCCACTGCCTTAGTTTGGGTGTCCTGGGTCACTGATGTCAGCTGCCATCTGAAATTGGTATTTGGAAGCCTCCAAGCTGAATTTTGCTGTGTCTAGCAGCTCTGAAACTGTTAAAGAGGGGTTAGCCTCAGCATTGTCCACTACTGACTGCTATACAGCTTTCTGATAAAGGGCTGCATAGGCCTGGCAGCTAGCTTGACGAACTGCCAGGGGTGCTGAAAGGTACCGCTTTTTTGCCATGCTGTCCACCTTATTCAAATCCTTCTCATGGGGGTGAGAGGATAAGGGAGTTTTGGCTTTCTCACAGGCAGTGACTAAAAAGAAACCCAGCACCAGGTCTTTCTGATACTTCTTGTCACACTTTTTGCCTGTGGGTGTGACTGTATTGGGAGCCTTTAGGATTTCTATAACATCCTTCTTCATCTGGGCAGACTAGGTGGGCCAAGCGGTCCTTATTTGCCGTCAAAGTTTATGTTTCTTAAAGAATTTGTAGATAGGCAGGAGGAGCCTTTTTGAGGGTGTCAGCCCCATAAGCTCCATGTATTGTGCCTCCTCTTCATCCTGGATCTCTTCAGCTGTTTGCAGGGTCTGTACCATTTTCTTAACAAAAGAAAAATGGGAAGAGAAATCCTCCGAGGGTCTGGGAGGGGAGTCAAAATCCTGTTCTGGTGACACCTCAGGTTTAATTTCTTCTTCGTATTGGTCATCCTCCTTATATGCCACTGTAGCAGCAGGTAAAAGAGGGGTAACAACAGCTGCTTTTTCAGCAAAAGTAATCACAGGCTGCTGAGGGGGTAATAAACCCTGCAGCACCTAGAGTAAGGCGAAAGCCTGTGTCAACTCAGCAGGAGAAGGAGCATTAATAGGCACCTGAGGGACCCCTTGAGGCATTTCAGCTGGTGTGTTTGGTTTTAATTTTTCGGCAGGCACCGGGGGGTCAGCCGGTTGATTCTCTCTCTTGCCAGAGCCCTCACCCATATCAGGAGTGGATTTAGAGGCTCTGGAAGGAACTGCCAATTTCAGAGGGGTGGACTGGTTAGAGCCCATGGACCCCTCCTCTAGTTGTCTTTTAAGCCTCTTCCTGCATTTTTCCACTGTCTTAACAAGGAAAGACTTACAAATATCATGGTCTTCATTGAAGTGCTGTTACCCAAGACAGATCAAGCAAAAATTATAGTTGTCTGCCTTGGCAAACACCTCTGCACACTTCAAGCAATTCTTGAACCCAGGGGTTCCTGTTTTCTATTTATGCTTGTCTGACATTATAGAAAACAGGAACCAGTAACTGACCAAAAAATAGACTAAATTTAAATATTTGCGGTCGGTTTCAATAGAATAACGGTCGGTTCAAGAACTGATAAAGTGAAAAAAACTATCGATTCCGATCGGATCCGGAACCGAGAAACCACTGAGGAAAACCGATAAATCTCAGTTCAAAAGCGGTTAAAATTAAATGAAATTAAAGAATAAAGTAACCGGAACCCTCTAAAAAGGCTGGTTGCCCCTCGGTTCAAAGGAACCGCGAGGAACCGATAAACAAGCTTAAATTTAAAACTAATGAGGTATAAAACACTAAAGAACAATGACAGTAGGCAGTAATGAAAAATAAAACAAAAATACTTATTTTTTTTGCTCTATGCACTACAGGAATCTGTCTTGATTGAGAGAGCTCTCCAGAGCATCTGAACTTTGTGGAAGAGAGAAGAAATCTGAGGTAGAATGTAGGCAGTTGACACTGGGCAGTTTGAAAATAGATGCACGAGCTAAACATTCCATGATTAGCATAGCATTCTATTCTCTCTGGGGCAGTGCTGGCTTAAGGGAGCACTGCAAGAGAAATAATATTAGTGGATTCCTGGAATGAGAAACATTCTTTCTCAAAGTTAGTTTGACAATTAGGTAAGTAAAGACCACGCTGGAGTACATCACAAAACTGTAACTGTAGGCTGGATCTATAAGCCTCTCTCATAGGTAAGTCGAGGGTCTGCTTGCTCACTGTCTTGTAAATAAGGGATAACCGCCAGTGGAAATTATGTCTGGAAGAAGGGGACAACCAATTTATTTGAGACAGTAAAGTACAATGGTGTTCATTCCACTTAACCTGTAAAATTAACTGTAGCATTTGGTAATAAACAGTATTCAAGGACAGAAGGCTCGAGGCATTAGCATGACAGTAAATGGTATTACCTTGATCTAATATAGGGAGTATGGCTTCAGCAATAATAGCTTTGTGATCCAAACTAGACAGACAATGCCTGGCACGTTTGAGACACCCCAGGCATTGACGGATTTTAGAGAGAGTTTTGTCAATGTGGGGTTTAAAAGTTAAGGAGGAATCAAAGGTAAGGTCAAGATATTTAAATTCACTTACAAGTCTGAGTGGGTAATTGTTTGAAGAAATGGAAAAGGAGGAATTTCCCAAGGAAACAGCAGACTGGGGCCTAAACAGCATGATTTGAGTCTTTTTGTTATTCAAAAGTAGATTATTAGAAAACTAGTTCACAATTTTGTCTAAGTCACCCTGAAGAGTTGAAGAAAGAACAGTATTCTTGTGAGCACAGAAAAAAAAAAAACATGTCATTGGCATAAAGTCTGAGTGAGCAGTGGTCCACAACAGAGGGCAGAGGTCTACAAAAAAGATGAAAAAGAACAGGACCAAGTACAGACCCTTGAGGAACCCCAGAAGAAATAAACACATAGGAAGAAAGACTGCCATTCCAAAGCACAGACTGAGTTCTCCCGTGTAAATAAGAAGAAAGCCAAGTGATTACATTAGTAGAGAAACCATAAGGTGAGCGAGTTAGAAGCAGCGAGTGGTTGATTACATCGAAGGCTTTGGACAAGTCAATAAAAACAGAGCCATCAAGGCAACCTTTGTCCAAAGCCTTGGAGACAGAATCATGAAAATCTATTAGAGCTGTTGGGCTAGAATGATTTGGCCTAACGTCAGACTGAAAATGAGGAAGAACCTGATAACTGCCCAGACAGTCAGAAATCTGATGGTGGATAATTTTTTCCATGAATTTAGAAATGACAGGGAGCAGGGAAATGGGATGATAATTCTCTGCTAGAGTTTTGTCCCCACTTTTATGCAATGGGATGACTAAGGAATACATCTAGGCCAAGGGAAAAGTTTGAGTAGTAAGAGATAAATAAAAAATATAGGCAAAGAAGCATAGAAACATAGAAGTTGATGGCAGATAAGGACCTCAAGGCCCATCCAGTCTGCCCATTTCTTTTTCTACTTTATAAATGTGCCATAGGCCTTTGCTCTGTCAATGGCCAATCTATTCAAACTCATCTGTATTGCTCCCTTATGCCTATCCCATGCCTGTTTGAAGCCCTGTACTGTATTCATATCCACCACTTCCTGAGGTAGGCCATTCCATGCATCCACCACCATTTCTGTGAAAAAGAACTTCCTCACATTACCCCTCAATCGGCATCCCTCTAATCTCATGCTGTGTTCTCTTGTCCTGCTATTTTTCTTATATTGAAACGTTAGACTCTTTCACCTTGTTAATGCCCTTAAGGTGTTTGAATGTTTCGATCATATCACCTCTCTCCCTTCTTTGCTTTAGGTTATACATATTGAGCTCCGTTAATCTGTCCTCATATGTTTTCTGATGCAGTCCCTGCACCATTTTGGTTACCCTTCTCTGGACTGCCTCAATTTGGTTAATGTCCTTGTGAAGGTGTAGCCTCCAGTACTGCATGCAGTACTCCAGATGAAGCCTAACCAGTGTCTTGTAAAGAAGGATTACCTCCCTCTTCTGACTTGTGATACCCCTACTAATACATCCTAACATCCCCCTAGCCTTACCTACTGCTTTAGTGGTCTGCTTGGATGATTTCAGATAATCGGCGATGATGATGCCAAAGTCTCTCTCTTCCCTTGTGAATGCCAGCAACTCCCCTCCCAGCCTATAGGTGGCTTCAGGGATTCTCTTCACTATGTGCATGATCTTGCACTTCTTTGCATTAAACCCCAGTTGCCACTCTTCTGACTATTTTGCTAGTTTATTCAGATCTCTTCTCATTCTGCCCACCCCATCTAGATCATCTACTCTGTTGCAGATCTTGGTGTCATCTGCAACAGACAAACCTTACCCTCCAGTCCATCTGCAATGTCAATTATGAAGATATTGAAGGGGACTGGCCCCAGGACTGATCCCTGAGGTACCCCACTTGAGACTTGCATCTCTTCTGACTGTATACCATTTACCACCACTCTCCATTTTCTGCCCGTCAACCAGTTTGCCACCCAGTTGACCAACTTCTGACCTACCCATCTTATTAATCAATGTTCTATGTGGAACAGTATCGAAAGTTTTGCTGAAGTCAAGGTAGGCGACATCAACTGCTCCCCCTTGGTCCACCACTACCCAAAGAAATCTATGAGATTAGTTTGACAGGACCTTCCTTTTGTAAACCCATGCTGTCTTGGATCCTGTGCTCCTATGAATTCCAGGTGTTGCACTAGCCTTTCCTTAAGGAGTGCCTCCATAATCTTACCCACTATTGAGGTAAGACTGACTGGTCTGTAGTTCCCTGCCTCCACTCTTGCGCAGAGCGGGATCACGAGCCCTTCTCCAGTCTTCTGGGACCTCTCCTGTGCTCAGAGACTCACGAAAACGGTTCTGATAATGGCTCTGCTAGTTCCATCCTTAGCTCCTTTCAATCACTCAATCACTTTATTTAACCAGGCATAAAAACCACTGAGCAAGCTCATTTTCACGGTGGTCCTGGGCATTAATACAATATAGTACACTTCATAAGATTGCAATTACGGTGGACAACGGTGCAAAAAAAAAAAGACAAAACATTGTGAAGGTGCCGGTCAATATGGGCCTATATATACCGGTCAACATAATTAACATGCAAAGGTACATAATGATAAGCTTTACTAAAATGAGAAGAGACAACAATCCCATATAGTCTCCGCTAAGTAAGAGCTCATACCTAAATGATAAAAAAAATAATGAGGTATTAAGGAATAGGGTAGAAATTGGGGTGAAAGAGTAGGCAGCCAAAAGGGAGGCCAGAATAGGTAAAAGGTAGAGAACAGGCAGGGCCATCTTGGATTAAGGGAACTCGGCTTGTAGGTCCTAGGTTTCTGTTGCTAGGAATGTGGGGTGGATGAGATACTTCGGTGTAGGATTTGAGAGTGGCACCCAGGGCTTAGGGGTCATCGGCGTCTGAAACAGTTGCATGGTTCCTTCAGACAATCCATTAATAGAGCTTTGAATGTGAAAATGCTTGGAAGCGAGGATAATTTTAATGAGTCTTGCATAGTGTTCCAAAGTGATGGAAGTGAGAAGTTGATTGCTCCTTTAGTACCCTGAGATGTATGCCCTCAGGTCCCACTGCCTAGTCCACCCTGAGCTTATCGAGCTCTTGTAGGACCCTTTCTTTTGTGAAGGGACTAGTGCTCACCTCCCTCCCCGTGTCCATAGTGCTGAGCTGTGGGCCCTGCCCTACCTTCTCTTCAGTAAATACTGAGCAGAAGTATCTATTTAGGATAGATGCTTTTACATGGTCCTCCTCCTCACTCGCCCCCTTATCTCTTTTGGTCTTAGCAATACCCCCTCTGGACTTTCTCCTTTCACTAATGTATTGGTAGAATGTCTTGTCACCTTCTTTTACTGTTTGTGCTAGTATTTCCGCAGTTTGGACCTTTGCCTGCCTTACTGCCTTCCCTGCGGGAAGTTTGGTATGCCTCCCTATCTTCATCCCGCTGCGCTCCCTTACATTTCCTGAAAGCCAACCTTTTGGCGCGGACCTTTTCTGCTACTGTTTTTGAGAACCAAAGTGGTTTCCTTTTTCTTTTGCACTTCCTTTTCCCTCTCTAACACAATGGGATGTTGCTTCAAGTATTGCATCCTTGATGCTTGTCCACCATGCCTGTACCCCCTCAGCTGCATTTCTTTTTGCCAGGGCTAGCTTAACTCTGTTGGCCATCTTATCAAAGTCAGCTCCTCTGAAGTCCCAGATTTTTGCTTTGGAATGGGATGATTTAGTTGTAGTAGTCAAATTGAACCATACCGTGTGATGGTCACTGGCCCCCAGGTGACCTTCTATCTAGCAATCTGTGATCCTGTCCCTGTCAGTACTAGATCTAGGATAGCCCTGTCTCTTGTGAGTTGTTGTACCAGTTGTTTGAGGCCCTCCCCCTGCAGGGAATCCACCATGTGTCTAGCTCATGTTCCTGATAAAGGAGCCAGGATATAGGCACAGGACTGAAGTAACAAGTTGTCCAAATTTTCAATACCCATTGCAGTATATTCTCTCAATGAGAACAATAATTTGAAAACTTTTTCAGATTTAATATATTTGAAATATAATGTAGGCCTGAAAATGGATGTTTCTAGTGGATTAAAGGACAGTCCAGTAGGGGATATACCAGCCTTTTTCAATAACAATGCAGGAGCCTCAAAAAAAAAAAAAAAAAAATAAACCAGATATACCTTCTTCAGAACACGCAGTGGAACCAGCATAACAAAACATTTGTAGTGGAGGATACAGAAGATTTAAAACCCTTTTTTCTGAGAAAGGGGCATGTTGATTGGAAAGCGAATTGAACAGCTGAAAAAAATAATCCCATGCAGCATCTACATTTTTGAGGGAGAACAACTTCCCCCCCTAGTTAATCATAAGTAGGTGAGAAGAAAAAGCTTCCAAGATGTACTGCTTAAAACAACAAAACCTAACAGCAGTAGGGTTAAATTTGGGAGCAGTAAGATTTACCGTACAAAAGGTAAGAATATGATTGCTATACAGATTCCCCTGGCAACCAGAAGAACAAACTGGGAGGTCAGGGGAAACAAAGATCAAGTCTAAAATAGTAAAAATATTTCTAGCTGAATATGTAGAGTAGGATCTTTAGTCAACTGATTCAATCCTTTGCAAAGGCACACTAGTGGGCTAAGTAATGGAAACACTATTTAAGAAAAGGATAGTGGAATACCTTGTAACCAGTCGATTACAGGATCCAAGCCAACACGGTTTCACAGGGAAGGGGGGTCTTGCCAGAGAGACCCGACAGAGTTCATCGACTGGGTGACCTGGGTAGTAGATCAAGGAGGATGGCAGACATGGCCTACCTGGATTTCAGTAAGGTCTTCAACACTGTTCCACAAAGAAGACTGGTGAACAAGCTGGCCTGTTTGGGAGTGGGTCAAAAAGATATTCAGTGGGTAAGATGTTAGTTAAGCTACAGGAGTCAGAGTGTGGAGCTAAATGGTGTCCACTCTTGAGAAGGTGAGGTGACCAGCGGGGTGCCTCAGGGCTCAATACTAGGACCAGTCCTCTTCAATGCCTTTATTAATGACACTGCGGAAGGGCTGGAAGGGAAAGTATGTCTGTTCGCAGATGACACATAAATCTGAAACAGAGTAGACACACCGGGGATTAGGAAGGATTTTAAAAGTTGGAAGAATTGTCAAGGGTTTGGCAGCTGGGTTTCAATGCAAAAAAAAGTGCAAAATCATGCACTTGGGGCACAGAAACCTCGAGGCTATGTACCAACTGGGAGTGGAAGTACTGGCAAACACCAAACAGGAAAGGGACCTGGGGTAATCATTTTTTTCCTTTTTACTTGTTATGCTTTTTTGTCCAATGGCTTTATCTCCGTCAGCCATCCTATCACTGCTGAAGGACCCGGTTTCTCTCCAGCACAGTGTCCCCTATTGCCCCCCAGGGCGAAGCCTTTAGAGCCTCCCCTGGTGTGACTGAGTCGGTGCTAGTTAACACATGCGCTGGGAGACCTGAAGCCTATTACAGGGTGGGAGGCATCATTTGGCAATGGGCATTTTCTTGTAAAAAAAAAAAAAAAAAAAAAGAGGGTGTCAATGCAGACACCGCAACATGACAACGTCATGTGTCTGACGCACCTCTCGGAGCTATGCTCACAGGTGCTCCAATCGCAGTGCATCTCATGGTCACCTGGGAGCAACAGACCAGAGTCACACACTAAGCCCCCTGCGGAGGTGGAGGGCTTGCTATAGCTGCATTTCTGAATACAGGTTGCCCACGACACAGCGGTAAATCTTTCCACTGGGATGGAGGGTAATCATTTCTGATGACCTGAAGGTAGCCAAGCAGTGAGATAAGGCAGTGGGGAAGGCTAGCAGGATGCTCAGGTGGATAGGAAAGGGTATCACCAGTAGGAAGGAGGAGGTAATATTACTCCTGTACAGATCACTGATAAGATCCCACCTTGAGTACTGTGTCCAGTTTTGGAGGCCCCACCTCCGGAAGTACACAGATAAGGCAGAGGCAGTATAAAAAAGGGCTACCAAAATGATGCAGGCCTGCATCGAAAACCCTATGAGAAGAGACTCAAGGAACCGAATATGTACTCTCTAGGGGACAGAAGAGGAAGGAAAGGGAGGTATGATAGAAACATTCAAATACCTAACAGGTATTAATAATGTACAGGAAGGTAGCATTTTCCATAGAAAAAGAAGCTCGAGGACAAGGGGTCACACTATGAAGTTGGGGTGGAGGGGAGGCTCAGAAGAAATGTGAGGAAATTCTTCTGCACAGAGAGGGTGGCGGATGCTTGGAACAGCCTTCCAGCGGAGGTTGTGGGAGTAAAACAGTGATGGGATTTCAAGCATGCATGGGACAGACGCAAGGGGACTGTGGTAGTAAGGCAAGGGGAGGAGACTACTGGAGATTGAGTAGGGTCTGTGGTGGCACAGTAGGCAGGGAAAACTGGGACGACAGGGTGGGCCAATAGGTCCTTATCTGTGGACAACTTCCATGTTTCTAATCTGAGACCCCTACTGGAAGGCCAGTTTGCATTAAAATCATCCATTATGATGGAATGTTGAAACTCACCCAAAGAGTCAATCAATGAATACAGCTGTGAAAATGTTATTGTTTTAAGTTTGAGGGGGTGGGGGCACGTACAATACATGCTACCAACTAGATTTCTGTTCCTGATAGTTTAACTGAAACAAATACAGCATTAATCAAACTTCCTAGCATGGTAGGGAGGAATGAATGAATAAAGCAGAATCACCACCATATCTTTTTCTGTCTGATCTAAAGACTGAATAATTTGGGAGGTTAATGTTAGAATCAGGAATGGAGGAATCCAACCATGTCTCAGTTACAACAAGAACAGGAGAACGTGAAGAAACAGACCAACTTACCAAAAGATCTCTTTTGGGTAAAAGGTTTTGAATGTTAGCATGAAACATATTTAAATTATGAATTATAAATGAGGACACCTTGCTATTTCCTTTCCACTAGCACTTACTCACTAGTTGTATGACTTGTGACAGGTAACAATATGCACTTGTACCTCTGTCTTGCTATTATATACTGTTAAGAGAGTCTTGCAAATGTACTATCTTTGCCAAAAATTTTATAAAACTGTACGGTGACTGATCTCTATGTTGTTCCCATGATGTTTCCTGTACTTACTATGGTCTGTAAACCCGCTGTTGTAATCTCCCGGGTTGTACCTGAAAATAGGCAGCTATGCTGTCTAGAGTACCTACTCGGTTAACAAAAACTAAATAACTAAATGAATGGGAGGGCCAGGATATATTTCTGTATTACCTACAATTAGTAGTAGGGAAAAAAAAAAACAATATTATGTCAAGAAAGAAAAATTACTCACCTTAGTAATTATGTTTCTTCTAATGGAGTCTTGCTGTATTCTGACAATTGCAGTGATTCCCAACCTTTCAACTCCCCGAAGAAAAAAAAGAGTTAACTTTCTATGCAGGGCATAGAATGCTGAGCTCGAGCTCGGTTGAAGTCTCTGTCTGGAGTGATTCAAACGTAAACTGTCAGATTCCTACGAGCCCAACTAAACTAAAAATTCTATGTGGAAATTGTAAAAATTCTTACTAGCCAACTGGCTGAAAAAAGTTTTGGATTCCCAAGGAAGACTCAAGTCAGGAAACCCAAAAACCAATCTACTATAAATAAGAATAATAAATCAGCACCCAAACAAAAAGGAGGAGGGTGCAAGCAAGAAAACACCCCTGGGGTGCAACACTGCACCAGCCCACCCACTTCCCAAAAACAGGTTCTGAGAGAGGAGGCAGGAAGGGAGGTCAGAATACAGCAAGACTCCATTAGAATAAACATAATTACTATGCTGAGTAATTTTTTCTTCAAACAACGTGAAGTCTTGCTGCATTCTGACAATTGCAGACTACCAAGCAGTACCTCCAAGAAGGAGGGACAGAACCTGCTTTGGGAATAGGCTCTGAAGTACTGCTGTGCCAAACTGAGCATCACTCCTAGCCTAGATATCCAGAGAGTGATGCTTGGTAAAGGTATGGACTGTTTTCCAGGTGGCTGCTTGACAAATGTCTAAGAGAGGGATATCCCTGGCAGCAGCCAGGGAAGCAGCTGTACCTCTTATGGAATGAGCCCTCAGGCCTGAGGGTGGAGTTTTTCCCAGTTTTTCATAGCAGAATTGTATACAAGACACAATCCACCTGGCAACAGATCTTTCGGTGGCAGGTTTGCCCTTTCCCACTTCTCCATAAGTGAGGAACAACTGGAGGGAGTCAAACCTATGACCCTAAGTACGCTCTATGTAGTAATTAAGGGCTCTTTTGACATCTAAACTGTATAGCCTCCTCTATCCTGAGGAAGAATGATCAGTGAAGAAAACAGGGAGAGGCATAGGCTGGTTTAAATGGAAGTCTGAAACCACTTTGGGCAAGAACTTTCTACTGGTTCTAAGGACCACTTTATCCCTGTGAAATGAGATAAAAATCAGGTTCCACTGACAGGGCTTGCAATTCACTGATACGCCTGGCAGAGGTAATGGCTACTAGGCACACAGTTTTTCAAGTCAAGTACTTAAGCTCTGCTGAAGACAAAGGCTCAAAGGGGGGTTGCATAAGTTGAGCAATGCAAACATTCAAATCCCAGGCAGGAGCAGGGTCTCTAAAAGGAGGATTGGTGTGAAGCAATCCTTTAAAAAATTTACAGAACACCGGATGGGAAGATAGTGAGTAAGACTTCCCCACAGACGAAAACGCAGAAACAGCTGACAAGTGTACTTTGAGAGTAGCTGGTTTGAGGCCTAGGCCATTAAGATGGACCATATAATCCAGAACCGTAGGCAATCCACCAGTGTCTGGAGAAATAGGCTTCTTAGAACACCAAATGTTGAATCTTTTCCATTTGGAGTTGTAAGTCTTTCTGGTGGAGGGCTTTCGAGAAGCCTTGAAGATATCCAAAACCCCTTGGGAAAGATGCAGATCTGCAAACTCTAACTCTTCAAGAGCCATGCTTTGGAGACTGAGAGACTGAAGACTGGGGTACCAAATCCTTCCCTGAGAGGATGTTAACAGGTTGTAATTCCTGGGAAGAGACAGGGAAAGATGGACTGCTATGGACAGCAACAGGGGGTACCAGGGCTGTCTGGCCCAATCTGGAGCAATCAGAATCACTTTGCAAGGTTGAGACCTTATTTTTACCAAAACTTTGAACAGGAGTGGGAAAGGGGGAAGGCATACAGAAACTTCCCTTCCCAATTCAGGATCAGGGCGTCCAGAGGGCCTGAGCCCAAGAGTGGAGGTCTGTAACAAAAGAGAGGGAGTTGGTGATTGTCTGGGGCTGCAAAGAAATCTATCTCTGGAGTGCCCCACCTTGAAAATATCACTTTCAACACCTGAGGGTCCAGGAACCATTCGTGATGGCCCTGAGAAATCCTGCTCAGTGCATCTGCTAGCACATTGTCCTTGCCTGGAAGATGAACTGCTACAAGAGAGGTTTGCAGGGAATAAGCCAGGGACCACAACTTCATGGCTTCTGTGCACAAGGACGTGGACCGAGTGCCTCCCTGCTTGTTGATGTACCACATGGTGGTGGTATTGTCTGTTCTGACTTGAACCACCTTGTTCTGTACTGACTGTGAGAAAGCTTTTACAGCCAGAAAAACTGCTCTGAGCTCTAGAAGATTGATGTGGAGAAGTGATTCTTGGGGGGACCACAGCCCCTGGGCAGTGAGGGACCCCAGATGGGCTCCCCAGCCCAGGAGAGAAGCATCTGTGGTAAGGACCACTGAACAAGGCTGAGTAGCAAAAGAAACACCTTGTCTTAAATTGTCCTGATCCTGCCACCATTGGAGGGCTTGGATCAAGGTCAGAGCCACTGGGATCAGTTTGGTAAGGGAATTCTTCCTCTGAGACCAGAAAGCTCTCAGGTGGAACTGAATATCCCTCATCTGGAATCTTGCCCCTTGGACCACTGCTGTTGAAGCTGCCATGTGGCCCAAGAGCTGGAGGAAATGCCTTGCTGGTTGAGATACTCAAAGGCTGAAGGAAGAAGCTAGTTCCATAAGAACCCTTGCCCTTTCTAGAGGAAGAAATGCTCTTGCTCTGAGTGTGTCCAGTTCTGCCCCATAAAGGTAAGAAGCTGGACTGGTTCGAGAACCGACTTGGGAAGGTTAAGAAGAAATCCCAGAGAAGTGAGCACTTGCTAGGTCACTTGCAGGTGAGACTTGACTTGGTCTGGAGACTGACCCACTATTAGCCAATCATCCAGATATGGAAAAATGGAAATCTTTTGCCTTCTTAGAAAGGCAACTACTACTGCCAGGCACTTTGGGAAAACCCTTGGGGCCGAGGTTAGGCCAAAGGGCATTGCTCTGAACCAATAATGACCTGAGGACAACTCGAGCCTGAGGTACTTTCTGTGGGAGCACCTGATGGGAATGTGAAAGCAGGCATCTTTGAGGTCCAGGGAGGCTAGCCAGTCCCCTGGCCTTAAAAAGGGAAGGATTATTCCCAGAGTTATCATCTTGAACTTTGGTTTTAAAAGATGTTTGTTTAGATATCTTAGGTCTAGGATGGATCGCCACTCCCCTGCCTTTTTGGGGGGTCAGGAAGTACCTGGAGTACAGTCCTTTTCCCCAGTGTAGGGTAGGTACTCTCTCTATGGCTCTTAAAGCTAGGAGAGAAGAAACCTCTGCCTCTAGGGCCAGGGTTTCCGAGAGATTTGCAGGTGGAAAAGATCCGACTCATCTTTGGAAATTTTTTGAAGCTGAGAACCAGTCCCTGGCTTACTACTTCCAGGATCCACTTGTCTGATGTAATAGATATCCAGTCCTGGACAAAGTAAGCCAGCCTGCCCCCTACTGGAATAGGAGAGTCAACCCGGGCAGGCCCATCAGGGTGTCTGCTTGGCAGGGGTTTTGGCTGAGGAGTGGATGCAGTCCTGCTCATCCCCCTTCTGCCTTTCCCTCTGAAGAATCCCCTCTGAGAAAAGGAAGAGGCCTGCGCTTGGTAAAAAGGCCTGCCCCTGCCCCTAGACTGCTGCCTTTGAGGAGTTGCCTGCCTCTTCTTGGCCTGAGCACTCCTATAAGTGGTCCTGTACTCATCCATTTTCTTCATGTAATTCTCTGTCTGCTCCCAAAACAGAGAATTACCCACTACAGGAAAATCCATGGCCTTAGCCTGGGTGTCCTGAGAGAGGCTAGTACATCTGAGCCAATTCATCCTCTGAAAAGCCACAGATGTAGCCATGACTCTTGATGACACATCATTAGAGTCCACAGCAGCATGAAACTGAAACTTAGATGCCTCAATCCCATCTGCAGCCACCGCCTCCAGCTCCTTGGCTAGCTGGGGGGAGGCCTGTTTAGCCAGTGTCAGTACAGTGTCCCACCTGGACTTCTGGTACCTGGCTGTATAGGCCATGTAATTCACCTACCTGAGTCCCAAAGAAGATGCCAAGTACTGCTTCTTTGCCATGGCATCAATCTTCCTGGAGTCCTTGTCAGGGGTGTGTGAAGCCAAGGGAATATTTGCCTTGTCACAGGCAGCAGCCTGCACTACCCCAACATGGCTGCACTGCTGATATAAGAACTCCCTGTCTAAGCCTGAAAGTGTATACCTTTTGCCCATTCTTTTATCCACATGAAGTATAGTGTTAGGAGACTTTAGGATTTTTTGTGTCTGTTTCCCAAAAGATTTATGGAGGGGAACAGACAGTCTCCCGGACTCTGGGATGTCCATCATCTCTACATAATCAGGCTCCTCTTGATCTTCCACAGCCTCCTCCATAGGAAGCTGGAGGGTTTCAGTCACCTTTCTATAAAGCATAAAGTGAGAAGGGGACTCAGACAGCCTAGGAGGGGAAACACGTGAAGGTCTGTCTGGGGAGATGTCCGGTTCCACAGGCACATCCAGACCTTCACTTACTTCATCATCCTCAAATTCCCCTTCCTCTTCAAATTCTGGTTCATAAAAATCTTCAAGGGTATAATCTTGAACCGGGGGAACCAACCAAACCGAACCCCTGCCAGAAGGAGCCGGATCGGTCGGAACCGGACAGAGCGATTCCACAATCTGAATCGCTCTGGCTATCACTTCAGCAGTCGGAACATGAACCTCTGGATCCGAACCGGTCGATTTGTGTTTGCGTCTTCTTTCTGTCGGAACCGATCCCTCGGAATCGGCTCTCCTTTGGCCCGAAGAAGTATCGCCCTGGTCAGAGGGCACTCCTTCTGGTTCAGTCGAAACCGAACTTGGCTGGCCATCCGGGTCAGCGGACTTCTTGGCCTCGTTTTCCCTCAGTCTACCTAATCTCTTCTCAAGGGTAGATCTGGGAACATTTTTACATATTCGGTAGTCTGAACTGAGGTGGTCAAACCCCAGACAAACACAGGTGGTGTGGGGATCAGCCTTAGCAAAGACCTCCCCACACTCACTGCAGTGTTGAAACCCAGTGGGCCAGTTTTTTTTCTTGGGTTTCTCAGGCATGGCCAACCTAACCAAACTTACCCTTTTTTTGGTAACCACCAGGCAAGACTCCCTTATCGGTTCCTAACCGTGTCACGGGTGTTGGAAAAAAAAGTTTCAAAAGACGTTTTTTTTTTTTTTTTTTTTTAGAATCGATAAGAACCGGTAACCACACACTATGTAAACACACAAATTTCACTATCAAATGGCCAGTTCAGCCGAACCGAGCCGCACTTTTACATGTTCCGCACAGAAAAAACACAACAATTCCTATCTAGTACTCACGGCTCCACAGACAGAGACTGAACCGACTATGCGGATACTTTTTCGGTTTAAAAACTGACAAAAACTGAAACTTTATCCGACTTTCGAACCGAGCTGAAGGAGAACTCTCCGGAGCGACCGTTCAGTGAGGCGGAGTAAAGAATCTGACGGTTTAGGTTTTAATCACTCCAGCCAGAGACTTCAACCGAGCTTGAGCTCAGCATTCTATGCCCTGCATAGAAAGTTAACTCTTTGTTCTCCGGGGCAGTTCAAAGGTTGGGAATCACTGCAATTGTCAGAATACAGCAAGACTTCATGTTGTATGAAAGGGGTATTTAGAATTATTTTTTGGCCAACTTAGTCACCTAGGGATAAAGGAAAAAGAACAAAGAGAACAAAATGTAATGCCTCTCAGTACAGAAAGATGGCCTACAGATGGAATGTCGGACCAGGGTGGGGGGAGAAAGTAAAAAACATCCCAAGAGCCGGCCTGGTGGCGCCGAGGGTTGAGGCGTGGACGCCACACCTCGTGTCACGCCGGCAACCCTGGTTCGGGAGTGAGCTCGGGTCTCTGGGGGCTGGCCAGGGAAGAGAGGATCGAGCATCCGACGACTGCTCTCCTCTCCTGGGGTAGGGGTGGGATGCGTCTCCCAGCGTCAGTGACACCTTGTGGTGGCAGGGGCTGCTGCACTCTAGGAGCGCTCACGTAGGCATGGGAAAGTGTGGTGGGCAGGCGTCCTTGCCGACGTGTGCAGGAGCGCACACGCTGGTGCTAGAAGGTCACTGCACGTCCACAGCGCTGGGAGCGGAAGTGCTCCAGAACAAGGAAACACCCAGCTCTTCGGGGTAGGCGATGGCACCTGACCCCCATGCCCACTGCCGGATCCCACCCACCCGGCCTTCCAGTTTCTCCACCTGGGCCCTCACCTGCAGCAAGTCCAGATCTTCAAGCGTGCCAAGAGGAGTGGTGGCCCCACCCCGGAGGGGTTAAGCCCTGGGTACAAGCTGCAGGGGGAGGGGAGAGAAGGCTCAGGATGGGGGTACCTCAGGCGGGCAGGATCAAGCCAGGATGCCTGAGAGAGGCCCCGCAGGCTGCAACCGGAGGGAAAATTAAAAAAAAAAATCAATCATACCCAGGACCACCCTTCTGTGGCTTAACCCTTGCACCGCAGTGGACTGATGCATCAGTCCAGAACTCCAATACGTTCTAATTCTGTCGGCAGCCTAAGGGTTAATAAAGGAAACACAAGATGTTGGGGTGAAACCAAAAGAAATGATGCAGAAATAAAACAAAAAACACAGTTGAAACAGTAGGAGGTAGGGATGATTGACACGTGCTTTATAACTGCCTAAATTAAAACAAAAGGCCAAAAACAATTAAAATAACAGAGTAACACAAAATAAAAATCATAAACCAGAACATAGTATCTTATCCTAAACATCGCATTGCTATCAGTAAAATATTACCAAAAGTTACTAACTAAATAATCAAAAACAAAGCGAACATGTAACGAATTAAAATTGGATAACTTTAGTAAATAAAAACAAATTAAAATCCCTCAGGCTCTTTCCCAAAGGATAACTTTGGTGAATGAAAACTGAAACACAATCCCATGGGCCCTCACCCAAAGAAATAAATCCACCAGAATTGTCTGGAAGACCAATTACTGCCACCAAGTAGCAAACCAGATTGTAACTTTAAATTAAGCTTAACAAAGCAATGTTAATGTCAGATACCAGAGTTAACCTTGACCCCACTCAGTCTTACAAATAAAACTAAACAACTCCTCCCCATGCCTCCCACCAATGACTCTCACCACTGCTGCGAGAGCCACTATGGGGGAGAGCTGCTTGCCTAGCTCTCCTTTTGAATCCCCAAAACCCTGCCTCCTCTCTGATGTCACTCTTGTTCACCACAGTAAGCTGGGACTAGCTGCTGCAACCTTGCTGGTTTGGGAGAACAGCGCAATGGGACTTGGAGGAGGTAGGCACCAAGATGGTCAATCGGGGAAAAACGACAGTTCAAGTGTTGGTGGACACAACTGAACAGTGCAGTCTTGTTAGTCTCCTGCTTATACTAAAATCATCTGTAACCTGCTTTTACAATTTCTTAATTTCAGCCGTAGGAGGAAAGGCTGATTTACAAGAACAGATGGGCACAGAGACTAGGGGCAGATATCTTTAATAGGAAATGGGATAAAAGCTGGGATTTTTCACTTAAAGCCTTCAATGTTGTGAATTGTAAACTAATTCAATTTAAGGTATTGCATAACATATTTCTCCCAAAAAATAATTTTTAAAATGAAATTCACAAATGATGATAAATGCCCTAAATGTGGATCTGTAAATGCAGATCAACTGCACATATTCTAGGAGTGTCCTGAAATTCAAAAGCTGTGGGATCTAATTAGAAATGTCCTAAAAGGCCTGCCCCCACATACAGAGTAATTTTAATGTTAAGCCATGTATTATTGGTAACTGTTTTGACATGATCTATCTTGACTCGAGAAGACAGATACACCCACAGTTTAATTTCAGTGGTGGCTAAAAACATAATTCTTAAATTGTGGACGAAAAAATATCACCCACAGTTAACGAATGAAAAACTGAACTGACTGAAGCTCTTAAAACTGAGAAATTGGCTAAGGCTTAAAAGGAGACATAAGTTTTGAAAAAAAAGAGTTTTTTTTTTTTTATTCAAAATACTCAACAAGACAGAACAATTGTTACGAGCACCATTTTAATTTACAACACAATAATAAACAGTCTTCAATGTTTACTCTTGGTCTCTTTGGTTATGGATCAGCATAAAACCATCATAACTTGTCAGATAAAGGAATTCAGATAAAATTTCTTTCTTTCTTAATGATACTTCTCAGTAATTCTTTCTCTTTATCCCTCTCTTTTCTTTCTTTGTAAATATTCAAGTGAGAAATGTGATCTGAAAGCACCTGGGGGAAAAAAAAAATCATTCAAGTTAAGGTAAGGTCCAATTTTAACATCATTTCTCAGACTCATTTTTATCAGAGTCCTTTTTTGCATGTTTTAGGCAACAGCGCCCTGTTAAGACCTGTGCTTGCTTAGTGTGTTAATTTACTATTTCATTGAGTATTCATGATGTAGTTTAATTTTTGATGTTCGGTATTTGTTAAAAAGAAAAAAAAAAAAATGGCTACATTGTTAGTATAATATTAGTTTACGTATTAGATATTTAGCCTACCGTGTACTGACTGGTGTTTCTTGAAGTTCAAGTGAGGAAAAAAAAAACAACATAAGGGAATCAGCAGTAAGTAAAGTGCAACTAGTCCACATACCCTGGAGGGAGGCGAAAACACCTCTTGGGGAATGATACTGCACAGTTACCAACAGTTACACATGTAAAGATATATATTTTAATAAGATTAATAAAGGCATGATGTATTTGAAAATACTTTCTAACAAGCATGTAAACCAGGCGATAACCTTAGTAGTCCCAGATCCTAGTGACAATCAAAATAAGGATAAAAAAATGCAGTTACCCAGTCAGGATCTGAAAAGGCGGCATAAACAGATTACGCTCTGCCATACCTCTCAACTGTTCCTGATTATTAGGGACGTCCCCCATTTTACCCATCAAAATTGCTCTGTCCCTTATCAGTCTCTCATGGTAAAGGTGCTGTCCACTCAGAGAATGTGCAGTAAATTCAGACTTACGAACATATGAATGTACCAGCAGAAACAGACCACCCGGTTTATCTAAGTCTGCTCGAGTGTGCAGCTAGCACCCCTAGTTTGCAGCTGCCCCCTCCTGCAGAAATTCATAATATTCTAAGACGCTAAATAAAAAGGAACACTGTACAACTAACTACAGCTAAATGCAATGGTTTCTAGTGTTCTGAGCCTGTTTCTCCATGTTTGAGGACGTGTCCCTCATTATGAGGGTCAGGGTCCCTAACTGTCCCTCATTTTGAGTGTCTGTGATCCTCATTTCAGTGATAGAAGGTTGAGAGATGTTCGCTCTGTAGGGATCAGATTGGCATTATGCATTAGCAAATTTAAACAAACAAACAAACAAAAAAAAACAGCATGTAATCCAGATATTATTCTGGAAATCCCATATCTAAAAGAATAATGTCCTGACTAAAGAATACACGACACTTTAATGTAACAGATTATCGAAGAAGCCAAAAGAGCTTAAAACAAACCAGCCCAAACCAGTTAATAATCAGAAAAATGTGTACAATTAGGGCAGCTTATGTTAAGCCCTTGAACCAAATCAGGGGCTGGAGGATTCCAGAGCATTCTATTTTAAAGAAATAATGTGCCATCTGATTTATTATACTCTTCATTAACAGTTAATAAAAAAAAAAGATACTAGGGCCAGATATTCAAACTGTTGCGCCTAGCGCAAGGCCATAGCGCTAGCTTTGCACGAGGCTGCAATATTCAAAAGCCTTATTAGCGCCGGTGCTGTGTGGCAGTGCTGACGCCAATAGTTAATGGTATGCAGGGGTGTGGATGGGGAGCACCTATGAATGTCAGCAGTGCGGCATATTCAAAGGTATAGTGCCGCGCTGCAGGCATTAGCGCGACCTGTAGTGCGGCGCTAGATACCGCTGGAAAAAAAAAAAACAATGTTGGCATTAATACAGTGGCGGTGCCCCCCACCCCCAGCACGACCCTTCCTGACCCCCATCCCAGATTAAAGTAAACGATTCCCCAGTAGTCTAGTGGCCCCACCACCCAATCCCAACCCCTGTTCGTGGTGAAGAAAAAGATTTCCCCAGTAGTCTAGCTGTCTCCCCCAGCATGAATCCCAACCCCATTCGTGGTGAAATAGATGATATCCCTGGTAGTCTAGCAGTCCCCCACCCTCCCAGCATGAATCCCTGACCCCTGTCCATGGTGAAAGAAGAGTTCCCCAGTAGTCTAGCGGTTCCCCACCACGAATCCGACCTCCATCGTGGTGAAAGAAAAGATTTCCCGATGGTCTAGTGGTCCCCACCAGCAGTGCACCTCCATTACCTCCAAACACATACACCTCTGGAACCCGCGACCCGGCTCAGCCCTCCTCTCTCCCACCGGCTGGGCGCCGACTGCGGTATTCAGAAGTGCTACTGTATTGAATAAGTGGCTCTTTTCATTTCAGTAGCACTCCTGAATACCTGTCACCGGCAACTGGCGTGGTGGAGAAGGAAAACTGACCAGTCACGCGCAGGAGGTATGCCATGTTCAGGGAACTGCATGGTAATGTATGCTAGCACATAATGAGATGCAAATGTGCCTGTTTGCCCACGGATTACCAGTAGGCTAATTTGCATGTCACTTTTGAATATGGCAAGTTTAGCGCCAGAGCAAATGTGTTTGCACTGGGCAAGAAAGCTCTCGCTAAACCAGCATAAACATGTTAGGCTGGCACTAATGGTTCGAGAATATTATACAGTTTAGCTCACTGTTCCTTCCCATGTGCTGCTGCCTGCAGCTGTACTGGGTCCATGCATTTGCTGGCACACACACTGGCCACATAGTTCACCTCTACTTAGCTCCACGTTGCTGTGTACTGTGTTGCTGTTGTGGTTTGCACTTCCTAGTTGCTATATTCAGAGCTGTCTTATTCCAGGGCTAAGTTTGCCCCGGTCTCATTCCCATGCTATATTCAGCAGTTCTTTGCCCTGGGCTATTCCTTTTGAATATAGCTTGCTTTTTACTCCAGGCTAAGTTTGCCCGCCAGGCAGTGCTAATTTAGCCCTGGGGCAAAGTTTTGAATATCTGGCCTTAGATCTGCAAAAGTCAGATATGTGGGCGTGGGGACTGCCCACTATACAGTGTCATGCTGACGCTGTTCACGTGACGTTGGGTGGGCGGTCCCCCGTCAGACACTGTTAGCTAACGTTTCTGTGTGGTCCTGATGCCGGGGGCGCAGTCCTTTAGGTGATTACCTACCTACTGCAAGACTCCTCTCGAAGCAGATCGGGATTTATCCACGTTGCTCTAGGAAAATGTTGTGCAGTCACCACATTGTTCCTCCACACTTTCTGGCTACACAACAGTTGTGCATAATCGAATGCAGGAGTAGTCCACACTGTATTATATCACCGCTCAGATGACACTGTCAGATTTTAGTGTTCATAAATCTGCTATGCTTCTGCTAAAATACTAGTGTCTGTGCTAAACCAGCTGATGCCTATGTATGGGATAGCACCAGCACCAGGGTGAGAACAGGTACTACTGTCACATTCCTCACCCCACCTGCCACATAACTTTAAAGCAACTTCTAGCCCACAGTTAATTTTATATTTTCTAACCCCCTTTGTTCGTCATGATTAAACAGTATCCACATATATGGATCCCAGCCCCTCATCTTGCTGCTGAATCCAGTGATTCCCTTCCCTTACACCCGTAGTCCCATGCCACCATGTTCCAATTCAAGTCCAACTACAATCACTAATTACTGATTTTCCAATAAACATATGTAACCCCCCTGTTACACGGGGTTACTAGAATCCCAGTAAGACCTAGTGGTAGGCAGGGAAGGCAGCTTGTGAAACTCCAGTTAAATGGATTTCACACTGTCTCCCTCTGTTCTCAGTCTCAGCCGAGACTGAGGGATGACATCATTTTAGAACTGTCGCAGCTACATAAGCCCCACTGGAATGCTGCAGTTAGAGGTTAGAGTAGAACGTTGGGGAATTTGAAGTCAGTCTGTGTGCAGTCAGAGTGAGAGACTGTAGTGCAGCTGAGTGTGTGCAGACTCTCAGAGCTTTAAGCTCTGTTTAAGAGCTACTTTTGGAAGGTGTGTGTTTCCACCTGAAGAGGAACACAGGAACTGGTAATTGAAGTGGTGGAGACCGCTTTCAATGGTTCAAGAGCCCCATCCCTGAGGGGATGGGGGAGGAAGGTGTTTGCCTGTTTTCCAGGGGCAACCCTCCTGGGTCCGGCTAAGGTAAAGAAGCTGCCTGTTCAAGCTGTGCTGAGGCACCAGAAGCTCTAAGAGGAAGATTCCTTGTGGAGGAAATGCCTGTTGGGCACCTGCAACCAAAGGGTGAGTTCGCTCTGAAAAAGGGCCAAGTGTTTTCACCTGAACAGAAGGAAACTAAAGGGACTGTTACTGTGGGGTCAGGAAAAGACAGCCAAGTACAGTTGGAAAGTGGGAATTGGACTGCTTAATCTGTGGGAGGTCTAGAGTAATGGACAATGCCACTTAATTCAAGTATGTTCAAGTCCAGCACAAAGAGCTGAAGGAAACTGGGGACTGGATTGCTTAACCAGTGGGGGGTCTAGAGTAATGGACTATGCCACTTAAAAGTATGTTCAAGTCCTGCATAGATGGGAAGCAAGACAAGCAGATGGAATGTGAAATACATTTATCAAGAATCTACATTGCAAAGCTTTACAGGATGAGGTGTTTACTGTCCAGAGAAATGGCCGGGTATGAATTGTGAGAGCGAGAGGTGGGAGACCCCCCATCAGTAGTAACTAATTTCACCTCTACGGATTTGCTCTGAGACACCTTTTACTTTCTCTCAGGTACTTGGCCAGTGCCTGAGGAAAGTACCCAGACATGGGATTGAAAGGAAGATTCCCTGATGGAGCCGAGGTGCTCTTAGGTGGTTTAGGGAGCCACCAGAAAATGTTTCCATGAAGTATGGAAGGTGTCCAAGTGGCTGGCAAGGGAGCCGAGCAAGGGAAAACCCAGAACTGTGTACAAGTTCAGGCTGTGTAACCCAAAGCAGTGTGCAAGTCCGGGCTGTGTGCCCAGTGGGTTCAGCGCATGAGGGCTAAAGTGTTGAGGAAGTGTTCTGGTCTCTTTTAATCCGCATTACCAGGAGTGTAGCCCCATGGGGATCCATCTATGTTTTGTTTATTCTGTTTTGGATGTGAATAAAATGCCACACTTTAGAATCCCACTTCTGGTATTGGACATTACAGTTATTGCTTCCTGTGTTCGGAGTTACTTGGGTGCCCCTGTGCAGAGTAGCCAAACCTAGGCTTTGTGCTGAAGCGACCTATTCCTCCGCAGACCCAGCCCACCCAGTATTAGCTGTCAGATCTCAGCAGTGGACCGGGTAGGGGTTACACATAAACGAGGAACCATCAGTGCCCTCATAACCCAGGCTGCCTTTCCACTAAGTTTAAACAACCCTACCACCTACCCTTACCTGTAATAATGTTGGTGGAGGGTTTTTTTAATATTTCTTGGCTGGGTAAGGAACACAGAGTTTGAGCTCATTTCCATGTGCGACACCCTCCATCCTTACAAGGTGTCAAGAAATACAATAAAGAAACAGTGAGGAACACAAAACAAAATAAAAGAATAACGTGAAAAGGGCAATGTACAATACAGAATATTTGATACAGCAAGTTACAACATTTACAAACTTCCAAGAATTCAGAATGCAAAATGTGACAAGTGTAGTATAATAAAACAGAATATTAGATCGTGCATGATGCAAAGATTTCAAGTGTAAAAAAAATACTGTATTAATGGTAATAAATCATTTTAGTGCTGTGACCTTGTGATGTGTGTGTGTGTGTGGGGGGGGGTGCAGGCCTTGGGACAGAGTTAACTAAAATCACAAGCAGTTACACTAACACCCTGCCATGCACCTATCTCTGGGAGCACGAGGCACAGGTACTAGCAGCACGAGTGGGGGCAGAAACGATGTAACAGGTCTCTATAAGAAAGTTTATTGTTTTTACTGTAGGGAAGACTTTTTAGCTTTACAGGCTCGTTTGTCATGAGTCAGGGGAGTCAATGGAGTACAATCCCCATGGGTACAGTATTTTGACCAAGAATTTTTATAACAATAACACATTGGGAGGAAAGTCAAAACCATGCCTTGATCACCTAGTACACATTTTGGCAGCTATGCAGACTGAGGCACTGAGAAATTAATTGATTTGCCCTAAGTAACACACTTATTATTTAGCTCTAGTGAGGTCTGAGCCTGCAGTCTCCTGGGTTCACACTCAAGATGGGCATTCAGACCCACTGGTGGCCAGTCCTCCACTTTCAGTGGGCTTCTTGGCAATCTTGGGTGGTGTTCTGCTCTCTGAGGGGGCACTGCCACCCTAGGGTGGGTATTCTGGTAGCCAGGGTAGTCTGTCCTCCATTCAGAGTGGCACTCTGGACACCATGATGGGCATTCCGGCCCTGTGTGTGGGCATTCAGACTGTAGGGTCAAAGCTATAGGTAGGCACAGTCACTGCTCACATTTGTATCCAGTTTATTTTTTTTATTGTTTTAAGTACCTGTCCCAAACCATATGCCTTTTTGTGACCACTATCATTTCATTCTGTGCACGGACAAGTTGGAAGACCTGGACATGTGCATGCTTTAGGCGAGAAGGGAGAGAGGGGACATGACTGAAGCATACAAATGCCTTAGTAACAACCCCTTCCTGCCAGTAGGGGAAGGGGATTATTTACTAGAGAGCAAGACCATGGAGCATACCGATTGGTAGAGCCACTGACAAAAACTGCGTGGAGCTCAAAATGCCAGTGCTGTGCCAGGGTTGTTGGTGTCAAGATAGCAGAGTATTAGTAGTGTACACATGTGCCTTTGGGACATCCCTGCCCCAGGCTGCTTGCCAGGCTACCGCAGGAGGCAATGGCCTCTCACAGCAACAGTTGCCTATGGGTTCAGTGAATTATATTTTTGCTCAGTCACCTGGCAGCCTCCAGGGGTGGGCACCAAGACAGCAGTGGGGACTTCAAATGTTTTGGAGTAATGAGGCATTTAGTGTACATCACCATGAATTTTAGGGTGTGTGCAAGAGAGATACTGGGAGAATGTGGGTATCATAAGGGGACGTCCATAAGTGAAGTTCTTGTGGCGCGCAGAGTTCCCCAACAAAAATGAGTGTATATCCTTTTTTTTTTTTTTGAAAGGGGGGGTGCTCACGGTCCTGTTCCTGAGAGATGCTTCCAGCTGTGCTGAAGATGGTGATAAACGTGGTGAAAGGTATCAAGCTACTGACCAAGGTAGGAAAGTCCAGTTCCGAAAGAACTTACCATAAACAGTAGATCTTCGAGAGGAGCTCTTGCAGCAGGCCAACACCGTTAGGACTGAAGTTGGCAGGTGCCAGGACCTCTCAGAAAACTTCTAGCTAGCAGTATACAATGGGTGACCGCCCCCTGACGTTGGCCGGCCCCCGGCATCTGCCTGTGGTATAAAAGGGGTGGTTTCCCCAGCCCAACCTCAGTTCTTCCACCAGAGACCCTAGCACATACAGGAATTTGGAGAACCGAGGTGGTGCCTCAATACTGAGGAAAGAGAAGTAACAGAGGTGGAGAAGCAGTCAGCTGGGGATGGAAGGAGGGAAAGCAGCACCTGCTGCAAGAGCTCCTATCGAAGATCTACTGTTATGATAAGTTCTTACATAACTGTACTATCCCACTTCGAGGGGGCTCTTACAGCAGGCAACACCATTAGGATGGCGTCCCAAGCAGTGAAAGGACTGACCCCATTCAGCTGGGAGGAGACAGAGGTCAGAGTAAGGCTTTCAAGAGAGCAGGCCCAACAGAACTGCATGTACAAAACCTGCACTACGCCTAGATGCAATGTCCAAACTGTAATGTCAAAAAAAAAAGTGTGCCGGGAAACTGCTGCAATGGTCGCCGCCATGTGTCCTAGTAGCCATAGATATAATCTGGCTGGGACCTGGCGAGAGGATGATACCAGTTGCGCCTGTGCCTGAAGGTGTTCTGCCCTGTCTTGGGGCAGAAAGGCTTTGTCTTGGGCAGTGTCCAAGACAGCCCTGATGTATTGGAGCCTCTGACTTGACCAAGGGGAGGATTAGGGGAGACTGGAAGTGATCCCCAGATCCTGAAACAGAGAGAAAGTGGCCTCCATGTTTCTGAGTAATTGTTCCCTGGTGGAAACTGTCAGAAGTCAATCATCCAGGTAGGGAAAGACATAATGACCCTCCCTTCTTAAGGCCGCAGCCAGTTCTGCGAGGCACTTTGTAAAGACTCGGGGGTAGAGGACAGCCCAAACGGCAGCGCCTGGAACTGGTAATGGCATCCCTGGAAGCAGAAGCACAGGACCCTCCTATGGGGTTGGAAGACCAAGATGTGCAGATACTGTAGGCATCCTGCATATCCAGGGAACAAATCCAATCTCCCTGATGAAGAAGGGAAAGAAGGCGGGGAGAGTCACCATCTTGAATCTCTTATATTCTAAGTACTGGTTCAGGTGGCTAAGGTCTAGGATGGGGCGCAGATCTCCACTTTTCTTGGGAACCGGGAAAAAATGAGAATAGAAGCCCTTCCCTTGTGGTGCCGGTGGGAAGGTTCTATGGTCCGTTTTCTCAGAAGCATCTGGATCTCCTTTTGGATTAGGGCAATATGAGCCTGAGGGTAGTGGGAGGGCAATAGGGGATTGTCCAGGAGCATCTCCAGCAACTCTAAAGTGTGCCCCTTTTCCACTAACTGAAGAACCCAAAGATCTATGGTTATTCTGTGCCATTCCTTGAGGTAAAAAAAGAGAAACTATTCCACACCGCTTTCCCCAGGACTTCAGCAGGGGTTGGGCAAGGAGTCAGGCTGAGGAGCTGCGACAGGCAAAGTGGCCTGGGAGGTTCTGGGAGCTCTGGGGGCAGAACCTCCTGTGGCTTGGGAAGGGGTCTTTCTCTTAAAGGCACTTCTTGGCTGTTGGCCCCTGGATTGCTGCTTGGAAGGTTGATGAAAGGACAGCCTCTGGGTAGATTTAGGCCGAGACTGGTACAAGGTTTGTACCGAGTGCGAAGCCTTGTCAGACACCTGTAGACAGATGTTTTGAGAATCCTTGCCAAACAGGATAGGGCCCCTGAAGGGGGCATCTGGAATCTTGGACTGCATATCCGGAGCAAAGCAGGACACCCTAAGCCAAGAGTATCTACGAAGACAAACTCCCGTAGCTGCAGCTCTGCCTGTGGAGTCTGCAGAGTTGTAGGATACTTGGAGAACGTGAGACCCCACATCCGAGCCTGGTCTTCGAGGTACGAAATGGATGCTCTCTCTCTTTGCCTAATGTGCAAGACTGATTCCACTCACAGATTCTTAGCATTCCTTGTATGTTGCATGTGTTGCTTGCTGTGTATATACAATCTGGGATGAAAAGGGGAAAAGGTTATTTTTTTGTGAATCATGCCTGAAAGTGGGCTTTTTGGTGGGGCTGACCACCTTGACATGGTACAGAGGCTAAACCAACCCATGAGACAGTTACCAAAAGTCAGCCATTTTCTGCCACTTAGCCACTACAAAAAAGCAGCACAGACTGCTGAAAAGATTTAAATGTACTCAGACTCATGTCTGCTAAACTGCAGCAGCCTAAGTGTGAAGCTCATAGGCAGGTCTGCTCTAACGTTCTGATGCAGAATGCTGCTGGTCAGCAGGGCAAACCGTGAACTGTGTATTCCTTGTTTATGCAAGTCTGGTCTGCTAAAAGTAAAGCTCTGCCTTCTTTTTTTTTTCCCTCCATTCTTTGGTAACTAGGCAAGGCCCACTAAGCCCGAGGCCTGTTTTCAGGGGTGACCCCGGAGCACTGGGGAGGTCAAGTACATGCTCAGGGTCATACAGTATTAAGCAGAGATTGTGGGAATCAAACCCAGGTCTGCTGGATGTACCAAACTCATTCATAGCTTGTTACTCTAACTTCTAGGCTGCACTGCCAGTTTATACAATGCCTGATGTAATAATTTTTCCCTGATAAATGTAGAGTGATAAACACATTTTATCTGGAGAATGGATATGTCTCAAGTGACTATCCTTAACCTAAGAACTGATCAGAGAACAGCTTTAACAATGCTGATTACATCATAACAGCCTTATCCTGTGGTGAAGCTAGATGCTGACTTCAACGAGAAACAGTTAAATCTTTACACAAACTGCTGATTTAAAAAAGTATAACTTTATGGACAGATGTATAAATCAAATTCACACTATCTTGACTCAAAATATACAATTTATCTCCATCCCTAAGGAGGCAGGACTTTCATTATTCATTCGTGTCTCGTGTCTCTGCTGCCACTTGTCAGTTACTGCCCTGCCCCCTCATTCATGAAAATAAACTGCATATTTTAAGTCAAGCCATTGTGCATCACCTACGTATCCAGCAGGCTGGTAAACAGTCAGCTGTAGTTTCTTCATTTATCTGCTAGGCAACCTGATAAATAGTGAGCTCTGCTCTCCTTATTTATCCAGAAAGCGAGGCAACACTGAGCTGTGCTTTCCTTTTTTAACCAGCACCCAGATAAATCGAGAGCTCTGCATAGTACCGAGACAGCGCTGGATCGGGTACTTAATGATCTCCTGATAGCGAGAGATCGGAAGACTCGTTCCATCTTAGTCCTCCTTGATCTCTCTGCAGCATCTGACACCGTAGACCATGAGGTGTTGCTCGAGAGCCTACGGTTACTCTGCGGACTGTCTGGGACAGTCCTCAGATGGTTTAGATCTTTTCTCACTGGCAGGAAGCTGTGTGTGGAGTCAGGTTTTTTTTTCCCCCCCTCGGCCCCTCATGCCCTGCCATGTGGAGTACCGCAGGGTTCTGTACTGTTGCCCATGTTGTTTGCGGTGTATATCCTGCCATTTGGAGACATTATAAGGTGGTACGAGCCTAATTTTCACTGCTACGCAGATGACACTCAGCTGTACAAGTCCTTTGTACCTGAACAATATGACGCTGTCTCGGTCTTTAATAATTACCTCTCTAAGATTCAAGACTGGATGAGTGACAACTGGCTCATGTTAAATCCGGATAAGACTGAGGTGTTGGTTGTGGACCCAGGTCGTCATGTAGAGGGGTCATTGGCTGGGCAATCCTCTGGGAGGGAACCAGCTGTTGACCTCTGACCGAGTGCGGAATCTGGGCATTGTTCCTGATGACGAACTGACACTTAAGCTTCAGGTGTTGGCCATCGTCAAGACCTCTTTTACCAACTGAGGAGCATCGCTCGGATAAAGCACCTAGTCCCGCCTGACGATCTTCCGACCTTGGTCCATGCCTTGGTGACCTCTTGTCTTGATTACTGCAATGCCCTATACCTAGGGCTCCCGGGGTGGACCTTCGCCGCCTACAGGTGGTGCAGAATGTGGCTGCCAGGTTGTTGCCTGGCTTGTCAAGATCTTGCCATGTCACACCTGTGCTTCGTGGATTGCACTGGCTGCCGGTGTGGTGGAGGATCACCTTCAAGATCGGGTTGCTGACCTACAGTATAATGCCCTACACGGTCAGGGACCGCGCTACTTGCAAGGCCTCCTGTGCCCCCTTCGTTCCACAGATAAGGGATTGCTGGAGATTCCCTGGGTCCATCTGACAATGTCCAGAGCTAGATCTTTTGCCTTTGTAGCAGTGACCCTGTGGAATTCTCTACCTTGTCGGATTAGAGAGTGTCCCTCCATCAAGGCCTTTAGATCTGCCTTAAATACATATTTTTTTAACGTTGCCTTTTGTGAGGTTTAACTCCCACTAATTTGATTTTAAGTATTTGTTTTTATGACAGTTGTGTTTAAACTGTACTCATGTACAATGCCAAGGTCTTCTGGAATGGCGTTTTATAAATAAATTTGCTTTGCATTTATCTGGCAGCCGGATAAACAGTGATCTGGGTTTTATTTATTTATCCAGCAGCCTGGTAAATGGTATTACTTTTTATATACTGTACATAGCTTTGCGGTTTTGCTTATCTGTTTTACTGTACTTTGCTTATTATGTATTTATCCTCTCCCGCTTCCCCCAGGACTCATCTGGAAATGAGCTTTATTGCTCAGTATGTATTTCTTGGCAAGTCTTTTCCAATAAATATAATAAATAAATGGTGAACTGTTGTTTCCTTAATTATCTGGCAGTTGATTACTGTAAAAACAGTGCCTGTCCCACTGAAATGTAGGTAATGTTAAACAAATTCACACCCCCCTTCAATCCACTGGTAATGTTTGGATGTGAACTGTAATCCCGGAAAAGTTTACACACACATTTTAGGTACGCTTACAATTTTTCAGGAAATTGCTGCACTAGGTCAGTATTTCTAGTCACTGGTTGCACTGTTTTACAATTCAGTTTCACAAAGATAAAATTATTTTGCCCAACTGAAATTAATTTTTCAGAGCTATAATTACAAAATGCCTTTTCTTACAATCTCCATGCTTTAACCACCCTACGTGGTTCAGAACGGACTACTTAAAATATCTCCAGGTTCCTTGCTGCCCACCTCGCCCCCTCTACACCTCTGATATGGGCTTGCCTATTGTCCCCCGCTTCCTGTCTGAACTCAGAAATGCCCAGTCTGCTTGTACACTGGTGGCCTTCAAAGCCTCTTTAAAAACACATCCGTTTACTCCCAGTTAGTTTTTAATAAAAAAATTGTATTCATGTATTTTGGCATTATTTACAATATTCTTTAATGACGCATCTTATTTATTGTTTAACCCTTGCTGTGCTGATATATCAGTCCAAAATTACTATGCGTTCTTCTTCTGTTGGCAGCCTAAGGGTTAATGCCCTGAGCCTATGGGAAGGGGAACGTTACAAATACATTTGCCTTGAATAATATCTTAATGAAATGTTATGTATAATTTTCAAAAGTAAGTGAATATTAAACCAGGCAAGATTTCAGGTGATACCAAATAAGCCAAGCCAAAATAAACATACATGCTTTAAAGAGCACCTTTCGTGATGGTCCAAACACTCAGTTCTTCAATCAATTTCTAACACACTGCATCTGAAAGGTTGTATGCATTTATTTTTGCCCAAGATGCTCCCATTTTTGAAAATTTACATGCGTTTTTGCAGCCCCACTTTAACGCTGCTGTTGTTGTCCTGGCTGTTCTACTGCCTGGCTGCTTGTTCCCAGTGATGTCACTATAGGGAGCAGCCAGGCAGTATTGCACTGAATGTGCAAGGTTTTGGCTTAAGCAAATGCTATATACCCTATTGGAATATGTTCCCCCATCCCCTCACAAGACACCCTGTAGTAAATAAACATTCCCCCTGCAAGAAATAAAGGTAAACAATAAAATACAGCCAGTATTTAGTATCTTTCAGCAGTAACAGCATATAAGCAAATTGTGCAGAGAATGACATATGCCCAGTAATGTTCCACACAGTCACAGGACTACAGTATTACTACCTGCCTGATTAATATATTACCTGGAGTCCTGGACAGCCACCCAAATAGACAAAACAGACCACGCTGGTCAAATTTTCCCACACCAGAGAAAAAATCCCCCCCCGAGAAAGGCAGCCATCGGCTCCAATCATCACATCCTGGACCCCGATACAGAGAGTCTATGGGAGAGATAGCTGAATTTGGTCAGATGCCTAAAGAAGCTGTTTGAAATGTCTTACCTCTGTGTATGCCCATAATCCATAAGGTTTATAAAAGCGAGAGCCAATTCCAATCATATTTCTTGCTTGAAAAGTGAGCTTGGACTCCGCTTATGCGCATGTGTGGATCCCAGTTCACTTTTCAAACAAAAGCTCTGATCGAATTAGCCCATTTTATAAACCTTGGGGATTATGGGCATACTCAGAGGCAAGACATTTCAAAACAGATTCTTTTAGACATTCGACCAAAACTGGCTCTCTCTGTTACAGTGCCTCTCTGTGTATCGGGTTCCTGGACACAATGATTAGAGCAGACCATGACTTTCTCAGGGGGAGAATTTCTTCTTGGGTAGAGAATTTGACCAACGTGGTCTGTTTTGTCCATTTGGGTGGCTGTCCAGGACTCCAGGTGATTTATTAATCAGAGAGGTAGAAATACTGTAGTCCAGTGACTGTGTGGGACAACACTGGGCGTAACATAAGTCATTGCGTACACAATTTACTTATATGCCAGCACTGCTAAAAGATCTTAAATTCTGGCTGTATTTTATTTTTTACCTTATTTGTTGCAAGGGGAATGTTTATTTAAAACAGGGTGTCGTGTGAAGGGAAGGAGAAACATGTTCCAATAGGGTATTTAGCATCTGCTCAAGCCAAAACCCTGCACATTCAGTACAACACTGCCTGGCTGAGGCTACAGCAACACCAGGCTCCCTGCTGAAGGGCTGCTGCAGCATTCTATTTTTTAGCTGCTCAGATTGCAAAAGCAAGCCGCAGACTATATGAAATAAATATATCATAAGCATAAATGCAACAAGAGTGAATTTTTGCATCCATGACATAAGGGCTGGGGAAGGTGAAACTACCTCCTAATCCCTTTGCAACTCTTGCCCTCACTCTCTCGCCCGTCCCCCAATGACATCCTCTGCTAGTCAAGCTGCTTTCTCTTCATGCTTCCCAAAACTCTGGGACTCTATACTTTCTATTCCCTCTGCTGCCTTACTTCATTCTCTGAAATCACTCCTCTGTGATTGCACTACTCACTTCTGCAGTTGCTCCTGGACACTGGGTCTTGGACTTTGTTCGCTGCCCTCCACCCTACACCATCACTAGTACAGACCCCTCTCCCCTAGTTTTCAGCTGTTACCCCACCCCTCTTATTTACTGCACTGTTGCTGACTGCATATGATGTTGTTTTTCTGCAGTTTACTGTACTGTATAATTCCTGCTCAGACACATTACTTGCAATTGCTCATTTCTGTTAGACGCATTTGCATTACTGCATGTTTTTTTTTTTTTTTTTTTTTTAAACATCGTACTTTGTATTTGCACAGTTCTCTCCTCTTCCTTCTCTGCCCAGGATGCATCTGGAAACTAGCGGATACCAGCTTTCAGTCGTTTTTTGGTGAAACTTTTGAAAAAAATAGATAAGTACTTCAGGGGAGCAGCAACCAAAATGAAAAATGGCAAGCTGCAGGTGAATATCTGGATGCAACACAGCCAAATGGCTATATGACAGAGTTGCAAACTTTGAGACACATTAAAGCAGGGTCTGAATCTCACAAGCACTACATGCATTCTGTGTGACCTTAAGCAAGTCACATTATCTCCTTGTGCTCAATTCTCTCCCTGGTCATACCCGGAAACAGGCTTTTCTACAGTTTGCCTTTCCAGCCCAAAATTCTGAAATAAGGGCAGAATGGGTAAATGGGTTAAAAAGATTATAGTGCTTTGTCACTGCTTGTGAAGTGGTGCCGGTACTTGGAAACAGGATCCAGTTCTTGCATTTCAAGTTAGTCTACTTTGGGAATCGTAATTTATTGTCAACAGGCATTTTGTCACCTGCCCATACTGTCCCATTCAAATAACACACAGCAAGGTACGTTCCCCCAAATGTACGAAACTGCAAACACACTGTGTGATCAGAATACAGGGCTAGAAATTAATTTTAAAAAGGTGGTGTTCCGCACGGATTACCAGTTCCCCAGATTTGGTATTCCATCCCAGAAAGTGGTATACCATCCCCCTTTTTTTTTGTATACCTGCTATCAAAGTGTCACCAACCATCAGTACATCCTTGTTTGACTAAATAAAAGGTAATAAAAGGCAAAAACAAGTTCTAAAATCTCCACTTATTTTCATTTTTTTTTTCTTTCTATTTACCTCATTTTTAGGTAAGGTACTGAACTTTCACTTTATTCTCTGCTTGTGCAGAAAAAAAAAAAAAAAAGAGTGATGCACAGAATGAATAGCAGCATTACGAACATACGAAATTTGCCAGCAGATAAAGGCCTAGAGGTCTATCAAGTCTGCTCGAATGTGCAGCTAGCACCCCTTATTCTGCAGCTGCCCCTCCCTTCCCCTTCACTGACCCTCCCCCTTGTCCTGTCCCATCCCCTTTTGAAGCAGTCCACTGTTCTACTGGATACCACTTCTGCAGGTAACGCATTCCACCCAACCACCACCCTCTCTGTAAAAAAGTGTCTCCTCATCTCCCTCCTGAACATTCCTCCCTCCAGTCTCATATCATGGACCCTAGTGTCCCTCCCTTCCCTTACTTTGAACAGCCCCTCTGTACCTGTCTTGCTTATTCCTTACATGCACTTAAAGGTTTCAATCATGTCACCCCTGTCCATCCTCTCCTCCAGTGAGTACATGTTCAACTCCTTCAACCTCTTCTCGTATGATAAGTCCCCCAGCCCTTTGATCACCTTTGTCGCCCTGCGCTGCACCCCCTCCAATAACTTAATGTCCCTCTTCAGATATGGGCACCAGTACTGCACGCAGTACTCCAGGTGTGGTCTAACTAATGACCTATACAGTGGCAGAATCACCTCCTCCCTCCTCAAGGATATACTCCTTGCAATACAACCCAGCATTTTGTTGCCCTTTGCAGCTGCCTTCCTACATTGTGTCGAGTTGTTTATTGACCCTGTAATGAGCACCCCCAGATCCTTCTTCTCCTCCTCTGTCTGGGCTAGCTGCACTCCCCCCAGGCTGGTAATTCCTCCTTTGGTTTTTTATCCCAAAATGCAGCACCTTGCACTTTTTGGCATTAAACCCCAATTGCCAGGTGTCTGACCAGGTTTCAAGCTTTGCCAGATCATCCTGCAACCCCTGCCATCCCCCTAGGTCATCCACCACCGCTCCTACCTTGGTATCGTCAGCAAACAGACCGATCTTGCTCTTGATGTCCAATGATATGTCTGCAATGAATATCCGAAACAACACTGGTCCCAACACCGAGCCCTGTGGAACACCGCTCGTTACTATCCTTGGGTGTGAGAGCTCCCCACCCACCACCACCCTCTGTTGCCTTCCCTGAAGCCAGTTCCCTACCCATCTCACCAGCTTTGCACCTGCCCCGTGCCTACCAACTTACTTCCCAGCCTTCCATGCGGCACAGAGTCGAATGCCTTACTGAACTCCAGATACAAGCAGCAAAAAACAGAAAATCTCTCTGAAATCCAATGCAGTACACTCCCAGTCACAGTAAAGTTGTGTATAGATGCAACTTAAACCCAAAAATGCAGCACAAAACCCTGGACAGTTATTAATTTTGCTGTCAATGACAACAATGAGCTTATGCACAGCTAACATGTTAAAGCAGCAATTGACATTATTCTCGAGTATCTTTTGTCTTGCTTTTTGTCTATCCCATCATTATAAAGAGTACGAAAAAATGAATATGGCCAGTGTAAACAGAAGCTCGTGATTCAGTTATCTGTGACATGATGTGTTACAGCACGTGACAGTAAACACGATAATTTTATTACCGTGACATGACCAGTTGGCCAGATTTTTACAATTTTAAATTACCCCACTCCTAATCGTGATAGATTTGTGTAATTTTTTCATGAAATCCAGTTTGGCCAGAATGTTACTGTACCGTCCAGTTATCAGATTTGTTGTGCTGAGTGGTCCAATATGCCTTGTCTCATGTCGGTGTGTGGTCTCTCCGTGATTATTTTATTGTTAGGGAGTCAGGGCTAACGACAGCCAGAGGAAGAAAAATGACGAAGACTGAAAGATACTCTGTTCACATACCCAGATTCTGGACTACATATTGCTCAGCTGCCTCGCTCATTTAATTGTAAGATAAAAAAACAGTACCCGACATGTAAGCAATAATACCCAACAGGGTGGGCGGTATTGTGTTATACCGGACCGCCCAGGGGCGTAATGAGGCCCAACGCCGCAGGCGGAGGGCCTTATAGCCCCTGGAAGGTCCGGTATAGCACATTAGAAAATGGGCAAGCAAAAATCTGTTCTGTGATTGGCTAATACCATCAATTAGCCGGTCCGGTATGAGACAGCAGAGACCAGCAAATAACTAGATCAGTCAGTGTTTCCTCATATCATTCCAAGAATAAGTGGGCCACTAGAATGTTCAACAGACTAGCACCGCCATCTTGAATGAGCAACCTTAGCGAGTGCCAACCCCCTCACAGCAGCATCATTACCACATCAAACAAGCATAAAAAGCAACAGTAGAACAGAGAAAGTAAAAAAAAAAATCAGCATAAAGTGCACCTCCATATTCATTTCCACATACGCGATCTCCCTTGTTGCTATGTGCCTGTCTAGAGGTCTCAGACATATTCATTTGCGGCCTAAAAGCCATCAATGTTCCCAACAGTAAAATATTCATTGCCTTTCTTAAACAAGATTGAAATGAGCACGAAAAAACTTGTTCACCGTTCTCTGCAATGAGGCATAAAAAAACAATTGTACACAATAACAGATGGACGTCAAACAGTAAGTCTCAGTGACTAAGCCTGACCGCAGTTGCCTAGTCATAAATCCCACAGTTAAACAACCATTAGCGGGATGTTGAAAAAACAAAGCACCGTTCCTCTGTGGCATTCGGCGGATCGCTTTATACCCAAAATAAAAGCTGAATCAAAAACCCCAATGGTAAAGAAAAGTCAACCTAAAAACAGGCAGCAAAGTGACAACACAAACAAAACAATAAATAAAAAAAAGTAATAAAAACACACAGAGCAGCTTGCATGGCAGTGCGAGCTAGATCAGTTCCACAGTGACCCAATGCATTCAGCGTGAGTCCTTTAGTAAAAGCAATTTCCAGTAAGCA
Organism: Neoceratodus forsteri; assembly: GCA_016271365.2. Taxonomy (NCBI): domain Eukaryota; kingdom Metazoa; phylum Chordata; order Ceratodontiformes; family Ceratodontidae; genus Neoceratodus; species Neoceratodus forsteri. The sequence goes on along the minus strand of CM028129.1, from coordinate 815,383,360 downwards.
TTCAGCATAACTCAGCATAATTAAGCCAATTTAAAAGAAATACTCATCATATCTGTTCCAGCTCGTTTTATTCAACCTTATGACCTCTATGAACATAGATGAGCTGTTCTCTAGCGACACCAACAGCAACCAGCAGGTACAGACAAAGCTTGATATTTAAGAGCCACTGCTATATCAGTAATATAGCCACATGAAATGATCTTCTTGGGTGTAAATGTAATAGTAACAGACCCTCATGTATTAAAATGTTTCATTTTACAAATACCACATTGCCATTTACAAATTATTGACACAGACTGCTGTTGCCTTTGCCTCTTTCTGTAGTTTAAAAAGCAAACAAAGAACAAAAAAAAAAAAACAATTGCTGATGGGTGACCTGTTGCTTTATAGAGCTCCCCAGGAGAGATTTTTTTAAACTAAAGTATCCAGTAGGACAAAGACCGTAACTCAAAAAAAAAAAAAAAAAAAACATCATTCTAATGCAGGCGGAGGAACTATTTTTTACAAAATTACTTAAACTAATTTTGTATTAATTTTCTTTTATTTAACTTATGTTTTTACAGTGCCCATTTTCTAAGTGCAATAATACCCTCCAGGGTGGGCGGTGTGTGCATTATTGCTTACATACCACCCACCCTGAGGGTATTATTGCTTTAGAAAATGGGCACTGTAAAAACATAAGTTAAATAAAAGAAAATTAATACAAAATTAGTTTAGTAATTTGTAAAAAATAAGTTCCGCCTGCATTAGAAATGATTTTTTTTTTTTTTTTTTTTTGAGTTAGGGTCTTTGTCCTACTGATACTTGTTTAAAAAAACTCTCCTGGGGAGCTCTATAGTGCAACAGGTCACCCATCAGCAATTGTTTTTTTTTTTTGTGTCTTTGTTTGCTTTTAAACTACAGAAAGAGGCAAAGGCAACAGCAGTCTGTGTCAATAATTTGTAAATGGCAATGTGGGTTATTTGTAAAATGAAACATTTTTAATACATGAGGGTCTCGTTACTATTACATTTACACCTCAAGAAGATCATTTCATGTGGCTATTACCGATATAGGCAGTGGCTTTAAATATCAAGCTTTGTCTGTACCTCGCTGGTTGCTGTTGGTGTCGCTAGAGAACAGTCTATCTATGTTCATAGAGGTCATAAGGTTGAATAAAACGGAGCTGGAACAGATATGATGAGTATTTCTTTAAATTGGTTAATTATGCTGAGTTATGCTGAATGCTTACTGAAATTGCTTTCTTTTACTAAAGGACTCACGCGAATGCATTGGGTCACTGTGAACTGATCTAGCTCGCACTGCCATGCAAGCGCTTTCTGTGTGTTTTTATTACTTTTTTTTTTATTTATTGTTTTGTTTGTGTTGTCACTTTGCTGCCTGTTTTTAGGTTGACTTTCTTTTACCATTGGGGTTTTTGATTCAGCTTTTATTTTGGGTATGTGTGCGATCCGCCGAATGCCACAGAGGAACGGTGTTTTTTTTCAACATCCCGCTAATGGTTGTTTAACTGTGGGATTTATGACTAGGCAACTGTGTCAGGGCTTAGTCACTGAGACTTACTGTTTGACGTACATCTGTTATTGTGTACGATTGGTTTTTAAGCCTCATTGCAGAGAACGGTGAACAAGTTTTTCGGTGCTCATTTCAATCTTGTTTAAGAAAGGCACGCAATATTTTACTGTTGGGGAACCATTGATGGCTTTTAGGTCAAAATGAATATGTCTGAGACCTCGAGACAGGCACATAGCAACAGGGGAGATCGCGTATGTGGAAATGAATATGGAGGTGCACTTTATGCTGATTTTTTACTTTCTCTGTTCTACTGTTGCTTTTTATGCTTGTTTGATGTGGTAATGATGCTGCTGTGAGGGGGTTGGCACTCGCTAAGGTTGCTCATTCAAGATGGCGGTGCTAGTCAGTTGAACATTCTAGTGGCCCACTTATTCTTGGAATGATATGAGGAAACACTGACTGATCTAGTTATTTGCTGGTCTCTGCTGGCTCATACCGGACCGGCTAATTGATGGTATTAGCCAATCACAGAACAGATTTTTGCTTGCCCATTTTCTAAGGTGCATTACTGTTTAACTCACCAACTAGCACTTGATTGCTGATGGACTGCGCTAGGACTGGCTAGTCTGTGCTGCTGCTCAACAAGTTAGCATCAGTCTAGCACGTCTGTTATAACAAAACTAAAATTAGTAGAACATGGACTGAGAGCTCACCAATTCTACAAATTGACTGTTATTACTATGATACTGGTCCACTTTTTAATCTCCTGACTTGTAAACCTGGCACCGTGACCAGGCAATTATTTTTGCCACCAAAAACCTTGAGTGACATTTTAACAACATTGCAAATAGCAATAAACTGTTTTGTAGGAAAAATGAAGACATAGTCCAAGCAGGACTCAACAGTTGGGTGGCAAAGGCCAAACCAGAAACCTGTGACGTGAGATGATCACATCATGTCATCATCTGGATGAGACTCAGTAATGCAAAAATCCCACCTCTCCCCACAGTTAACAGTTTCCTGTGAACTACTACTAGGGCACCACACTGACATGGGAGTACATTCAAGTTATTCATCAGATACAACATGAGAATCATTATCAGACAAAAGTTTTTCAGAATAAGTTTCAGATATGAAGGATTCATTTAGTTTTGTTTTTTTATCTACTTCTGACTCTGAGCTGTCTCCCTCTTCTTCCTCCTGCTCACTGCTTTGTTTTTTGTTCTGTGGAACATATGGTTGCAAAGAAGGCCTTTTTTTTCTGTCTACCACTTTTTAACCAGTACTCAACAACTGGAACTGGATCGAATTCCTGTTCACATGGTATATGTAACGAGAGCCTTATTAAACCTATCAGACTATCCTTTCCTAACGAACTTCGTCAATCAGATTTTATTCTTTTCATTAGACTAAACCCATGTTCACAAACAGCTGTACTTGCTGGTAGAGTACGAATTAAGGTTACTAGTCCCAAACTATTGTGGCATTTGTCTTGGCAAGCCTGATGACTATCTGGCCACTTTGTTCTACAGCACTGGTGTACGGGTGGGGACATGATGTACCCTGACCTGATCTGCGGCCTGACAGTACACTGATAATTTGCTGATTGTTAGTGGTAGAAGAAGAAATTCAGCTTCTCTTTATGAGATTTTTTAGTCTGGTCCACTCTGCTTCACCCATGTCTGGATCAATGTTCTGTTCTATGAGGACTGGTCTGAACTCCTCTACGACAGCAACCACTGAATCCTCTGCATAATCTGAAACAAATAGGAAAAAACGGTCTTATCTCCACCTTGCTAAGCTAAACATTCTCCCAGTGCCACCCAGTCAGTTATTTGCCCACCCTAACACACCTGTCAAGTCCACATGGCTTGTTGGCCACTGTTTAAACTTCAAAATGTGGTTCATGGCCACCATAATGGAGTCCAGCAGGTGCATGTTTTCAAACCTGTTCGTGACATTTAGGATCATGGATTTCAGTAGTGTCTCTCTGTCAATGGAGAATTGGTCCGCTTCATCAACAGATAGAGTGTATCCATGGAATTCGGGTTCCTCCAAGGCACTGAGATTTCGTAAGTGCTTTCCAGGTCTAGAAAACAAGAAAATAAGAGTAAAAACAAAACACTTATCCCCCGGCCTGACCTAACCACTATCTAATAAGTCTTGACAGAGAGATAATACTATATTATTTTTTTTTCTGGCTAGGCAGAGGAAAATAATCTAGCTAAACTTCATCATTTTGGAAAACAAAATTACCTTGCTTTCAGCTTTACGAGGCAGTTCTTCAGGTCTTGAAGTGATTCACACACCTCTCCCACTGAAGTATACTTTGCTTGTAGAAGCAGACTGATTTTCGTGAACTCTTTCAGGATGTCTGCCATCAGGTGAATGTAGCATAGACATCTCCAGGTCTGCATGGTCTTCAGGTAGGCCTTGGCCTTCGCTGCTTGGTCTCCTCAGGATCCGCCATGTTGCATCTGAAAAAGACACAAAATGGCACAAGTTGTTGCTTTAGCAGTTGCAATTTTAAAACAAATCTCTACACTGTGCTTAAAATGGAGTAGGACAGTACATACCTGTTGGAAGTGCGGCAGGATCCCGAGGTAGTCCGTGATGAGCACTTTTAGTGCTATTAATGTGTGTTGTGCCCACCTGGTTCCTTCCACTCTGGTTGGAATAAGGCTTCTTACTCCTGCTGCGTGACAGGACTCTCTCAGATTTTTATAGTTTAGTGGTGAAAAACGATAAAACAGACAGATCCCTAGCAGCAGTTGGTCTATGTATTTTTACGATACGTGATTTTTTTTAAAGACATCCTTCAGGGCTAACTCCAGCCTATGTGCATTGCAGTGGATTGTGACTAGATGAGGATGATCCTTTTTCAGTAGTGTGGCCACCCCCCCTCCCACCGTCATCACTCCTGCCCCAACGGTGGTAAGCCCCACCAATTTGTTTTTCCACTCTGTTGACCCTGTATGCGACAGTACGGCCTGATTGATGCTGATGTGGATTTTCCAGGGACACGAAACAAAACACACACCTGGCACCCCCTTGTTTACTGTTCTTATATAAAATTATTTCTTGTTCTTTTATACTGGAATCTGTTGTACCATCTATCATTACAGACAGGAAGTCCATAATCTTCACCACATCCACCAGGATTTTACGTTCCACCTCAACAATATTACTAATGAACATGTGGCAGGATTTGTCACTGTGACAGGTTTCCCCAATATCAACCCTTTTACATTTGTCAAGGTCACACATCCACTGGAAGTCTGTATATGACCTAGCATGTTTGGCCAAGGCATGTACATTTCAAATTAAGATCTGCACACAACGTGACACACTGGAATTGAGCATTTCGACTGCTCTGTCAGCAGAAGATGCCTGCTGGAATTCTGCTATCAATCGGGCATCAGCAAGGGAGTGCTTCTTAGACTTGGAATGTTTTTGTAAAGACTGCTCAGTGAAATTACTGTAGCCCCCTTCGTAATATGCTGATGTTGTATCTGCAATGTCTGCGAATTTCCTACATGATTTACAAAAGATTACGTTTTTCTCAGGGTCAGGCTCAACCCAAGTGTACTTTGTTACTCAGTGTTCTTGAAAAGTACGCACTCGTTTACTTTTGTCATAAGCAGCATCTCTCTCCTTTTTCCTAAGGGCCTCCTTCTCTGCTGCTATGGTCTCAAGAGTTCTTTACTCCATTTCAAAAATACCACATCTTGGCAGTTTTGGCAATTTCTTATTAAATTTTGCCAGCAAAGAAGCACGTGACCAAACAGGCAAGGGCCAGTGGATGCAGAACTGACAAGCTGGGATAAATCCACCCCGTGACACCCCAACGAGTGAGATAAAGTGTACTCTGCAGCAAGTGAGAATTTTTTGTTCAAGATGAGTGTCAAGCAGACTTATTACAATTCGATATCAATATTTTTAGCCCCCGCTAAAATGTTTTTGCTGTGTTGCAGATTCATCCGCAGGCAGATGTGAGGGGAGAGTGTGGTTTGTGCTATTTGTCCTCAGACTAGATAAGAAAATTTATATTTTCTTGGACAAATTTGTTGTTAACGTACCAGAGTCTAATTCCCCCTTCCCCACAGGTTGATGAAGTCTGCCCAGAAAAAAATAAAATAAATGAGCTGCACAAAATAAAGCTGCTTGATATCTTACAGCCTCAGTATCTTTTTTCAATAAAAAATGTAAAAAGAAATGTCTGGTGTCTTTTTTTTGGAGGGATCCAAAAACAAGGGAAAATGTGGATACTTTTTTGCCTCGCCAAATCAGGGAGATTAGGGCATGATTGTTGTACCAAATTTTGTTCACGGCCTTGTTGTCTTCAGTTATTCTGCTGCACAGTGCCCCTTCCTGAAAGGCCATAAATCTTAATGTTTGTCTCTGGACAAGGTAGTGCCCTGAGTATCAAAGGCAAAGTGTGTTTTCCCTTGGCTTTTGTCCCCCCTTCTTGCTTTTTGTGTTCTGTGCCAGGGAAGTGTGCCCAAAAAGGCTAAATTCGTTTGTTTTTTTTGTTTGTTTTTTTTAGGCAGTGCCCTCCCTGTAGGCAAATGTTTTCCCTTGTTGGTCTTTTTCATTTTGTTCTTCCTTTTTTTAGGCAGTCTGCCTAATTTTTGAGAAAAAAAAAATAAATAAAAAAGAACTGGCTAAGTCTGCAAAACACAGCAAATAAGCATGGCACATTTGACCTTCGTCTATTCCAAGGTCCCCCACTGTTTCCTTGAAGCTCACCAATGCTCAGTCAGTCACAGAAAATCCTCTCTCCCATATCTACAACCCATCCCCCAAAATCTTTTGACTACTTTTCCCTTTCCCTTCACTCTCAATTCAGCCAGCCACCCCCCACCAATTTACCAGATCACCATTTAGGAGCAGCAGTGATGTCCGGACTGAGGAGCCAGAGCAAGAGAGAGTCATGTCAGAATGGTTACCACCCCGGGAGTGAGGGAAAACAAGTGCTCAACAGCTCAGCCAGAGACCAAAATCTCACTAGTGAACGCAAGATTTCGATCAGTCTCAGGCTGGGCATACAGAATGCGGCATTCCGGTTGGTTGGAGCATCTTAGAATGCATCAGTCTCCGGAGCTGCAAAACTGTGTGTGGGGGGAGAAACACTCTGAGGCAAAGTGGGTACCAGAGGCAAAAAGTGGGTGCCCGAAACAAAATGACGCCTGCTCGAACCTGGCCCCTTAAAGCGTTATAAACCGCAGTTTACCAGGGGGCCAAATCTGGTGTTCCGTGCACACCAAAAACCAAGCACGGAACACCATTTCAATGGGAATTTCGAGCCCTGGAATACAAGAGAATGTCACGAGAATTCAAGCCCCTCCCCAGCACTGCCTATAAAATTAGTATGTGTTATATAACTGTCTACCCAGTAGTACCGAACTGTAAGAACAGTCGGTCTGTCCCATTGAAACAGTAGCGTTTGTAGGCTGGCCTGTCAGTGCAGCGGCAGACAAAAGTGCATACCGGTAGCAGCAACATGTAATCAATACTATAAACAACTCTCTCACAAAAAAAAAAAAAAAAATATAATAATAAATCCCAAGGAATGAGGAGAACCTGCAATACAAATGGATTTAATGTGAAGCCATAGGTGACATTATAATACCCAAGCACTTCAACTCTACGCGAGTCATCAGGGGGTGGGGCTCAAAACAGGACATGGTACATTTAATGTACATTCTTAAAGCAGTAGTGCCTCATACCAGCAGTGCAAAGAAAACTGGGCATAAAACCTATTTTTCCACTATAAAATATTGTAGAATCTTCCAGTTTTAGTAGGTGGCAACAATTTCTGGTTCAACCAAACTTTGAGTATTTTATAAGTGTTTTCCATTTAGGTTTTCCCCCCTCAAAAACAAAAGACACCTGTCAGATTTGGCTAAGAAACAGCATTCACAAAAAAATGCCAGGCAGCTCAGAAAGAGTTCTGAAGCACATGGGCACAAGAAACAGTACAGGTCGTATGATAAAGCACATGATCTGTGCAAAATGTGAGTCGTTTGTCCACTTTATGCTGCCATTTTAAATGTATTTTAATAACCATTTTGAAGCATCTTACAGATGTGTAAGCATTTTTCTACATTTTTAAGGGTTGTTTGCAGAGTCTACAGCCATTTTGTGAGAGCTCTGTGACTCTGAAAATGGCCGATCGCAGAACCCCTTCTACTGGACTTTTGCAAGTATCCTTCCAAAAGAACAACAGAGCTTAAACCCTCCACCACAACTGGCCTACCAGAATAACAGCCGCACTATTTCAACTGTTACTTCCGCATTCCGATATGTAATTAGGCATGTACGACTGCAAGTGCATGTGCAATTTCATGGTGTTGTTACATCATGTAATGCATAAATGCCATTAAGTATTTTCTGTGCCTCCCTCCCCAAGTCATACCAGACATCTCGTGGCACACTGGGAGCCCACCCTAGGGTGAGGATTTATTTTTTTCTGTAAATTAGAAAACGGTCCCTCATCGCGTTTCTTTGTTCCCTGGTGCCCCCTGCCCAAGTCATGCCTGACATCGGCGTGCCCAAACCCCATGTCGCCATTCATGTGACACACTGGGAGCCCACCCCAGTGTGCTGAAATGCTTTTTGTTTGTTTTGCTGAAAAATAGAAAATGGTCCTTCGTCAGTTTTTTTCTCTGTGAAACTAAAAACAGTCCCTTGCCATTGCTGCGGTCTCCCTCCACTTAGCACCCACCTCCCCACACCACACTTACCTCTGGAGATCGGCACTGTCATCTTCTCTGGGCCGAGACATGTCTGCACTCTTCAAAGCCCAACTGTGAACTGAAGAATTAAAGGTAAGCATGCTGTACAACCATTTCATGGGGTTGTCAACTTATGCTGCTATGTCAGCCATTTTGGGGAATTTTTGCCCCAAATTTTCAATATGGGGTTCTTGGGACCCCCACCTCATGAAAGCAGTCACTGTCATTTTGTTACCCTGTCCTGAAAGGTGATTTCGCAGTCACTGCACAGAATCACCATTCGGGACAGAGTCACGAAATGACAGTGCCACTGTTCATGAGGTGGGGTCCCAAAAAGCCCATGTTGCAAATTTGTGAAAACACTCCATAAATTGACTGCATTACGAGTGTGCATTGCGCAGTTTCTATGCACACTCCTAACGTCGCCAATTTTTTATATTTTCACTCCAAATTTTTTTTACATTGCCATTTCTGCCCACCTTCTTCAAAACGGTACAGGCGTCATTTTCCACAACCTGCCCAAAACGTGTTTTTGCACCTGTGGCACAGAATAGCGCATTTGCTGCGTAATCACCTTTTGGGACAACTGAACAAAAAGACACTGCCACTGTTTATGAGGAGGGGTTCAAAAAAGGCCATGTTGAAAATTTGGTGCAACACCTCCAAAATATTGCCACATTACACCTGGATGTTGAATAATTTCTACGCACATTTGTAACTTTCGCCACTTGGTAGCTCTTCATAGCCCTATCGGCTCTGGCTAGAGTTTATTTCTGTGAGCTAGGGCTTTCTGTATGACTTGTATGAAATAGCATTGTAGTTCTGGCAACGGTTATGATCGAGAAAATAAAGATCTTTTGGTGTGCAGCATAGGAGGTACCCGGAAAAGTAGATTTGACAGGTCTACCAATATTTTTATTAATGGTAGCTGTGACTAACTTTATGACCAAAATCATTTTGTTGCGCTGCTGCTTTGGAGCAAGTTTAGACCGATGGAGGTGGCCAAGGTCATTGGGGTTGCTTCCAAGCTGAGGCACACTTTTTGTGAACTGGACCCGGTGCCGACACATTTCTTGATGGGATGTGTGGACTCTGTTGGCCCGGTGTTTGCCTCGACTGTCCGGTGCTCTTTGTCAGAGAGAGGGTCTTCCCTGATGCCTTGAAGGAGGCATTGGTGAGACCCCTTCTGAAGAAACCATCTTTAGACCCTGATGTCAAGGCAAATTACCACCCCATCTCCAATCTTCCATTTTTGGGTAAGATTGTAGAGAAGGTTGCTGTGCTTCAGCTTGAGGCCCATGATCTATACGAGCCTCTCCAGTCTGGGTTTTGTGCGAGGCATAGCACATAAACGGCATTAGTTCGGGTGCATAACCACCTCCTTAGGGCGAGAGATTGAGGAGAGGAAACAATTCTCATTCTCCTTGATCTCTCCTCAGCATCTGACATGATGGACAATTGTATGTTACTTGACTGTCTGAGGGAGTTCTGTGGACTTGCTGGCACTGTTATCTGCTGGTTTGAGTCTTTTCTCACCAACAGGAGGCAAAGGGTAGTGATGGGGAATTTCTCCTCCTCCGCTAGCCTCCTGTCATGCAAAGTGCCCCAGGGTTTGGTTTTGTCGCTGATGTTTGCCATGTACATATTACCCCCTGGGAGAGCTCATCAGGAAGTACAGCTTGGGTTTTCATTGCTATGCTGCTGATGCCCAGCTGTATCTTTCTTTTGCCCCAGGGACATCCAATGCTGTGGATGTGCTAAACACCTGCCTTGCCGAGATCAGTGACTGGATGGCCTCTAGCTGGTTGCGGCTGAACCCCGATAAGACAGAGGTACTGGTGGTGGAGTCGAACGAAGGGCATGATAGGATGGCCTCTGGTGCAGAGAAGGGGCTTTTTCCTTGGATCTCTACCATTGAAGGCCTCTTCTAGGACACGTGATCTGGGCATTATTCTTGACAGCAGACAGACGCTTGAATCTCAGGTATCGTCCGTTGTCTGCACCAGCTTTTACCATCTGAGGAATACTGCCAGGATAAAACCCCTAGTTCCACCACTGGACCTCCCCACCTTGGTGCATGCCTTTGTGATGAATAGGCTTGACTACTGTAATGCACTCTATCTCTGGGTCTCTACAGGTACCCTCTGCCGGCTGCAGCTGGTGCGCAGCGCAGCTGCCAGACTGTTGACGAGGCAGTCTACGTTGCCACATCACCCCAGTGCTGTGTGAACTGCACTGGCTGCCAGTCAGGTGGAGGGTCCTCTTTAAAGTGGGCATGCTCACCCTTATGGCCCTACACGACCTGGACCCTGGTTACCTGAAGGACCTTCTCACACCTGCTGTCTCGGACCACTCCCTCTGCTTCTCCTCTGGGGGCCTCCTTGCGGTTCCCAGGACGAGGCTAAAAACTGCCAGTGACAGAACTTTTAGTGTTGCCTGCCCTGTCCTGTGGAATTCACTACCTCCAGCTGTAAGAGAGGCCCCTTCAGTAGAGATATTCAAAGACGCCTCAAGGCCTTTCTGTACAATCCAGCCTTCTCGGACTCAGTTTTATAATCTTGCCCTGGCCTGACCTCTGATTTTATTCTGTCCCACCCTATTTATTTAATTATTTTCAGCTATTTTATGATTTAATTTTTAAATTGTGTGATTTAAATTTTTTATATTTATTATGATTATGTTGTTTTTTTCTCTGCAATTGTTTTGATTTCTGTATGGTGCCCACAGCCTCTGGGATGGGCATCTTTTCAAATAAAATGTACCTTGCTTTTGCCTTGCTTAAATACATAAGCCATAACCAGCGCACATCTGCTCATAGTTTACATTTTTAGCTATACCACATCTTGGCCATGTAGCAATGGTGCACATAAATAAAATGAATATAAGGAATGAAAAAAACAATTATAATACATAGGAAGGAGGAAGCCCAGGTGAACAACAACAACACAAGCTGTAAAAAGTAGACTAAAGGTGTTTACAACAGAGTAGCCAATAAATGCGGCACAGCAACTGTATAATTTCTAGAGAATGCTAAGAAATAGAAAACAAAAGTGTGTAGAATTGCAAATCAAAATCATGGGCAAATGTGGAATCATTAAGAAAACTGCCTTGGAGAAATTCAGTGCGACAAGGGGAAGGGGAGTTGGGAATAAGATTGTAAAGAAAAAAAAAAAAAAAAGTGCCAGTGCAGTGCTTCTGCTCAGGAGGCCAGAGTCCGCGCCCGAGCCTACATCATCACAGGGCTGGCAGGAGAGAAGGGCTAAGCATCCCAGTGAACACTCCTTCTCTAACAAAGGCTGATGCCAATCTCTGCAGCAGCACTGACACTTGGATGACTATAGGTGGAAGTGCATGTGGAGTGGCTCTAGAAAGTGGATCCCTGCAGACTCTGTGTGGTGACATGCAAGCTGTGCCAGCATGCATGCATTGGAACCCTAGTATGCAAGTGTCTGCAGGGGTGGGAATAAGAGTGGGGAAACCTTCTTGGCCTGCAGTGTAAAGCCCAATTCACTTTGACCCAGTGTAGCCCTCTGTACCAGTCTAAGAAAAAAAACTCCATTAGCACCACCCAATAGCCACTAGAAAAACAAACAGTCTTTCATTCCTAGAACACCAAAGACATCCTCTTTGCAAGCCATTCACTCCTATGGAGGTCATTTGGTGTCGCTTGCTTTATAGTCCCCCTGCTGCACCAATCATGTGGCAGCCCACTGACACCTTCAGCTACATGCCAGTCAAAAAAAGGTGGCTGCGACTGGAGATGCTGATGAAACCGGCCACTTAAGTGCAAACTTCTGGCGACTTGTTACTAGCAAGGACCAGAAGTGATGCGATTCTGCTGTCCTCGAGTCATGGAGTCTGCGGTGGTTTGGGGGCAAATGGAAAAGGGTAAAAGTGTAAATGTAGTGCTGACTTTGCCATTTTATGGCAATCATATTTAAAGAAATGAAGACAAGGAAAGCTGTCACTGGTTTTCCCCCCCACAGCAAGACTGAGCCTGCAGCTACAAAAATGTCACCATCTCCTCTCTACAAGCTGAACGGGTGAACGCGATCTGACTGGTAAGTCAGTGAAACACCACTTTTACAATAAATAAAAATAAAACACACTTATGAGCAAACATCCTTCTATTAAGCAGATGGGGGGTTGTAACCAAAGATGTTAAGATTACTGAGAAGCCCCTCAAAATGGCATACCAACTGCTACTTTATCTTGGAATGACAGCTCTGCATGTCCGGTAATCTTATTGTAATTAAAAAGTGTTTATTCAAAACTGAATTATTTCAAACACATGTTTTCATTGAGTTAATCAAAATCTTTATTTAATCAGGCGAAACACCTTTGAGAAAAACTCATTGTCGAGATGGACCTGGACAGTATAGATAATCAGCATACAGAATAAGGTCACAAACAACAAAAAATTTACAAGAGAAACAGGATACAATTAGGAATTGTAATAACAAACAATATACAGATAGAGTAAAAATGGCAGATATCTAAATTTCAATAGTTACGTGGAGCTTGCATGTAGTCATAAGTGAAATGAACTAAAAATAAGTCTAAACAGAGAAGGTTATTGAATAGGGTAAGCTTGTAGCATTCACAGTAAGGAGGAGGGGAGTAGAAAGAGGGTACAAGTCTTTGATGAAGCCAGGAGATACCAGTAAGAACAGCCTCTGCTGGTTGAGGACAAATGGCAACAATCAGAGGAAGCAATTACGGGGCTCCTTGACAGAACATGTATATAGCATTTTGAGTGCAGATGGAGGAGGAGGAAGGAAGAGAGTACGGGATGTTAGAAGGTGCTGGGGACACAGTGCAGAAGTCTCTGTTGGCTGGAGACAAGGCAATAATCAAGGGAAGCAGTTACAAGACTCCTTGACAGAACATACATAAAGTGTTTTGAATGCGGATACATTGATAGGGTGGACCAATTTCAAGGTTTTTTGCAATTTGTTCCAGAGTTGGGGTAGCGTGTAGCTTATGGATCACCTACCAAAGCACAATCTGACCTTGGGTACAGTAAGGGAGATATAGGAGGAGTGTCTCTGAGCATACTTACCTACCATACTTGGAAGACAGTCCAATATGTACTGAGGCAGCTTCTTAGTGATTGCTCTGCATGTCCAGAGAGTGGCATTTCTCTGTCTTCTATAATTGAGGGATGGCCATCCTACTGCAGCATATAGGGAGCAGTGATGGGTGGAGTACAGAGCACCACAGATGAACCTTATGGCTCTATGGTAGAGTGTATCAAGTTTGGCTAGTGCAGAGACAGGGCTTTGGCAGTAAAGGAGGTCAGCATAGTCCAGTAATGAAAGGAATGTGGTTTGGACCAGCCTCTTCTTGGCAGCCTAGGTAAGTAGGTGTTTGATCCTGCAAAAAAAAAAAAAAAAAAGAGGCCAAGCCTCTGCCTGAGCTTTTTTATCAGTTCCTCGATATGATTGAGGAAGGAAAGTTTGTGGTCAATCCAAATCCCCATGTATTTGAACTTGGTTATGAAGTCTACTGGTTCACCTAGAAGTGTGGTAATCTGGGGTATAGCTCCTTGAGTTAGCAGGATTAGTTGCATTAATAAAGAAGGAAAAAAGCATTGCCTTTTTTTTTTCGTTCAAAAGAAGTTTCTGGTTCAGCAGTTGTAATTGCAGCTGATTAAATTCCTGTTGTAAATCCATGCATGCTGCTTCAGGAGTAGGTCTGCAGATGTAAAGTACCGTATCATCAGCAAAGAGATAAATGTTGATAGATTTGATTCCTATGTCACTATCATTAATGCAAATTGTGAAGAGCAACTGACCCAGCATGGAGCCCTGCGGCACGCCCCTCAACAAGGGTTTCAGCGGTGAGAATTCCCCTTCCACTTTTACCTGCTGCTGGCAACCTGTGAGGTAGTTTGATAACCATCTCAGGGATAGGGGGTCTAAGCCAATATTACAAAGGAATGCTAGGAGCAAATCGTGGACAACAGTGTTGAATGCCTTGCTTAGGTCCAGAAATACTGCGCACACAAAATCCTTGGTATCCAGGGCACCCTGCCACTCATTAGTCACCTTTGTAAGGGCCGAAATCGTGCTATAGCGCGGCCTAAATCCTGATTGTAGTGGGTTGAGCACATTTGAGGATTCTAGGTAGTTCCCGAGCTGTGCACTCTGGTTCGGGTTGGAAGGGTTTCCAGCGAATGTCGTTGTGTGGAAGAGCTACCCCCGTTTCATAACGCAGGACAGATCAGCTGAGATGCAGTAACCCGCCTTCAGTGAGGTCCTGCCTGCTGCTTTCTCTTGTACAGCTGCGAGAGACTGAAGCACTGAGAGGTTCTACTAAGAAAGGAAGCTGATCAACCAACAGCTTCACCGAGTTTTAGAGAAGCAACCCCCCAAATCCTAGGGCTCTCTCGCTTCAATGAGCTGCTGTAGGACCTCCACGAGAATTTACACCAGGTACAGAAATGGACAGCTTTCAGAACTTGGAATTTAAATCTGGCTCCGCACTTTGTTGTAAAATTCATGCTGCTGCCTATGTGAAGCTCTACTACTTTGAGTCGGGTAATTTCAATGTTACCCCCCCCCAAAAATCCCAGGGGCACTCTCGCCCACGGAGCTGCTGTGGGACCACCTGCTGAGAATTTGCACCAGCCCCCTCAACTCCCAGGGGCTCTCTTGCCTATGGAGTTGCTGTGGGACCACCTGCCGAGAATTTGCACCAGGTACAGAAACGGACGGCTTTCAGAGCTTGGAATTTAAATCTGGCATCTTTTTCTGCTAGCGCTTTGTTGTAAAATTCATGCTGCTGCCTATGTGAAGCTCTACTATTTTGAGCAGGGCAATTTCAATATTAAACCCTCCCCTCAAATCCCAGGGGCGCTCTCGCCCACGGAGCTGCTGTGGGACCGCCCGCCGAGAATTTGCACCAGCCCCCTCCCCCGGGATCACCCGCTGAGAATTTGCAGCAGCACCCCCAAAATCCCGGGGGCTCTCTTGCCCACGGAGCTGCTGTGGGACCGCCTGCTAAGAATTTGCACCAGGTACAGAAACGGATAGCTTTCAAAGCTTGGAATTTAAATCTGGCGCCTTTTTCTGCTTGCGCTTTGTTGTAAAACTCATGCTGCTGCCTATGTGAAGCTCTACTACTTCGAGTCGGTCAATTTCAATGTTAAAGTCAGTTGAACCAATTTTTGTCTAAAGACTGAGCTAATTTAAAGTACTAAGCAGCTCAGTGTGCTCCCAGTGACTGCCTAACTTCAATTTATTTTCTAGAGGCTGAGCTATTTTGATCACTAGCTGCTCAGTTGCACACAAAGACTGCCTCACAAGATTTTCACTTCTCAGAGAGCAAGAGCTCTAGAATAGAAATTGTATTTACCACTCGGAGAGCTGCAGTGTCCCAAAGCGCTGCATAATTCAGCTAACCCTTCTCAGCCTCCAGGCGGCTCCAGCGGCAGCGATGATCTGACTGTAAAGAGACCTGCTCTCAGCTGACTATATTTTTTTTTTTTTTTTCGGCTTTCAGGAAGAAGCACTACAAGAGCCACTATGTGGCTGTCCCCACCCACCTCCCCACCACTCCCACTCTTAGCCGGGCACCATTTCTGTAGGGTAAGGCAAGGTAGACCACGCCCAGACGATAATTAACTATCTACTTACTTCCTTCCTCATTAGCAGGTTATTTTTCCTTAACACCGGAGAGCGTCCAGATATTTGTCCCGAATCCCTACTTGCCTCCTCAAACAAAATCTTTCAGATAAGCTCCAATTAGTGTGCTTCCGCCATAACTACTCAAAAAAAGATCTAACATAGTTCTGCAATACAGTCCTAATATAGTCTCACAGAGGTCTAGCCACACCTTCCTACATACACACCATACAAATGGCCTTCTCATTAAAAAGCTAAAATCCATGTGTAGTATTCTTGCTAATTTCTATTTTTGCCACTCTCAGCTGGCTGACGTAACTTTATTGCCTACCTTCCATGCCCCATCACTTCACCTATCCTAAGAAATCCAGGCTCTCTAACATGCCAATGCTACCTCATATGCGCCTAACCACCTCACTACTTCTGGTCCCTTACAAGTTCATCTACCACATAGCCTACACTCTGCATAAATCCACGCACTGCAACCTAACCTTGTCTACCCCTTTCATCCACTGTAAACTGTGGTACCTGCTACTCCTAGCTTTAATGTTAGCTGGGGTTATCGAACTAAACCCAGGGTCCATAAGTAACTTACCCCACTCTGATACAATCAGGAAGGATACCAAGGGCCTCCATATTGTTCAACTAAATATTAGGAGCCTTCCTCATAACTTAACGGAACTTGAGGTGTGGGTTGCTCAATATAACCCTGATATCCTTTGCCTATCCGAAACCTGGCTCAAACCCTCCACCCCCGCTGACCTCTACTCAATACCGAATTACAGCATAATCAGGCATAATAAGCTCTCATCTAAGCGTGAAGGTGTCGTAGCCATCTTCTATAAATCTCATCTGTTAATATCCCATAACAACTTGCCCACCCTCTCTCACTGTGAAGCGATTCATGTAACTGTACAACTTGGTTCTAATAAATTACATATAGTCTCCACCTATAACCCTCCTGGTGGTGGTATCACCGGTCTTGAGGAACTCCTCTCCGAAGTGGACAATACCATTGGCCGAATTGAAGTCCTCATACTGGGGGACATCAACATAAATTGGACTGGTAAATCAAACCAGTCCTCTCACACCATGGTTCAAAGCCACAACCTTCACCAACTAATCAATGACGCAACTAGGGTCATGGCTCCCCCGCGGTCCAGTACACTCATCGACTGTGCCATCACAAACCGCCCTGACAGCACAGTCTATGCAGGTACCCTTGCAGATGCAATAAGTGATCACTCCCCGATCTATTGCATATGACCTCGACTAGCAGACCATCTCCACCACCGAAACTCATTACCTTCCACACTCTGGCTAACTTTAACTTAACTCAGTTCATGTATGACTTTACAATGATAGACTGGGCACCCATCTACACCGCAGCTAATGCACAGACAGCCCTAGACTACTTCCTGGCCCGGTTTGGTCCTCTTCAAGACACCCATGCTCCCCGAGTCACTCGTCGTATCCATGGAACAAACACAAAGTGGTTAACCAAAGACCTTTTCACCCAAATAAAGATTAGGGACACAACTTGACAGTGTTTCCAGGCCTCAGGGCTTCAATCTGACTATAGTAACTACAGACTACTGAGAAATACATGCAAAAGGAACATTCGACTAGCAAAAAAGCTCATTCTGCAAAGACTTACTCATAAAAGCCACAGGTGACTCCAAGAAATTCTTGTTAACCATAAAAACCCTCCTTGGGGCTAATCATATGGCTACTGCAAGTGATATGTTGTTAAATGGCATAAATGCAATAATCTGGTAACCATCACCATCTCCTTCAATTGCCACTTCTCTGACCATTCTGGACACACTGTCTCCCCACTGGGTATACCGAACCGCCACTGCCACACCCTCCGTTCAGGTTCCGGACCATCACAAGAGTCGAAGTTCTAAAGCTGCTACTCTCAATCCCTGACAGAACTTGCTTGGGGTCTGATTATTTGGAACCAAGGCTACTGAAAGCTGCTGCCCCCTCACAGCTTCCCCCATAACAAAAGTCTTTAACCTGTCACTATGCCATGGCACAGTTCCCAATATCTGGAAAATAGCTAAAATTACACCCATTCTTAAAAAGGGTGATCCTAAAGAAATCATCAATTAGTGACCTATATCTATTCTCTCTGTGCTCAGCAAAATCTTGGAAAATTTAGTCGCAACCCAATCCAGAGATTACCTTCAGAAGCATAACCTTCTCTCTTGCTCCTAGCATGGCTTCCGAAAAGGCCACAGTACCTCCACCGCACTTCTAAAACTCACAAACGACATCTATGCCTCCATGGACTTGGACCTCCTGACTGATGCAGTGTTCATTTATTTAACTAAGGCTTTTGACCTGGTTAACCATACCCTTCTTTTTTCAAAACTACGTTCCCTTGGCTTCTATGCGAACGTCGTGGCCTGGTTTAGTGGCTATCTGTCCAACAGGAAACAGGCTGTAGTTTTCAACTCAGCGATATTGGACCTCTTGTCTGTACACGTTGGCATTCCCCAGGGCTCCATTCTGGGCCCTTTGCTTTTCTCAGTCTTCATTAATGACCTTCCGCTGTTTGCACCAACCTGTTCATCGCTGCTTTATGCGGATGATCTTGTTATTTACCACAGTGCAAGAAATATTCTGGACATTAACCACGCTCTTGCCTTGGACTTCTTAAGTATTCAGTCCTGGTTAACTGAGAACAACCTTGTTCTCAATACAAGGAAGACACACTCCATGCTCTTTGGCTCCCCTGCCAGACTTAAAGCCAACAAAAACTCACTCAAAATATCATGTGCCGATGGTTCCCCACTGGTTAACACTAGCTCTTTTAAATACTTGTGCATTCTTCTTGACGAATCTCTGGATTTTGACTTGCACATCACCACCACCTGTAAATCTGTCAATGCTAAGACAGGAGGAGCCTATTACACTTGCTATACCCTCACGTCATCTGCTAGACTAGCTGTGGCACAAGGCTTTCTACCCCCAGCCCTGGCCTACTGTTCAGTCACCTATCTGCCACAAAGTCTGTCCTCCATAAATGGAACACTACCTATAACACTATCTGCCGCCATGCCTCTGCATCTCCATGATACAAACACCATTGCCAGCTCTATGCTGACCTAAAATGGCTCTCCCCCTCTGCCCATCAACTTCTGTCCTATGGTTCACTAATTGACGGTATTGCCAGACCAGGCCTCCCCCAATCCCTCGCTTCTCTGCTTCACTCACAACCTTTTTCCTATGGGCTCCGATCTACTTACCAAGCCCCTCTCCAAATCCCCAGATGTAAAACCAACAGGGGTGCACATGCTTTTTCTTACATGGCTCCAAAATACTGGAACTCCATACCTCAATCTGTTCGTCAAGCTCCCACCCATGCTAGCTTCAAGAAACTTCACCGTGATCATCTGCATGCTGCTAGCCCCTGCACTTGCTTTCATCCACCTTAAACCATATTTCCTACCTTCCCTCTGCGCCCCTAGGCAAACCATTCCACTGACATCTTTCCCCACCTCTCTTATAAGCCTCCTCTAATGTTTTCTCTCTCTTAACTTACCCTCTTCCTCTGCTTCCCACCTGTCTCCACTTCCCTCTCCTCCCTGTCTCTACTCAAGTCAATGGCAATATAACCACACTTATTGTATATCTGTATATAGTATATGCTTCTGCAATGCCTGTTTTTCATGTTTTTCTGCACTCTTGTTTCTTTTGACCATCCAAACTGTAATGTTATAACCCTGCTGAATTATGTTTCTCCTAACCCCATAGTTGATTGTATGTAATTTCCCCCCTCACTGTGCTCAATGTGCTCATGTGCTGCGTCACATGTATACTCCTGTACTGTAACTTATACTCTCCCGGTCCGTGCCTGAAAATAGGCATTCTTATGCCTAATGCACCCACCCGGTTACCAAAAGCAAATAAATACATACATTTTCTCCAACATTTTAGATAGGATAGGGAGTAAGGAGATTGGTCTAGTTATTGAGATCACTAGCATCTCCAGATCTGAATGGGGGATCATGTGGGCAGTTTTCCATATGGGTGGAAAGTCACCCTGCAAGAGAGATAGGTTGAAGAGATGCGTAATTGGCACAGCCAGGACGTGGTGACTAAGTTTTAGGAAATATGGGTCTATGAGGTCCGCTCCAGCATTCTTCCTGGTATGCAGGTGTAACAGTAATTCTTCAACTTCTTTCAGAAATGCAGGCAGAAAAGAAAACACAGCACCATTTGTAGGAACAGCAGTAACCAGAGCTGCAGAGTCCTGGACACAAGAGTTGTAAGCAGAGGTTATTGGCAGAGGAAGAATCGAAGGCTAACCCTGCAGTAGCGAAGTGAATATTGAGAAGGTCAAGGATTGTTGGCTTATCTGTGACCGTGATGTCACCATTAGTGATTTTTGCAATTAAGGAGTTTGAAGACACACAACATTCGATATCCTTTAGAGTTTTCCAGAATTTGGTGAAACACTTGGAGGAAGAGTCAAGTTCTACACGGAAATAGTTTGCCTTAGCTTCTCTGACCATCTTAGTACAATAATTCCTAGCCTTTACATCCCACATGTCTATGTATTTAGGAAGCTAGACAGCATCTAGTTAGCCCCCACCCCCATTAATTAAGACCCGATATCTATCTAGCTATCTAGAAAGCTGACTTGGAGTAAAGGTGTCACTGACATAGAATGGAGATCAAGGAAAGGGTCTGTGTGACTCCACGGACTCACAATTGGACTACATTTAAAAAAAAAAAAGTATTAAAAAAAGAAACATTTGAGGTACAGGGTGGATTCAACATAAACAGAAGAGAAGGGTGCATTATAAAAACTCACAGTCAGACTGAGTGAGTGTGTGTGTAACCCTCATTAAAACTCGGCAGTGTAATTTTAAATAAAACTACAACACAACAGAAAATTTGTGCCAGACAGCCAAATCCCAGGTTATGGTTGTCTGTGGGCAAGCTATTCTCTAAAAATGTTTCCTAGTCTGCTCTGTACCGCTGTCTACACTTGGGTGCTCCAAAGCAGCTGTCTTGCACCATTCCGGCTTCTCTCTAGCAGAAATCTGGGGGTTACAAAGAGAAGGCTGCAGCTGGGGGTGATGGGCCTGGGCAATTGTCTAGGGCTGACAGGGGAGGACACAGAAGAAAAATAAATCCAGATAAAATAGAAACAGTAGTGGCTGTAATGATTTGAGGCATATCACATCAGCATGTTGACCTAAGGCAAGGCAATTTATTTATAGGATGTCGAATTCCAAGGGCTATAGGTGCCTCACAATATTCACAGCAAGTCAACAAAAAGGCATTTAAGATAAAATCCAAACAACAGAAAAAATAAACAGCAGAAAAGAAGTTACACAGCAGTGACAGGCCCAGTGTGAACAAATACGTTTTCAAACATGACCAGTGAAAGAGCACTTCTGACCTCTGGTGGATGGGTGCTCCAAAGAATCAGGGAAGCCACTCCAAACACCCTGTCTCCCAAGTACTCGATACAGACAAGAGGTCTGCCTCTGCCGACTGGAGGGAAAGCCAAGAGCTTATGGTGTCAGGATTTTTTTCACGTAGCCCGGACCTAGACCATGTAGGGCCTTGTGGGTTAGCAAGCACACCTTAAAGCTGATGTGCCACTGTACTGGCAACCAGTGCAGAGCACGGAGTACCAGCACGATATGCTTGAACCAAGAGACTCCAGCAACCAGCCGGGCTGCTGCACTCTGGACTAGCTGCAAGTGACACAAAAACTTCGCAGATAACCCATGATGTACAGCATTATCATGCTCCAATCTTGACGTGACTAAGGCGTGAACCAGTGTTGCTAGGCCAGTTGGTTCAAGAAAGGGCTTGATCCAGGAGATGTTTCAAAGATGGTAGAGGCCACTGTGAACTCAGGTACCTGAATGCCATCCTAGGTTCCAGACTAGATGCCAACATTCCAGACTAGAGCTTTGATTACAAGAGGAGAACCGATACTGCCACTATACAGATCTCGGGTGAGGCCTCACCTGGAATACTGAGCCCACTTCTGCAGCCCTCACCTGAGAAAGAATAAGCCATACTGGAGTCAGTACAGATGAGGGTCACCAAAATGATCCAATGGCCAAAAAGACAGATACAATGAGGAATGGCTGGAGGCCCTGAACATGTACTCGCTAAGGGACAGACCCAAGGTGGGAGACAGCATGGAGAAGTATAAGTTTCTGAGGGATATATACAATGTGAAAAGTGAAGACCGGTTTCTTAGAAATTGGGATGCACTCACATGAGGGCATGACAGGAGGTTGCTGAGGGTAAATTCAGGAAGGATGCAAGTAAGCTCTACTATTAATAGTAGAACTTACTTGCATCCTTCCTGAATTTACCCTCAGCAAACTCCAGTCGTGCCCTCTTGCAAATAAGTTCTACAATACAGGGGTTAAAATTGGCACCAGCCAACCAGCCAAATGCTTGCAGATTTTGTATCAGGCTGGTAAGATTTTCCTTTGACTAGCCCTGCTGGTTTGTAATGGAGAAATTAAAATTTTAATAAGTACATCAGCTCGTCCAATGGAAAAGTCAGTGGGCTAGTGGATTATCCCAGTCACTAGACCTGCTGAATAGTAGCTGCAAAACTCAGTTTTGACCCCTACTTAACAGAGAGGGTGGTGGAGCCCTGGAACAGACTGCTGATGGACGTGGTTAGGGCAGGTACCCTAAATGGGTTCAAACAAGGCTGAGGCAGAGCTAGAAGGCGTATAGTCCCACTGGATGGATTGGGGGTGGGTGTTGTTGAGGGGGAAGAGGGGATTCACCCCTAGGACACTAGGCTTGGTGGTGAGGTAACATAGCATGGATAAACTCAATGGACCACAGGTGTCTTCCTGCTGACAGATAATATGTTTCTATGACTAAATGCTGACCTAATTATGGCCATGCCAGCCCAGGTGCCAACATATTGAGCCAGGTGCTAACACGTCAGACCTCATGCTAACATGCTGTGATGTACTGTGATGGCATGCCAGCAACTATCCTGGCATGCCTTGATTCATACAGATCTTCGGCCTCTATTTCACGATTGCCTCCTCGGTATCCACCATAGTTGCTACCTTTATGTCATCTACTAAGTTACACATCCAACCCATACCCCCTGCTCACACTTCATGGATGACATACAGGCACTGAATAAGTTACTCCCAACACTGAACCCTGTGGCACACCACTTGTCACCCACCCCCGTTAGACATATGACCCCTGATACTATTCCTGTCTCCTACTGTCCAGTCATGAATTAATCCAGCTCACTAGTATACTATTTAGTCCTGATTTTTCCAATGCCTCTATAATTTCTTTATGTGGAACACTTTCAAAGGCTTTGCTGTAGTCTAGAAACACCACACCAAATGACAGGCCTGTCAATGGCCTTGTTGATTGGTTCAAAGAACCTAATCAAGTTTGTCTGGCATGATCTTTCCAGTCTAAACCCATGCTGTGTTTCATCACCTATATTCTTTTCATCCACAGGGGCCTCAATATGATCCTTTACGATGCCCTCAAGGACTTTTCCAACCATGGACGCAAGCCTCACTGGTCTAAAATTCCTGCAGTCTGACCTTAACCCTTTCTTATAAACCGGTATTAATCACTGACTCTCTCCAGACATGTACCATTTTCCTGATGTTAACAGAGGTGTGAAAGATGTCTGTTAGGGGGCTTGCTATTTCCTCTACCAATTTTTTTTAACAACCAGAATGTCTGAAATGGGCACAACTGGGAATACAGTACTTACAAAGCCGCGTGTGTTCCTCCATTCCAGACAGAATGATGATCTCAGATTTTACCAAATGCATGGAGGGTTTCAGCAGCCTCCTGCCACTAACAGCACTCCCAATTCTGGGCTCACTAGTTTAAATGACCTGTCACCTCCCAATGGAATGCCCACTCTGCCATTGGAACAGCCTCCCACCACAACAGAATGTTATATCCTCATGGCGGGGATCCTTGGATGTCTCTTCTTGCCCTCAACGTGATCATTCTGTTCCGGAAGGTGGGCTTTACTGCCTTACCATTCTGTGGGAGCAGGGTGTTATTATCCAATGTGGGTGGGAGGTTTCGGAGGCAGGATGGACAGTCTGTGAAGTATGCCATTATGTGGACAGAGTGGCCTGTGACAGGGTTGAATAGGACCCTGTCCCAGTTGTTATGCAGAGTTTGAATGCAGAGATCGGTTTTGTTCTTTCCTGTCTCTTGTCTGTCTGTCTGGTTGCGCAACTCAATTTTCTGTGAGACCTAAGATTTGATCACCCCAACAGTCTCGCAATTGTTTGCCTCTCACTGTTCCGCAGTCTTCCCTTGCTGTTTCTATCTTCCCCCTTGCATATCTGCTGGTATGAACATATATGCAAATTATGTGGAAACATAACTGATAGTGGGATCCCTTTGTTTAGAAATTATATAGTGTACTGTTGAAATGTATGTAATTATAGTTTGAGATGATTGCAAAAATCTATTGGGAACTCAAGGGGTTAACCTGACAGCAGTTTTTAAGCCCTTTTTCAGAAGAGCTGCAGAGAAGGGGCTTCAGTTCTGGGACATTGTGTTCTTGCTGCACCTGCCTGACACAAGAACATTGGAAATTTACAAGAACATTTTAGAAAGAAAAAAAAACAAAACAGGATGCATGTTAAGGAGCGGGGTTGTAAGGGCGTATAAAACAGAGCTGCAACTGCATTCAAGACCGACACACACAGAGATTGAAGGAAAACTCAGATGGATCTTCTCTATTTTGCATTCGTAAATAGATATACTGAATAATTTTTTTTTATGTTACTGCTACTACTAATACTTTTTTTGCAAATTCTACAACTGCTCCTGGTTTTTCCCATGCTTCCTGGCCTATGCCTTGATGACATGGCCATTGCAGCAGTTGTGGTGGGTGCCATTTCCAAGGTAGGATGGGTGTTCCTTAGGTGGTGGAATGATGTTCTGGGGGTAGGGTGGACATTCCATATGGAGTGAGAAGGTGCTCTGGCAGTAGGGTGGCATTTCTTAGGGGTAGGAGACTGTTCTGGGCTCACCTGTGCCATTCTGTTGGGGGCAGGAGACTGTTCAAACCCATCCATGTAGCTGGTAAAATCTGGAACGGCCACTCCGGCAGAAGGGTGAAACATGCACAACTCTACACGCATTCTGGTTTTTACCAGCTGTGCCCGTTCTAGATATACCAGCATTCCGGATTTTACCCTCTCCCGAGTAAACAACTGCATCCCCCCCCCCTTAGGGAACATTAAAAACTGTCCCTTTTACATATGCCATTAAAATTAGGAGACAGTGAAGAGCTGGTTGCTCAGTAGCTGGCTGCCAGGCAAAACAGGAACAGCATAACGCTTGTCTGTTCAACTGCCCGCTAATGGCCTTAATGTATCTGGTAGAGTGGCATACAGGAACTACAATAAAACATAAAGACTTATTAAAATCACATATTGTGCATGATGTGCAGTAAAACACTTAAAGAGCAGTAACATACAATTAGCATTTAAAATGATTATTTCCATTCTTGGCAGTCTGCACTCTGTGATAGGGTTCAACAGGACTCTGTCCCAGTTGTTATGATGAGTTTAAATGCAAGGATCTTTTCTATTCACTCCTTTTCTGTCTCCTGTCTGGTTGCTAAACCAAATTTTCTCGTGAGACCTAGGACTTGATCACCCTGACGGTCTTGCAATTCTCTGCCTCTCGCTCTTTACCTTCCTTTGCTGTTCTATCTTTTCCTCCCTTGCATATCTGCTGGTATAAAAATATATGCAAATCAGTATGTGGAAATGTAACTAATATTGGGATCCCTTTGTTTAGAACTTATATAGTGTTACTGTTGAAACATACATAATTACAGTTTGAGATAATTGCAAAAAGCTATTGGGAACTCATGGGGTTAACCTGAGAACAGTTTTTAAGCCCTTTTTCAGAAGAACTGTGGAGAAGGGGCCTCAGTTCTGGGACATAGTGTTCTTGCTGCACCTGACACAAGAACATTGGAAATTTTCAAGAACATTTTAGAAAAAAAAATAAATAGAATGCTTGTTAAGGAGGGAGGTTGCAAGGACGTATAAAACAGAGCTGCAATTTCTTGCAGGAGAGAAACAGAGATTGAAGGAAAACTCAGATAGATCTTCTCTGTTTATATTGCCTTTGTAAACAGTTATACTGAACAAGTGTATTTTTTATGTTACTGCTAGTACTAATAAGTACTTTCTGTGAATTCTGCAACTGCTCCTGGTTTTTCCTAAGCTTCCTGACCTGTGCCTCAATGACACACTCCACCCCCATCTTTTTATGCAGCATCTGATAAAAGTGGCTTGGCTGGGATGCCAGCATGGCTTAAGAAAACTGAGAGCCCCCCTTTTTTTCTTCCGGCATCTCAGCAAAGTAGCATACCAGAGTTAGCATGAACCCCCTCTCAATAGGCAACCTATTTTCCTTTTTGCTAGCTCAACCACAAATCACTTCACATATCTGCAGTTACACCAGAAGACCAGCAATTGGTGGCACCAGACAACTCAGCCACATGTGTATATATTCAGTACAATCTGCCATTACACCGCAGCACCAGCTACTGTTGGCACAAGCCAACTCAGCCATAGGAACACGTATCACATGTTCGACTACGCCGTAGAACCAGCTATCGGTGGCACCAGTCAACTGTTAAATTTTCAATACAAACAAAAAAAATCGTGTCCGATGGAAAACTGGTAATTTTTGTTACTGTGTCTCACAGTAAACTACACGGACGTGTACTGCTGTAATAAATGCCGGAATGCAAATCCTTAGGAGTTAAGACCTCCACCGTGTAACAATTCCGTCATGAAATGAAGACTAGTGAGGAACTTATAATGAAGCATAGGGCTCTTCTGCTTAACAATTGGCTTCAATAAACCTGAAGGCAATTGCATTCTTGTGCTGCAGAATTCCGGTGAAAGGCAATGTGGCTTTACTGCAATCTAAAATCGACTTCTAGACAATAAAAAACCCCGAACATGAGCAGAAAGGCAACGATTTAACACACTTATGTACTTTTTTGGTAAACAGAGAAAACAAAAGTAGTATACTGTCTAACTCCACTTACCTGCTTCGAAACATTTTAAGTGTGCATTGCCAGCAATGACTCGCAAAGCTGTTTTGTGTTCCTCACATGTTTTGTAAAGTAAGAGGAGCCTCAGCTGCGGCAGCTAAGGCCGACTCCATGTTTGTTTACCAGATTGCATTGTGGAAGTGTGACGTCACCGAACAGCACGCGCTGTGCCGAGCTGCACACACACACACTATGGGGGCTGTCACGGATGGTAAGGGCTGGAGTCAAACTCGTTCTTTTGGTGACTTATGTTCCCACAGAGACAACGTGTATTTTTTATTGGAGGTTTGGTTGTGATTTAGTAGGACATAAATTGTCGATAAAGTGTTTTCAGTGTTCTAGTTGTCAAGGCCGCAGAGCCGAGGTGTGGGTTTACTTCGGGAGACGGATCTGCTTCCATCCCTTCCTGCCTCGGCTCTTTGGACTAACCCCCGTCTTTATAGCGAAACATTATTTTCACCAGTATAATAAACACTTCGCCCAGTGCAGCAGTACCCAGTAATCAAAGCCCCGGCTAATTAGTTTACCTTTTTATTGGTTCATATTGAGCTTCATTCATGCAGCGCGTTTACGTACCCACAGCTGGTAAACGCAGTGTTAACTGGTATACCCTTACATAGAAACATAGACTTTGACGGCAGATAAGGACCAATTGGCCCACCCAGTCTGCCCATTTCCCTACCTACAGGATAAGCTGCAGATTCTAGTTAACCAACAGCCTATTTCCTGCAACCCCCCCACTAGAATTGCCTTATGCCTGTCCCATGCATGTTTGAATTCCTCCACTGTTTTAGACCCCACAACCTCTCCAGGAAGGCGGTTTCATGCGTCCACCACTCTCTCCGTGAAAAATAATTTCCTCACATTACCCCCGAGCCGCCCCCTCTAACTTCAAATTGTGCCCCCTTGTTCTTACACATCTCTTTTTCTGAAAGATGCTACCCTCCTGGACTTTGTTGATTCCCTTGAGGTACTTGAAAGTTTCTATCATGTCCCCCCTGTCCCTCCTTTCATCAAGGGTATACATATTAAGCTCTTTCAGTCTCTCTTCATATGGTTTCTGGTGTAGACGCTGCACCATTTTAGTTGCCCTCCTCTGGACTGCTTCCATCCTGTCTATGTCCTTGTGTAGATGAGGTCTCCAAAACTGCACGCAGTACTCCAGATGGGGTCTCACCAACTGTCTGTATAGAGGGATAACCACTTTTCTTTTTCTACTTGTGATGCCCCTGCCTATGCATCCCGTATCCCTGGCTTCCCTACTGACTTCTCACATTGCATACCCACCTTTAGGTCATCTGATATGACTACACCCAGATCCCTTCCATTATTGTTGTTGTTAGTACCTCCCCTGCTATTGTGTACTCTTCTCCTGGATTTTTATTTCCCAGGTGCATTACTTTTGCACTTTTGCATTGAATCTAAGTTGCCATATGTCTGACCATTCCTCCAACCTTGCCAAGTCCCTTCTCATCCTTTCTACCCACCCCTGTGTATCAACTCTGTTACAGATCTTTGTGTCATCCATAAAGGCATACCTTTCCTTCAGACCTCTCTGCAATGTCACCTATAAAGGCGTTAAAAGGACTGGACCCAGTACTGAGCCCTGAGGTACTCCACTAGTAACCCCTTTCTTCAGAATGTGTTCCATTCACTATTACCTTCTGTGTCCTGTTGTGCAGCCATTTTTCTACCGAGGCTACCACCCTGGGACCCACTCCCAGGCTGGCTAACTTGATTATTAATCTTTTGTGCAAGACTGTGTCAAATGCCTTGCTAAAGTCTGGGTAGGCCATATCCACAGCCCCTCCCTGGTCTATTACTTTGGTCACCCAGTCAAAGAAATCGATTAGATTTGTCTGACATGACCTTCCTGCTGTGAATCCATGCTGCCTTGCCTGGTAACACGTACACTAGAAAACATTGGTTTCCGGGAAGCTGTGGAGTTTACATGCAGGTTTTGTTACTGGGATACTCCTGAAAATGGTCACTTTCCCGGTAACAAAGCTGCATGTAAACGCGGCATACCTTTCAACTACTATGAATTCCGCATAGAGCTATGATTTTCACACTAAAATTTACCCTTGCTCCTCACAAATTTACTGAGGTTCATAATGTTAGTTTGTGTGTTCAGAAATACCTATATCATATCGTTGAATTAAGTTGATAGAAGCATTCCTTATCACTATGTGGGGCCCACTATTTGTAGACATAATATTGTTTAAAATAGGAAAGTGCTACACATTTTGGTCCTTTGCTATGAGTTTTGAAGGTCAGTGCCATGATTTTTCAGCTGAGAGGTATGAAACGCAATGATTGTGAGGTAGGTAGTTCATTTACACTCCTTTGGGAACTTAAAAAGTTAGACTTTTCTGGTTTCTGATCAGTGCATTTTCCATTGTATCAGCACATTCCTGTTTATTTTATTTAGTTTATATTTGCCAAATAGATGCGCTACACAAGACATTTGCCTGTTTTCAGATACTACCCGGGAGAATCACAAAACGGGAGGTGAACAGAAATATTGTACTGAATACAGGGTGAACGTACTCAGTTGCATGTCTGTAAGCATAGAAATGGCCAAAGGAACACAACTGCAAAATATAGTGATTGGGAGACAATATGCAGGGTATAGGGCTATAAAAACAGAAGTACAACATTCACCAAGATGATATGTTATACATTTCAAACTTTTCTGTTAATGATGACAGGGTAAAGGAGGCAAACATTCATACCATATTTATTTGAAAAGTTAAGTGATCTCCGGTAGCTATAGCAAGTCAGTAGTCCTGGTGTTTACAGTATTACTTTCAGGATCTCAGGGCAGCTAGTGAGTAAGTACTTTACTGTCCACTGTCATTGCTGCTCTCAACCCAACAATTGGGCCACATAGTGATCTACAACTGGGGCTAGCGCCCTGTCTCACCAGACAGGCCCACACAGGTATAGTAACACTGACAAGCTAAAGACACCAGGCAATTTGCAGCACCTGTAACACAGATGTATCTGTGTCAGTGTATATTATCAACACTGTGCACTATAAATGTTGATAGTATTACAGAACAGTGTAGAGTTTTATGTTTCTACCCACCCCCCAGTCATGCAGTCTGTACATGAACTTTTAATTTATTTTCTGTTTCCCTGTTTTTCTCTTGATGGAAAATTTAATAAAAAAAGCATTAACAACAAAAAAGTTTTAAGAATAGCATTCTGAGCTGGGAACAGCTTGTTTAAAGGTGCTGGGGGGCAGTGCAAGACGACAATACAGTCAGCATGTAATAAGGTGACAAAGAAGTTCCCTGTGCAAGCATGATATCATGGGGTCTCCAGAATTGGACGCAGTACTCTAGATGGGGTCTCACCAACTGTCTGTACAGAGAGATAACAACTTCCTGTTTTCTGCTGGCGATGCCTCTTCCTATGCATCCCAGTATACCCCCAGCCCTCCCTACTGCCTTCTCACATTGCTTGCTAACCTTAAGGTCATCTGATATGATTACCTCCAAGTCCCTTTCTTTTTTTTTTTTGTTACTACCTCCTCCTCCATTGTGTAATCTTCCCCTGGGTTCTTGCTTCCCAGGTGCATTATTTTGCACTTCTTTGCATTGAATCCTAGCTGCCATACTTCTGACCATTCCTCCAACCTTGCCAAGTCCCTTCTCATCCTTTCCATGCCTCCTTGTGTATCAACCCTGTTGCAGATCTTTGTGTCATCTGCAAAGAGGCATTCTTTTCCTTCCAGTCTCTCTGCAATGTCACTTATAAAGACATTAAAAAAGACTGGACCCACTACTGAACCATGTGGTACCCCACTAGTAACCCCTCTTTCTTCAGAGTGGACCCCATTTGCAATTACCTTCTGTGTCCTGTTGTCCAGCCAGTGTTTTACGCAGGCTACCACCCTGGGACCCACTCCCAGGCTGGTTAATTTGACGATTAATCTTTTGTGTGGGACTGTGTCAAATGCCTTGCTAAAGTCTAGGTAGGCCATGTCCACAGCCGCTCCCTGGTCTACTACTTTGGTCACCCAGTCAAAGAAATCTATTAGATTCGTCTGACATGACCTTCTCACTGTGAACCCATGCTGCCTTGGTCCTGTGCCGCACTGGTCTCTAGGTGCTCAACAGTTCTTTCCTTCAGAAGTGACTCCATCACTTTCCTTACCACAGAGGGCAAACTAACAGATCTGTAGTTTCCTGCCTCTGTCTTGGTCCCACTTTTGTGAAGGGGAATCACACCCACCTTCCTCCAGTCCTCGGGTACCACACCATTCTCCCATGATTTGTTAAAAAGTGTAGTCAGTGGTTTCACTAGTTTCCCCCCTTAATTCCTTTAGAATTTTGGGGTGAATTCCATCAGTCCCTGTTGCTTTGTCCACCTTCAGTTTTAGGAGTTCTTGCAGAACCCTTTCTTCTGTGAAAGGACTGGGATGAACCCCCCTATCAAGAGTGCTTCTGTTAATTGGATTAGGCACTTCCCCCTCCTCTTTTGTGAATACTGAGCAGAAATATTCGTTCAGTATCCCTGCTTTTTCACTGCCCCCCTCTGCCCATCCACTGCTCATTTTATTCAGCCTCACTATCCCTCCCTTTGTCTTTCTATGCTCTCTGATGTACCTATAAAAGGTTTTATCCCCCTTCTTAACCGAGTTGGCTGTCTTTTCCTCAGTTTGGGCCTTTGCTATTCTGACTTCCCTTCCTGCTTCCTTCTGCCTTAACTGGTACAGCTCTCTGTCCTGCTCCTTCTGTGTTTTCTTGTAATTCCTGAATGCTATCTTTTTCTCCCTGACTTTCTCAGCCACCTCTTTTGAGGACCATAGTGGCTTTTTCTTTCGTTTTGATTTGTTTATTTGCTTCACACAAAGGCTTGTTGCCTCTGTGATGGCAGTTTTGATGATTTCCCATTGTTGCTCCATCCCTCTTTCTAGCCTGTTTGCTAGTGATTTTTCTGAAGCACTCTCACATCTTGCCAAAGTCAGCCCTCCTGAAGTCCAGTACCCTCACTTTTGTATGGCTTGACTCTGTAGCTGAGTAGTTCCTGCAATACATACGTTTAGACTGGTCTAATCTAATGCTTACTTTCTTTCAGTGCTTTGAGGGTCTCTCTTCTCTCAGTCAGCAATATTGTCTTGTGTGCTGTGTCCAGGTTCTCTCAGCAATTAAACACAGTTCTGAGCCTTCCTTCTCATGAGGTCACTAACTCCGCCTTGGTGTAACAACATCTATATTGTATCTCACAGGATATCCAAATAAAATATTTAAAAAAACATAATGGGTGACCTCACAGCCTTTCCTCCCTCAGGTTAACCAGACCAAACTGGTTTGTGCTCTACTGCACATACATCTCAAAAGTTTATTTGATCTAAGTCACTGTATTCAAGCAAAAGTGTATTTACCTCTTTAATCCCGTCTGGACCTTGGAATCTACACCTCAAAGGTCTCTCTGATGTAATTCAGGGGTTCCCCAGGAAAGTATATTGGCCCTTCCAAATTCGTCTTCGGTCCTCCCCTAGCTCAGACATCAACCTCTTTTCAGTGTCCATTCTGGCTTCTCTCCAACACCCCTCCCTCTCAAGTTCTTCCTGACAACTATTGTAAGTCAAAAGATTTTCCCTGAGGGAATTATGAATGGCTAATCTTATTTCCTGGGATGAAAGCAAATTGACAAGGTAATTGCACCCCAGATATCTGCAGTTTAGCTATGTCCTGTCCTTTGAACTTATCCCTTGGGGGTCTTGATGTGTCAGTTCCAGTAAGATTGTAGTTTCCTCAAACTGACCTTCCCATCACATATTTATACGTAATAAAATTAATACAGCATTCAGAGCTGGCTGTCTAAGTCATACTCCTCCCCTCCTAGACAGAATTTGGGGGGATCCATCCCCTACATGGGATGAGCTTCCCAAATCAGTTCACTTCTCATAGGCCCTAGACAGTCCATCTGAGTTCTGATTCTTGGCTCCTGCCCTATGTACGATTTTCAACTCATACCCTTGTTAAAAAAAGACTCCATCTGAGCAGTCTGCCATTGTTTTTCCCATCTGTGTCAACTAAACTAGGGGGTTGTGGTCAGTCTGCACCACAGAAGGCTGCCCATACAAGTATAGCTCCAATTTCTTTAGGCCCCACACTAGGGCAAGACACTCCTTTTCCACTGTGGAGTATGCTTGTTCCCTGGGGAGCAGCTTTCGGCTCAGGTAGGCTATGGGGTGGTCCCTCCCTTTGCTGGATGTCTGGCTTAGTACTGCCCCAATACCCACGGCTGAGGCATCCGTCTGACTATAAAAGTTTTGCTGTAGTCCGGACTTGTCAAAACAGGAGCACTGCACAGTGCCTCCTTCATTTTGGTAAAGACTTCCTCATAGGCGGGACCTCAGGTTATTTTCTTGGTCATCCGTTTCTTTGTCATCAGATAGGGTAGCAGCCAGGGCACTGTAATTTGGTACAATTTTCGATAGTGCCCTGCTGTCCCAAGAAAACTCCTGACCTGCTTCTGAGTTTCTGGTCTGGGCCATACCTGTATTTTTTTATTTAGTTGTTTAACTAGGAGTAGCACAATAAGCCGAAAGCTTTTTTACAGGAGCAACCTGGGAGCACAGGGAAGTTAATTGACTTGCTCAGGGTCACGCAGTATGCAAGTGGAAGCTGTGGGATTCAAACCCAGGTCTGGTCTGCTGGATGTCACCACTGCGCTATACTGCCTGTATTACCTCTATCTTGATTTGGTTAGGACGGAGCTGTCCCAGGCCTACCACGTGCCCGAGGTATGCCACTTCTCCCATGGCCACCTGGCACTTCTCGGCTTTGACAGTGAGCCCGGCCCTCTGTATTCTGCCCAGCACTTCCCTAAGGTGTGACAGGTGTTCCTCCCAGTTGGTACTGAAGATGGCAGTGTCATCCGGGTACCCCACGGTGTACTCCCCAGCACGATTTAACACCTGGTTCACTAACCTTTGAGAAGTGGCCGGGGCGTTCTTCATTCCGAGAGGCATTATTTTGAACTCAAATAAGCCTATTGGTGTGATGAAGGCCGACCTCTCCCTAGCTCTGTCCGTCAACTCTACCTGCCAATACCCCTTTGTCAGGTCAGTGGTCGTAAGGTAGGTCGCCCCCCCCCCCAACTTGTCCAGGAGTTTGTCTGTCCAGAGCATCGGGTGGGCGTCTGACTTCGTGACTGCATTCAGTCCACTGTAGTCTACACAGAAATGAGTCGAGCCATCTGGCTTGGGTACAAGGACTACGGGTGAGGCTCGGGGACTGTGGGATCTCTGGATTGCCCCTAAATCCAGCATCTCCTCCACTTCCCTCCTGATGTCCTTTTGGACAGCATCCAACACCCAATATGCTGTCCGCCGTATGGGTGTCTGTGTCCCTGTCTCCACATTGTGTGTTGCTAAGGGGGTTAATCCAGGCTTGGTGCTAAACAAGGGGGCAAAGTCTGCTAAAACCTCCCTCACTTTCTGGATCTGGCCCGGGGTCAGCTGGGGAGACAGTTTTACTGCCTCCACAGAGGACACCCGCTTACTTTCCTCCAGCAAGTCCAGAAGGGGGTCTCCTTCGTCCATCCCCTTCCCATGACTACACACTGCAAACACCATGTCAGCCCTATTTGCATATGGCTTCATCATGTTGACATAGTACTTCCTTGTTGTCTGTCTACGGTCAGGTAACTCCACAATGTAGTTTACGTCATTTACTTTCCTAACCACTTTGTACGGTCCTGCCCAATCAGCTTGCAGGTTGTCTTTCCGGACTGGAATAAGGACCATGACTTCCTGACCCACCATGTACGAGTGAGATCTGGCTCTGCGGTTGTACCACACCTTTTGTTTCTGTTGGGCAGCTGCTAGGTTGCTCTGGGCTGTCCCCATAAGCTCCTTCAACCCTTCCCTAAACCTTAGGACGTAATCCACAATGGGAGTCCCCTGGGTGGCATGCTTGCCTTCTCAGTCCTCCCAGATCAAGTCTAGGGTCCCATGTACCCGGCATCCATACAAGAGTTCGAAGGGGAAAATCCTGTCAACTCTTGGGGCACCTCCCTGTATGCAAACAATAGGTGGGGAAGGTATTTCTCCCAGTCCCTCCCATGCTGTTCAGCAAACGCCAGGAACATTGACTTTAGGGTACCATTGCATTAAAGCATTCCACAAGCCCATTGTCTTGTGGGTGATACGGCGTTGTGCATCTCTGCACCACCCCACACTTCTTCCATAGACATTTCATTAGGTCCGACTTGAAGAAACCCCCTCAATCGGTGATTGCCTCCTACGGAAACCCAACACAGGAGAAAATCCCAAGCAAGGCATCTGCCACTTTGTCTGTCCTTGGAGAGGTTACGGCGATTGCCTTTGGGTAGCGGGTGGCATAATCCACCACAGTCAGGATGAATCTCTTTCCTGAGGAGCTGGGGGTATTTAAAGGGCCCACAATATCCATTCTCACCCTCTGGAATGGCTCCTCCTCTGTGGGCAAGGGGATCAGGGAGGCTTGTTTTTTCTTGCCTGCCTTTCCTATTTCTTGGCACTGGTGACAAGACCTGCAATTCTCCTTCCCTGCTGGGTGAAGTTAGGCCAGTGGAAATTCTGGGCCAACTGCTGCATTGTGCGCGTGAGTCCCAGATGACCAGACAAGAGAATATAATGGGCAACCTTGAGCAACTGCTTACGATATCCCTGGAGAATGACAAGCTGCCTGCCTAGCATCCCTCCCTCGGTCTGTACTGCCTGGGTATACATAAGTCCATTTTTCACAGTAAACCTTATGTCTGCCATCACCTCCCTGTGCACCGTCCGAGTCTGCCCAAGCCCTCAGCTTCTCTAAACTAGGGTCACTTCTCTGGACAGCTGTGAACCCCTCACACCTTCCCAAGGCATGGGACAGGTCCCCTTCAGTCGCTAAACTAGGGTCACTAGCATCGGGGTCCTCAGGATCACTGTCAGTCTCAACCCTCTTACAAGAGGTCACCCCTCCCTCTTCGGAGTAACCCTCTGTAGCTGGGTGGTTACTTGCTCCTGGGGAAATTTCTAGCCCCTTTTTATTAGTCTCTCCCTCTGGAGACACAGGCTGGGGAACCAGCCTCTCAGTATCTTCCCCAGTCGCTTCTGGGGGGGCTCAGGGAACTACAGTTTTCCCTGGCCACTTGGCTACGAGTAACTACACATACCACCCCCCTGCTGGAGATTGTTACCCAGGATCACATCCACTGCTAATGTGTTAGCTACAGCCACCTGTTGCACAGTTCCCTCTGTTTCACCCCAGTCCAGGAGAACACTGGCCAGTGGCAATGTTTTCTCTTCACCCGCAAAGTCCTGTACAGTGTCGTATTTATTGGGTATAAGCTGACCAGGCTGTACCAGATCCCCTTTTATCAATGTCAGGGATGCCCCTGTGTCCCTTAACCCCTGCGTATGTATGCCATTTACCATGACAGGGTGCATGTGTTCCCTCATGTTCACTGGCATGCTTCCAGAGACACACAAGCAACCCACTTCCTTTCTGGTACTACTTTACATATTATTGCTTACCCTTCTTGGACACCGTCTGACAATGTGCCCAGTTTCTTTACATAACCAACAAACATTTCTTACTTCAGAGAAATCTTTTCTTTGAAACCTGGGACTAACTGGTTTCGGTGGAGGCAGTGAGGATTTTAGCTGCCCTGAAGGTGTGCTTTTCCCTTTCTGCACTGCCACACTCGCCCCATTCGCTCTCAGAGCAGGTCTGCTCTTGGCATAGCAGTCCGAGAGTTCAGCAGCCTCTTGCACTGTTTTTGGATCTCAGTCCTCTAGCCAGGTTTTTAACTCTGCTGGGCATGCCCAATAAAATTGTTCTAATAAAATCACATTTTCAATTTTATTAACAGTGTTTGCCTCAATTCCTTCCCACCTGCGTTTTAAAAACTGACGTTGTTTTGTGCCTAGCTCCTCATAGCTCAAATCAGGGCTTCTCCTGACCTTATGGAATTTAGCTTTGTATGATTCAGTAGTTAATTCAAAATTTTTTAACAGGACTGCTTTTAACTTGCTATAATCATCACTGTCTTCATTGTCCATTTGACCCAATGTAGCCCGAGCTTTTCCGGTAAGTAGCGGGGATAGCTGGAAGCTCCAGAACTCTCTAGGAATTTTAGCCTGAATACAAACTTTTTCAGAAGCATTTAAAAAGGCGTCCATATCCTCCCGTTCCTTAAACTCTGCTATTAATTTGGAGTTCAATTTGTAACCCAGTCCTGCAGTCCCAGTTAAACCCAAGCCACTTACTTTCCCTGGTGCCACTGGTTGGAGTTGTAGCTTCTCCAGTACGCGATGCCACTGGTGCTCCTGTCTCTCTCCTCTGCCTGTCTGCATTCTCGCTCTGTCTTCTCCTCTGCCTCCTCGCTCTCTCTTCTCTGCCTCTCACTGGTGTTCATGTCCCTCACGGTCTGCCTCCCTCTGTTGTCACTTTGCCTCTTGATCCGCCTCCCTCTTTTGTCGCTCTGCCTCCAGTTCCATCCTGCGCAACTCAGTTTGCAATTTGAGTACCTCTGGTTTTAGGATACTGGCAACCATCCTCTGCTGCTGTGGCCCTTCACTGACAGTGGCCCTGCTGTCCGCCTCATCGACTCAGGACCCCTCACTGGCTGCTAGCCCTTCTAGACTTGAGGTTTGGTCCCTTTCAGTCACGATCTGTGACTCGCTGCTCTGGGTATCTGCTACCATCAGGGCTTCTATGAGGTTCTGCTTACTGGCTTTCACCCCAAATGGGACTCCCCTGTCCCTGCGCAACTGCTTTAAGAAATCTACAGTGTGCCTGCTGTAGTCAGAAGCCATTTTCTTCTTTGACTATGCTAATCTGACTGGCACTTTAGAAAAAAAAATGAAATGGATAGGAACTTAACTGTAAGTCAAGGGATATAGTTCTGTTTTATTTTGAAATAAAACACTGCCTATTTTTTTTTTTTTTTAAGTGAGCTAAACAGTCTCAAGCTGACACACTGAACAATGAAGCTTATACCACCAAACTTTTTATGCCACCGCTGCCAACCAGTCTTTCACAAACTGTTCAGCCGGTCAGTCCTCTACTCCCAAAGTGCCAGCCTGAGCGTATGATTTGTGTACAGTGAACAGAACAAGGTAACCCTCTTGTCTGTTTTGTGGGTTCAAGTCACCTTAGTCTCAAGCTCTGGAGGGATTCAAACTGATAACCTCTTGTTATCGTACCCAGTTATCAGGCTCAGATAATTCTGTCTTTTGGGGGGGCAGATATCTTTGCCTACGGGCACCCAGCCATGTCTTTCAAATGAACTCTTAGAACTCTATGCACGACTTTAGAGAACTCTATCCGTTTCCCAGTTTGGTATATCATTAAGTCCATACACAGTGTTACTTATAACCTTTAAAAACTCCACGTAAAATAAAAAGAAATGTCAGGGCACTCCAGACAGTTTCCGTTGTAAAAATATCTCTCTACTTTAAAATATCTAAACAGAACAATAAGTACAGAACAAATATATATCCCAATACATACAGCCTTAAAACAAACAGGTTAAAGTGCAGTTCCTACAGTACATACATTCAGACTGGTCTAATCTAATGCTTACTTTCTTTCCGTGCTTTGAGGGTCACTCTTCTCTCAGTCAGCAATATTGTCTTATGTGTTCTGTCCATGTTCTCTCAGCAATTAAACACAGTTCTGAGCTGGCCTTCTCATGAGGTCACTAACTCCACCTTGGTGTAACAACATCTATATTGTATCTCACAGGATGTCCAAATAAAATATTTGAAAAAACATAATAGGTGACTTCACAGCCTTTCCTTCCTCAGGTTAACCAGACCAAACTGGTTTGTGTTCTGCTACACATACATCTCAAAAGTTTCTTTGATCTAAGTCACTGTATTCAAGCAAAAGTGTATTTGCCTCTTTAATCCCATCTGGACCTTGGAATCTACACCTCAGAGGTCTCTCTGATGTAATTCAAGGGTTCCCTGGGAAAGTATATTGGACCTTCCAAATTCGTCTAGGTCCTCCCTGGCTCAGGCATCAACCTCTCTTCAGTGTGCATTCTGGCTTCTCTTTGACACCCCTCCCTCTCAAGTTCTTCCTGACAGCTATTGTGAATCAAAGGATTTTCCCTGAGGGAATTATGAATGGCTAATCTTATTTCCTGGGATGAAAGCAAATTGACAAGGTAATTGCACCCCGGATATCTGCAGTTTAGCTATGTCCTGTCCTTTGAACTTATCTCTGGGGGGGTCTTGATGTGTCAGTTCCAGTAAGATTGTAGTTTCCTCAAACTGACCTTCCCATCACATATTTTATATGTAATAAAAAAAATTAATACAGCACTCAGAGCTGGCTGTCTACGTCACAATCCCTCCCTTAAAATTACCTTTTAGGACTGCCTTGTCATCTTAACCCCTGCCTGGGATCATTACATATATTGCACACTGTGCTCTGGCTATTGAGGTATCTACCTGACCCATATATATTTCCACATGTATATGTTTTGGTGTGCACTGTTTATAATTATTGTATCCCTGATCTTTTTCTAAAGTTACATTCCTTACTGTCAGTGTTCTACCATTACTTCTGTATATATTATATAATTTCCTTGTAAGTTTTTTGGTATATTGTGTATTGTATTATCACTATATTGTTTATATTGAATAACCCCAGGTCTGCCTCGCAAATGAGCATTGCTTAATGGTGATTGCCTGGTTAAATAAAGATTTTGATTGATTGAGTGACTTAGTACAGAAGGAACAAAGTTACAAAACATAATGCAGTTACCTAGGCAACGTTGCAGATGTAGTTGCAGTGTGAGGACCAAACATATCAACAGCATGAATTAATGCAGTGATCTGTGGACAATCGTTGGAGAATACATTAAAGTGCGCAGTGTCTTTTGGGGTAAGTGACAGTGCTAGTGGGCTCCAAACACAGATTTCTATTGGAGGAATAAATGGCCTCAATTAAAAGAGGGGTGTGAGCAAGTGGGGGATTAGAAGAGATAGTACAAATAGTCAAGGGGGGTTGATAGGGACAGGAGGATGCAGGAAGATGCCTTAGCTGACATCTAAAGGCAGGGAGTGAGGGGGAGAGGGGAGCAGATTCTAGAGGGAATGGAGGTGGTAGGAAAAAGCAACTTGTCTGGCAGAGGAGTGAGGGTGGGGAATGGAGAAGGTGTTGGAATCCATGGAGTGGAGAGAGCAAGGAGGGGATGGGGGAGATAAGTGAGGAGAGGTAGGAGGGAATGGTCTCAAACCAATATTTAGCAATGAAGGAGGCACAGTGAGACTGGCAACGTGATAATAGTGGGAGGATGTAAAGGGAGGAATAGAGGGAATAGTGATGCATATGGAAGGGAGAGTTGGTAATGGAATGACAGAAGGCATTGCAGAGAGTATCCAGTCTGGCAAGGGAGGAGGAAGGGGGTGGTGCCATAGACCACATCGGCATAGTCGAAGACCAGGAGAACCAGTTTGAGTACCAGCTGCCTTCAGGCCTGGAACGAGAGGCAGCCCTTATTGTGGTACAAGGCACCGAGTTTAGGGTGACGTTTGGCATGAATGGTGTCAATCTGGGCAGAGAAGTCAAGCTTGCTGTCAGGCCACACACCATGGTACTTTAAGGTGGTGACAACCTCCAGAAGGGTGCCATCTAGTGTGGGAAAAACATGGGAAGGCGATACCCTGGCCAGTTTTTGGCCAGTGCCGAAGGTCATAAACACTGTCTTCTTGGTGTTGACCCTGAGTTGGTGGCATGGAACCAGTGCAGTATGTTGTGGAGGTCCTTCTGGAGTGGACCTTCCACATCGGAAGGCGAAGGACCAGCGGTGTAAATGACCATGTCATCCACATACAAGTGGATATGCAAAGAGACACAAGCAGTGGGGAGATCATTTAGGAAAGTAAAGAACAGAACAGGACCCAGAATGGAGCCCTGTGGGACCTCTGCTAGGTTGAGGACGGGACAAGATGCCTTTTGCCTGTACAGACTGTTGATGGCCCGTGAATTATGAATGGAACCATTCGACAGTGGACACTGAGAGGCCAGCAGAGGAGAGAGTGGGACACTGAATAAAAGGTTTTGGCCGATCGATGAATATAGCTGAGGTGATATGTCCTTAATCCATCCCAGTGAGAACAGAGACAGTTACTCGCAGCAAGGAAGAGGTGGTGGAGTGGTGCTTCCTAAAGCTAGACTGGAAGGGGGGGGTCAGAGGAGTAAAGGAAGTCAGCAAGCCTGGAGTAGACAATGGTTTCCTGAAGCTTTGCAAGCTAGGGTAGGCATGAGAGTGACCAGAATTGCCAGGGAATGAGGGATCGCCCCCTTTGTGCAGAACCTTTGCAACCTTCCTGGCCTGGGGACAACACTGAGGGGGAAGGAAAGGTTCAGAAGATGAGCAAGTGGAGAGGCAGTGACAGGAGCCGAAACATGCAGAAGTTTGAGGACCAGCTGGACTTGGAAGGGTTGAGTGAAGTTAGGGTGGGAAGACTTTCTGGGGGGACAGGAGGAAATGGAAGCCTTCAGTTGAGTGGGGTAGGGTGAGGT
The DNA here is from genome assembly GCA_016271365.2 of Neoceratodus forsteri. Taxonomy (NCBI): domain Eukaryota; kingdom Metazoa; phylum Chordata; order Ceratodontiformes; family Ceratodontidae; genus Neoceratodus; species Neoceratodus forsteri. The sequence goes on along the minus strand of CM028129.1, from coordinate 815,341,848 downwards.
AGTGACCAGGAGATGGAGTAGAGGGTAGAGCACAGGAGGTGAAAAATTTTATTAAAATGAGTGGCAACTGATGGAGAGTCGGAGACCATTGAGCCATCCACCAGGAGGGTGGGGTGGGGGTGGACTGAGTGGCGGGGGTCAAAGAGGGAGTGGATAACCTTCCAGAATTTTGCAAGGGAGTTGAGGTTAGACTGGAGATTTGATTTGAAGTAGTGGGCCTTAGCTTTGCGGACAGCCTTTGTGCAAGAAATCCTAAGTGACCTGTAGGATAAGGAGTCAGACGGGGATTGGGAGGATTTGAAACGTGCCTAAGCTTTGTCCCAGGACTTGCACTGATCAAAGATCAGATGTAATTTATTTATTTATTTATTTATTTCAAAGTTCGGAAATATACCTGTGAGCAGAAATGCTCATTTACAAAGGTTCTTTGTCAAAATAACAATTTGTTTACACCTTGTCGAAGACCATATTAAACACTGATTAACAGAGACTGGACAGTATTGATTCAGTGACGTAACATAAGTACCATTTGGGTAATACGGAATAGACAAAAGTTAACATTCAACAGGTCAAATAATACAAAGCATAACATAGGCACTAGGAGCTATACAAAGGTAGCAGCCCATCTGGGCATTGTCAGAGGTTAAGTATGTGTGCTTTTATGGCACATTGGAATGGAGGAGAGGCACATGCGTAAGGTGCTGGCATCATGTGCACATGTAAGCGGGGAACTTAGGGGGCAGAAGCACCACAATCAGATGGTACGAGGGTTGGGTAGGGGTGCAGTTGGCAAGTGACAGTTCATGGAATGGGGTTTCATTAGGAGAAGCAGCTACATTTGAAGCCAGGTAGGAGTAAATTTAGAAGTTCTCATTTAAAAGGGCCCAGCTTCATTGGTGTCTTTTGTATTACCTGAAGTTCATTAAGTCAGCTTGGTGCCCTGGTTGCAAAGGAGCATTTGGCTAGAGCTGTTCGGTTGAATGAAACAGCCAATGTAGAGATAGTCATGCCTCTGGTTGGGTAAGGATTTTGGGCAGGTTATAGCAGGCCTTGCAGCCCAGGGGGTGAGGCCCATGAGGGTTTTCACACCTAGCAGGCAGGTTTGATATTTTATTCTGTCCTGCAGGGGAAGCCAATTTGTGAGAGAGTAAAGAGTGCAGGTGTGTGTGAGTTTGTCAGCCACAGTTGCAAAGTGGCAGGCTTTGTTCAGGACTAACCAGGCCCTGTTTAACACAGTGTCAGTGGCACTCCCATAGACTGTTAGGCCATAGTCAACTGTGGTGAGGATGGAACTGTAATTGCCACTTTCTATTTCCGTAAAAGCGAAGAAAGGGGTTACTAGGGGTAAATCGCAGGGTCTCGGTACTGGGTCCAGTCCTTTTTAATGATTTTATAAGTGACATTGCAGAGGGACTGGAAGGAAAAGTATGCCTCTTTGCAGATGACACAAAGATCTGCGACAGGGTTGATACACAAGGACGTGGAAAGGATGAGAAGGGACTTAGCAAGGTTGGAGGAATGGTCAGAAGTATGGCAGCTTGGATTCAGCGCAAAGAAGAGCAAAATAATGCACCTGAGAAACAAAAACCCAGGGGAAGGTTACACAATGGGAGGGAGGTAGTAACAACAAAAATGGAAAGGGACCTGGGGGTAATCATATCACATGACCTCAAGGTTGGCAAGCAATGTGAGACGGCAGTAGGGAGGGCTGGGGGGATACTGGGATGTATAGGGAGAGGCATCACCAGCAGAAAACAGAATGTTATTGCTCTATACAGACAGTTGGTGAAACCCCATTTGGAGTACTGCATCCAGTTCTGGAGAACCCTTCTCCGCAAGGACATAGACAGGATGGAAGCAGTCCAGAGGAGGGCAACTAAAATGATGCAGGGTCTGCAAGAGAAGCCACATGAGGAGAGACTAAAGGAGCTTAATATGTATACCCTTGAGGAAAGGGGGGGCATGATAGAAACTTTTTTAAATACCTCAGTGGAATCAACAAAGTCCAAGAGTGTAGCATATTTCAGAAAAAGAGATGTGCAAGAAAAGGGGACACAATTGAAGATGGGGGACGGTTCAGGGGCAATGTGAAGAAGTATGTTTTCACACAGAGGGTGGTGGACGCATGGAACAGCCTTCCTGAGGAGCTTGTGGGGTCAAAAACTGTGGAAGAATTCAAGAATGCATGGGACAAACATAAGGCAGTTCTTGTGGGGGGTAGGAAGAAATAGGCTGTTGGTTAACTAGGATCTGCAGCTTATCCTGTAGGTAGGGAAATGGTCAGACTAGGTGTGCCAAGTGGTCCTTATCTGCTGTCAAAGTCTGTGTTTATTTGTCTATAAGTGCTCCTAGTCTCCTGTTAATGTTGCAGACGATTTGATCTACATGTGGTGCAAATGCTAGAGTCCGGTCGATGGTGACCTCAAGATAGTTGAAAGTTTTTACCTGTTCTAGAGGGTCGCCCTTACAGTTGAGGATGTTGCACGCTTGTACCTTAGTTCTTGTCTGTGCACTTGAGAAGAGCATTGTTTTGGTCTTCTTGTAGTTGAGCACAATCTTGTTCTGCTGGAACCAGTTCTCAAGGGATGCAAAGTTGCATTGGAGGTCTTGAGTAAGTAAATCCTGGCAGGGGTTACTTGCACAGATGACTACATCATCTGCGTAAAGTAAGACAGTGGAACTAGGGCAGTAATCCAAGGGTAGTGGGAGTATTTAACCCTGGTTTTTCTTAGGGGGCGTGACTGTTCCAGGTGTGGCTCAATATTGCGCAGAAGAGGGAGAGGACCATGTTAGGGGCTGAATAGCGGGGGACCAGTTGGAGGTAGTAAGGTCATTTAGGAGGGCATTTGTGTCAAGTGACCTGGACCAAAATGTTTTTGAGGCGGAATGCATGGGCCTCACTTTTCAGATACAGTAGGTCATACTGCGGTCACTGAAGGTATCTGGTAAAATGCCTGCTGCAGTGAAGGTGGGACGAGAGTACCTTGTCCAGGAGGAAGTGATTAGGAGAATGAGGATGGAGCCAGGTGGATTTGGTGATTTGTTGCAAGAGGGGCTGGCAGTGTACCATAGAGGTTAGAGTAATGAGCTGCGAATGAACTTGGTACATCCAGCAGACCTGGGTTTGACTCCCACAACCTCCACTTGCACACTGTGTGACTCTGAACAAGTCACTTACACTTACCCTTCCCAGTGCTCCCAGGTCACCCTGGAAAATAGGCACCTGTGTCTAGTGGGCCTTACCCAGTTACCAAAGAATAAAAATAAAAGTTTAGGGACTCAGTCCTGTGGAGGGTGGGCCAGAAGGCAGAGGAGAGCCAGTTCATGTTGAAGTCTCCAGTGAGGATGACCTCACCAGAGGCAGTATGGGAGATGATAGGGAGTCGACCTGAGAGGAAGGAGAGATTTTAGGAGAGGCATAGAAAACGCTAACAAATATAGGGAAGGTGGAAGGGAGGGATAGCTTGGTTAGAAGGACATTGTGAGAGGAAGGGACTGACTGTCTGAAGGTGATCTAGCAGGATAGGCTTCGATGGACATGCATAGCAACTCCGCTACTATACTTGCCACAGTCCTGACAGACGAGATGGTAGCTGGGGAGAGCCAAGCTGGAGTCAGGTACCCTGGTAGAGAGACAGGGTTCAGAGATGCACAAGAGGCCAGGAGAGTGCTGTGAGCTGCTGACTCCTGAAAGAAAGATTTGAAAAACATGATAGTTGGGTACAATTCAGCTTATATATTTCTAGCATTAAGGTGGAAAATGCTGAGGCCTTTAGGGAGAGCAGGGGAGAAGAGGGAGAAGGCCCAGGATTGAGTTCAGCATCGCCAGCAAGGAGGAGGAGAATGAAGAGGAGAAGGAGAATAGAGTGGGACTTCCATACCCTTGAGCGAGGGGGAGAAGGAGGAATGGAGAAGAGAGGAAGGCACGGTGAACAAATTCAGGGTTTAGGGAAGGGGTCTGAAGGAGCCCAGAGTGGATGCTGGGGGCAGGGAAGGGGGAAGTGAAGGAGAGGAGGGAGAGTGGAGGGGTATGGCAGGGTCAAGGGAGGGCGATAACGGCAGGGGAAGGGAAGGCATGGGAAAAGGTCTGAGGGGAGAGGGGCAGGGGGGGAGAGAGAGAGAGAGAGAAAGGTGATACTGACAGGAAGTATATGGAGCATAGTGAGGTGCAGTTAGAGGCAGGTGACTTAGTGTAGGTAGATCAGTGGCAAATACCTGATAGTGAATACAAAGGCAACAGCTAAATGACTTGGCTCTAATTCAGCAGGGTAATAAGCAAAGCATGTAAGTAATGTGGCAGCAAACCTAGAGAGAGAGCAACTGTTGCAGGCTTGATAAGCAGATCAGTGACTATAGAGGCAGAAGGAGCAGGAGCAAAAAAAAAAAAAAAAAAAAAAAAAAAAGCAGGCAACTAATTATATATATGCTAGAGATATGAGTAACTTAAGTTTAAAGTGACCCAGATAGGGAGTAAGCAATAATTAGTGTTGTAACCTACAAGGCCCAATTGACTGGAATCGGAGCACAAAAGATATAGGTGACCCAGATAGGGAGTAGGCAGTAATTAATGTTGCAGCCCAGGCACAAATGGTCCCTACAGTCTGGTGCAAATAAGCAGATGTTACGTTTAGCCAGATGCGAAGTGAACAGTAGCTGTAATTTCATTAATGGGTTACCATGCAGTGATGAGAGGCTGATTGACAGATAGGGTAGGCAGTGTGGGTTCCACGACAAGCCATCGAAAGGCAAACAGCACTGTAAAAAAAGCAACACAGCAAAGACAGCAAAAAACAATACCATGCCAATCAAATGAAGCAAAAAGCAAATCAGAGAAAAGTAATGTCAGCGCACATTACCACCGCAGAAATGCATAGTCACTATGGTGGCATAACCCAGGAAGCAGGCATTTACTGATGTGACTCTATCGGGGGTGCAACTCTGAGGGCAGGGATGTAATATTCAGACTGCGTTCACCGTGAACTCGGGGACGAGGGGAATTTAGTATTCAAACTTGGGGCGCACAACTCTGTGAGAGGGCGGAAGACACAGCACAGAGGACCAAAAACACATTACTGGAATAGAACCCAGGTCCGCTAGGTGCACTCAGAGGCAGTAACTAACCTCCACACCACGCTTCCAGCACAACTCAGAGGCATGAGCTAACGGAGTTCAACTTGCCAGACTAGTTTCATAATATAGCGTCGGTGAACCGTAGGTGGACCATTCTTCAGTAATTTTCTTGAAGGGGGCTTCACCTCCCACACTCCCCTGAACCACCCATAACTAAATATAATCAACTCTGAGATCTGACATTACAGCAGCACAGGTGATATACCACCTCGTCGACCAGTTGACACTGCGCGGTTATTACTTCCTACATTCCCGGTACCCGACCTGCGCTATAATTGCTGCCATGTGCACATATCTTTTGTTTTTTTTTTCAATGCGCAGTATTTGACACATGCTAATGGCACTCGCTGAGTTTTCGTGATACCAGCAGGGTGTCTGGTGGAGCAGCGTGCCCGGCTGATCGCAGGCGTTGGGCTGACTCCAGTTGATCCCCTTTGCTCTCGATAGTTTGCGTGAGGACAGCAAGGGGATAGCTGCCTTTTCAAGGGCTGAACATCACAGACATGGCAGCAGTTGGATAAATGGGGAATATGTGATGGGCGCTATGAGACACTGTTTTTATTTTCTTGAGTGGGCAGTGATCTTTTGTACCCTCACGAGTAGTGAAGCCATGAATGAGGGTACGAGAGGTCACTGATCACAAATAAAGATGAAAATAATGGCTAACACCAAACAGAGATTGGACCACGAAGTTTCAAATGTAAAAAGAACTGGTAAAGCACCCTCAGAATGGAAGAAGAAGGGTTTTGTACAAGACAGGAGATAAGGAGCAATCTAACATGGAATGAAAAAGTATTGGCCAGCAATTTCACCGTGACATGCACTGTTGCTTTAAGCAGAGAAAGACCGATAGTCATACATTGTTTCTAACTTTATTTTAAGTGAGCAGTTATCAGTGGTTCAGTATGTTGCATGCTCACCTCCAGGGCATGGAAAGTTGTGGGTTTAGTACCACACCAGGAACTTGGTCCCAGAAGACTGGAGAAGGGCTCATGTGATCCCGCTCCACAAGAGTGATAGCAGGGAGGAGGTGGGGAACTACAGACCAGTCAGTCTTACCTCAGTAGTGGGCAAGATTATGGAGGCACTCCTTAAGGAAAGGATAGTGCAACATCTGGAATACATAGGGGCACAGGATCCAAGACAGCATGGGTTTACAAAAGGAAGGTCCTGTCAAACTAATCTCATAGATTTCTTTGACTGGGTAACCAGAGTGGTGGACCAAGGGGCAGTTGATGTCGCCTACCTTGACTTCAGCAAAGCTTTTGACACTATTCCACATAGAAGATTGATAAATAAGCTGGGTAGGCTCGGGGTGGGTCAGAAGTTGGTCAACTGGGTGGCAAACTGGTTGACGGGCAGAAAACAGAGTGGTGGTAAATGGTATACAGTCAGAAGAGATGCAAGTCACAAGTAGGTACCTCAGGGATCAGTCCTGGGGCCATTCCTCTTCAACATCTTCATTAGTGACCTTGCAGATGGACTAGAGGGTAAGGCTTGTCTGTTTGCAGATGACACCAAGATCTGCAACAGAGTAGATGATCCAGATGGGGTGGGCAGAATGAGAAGAGATTTGGATAAACTAGCAAAATGGTCAGAAGAGTGGCAACTGGGGTTTAATGCAAAGAAGTGCAAAATCATGCACATAGGGAAGAAACCCTGAAGCCACCTATAGGCTGGGAGGAGTTGCTAGCAGTGCAAAGGAAGAAAGAGACTTGGGCATCATCATCACTGATGACCTGAAATCATCAAGCAGACCTCTAAAGCAGTAGGTAAGGCTAGGGGGGTGTTAGGGTGTATTAGTAGGGTATCACAAGTTGTAAGAGGAAGGTAATAATCCTCTTTACAAGACACTAGTTGAGCCCCATCTGGGCCTGCGTGCAGTATTGGAGCCACACCTTCACAAGGACATTAACCAAATTGAGGCAGTCTAGAGAAGGGCAACCAAATGGTGCAGGGACTGCATCAGAAGACATATGGGGACAGATTAACAGAGCTCAATATGTATACTCTTGAGCAAAAGAGGGAGAGAGGTGATATGATCGAGGCATTCAAACACCTTAAGGGCATTAACAAGGTGAAAGAGTCTAGCACGTTTAAATATAAGAAAAATAGCAGGACAAGAGGACACAGCATGAGATTACAGGGGGACCGATTTAAGGGGGAATGTGAGGAAATTATTTTTCACAGAAAGGGTGGTGGATGCATGGAATGGCTTACCACAAGAAGTGGTGGCTATGAAAACAGTGCAGGGCTTCAAACAGGCATGGGATAGGCATAAGGGAGCAATACAAATGACTATGAATAGATAGGCCACTGACAGAGCAAAGGCCGATGGCACATTTATAAGGTAGAAAAAGAAATGGGCAGACTGGATGGGCCTTGCAGTCCTTATCTGCAGTCAACTTCTATGTTTCTATGTAATACCCAGTACTAAGAGACAGTAGTGCAGCACTGGTGAGTGCTGTACTGTTGAGGTGCTGTACTTTGGATGTGACATTTAACTGAGTTCCCTTCAGCCCATCTCTTGTGACTTTCTAGGTGGAAATTAAAGATCCCATGGCACTTTTTGCAAGAGTAGAGGAAGTTTTTATTAAAGGATAATAACAAACATATAAACAACCATTATATTATAGAAAAACGAAGAGCAAATCCAAGAAAAGGAAAATGAAGGATATAAGCTGTTAATAAAGGCAACAGAAATAAAAACTAAAGAACATATTCAGAAAAACTTGTAAAAAGAAAGGCAGTCAATGCATAGCAGCAAAATTTGCAGTTGGGACATAGAAAAAATAAAACCAGGAAAAACAGAACAGTCCCAGTCAAAAGAATAAGGTAGAAACAAATAGTATTACATCATACAGTAACAAATTGGGATAAAGCTATGCCATTTGGTCGCCTAGACCCGAGGAGACCACTTCCTGCTGTCATACCAGTACATGACGGCAAGTTCTGTGGTTGTAAGTCGGATAAGAACCTCCGGAGGAATAACCTTCTTTTGAAACAATAAGGCACAGCGGGAAAAAGCATGCGAATATGGGCAGGTCAGGAGAAAGTGGACCATGGTTTCCTAGTGTAGGGCACAATTAAACCTAGGATAAAAACGTTCCTCAACTTTCTGATGTTTGGTGTTTGCTTTAACACGAATGCGGCCATGGCAATCCAGCCAAAGGATGTCTCACATCTTAGCGGAGTAGATGCGTTCTTCGGAGAAGAATGGATAATAGAATATGCAGAAGGCGGGATGTCGGGGTACTTAGGGATCTCAGCAAAATGGGTTACCATAATAGTGGCATAAAGACCTTGGGTACTGAACATACCAAAGAAGCTGTGTCGACTGTCCAGCCTAATCTTGTCAGCCAAAGTGCGGACATAAACAGGGGCTTGATGCGCTGTGTAAGGAGACAGGGTCCCTGCCCTCCAAGCAGTCAGGACTACGCCCAGCCAAGGAGTGACCCATGGGCTCGAAATCTGTGGGGGTCCCTAAAAGTTAGGGTTTCACTGACCAATTAAGAAAATGACAGAACGTGGAAACCAGTGAGTTGAGCATAATCAGTCCACTCTGAGCAGTAGGGAGATGCACCACTGCCCTCTTCAAAGGGTTCAACCTGCTTCTCCAAATAACTTGAAAAAATAAACTATGGAAACAAATCTCTAAGGATTTAGGGAAAGGGTATCCCATACCTAAATAGGTGAACAGAGGGAGAAATTAGTTTTTCAAAATTGCAACCTTTTTCTTCTCAGTCTGTTTCCAGGATTTCCAGACCAGCACTCTAGTGGCACAAGAGGCAAGCTTGGCTTCCAAATTAAGGAAGGCCATGTCATCGGCCCCGAAGGCAACACTGAGTATCCGATGTGGTTTCACCGCCACAGGGATACCACCAATGTCAGTCGTGGGGCTATCCGACGTTTCCAATTTCAGGCAGTGACATTTACAGACATTTAGTTGTGCGCCAGAAACAGGGGTAAGTGAATGAAACACACCAACGTCATACAGCCAGGTGGTGGATCCCAGACCAAAAGGGTAACATCATCCGCATATGCGGTAGCTGTAATAGAGTCCAACCCATTCAGGGCCATAATACCATGAATTTGTTGGGGGGACTGTATTTTCTGGATAATGGGATCAATATAGTACACATAAAGGAGGGGTCTGAGGGGACAGCCTTGACAGACGCCAGTCCTAACTGGGAACACCTGGCCCAAATGCCCATTGATAAGCGGAATCTCAGAGGCAGCACCATATAACGTATGTATCCAAGCACAGAAACCTGGAGGAATACCATAATGCTGTAATATATCAAAAAGGTACGGGTGAGACATGCAATCGGATGCTTTCTCCTGATCTAGCATCAGTACATAACTCAAATCCCTGCCCGACATCCCTGAAGCAATCTCCTCCCAAAGGACAAGGAGGTTGTCAGCAATGTGGCAGCCAGGAACCGGGCAGGACTGAGTCAGGGAAATAACATGATGGAAAATAGAAGCTAAACGTTTGATCGGTATCTTCGTTAGTAACTTCAAGTTAATATTCAACATACTAAGGAGTTTCCAATTATTTAAATCATCAGCATCTTCTTTTTTAAAAAGAAAAACCTTGATGGCGTCACCAAAAGGTAGAGACGCAGTGCCATCTGATAGGAGCCAAATTAAAGACTTCCAACAAAATAGCAGGCATTTGGGGAGAGAAATGTCTAGAAAAGGATGGAGTGAAGCCATCGGGCCCAGGTGCACTCGAAGTACCAAGACAGGTAATCAATTGTCTGTTTAATTTCAGGAGCAGAAATGGGAATAGGTTAGCAAATTCATCAGGAGGTATAGAGGGTATACAGAGACCCAGGGCTGTGCCAACAACTGTGAGGGCCTTCCTGCAAAATATTTTGTGGGGCCCACCTCCCACCAATAAATGTAAAGTAACCATTAGCGCATGTGAAATTTTTATAGCGTAAGTTTTTTTTTTTTTTTTTTTTTGTATCAGTCCTGCTGAACATACATAGTTTGTCCATGCCACCCCCACCCCCTTGCTGGCACTATGATCAAAGAACTGAACAAATTAGATTCTTTCTGCTCCTTCTGGGGACACCAGCACCAGGATTAGATGTTTTGAATAATAGGCCCTATTGCTTCTCTGTTCTGTACTGATGCTTGTATACCATTGCCAACCTTTGTGTGTTTGTTTCCCCCTTCCTTTGACGTGGAACCTTTGTAAATGAGCAGCTCCTGCTCAAAGGTACTTGTAATCCTAGAGCTTAATAAAATATAAATAAAAAATATCCCCCCCCCCAAAAAAAAAATCATGTGAAACTGGAGTTGGAATCTTCTGACACCACTTCTGACAGACCCAGTTTCAAATGGATAAGCAGTTTCCAAAGAGAAACTTACAAGTTTGTCTGTCAGAAAAGGTTTTCTTAATGCTGACCTCTGAGGCAGTGGGCCCTAACAGTGTGGGCCCTACTCAACCACAGCTTTACCCCCGTCACTGCCCTGCAGATACCATATTCAAAAATGTGACAGCCGGCCCTGAAGAGGATTGTATTCCAAACAATAAATGAGAAGACACATGGGACAAAATCTCTTGCCCAGCAGTGACTAGTGTGGCTTGTGGCGTAACAGTCTGTGTCAGGTGTCTATGACGTGCCCTCTCCTTAGTTATTTTTATTTATTTATTTAATTTTTGGAATTACAACCTTTGATCCAAAGGCTGTTTTACAAAGGCTCCAAGTCAAAGAACAGAAACATTACAATACAGATGACATATGGTTAGGAGATTCAACAGGATGGCATTATAACAACTCTGGGAGAGGTAGTACAACACATGCTGATACAAATGATACAATATCATAAACTACACTGTGTTACAAACAGGAAATCATACAAAACAGGTAGTTACACAACAGTAATTTGCAGTACTCAAATTGTTACTAAGTGCAGTTGGAGAGGAAGTAGCAGCCGACAGCGCATTGTCAGGGGGAGGTGGGTAGGAGTAAGTGGAGACGCTATGAGGGGAGGTGGGCTGTAGCGGCCTGAGGTGGCATTGTCATGGAAGAGTGCATATGGGTAAGAAGGGGTGGTGAGAGGGAGTAGGGTTATAGGGATCAGAGTTTGAAGAATCAGGATAGTCACAGCAAGAAGGAGGGGAAAGGATTGTTCCAGGGGCATTTAGGAGAGAAAGGGGGATAGGGAGGGAGGGAGGAAGAGGGGGAAGATGGGTAGTAAGCCAAGCACATGGGAGGCGTAGCCAGTGCTTGTTGGATTATCTTTACAAGCAGTAAAAGGATCGCCCAAACCCTGGGAACCAGCCACATGCTCTATAAGTAAAGATTGTCTGCTGTCACACTGGAAAGTTGTCATACGGGCCTTGAGGGTGGCAATCAATGGGCCATAGTCTCTCTTACCCAGATGGGACAGGGGTAGTACCTATTCAAGTTTAATCCGAAGGGAAAGGTATTCAATATAGGCCAATTTACATCTGGTATGAGAAAGGGATTTTATCAATTTTACAACAGTTCGCTTGGTATCAAGCCACCAGTCAAGCAGGTTATCTTCCATGCATGCCAAGGTTTGGCGAGTCAGAAGGAGGTTAGTAACCTTGGCATGTATATCAGCATTCTCTGACAGAGTATCGTTCAGACCCCAATAGCGCCTCCCCGGGGAAAGGACAGGAGAAGCAGAAAAAGTACCATTCAGCAGAAGGTGGTCTGAGGATTCAGCTGGCGTCAAACCCACATGGTGAGTGTGGAGAAGCACTGAAATAAATAAAAAAATCAATGCGAGTGGCTAAATCAGAGTGGAAATAAGTGAATCCACCAGTTGGGTGAACAGCCCGATAGGCATCCACCAAACTAGCAGTGCGAAGAAGGATCTGAAAACAAAGGGAATCGGTAAACATTTTATTTGTCCAGGCACCCCGTCACAATGATCAAGGTGACAACTGAAGTCCCCACCGACAATAATGTGTCAGGCAAATGTGTAAATAAGGCTGGATCTGAGAGAAAAGATCAACCCTGGCCTTTTTCGTCTGCAGAGCATATACTGTAATGAATCGATAAGGGGAACCATGGAATGGGGCGCCATTCGACAAGGCCCTACCAGGCTTGGTGTCAACCAACCATATATGTGAGAGACCGGGGGGGGGGGGGACAAGAACAGCATGCCTACCCCATCGCAAACTTCTGAGCCAGTTGACCAGAAGGACGGGCCCCAGCACCATTGATGCTGGGCTCGAGACATGCCACCTTCGGAGGTCAAGTGCATTTCCTGAAGAAACACTACATCAATGGCTAAATCTTTGAGTAGGGTAAAATGCTGTTTGCATTAGTAGTAGTGAGACGTACTGGTGAAACTATAGGAAACAAAGTCAGTGAGCAAACAATCCAGTAAGAGTCACACTCTATAGGTGGAGCCAGAGCCCTTTTGGGTACCATTTTAAGTTTATTTTCAGTGTTTCACTTTGGCATGGGCTATAGGAGGGTCATCTTCCATTTCAGGGGAATTGAGCAAAGCTGTGGTAGGATTGGAAGAAGTCTGAGACTGGGAGCCCAGATCTGTGTCTGAGCCGTCCCCAGCCAGGGCTGCAAACTTGTTCTCTAATGGAATGGAAGAAACTGAGGAAACATCAAGCAAAGGCTGAAGGCCAGCCTTATTTGAACACAGAGAGCGTTTGCGACTTACTGCCATCATATCAGGAGGTGGCATGAGAATTGCATCCTGAGTCTGTGGGGGGGAGTCTGGTCCATAGGGGAGGGCTCCGGCACGGCACGAGGTTCCAACTCTGAAGAGTGAGACAGTTCAGAAGAGCCAGGAGCAGACATCAGTGGAGGATGAAGTAAAGGAAGGACCAGTTCCAGAGGAGTAGGCCTACCAGCCGGAAGAGCGGTAGAAGGGGGGTCCACCTGATGAGCCAGAGCAGCCGCCACTTCCTCATTGTGTTCCTGTTGCTGGGCCAGACGCGCTTTTGAGCAGCAGAGTGTCCTGGGCTTCAGCTTCATCCTTATTATGTTGTGCCCAGGGACAGTTCGTGTAGGAATGGCCAGATTCCTCACACAGATTACAACAGAGGGCGTTAGTACAGTGCGTACTAACATGTCCGAGAGTCAAACATAGATTACATCAAACCTTGTTGCAGACATTACTGAGGTGGCTGTCAGAGCCACAGCGAAAATGAGTCTTGGTCTTTCCAGGATAGAAGCATTGGGCTCTGTCCCTGCCCAAGAAGAAGACACTGGGGATATGCTGTATTCCATAGTGGGTGTGGTGGAATTTTATTTTAAAGCACCAATGGCCTGTCCAGAAAATCTCTGCATCTAATATAGATTCAGGAGCACCCAGCACCTCACACCTTTGGGATAACCAATAATGGTTATCTTGAACTTTATCCCCCTCGTTTTTCAACAAGACTGTGACCGTCTGGACTGCATGTTTGGTCAGCTGAATTGCTTTAAAAGGGAGCCAGAGCGAGTTATATCTGCGGCTAAGTCCCCTCCCCTCTCCTTGTAAGAATCTCCTCTCATTACTCTTAGTTAGTTAACCCTGTTTTTCAGTAGTGGTAGTACTATCTGTTACCAAAGAAGTTATCATATGGTTGTCATGAATGCACTTATTTTTGTGCATTACCTTCAGTATCACCAGAGCTGTGTACACTGTCTTGCACTATTGCTTAATGATCTTATTGTTTGATAAATGTATGTATTTGATCTCCTTGTACCCCTTCCTCCACCCCCAAGATTCACGGAGATGAGCAACTTGTTGCTGAGTGTGCTTTTGCTGGTGAAACATTTCAATAAATAAAGAGCGGAGAATCTTTCAGTGTTATAGGAAGTCCAGAACCCCACCTTAGACAGGATATGAGACGTTTACAGGGGGTTCAACGACTGGTTACTAGAAGGATAAAAGGTTTAGAGACACTTCCCTATGAGGCAAGGTTGAGGGAACTTGGTTTGTACTCTCTCCAATACAGGAGACATCGTGGGGACATGTGTTTTAACCTATAGAGCAAGTAGGGAACCAGCCATATGGGAATTTGTCGGGCCACAAGGACGACAAAGTATAGTAATAAATCTGGGCCATGAATATCAATTGAAAGGAGACAATTATAAAACTAATAAGAGGGGCATGGTTTTCTCAGAGAATAGTTACTCAGTGGAATGCTTTACCTGGCTCTGTTGTTTCATGTCACACTATTAGACCGTTTAATCCTGCCTTAGATGAGCTAAACCAGAATTGTCTCCATAAACTTTTGTAAAAAAAATAATTTTTTGTAAATAATGGTGCAGGACAATAATGGCTTAATAGCTAATAGTTCCTGATTCTTCCTATGACTCCCATGAAAACCTATCAAGGTAAACTGGGGTTTGGAAGCTGAGGTCAAAAAAACCATCAGAAGAAGAGTGTAAGAGAGCATAGAGTTCAGTGGGAGTGACGTGTAAGGACTCCTTTAGCAAGAATTTTCCAACATAACCTCTGCTGGGTGGGGGGAGGTGGTCAAGGCTCCGAGTATACAAAAGACGCACTGCATTTCGTTGTTGAGCTGGTACAGGAGATTGCGAAAAAACATGCTTTTGTCGAAACTGGGCCCACACTTGTGCAGGGGAAGGGGTGTCAAGGAAGGGTAGTCAAACCAGACACACCATGGGTACCTTCAGTCAGTTCTGCTTGTTCAGCCTATGAATGTGGGCCAGTGACAACAGTAGCCCCAACTGATAAAGGTACATCCAGTCCAGCGCCTGAAGTATCCACCTGGCCAGGAGATTCCTGCAAAGATACTGCCAAAATTAGAACGATAGAGGTCTGAGAAGAGACACCGGGGGTTGACTGTGTGTGTGTGTGTGTGTGTGTGTGTGTGAGAGCTCACTAGCGACAGGAGCCGGTACTTATAGAGGAGGCAAGTGTGTCAAATTGGTCTCAGTGTCCATCGGGGGAGGCATTGTAACAGAGCAGTAGTCACAGTCAGTGGGTCTGGCAGAGGCAAGTCCAGTATTAACACTGACCGTCCTACCCCCCACAATAGGGTCAGGGACAAAGAACGGGGCCATGGGTTCTTGCGGAGTGGCTGAATGCCATTGCCCCGTATCATCCCTAGACCAACATGCAGTGGCCAGGGCCCGAACCAGTGACCACCCTGCTGGAGGAAATGCAGCTGTACCAGAACCATGGTAGTCCGTCTTACCTTGAAAAGGAGGATACTGTAAAGGCGGGTGGTCTGCCGAGACATCACTCGCACAAACTCCTGATGAAAGTGTACAGTCGTCTTCCGCATCCAGTGCAGGACGTGGCGCATGCATAGTCCCCAAAGCTGGAGAGGAAGATAGAGGCCCCACAGAAGTATGTGCTCGGAAAAATACATAAAGGCCCAACTCCTGACACCTGCTTAGTTGTGAATTACCACAGAATGTGGCCCCAAATTTTCTACAAATCGAGAGGAAGCCAGAGAGTTACTGCTGGTGTTGGGAGTTTCCCTCCCTCTACACAACATGATGTTCTGGATGCTTTGGGCCAGCTACAACAACAGGAATGGACCCCAGTTACCATGGAACTTTGAGGGAAACGCAGATGTAAGGGGATGCTGAATGAGGCTTGGAGCCAAATTTTTCAGACATGTCGATCTGAAGCCACCACTGCTTCTATGTCTGCAGCAGCAACTGGGTGAAGGACTGATAGACTGCGAGGCTTCACATTAAACATAGCCAACTTGATTTGCTTAGCAAGCCGTTATGTTGGACACTCCCCTTCCGGGGAAACAAATTGGATAAAACTGCAAGTACTTTGAACTGTGGGCACTTAATTTATGTTATAGAAACTAATTCTTTTGAGTTACATTACATAGTGTATTACCAACTCCTTTTTTTTTTTTGTTTTAGGGCAGGAAGGCGTCGCTAGGGTTTGGCACCTCCATACTGGGGTAACAGAATGCTGCAGAGTAGTACCGCATTCTCTGCTCTCAAATTGTCTCCCTGGCAATGCAGAGAATTACTTAGATGGCTCTGTTACTGAGGGGTGTGTTGGGGTGGATACTTACCATGGTTTGTAACTAAGAAAATTATCCTTTCGTTTTTTGTCTGCATGGAATTGTGTGTGTTTGGGGGGGGGGGTTCCTGGGGGACCATGCTCCTCAGCTTGTGCTGGGATGTGGATTAAAGAGGCTTGGGGTTGGATCCTCGGCCCTAGTGGCTGAATGCCTTGTGGAGACTGGGGGGGCCCCGAGCCCACCTCAAGGTGGCGACAATAAATGTTTTGTTCACATGGTGGTGGGTGGTTCAGCACAGTGGTACTTAAGCTCACATAGAACCAGCTGAATATTAACTTGATGATATCACCTGGTAGAGCTAATGTAGAGATAAGCTTCTTAAGGCTGTACTGGGCAGGGGCAGTACCGTGGACCATAGTACCTTTGGAGGGGGGAGTACCCTTCCTCAAACAACCCTGTTTGTAATTACTTGATGGTACAACCACCTGACATCTGAAGCCATGGGATTTTGGTTTTATTGACCATGGTGATTGACTGAGGCCACCCACCCCCCTAGACTCTGGCAACAGAAGCCCTGTTTTCTTTTCTTATTATTTTTCTGAAGTGACGTGTTGGTGCCACCCCATAATGAATTCGCTTAATACCAGTTAAAACCTTGGCTGTACATGCCGGTCCCCCCCTCAACCTTTTTCATTGGGGGTTGGGGGGGGGATGCAGTCGACTTTGTAGCTTTATTTATTTATTTATTTATTTTTGAAAGTCGGATTTACAACATTTGAGTCAGGGACTCATTTACAAAGGCACCTCATCGCAGGGAGGGTAGACATGGTTACAGTGTGAGATACAACAGTGGTAACATACAGGTGCAATACAGATAACAAAAAGAACACAATGTAACAGTGGTTTAAGGGATAAAGTTACATGCAGTAAATAGCAATCGTATAAAGTATAATAATAGTAGAAGTCACAACCCTGGTCGTACCGGGGAAATACCTAAGTGGAAGGGTGGGGGGGGGGTGAACAGGGGTGAGGAAAAGAGGGAAAAAAAAGGGGGGGAAGAGCAGTCCAATGGACATTGTCAAGGCTATGAGCAAGAAACGGAGCGGGACCTCAACATTAGGCTGATTAAGGGCAACTACAGCTTCGGGCACCAAAGAGGTGGTTACGGAGAGCAACTTTAAAGGGACCAATTTTGGTAAACTTAGTGACAGAGAGCGGGAGGGAATTGAACCATGTGGAGGCGCAGTAGTGGAAGGACCTTTGGGCTAGGGAGGTCTTGGTACGGGGCACCAGATAGGTGGCCTTAACTGAGCTTCGGCTGGCAACGTATGGGGATGCAATCTGCAGGGACGTGGTGACCCCTGGGGGGAGAAGAGTCCTAGCAGGGATTTTTTGGCAATTAAGCAGGTTTGGTAGTGCAGGTGCTCCTCCAAGTGAGCAGGTTGGCGGAATAGAGCAGGCAAGTATGGATGCGGAGGGATGCACTGGTCAGAAGCCTGCAGGCCTTGTTTATCGAGGTCCAGATTCTGGTGAGGGCAGTATTGACGGCTGCAGAGTAGATAGGTAGGCCGTAGTCCACTGGGGACAGGATGGAGGAGTTGATGGCCAGTCAGAGAGCGGTTTGGGGGAGGCAATCTCTGTGGCGATAGAGAAGGCCAATCCGAGAGTTTATGGCTGAGGACAGGGTATTGATGTGGGTGTGGAATGTAAGAGCCAAGTCGAAGGTGATGCCCAGGTACTTGTAGGATGACACCTACTCGAGAGGGTGAGCATTACTGGGTAGAATGCAGAGGGGGGCATTTTGGGCCTTATTCTGGTGATGTGAAAAAAGCATAGATTTTTTTTTTTTTGAGGTTAATGACCAGCCAGTGGTCAAGGAACCACTTTTTGGCTTGGTTGAATGTGTGCTGGAGGGATTCCTGTAGAGATGCAGGGTCAGGGTGGGAGGCAAGAGAGAACCGCATCATCGGCATAGTACTATATTGCTCAGAGCTGGAGCTGGGGAGGGTATTGAGAAATAGGCTGAAGAGAACGGGGCCCAGGATGGAACCCTGGGGGACCCCCGAGCGAACGGGCAGGGCATTAGACAGGGTGCCATTTACCTTCACGCTCTGTGATCTGGCAGAGAGGTAACTGGTGAACCAAGCCAGTGGGCCAGGGGAGAAGCCAGGTTGGTGGAGGGAGTCAAGTAGGAGGGGGTGACAGACAGTTAAAGGCATTGGAGAGGTCAATGAACACTGCACCCGCAACATGACCAGAGTCGAGAGCAGAGTGGAGGTGCTGGGAGAACTCCAGGAGGGTTGTAGTGGTGCTGTGTCCAGGGTGGAATCCATGTTGTTCTGGACATAGCAGGTCGTATTTTGCCAGATACCCAGAGAGCTGAATGGCCACTATTTTTTTTCTAGTGCTTTGGAGAGAGGGGGGAGAATGGAGATGGGCCTGAAATTGTTAGGGGAGGTTCTGTCTCCGCTCTTATGGATAGGGGCGATTTCTGCAATGTTTCAGGCACTGGGAAATTGACCAAGACATAGTGACTGGTTTAAAAGGTTGGTGAGAGGGGCTAGTACAGTATCTAGCACTAATCAGAGAATCCTGGAGTCCAGGGAATCACAGCTGGGGTTGTTGCTTGCTAAGTTTTGCAGATGAGGCCTGGCTTCAAGCGGTGATATAGCACGCAGGTGGGGGGGTGGTGGGGCAGGGATAGGGTAAAAAGTAGTTGGGGAGGACAGAGCTTAGATCTGAGAAAGCCATATTGAGGCACTCGGCTATGCGGGGAGGATCAGTAGTGATGGTACCGTCTATGGAGAGCAGTGATGATGGGGGGAGCGGGTCTTTCCATTGAGCTCTTTCATATTGTCCCAGAAGGCATGGGATGAGCCCCAAGTGGATTTAAGGGTGGCTTGATAATATTTTGCCTTAGCCTGCCTTATAGCCCAGGTGCTGGGGACTATCGGGCCACACTGGGTCCTGGGAACCACATCCAGTCATAGAACACCCCTTGTCTTTAGTGTCTATATTATATTGGGGGGGGGGCCTATTGGCATAAGCAGAAAGTTTTCTTATTCCATGGTTGGCCTTTCATTAAAAGGTCAGGTGGGGGGGGGGCAGGTTGTTAATGATTTGACTATTATATTTGGATGTTTGTCAAGATCAGTGACTTAACCCAGTGCCAGCTATTGGCATGGAGTTCAGTGAGCCGAGTTCTTTAGGTACCAATTTGTGGTACCCTCAATGTTGTACCCAAAGTTTATGGGCTGCAGGTAGCTGGCAACTCCAGGCTGCCTAGAATCCAATACCATGAAGCCATCTTTTTAGTTGTATTACTAATTATTCTCTTGTTGCTGTTATCCTTTGGTTCTGTCAACTACATAGGGAGCTATGGGGAGATGTGAGGGACTCGGGAGGAGGTGATTATCCTCACTCTCCATTTTTTTTCCTTTTTACGGGTGGTATGTTATGCCATGTACATATCAGGATTTTTTCTTATAATGTTAAGGGATTAGCCAATTTAGTAAAACCAAGTAGGGTTTTTTAAGAGCTGCAGAGGGCCAAGGTTTCCATAGCATTATTGCAGGAAAAGCATGCAATGCAAGATGAACATAAAAAGTTGAGGACTTGGGTTGGGCAGTGCTTTTCTTCCTCCTGCATCCAGCATCCATGTAGGCAAGGGTGTAGCAGTGCTGATTCGAAGTGCCTTTACAGATTGGCAGTCTGGTCAAAGAAGTTCTGGGCCAGTACATTTATATAGTCAGTTTGTGTTCACGCCATTTGCCTTACTTGAATGTATGTGTCCCTTGCTCAGCTCAGGAGAGGGTGGCTTTTTATCAGTACCCCCTGCTGAAGTTCTCCCCAGGGCCTGGCAGTTATATATCCTGGGGGTGATTTCAACTTGGTATGAAATAACCAGTTGGATTGGAGGGATCACAGTAGTGGTCCAACATCTGTGAATAGGGGCAGTGTTTTTTTTTTTTGAAAACCCCTTAAGGAATAGGGGTTAGAGGATTCCTGGAGGTGGAAACACTCCCATAATTTAGAGTACATGTTTTATTCAGTCCCCCCAGAAATCGTATTCTAGGATAGATATGATTTTTTCTCCCCAGGGAATGGTTGTATACAGTCCAAAATGCCTCTATTGTTCACTCTCTTGAATCACACCCCTATTTTAGTGGACCTGGTAGTGGAGCCTGTCCGTAAAAATTTGGCTTGACGTCTTGATTCCCTGCTGGATATCCCTGACCTTAGCACAATGGTAAAAGAGAAAATTCAGGAATATTTGTTTAATAAGAAGAGGGCACTGTTGTAGGGGGTTGCTGGGATGCACTGGAAGCGTATTTGACAGGGGAGATTGATCAGTTAGCATCTAGGAAAACGAAGGCAGATACAGCTGAGAGACTAGCCCTGGAGCAGGAGCTTTGTTCATCTGGAGGCCACCCATAAAAGTGTATCTTTTTCTACTTTGAGTACAGTCTACTTGGAGAAGCTTGGGTGTTTCCTTTGGGCTGACCAGCCCAGGGCTTGCACCACACCCAGTGTTTGCAGAAAACCTTTTGGAATGTCACCAATAAAATTACAATGGACGAAACACTTCTCCTTCAAATTCAAGATTGCAGGCACCGACTAAAAGTATATATTGAAGAAAAAAATTGAAGGTTATCTGAGCAGGCTTTGCTATAAATTTACACCCTCGCACACACCACTCTTCATTGTATTCATGCCTGTCCATCGTCCCTCTGTCCTTATGTCGCCAGGCTCACTGCACCTCTATCATATCCAAATATTGGTTTGGTTCACTTCCCTCTTACCATGCCTCTCTCCTCTCCCAACTCTCCCCACTTCCTGTTCCCTTCGCTCCAGGGACCTTCACACTTTTGCCACTCCCTATCCTTGCTCCTCAGCTTGGCAATCTGCCTTTTCCTGTCAGTTTCCCCTCGCATTGGAATCAACTCCCCTCCTCCTTCACACTCTCCCCATCCCCTGGCACCCTGGAAACTCCAGCCCCTCCCCACCTGCTCCTGCTACCCTTCCTCCTGACTCTTCCCAGACCAAGCTTTAACCATCCTGGTAAGCAGCTGACTGGGTCCTCACTCCTGTCTTGACTTCACTAGCACACCACTATGGTTGTCACCTCCATTACATGGTCAGGGATTATCTCATGCCACAGGTCAATCTCCTGTTCACAGTATTCTTCCTTTCATTGTGTATTGCTGTCACTTCTGAATATGCACGTTTTAGGTGTTTTTATTGAGCTATGCCGTACTTTATTCTCTACAAAAACATTTTTTGTATAACTTACAAATTGCTGTTCCACTGTTTTGCATTAATGTAATCGGCTGCTGTTTTTCCACTGTCCCCACCCTCGGGTCCCATATGGAAATGAGCCTTGACCCAGTATGCCTATTCTGGTTACCAATTTTCATATAAATAAATAAATGATGTTGTAATAAAAGGCACGTGTAGGGTTTTCAGAATGGAATTTCTTTTGTAATTTTCTACTGAATTGATTGCTATATTTATAGGACTTGTGATACAATAGTTTTGAGTTTCTGGTTACACTGCTTTGAACCCAGCGATGCCCTGGCACTTTGCAAAACTGATACAGATCAATATTGTCTGATTTTATTTAATTTTTCCTAGCAAGTAACAGACTGTTTGCATCGTCTTTAACTGGTGCCTTACTGACCACTCCCTTTCCCTTGGATGTGTTTTTACTATGGTTCTCAAAGGAGGTGGCAGTGAAGGTTCAAGAGAAAAAGCATTCAGAAAGTACAAGGAATCACAGAAGGAGCAGGACAGAGAATTGTATCAGTTAAAGCAAAAGGAAGTTGGGAAGGCTGTCAGAACAGCAAAGGCCCAAACTGAGGAAAAGATAGCCAACTCATTTAAGAAGGGGGATAAAACCTTTTTTAGGTACATCAGGGAGCGAAGGAAGACTAAGGGAGGGATAGTGATGCTTAATAAAGGGAAGGGGTGGGCAGAGGGTGACTGTGAAAGGCAGAGATACTAAACAAATATTTTTGCTCAGTATTTACAAATGAAGAGGGGGTTACCTAAAACAAACAATAGAAACACTCTGGATACAGAAGTTGATACCAGCCCATTTACAGAAAAAAGGGTTCTGAAAGAACTCTTAAAACTGAAAGTGGACAAAGCAATGGGGCCTGATGGGATTCATCCCAGAATTCTAAAAGAACTAAGGGTAGAACTAGTGACACCACTGACTACCCTCTTTAACAAATCATAGGAGAATGGGGTGGTACCTGAGGACTGGAGAAGAGCAGATGTGATCCTCCTTCACAAAAGTGGGAGCAGGGCAGAAGCAGGAAACTACAGACCTGTTAGTTTAACCTCAGTGGTAGGGAAAATGATGGAATCACTTCTGAAGGAAAAAATTGTGGAGTACCTAGAGGCCAGAGGGGCACAGGACCCAAGGCAGCATGGATTCACAGCGGGAAGGTCATGCCGGACGAATCTAATAGATTTCTTTGACTGGGTGACCAAAGTAGTAGATCAGGGAGGGGCTGTGACATGGCCTACCTAGACTTTAGCAAGGCATTTGACTCAGTCCCACACAAAAGATTAATATACAAGTTAGCCAGCCTGGGAATAGGTCCCAAGATGATAGCCTGGGTAAAGAATTGGCTGGAGAATAGGACACAGAGAGTAATAGTAAATGGAGTCCACTCTGAAGAAGGGGTTACTAGTGGGGTGCCACTGAGGTTTCAGTAATGAGACCGGTCCTCTTCAATGTCTCTGTAAGCTGACATTGCAGAGGGACTGGAAGGAACGATGTCTCTTTGCAGATGACACAAAGATCTGCAACAGAGTTGATGCACAAGGTGGGTGGAAAGGATGAGAAGGACTTGGCAAGGTTAGAGGAATGGTCAAATGTAGGCAGCTTAGATTTAATGCTAAGAAGTGCAAGGTAATGCACCTGGGAAACAAAAACCCAAGGGAAGAGTGCACAGTGGGGGGTGAGATACTAACAACAACAAAAATGGAAAGGGACCTGGGGGTAGTCATATCAGATGACTTAAACGTGGGCAAGCAATGTGAGAAGGCAGTAAGGAGGGCTGGGGGGATACTGGGATGCGTAGGGAGAGGCATCACCAGTAGAAAACAGGAAGTTGTTATCCCTCTGTACAGACAGCTGGTGAGACCCCCTCTGGAGTACTGTGTGCAGTTCTGGAGACCCAATCTCCGAAAGGACATAGACATGATGGAGGCTGTCTAGAGGAGGGCAACTAAAATGGTGCAGGGTCTGCACCGGAAGACATATGGAGAGAGAGACTAAAGGAGCTTAATATGTATAGCCTCGAGGAAAGGATGGAGAGGGGAACATGATAGAAACTTTCAAGTACCTCAAGGAATCAACAAAGTCCAAGAGGGTAGCATCTTTCAAAAAAAAGGTGTGCAAGAACAAGGGGCACAATTTGAAGATGGGGGTGGCTCAGAGGTAATGTAAGGAAGTATTTTTCACAGAGAGGTTGTGGATGCATGAAATGGCCTTCCGGAGGAAGGTTGTGGAGTCAAAAACAGTGGTTGAATTCAAGCATGCATGGGACAGCCATAAGGCAATTCTAGTGGGTTGGGGTAGAAAGAAGTAGGCTGCTGGTTAACTAGGATCTGCAGCTTATCCATTAGGTAGGGAAATGGGCAGACTGGGTGGGCCAAGCAGTCCTTATCTGCCGTCAAATTCTGTGTTTCTATGTTTCTAGTTCTTTGCTACCAATATCACCCTTTGTTACCAAATAAAACAAAACTGTTATCACCCTGTCAAAGTTTTAGGAACAAATGTAAATACAAAGTGTACCAACTGTTTTGCACATTTTAGTAATTGTTCAGTACTGTGCAGTTGTTTAACCTCTCTTCTGTACCTTGTTGCTAGACTTTACGTAGTAATTGAAGGTCTGAAGAGAGTTATATGTTCATCAGCACCCCCCCCCCCAAATTGTATCAGGTGTGAATTAGTATGCTGTATAAACATGTACTAAACAGGTTCTCAACACACATTGCTACCCAGGGTACCCAGTAATACCCTTGGTAAGCAGAACTCTGCCCAGGCTTACCTTGAAGGTCTGTACTGTTTTCATGACCGTTGCCTTTGCTAATCGGTTGACCACCATTTGGGAGAAGTTCCTTCTAACATTGCCTCTGAATTTTGCACCTCTGAGTTGCAGGACCTTTTCCGCTTCCTGCTGGAGGGCACCTCTGACTGTATGATTTTGTCAGAATCTGTAAGTATGCAGAGGACTGAGATCATGCCTCCTGTCAGCATTCTTTTCTCCAAGGTAAACATGTTAAGTGCCACCATCCTCTCATAGCTTTTATCCTTCCTACCCCAGATCATTTTGGTGGCCCTGTATTGCACCTTGTCCACTGTCTGTGTCCTTTTTATATTGAGAAGTCCAGGATTGCACCCTATACTTCAGGTGAGCCCTGCCAGGCCTTGTAAAGTGGAAGGAATTATTTCCTCCTGTCATGCTGGCCCATTTAATGCACCCCAGCATTCTGCTGGCCCTCTTGGCAGCAGCTGCACTCTGCTTTTCCTGTTCCTGCCCCCTGACCATTATGACCCCAGGACCCCCCCCACCACCACCACACACACACACTGCAGCAAGAGGAACCCTATACAGTATTTAGGTCTGTCACATGTAAACAACTGTGAATTGTTTTGGGACACTGAATGGAATGTGCAGCATAAAAATAAATTTATTTGAAATGCAGTTGTGTTGTTTAGTGAATGTGTAGTAATGTGGTTTTGTAACCTAGATGTTTGCTGACCCACACTTAGAGCACTGATTACCTTTTCTCTGGCAACAAGCATTGCTAGTGACTATACTGGCTTACATCCCTTTCTTCTCTCTTGGTAGCAGAACTGGCACCAGTGGTTGTAGAAGAGACAGACACTGCCTCGGTGTCATTAGGCAGAACAGCCTGACCAAACAGCATCATTTGTGTTTTTTGACAGTTTTTTTGGAAGCACTCGCGTGTGCAGATTAACTGTGATTTTAACTGTTTTTAACTCCTTGAGCACTTTTTTTTTCCTTTTTCTGGCAATCTTGGGAATGCCTCCTTGTTGCCTTTAAACTGTTTTTATAAATTCCTCTCTAGACACCTGGTAGCATACATTTGAAAAAGCACTGTTCGAATGCAAAACTCGGTAGGTGTTTTTTTGTGTGTATGAGAATGTGAGAGGGGTGCGCATGCACAGTGTTTTGCTGTTGGCCAAGGACCCTTGAATTTTTCACTGCTGCTTTTGTATGCTGCTGTGGTTTGAACAAATTAAAAGGAACTGCACTTTCGAACAGGTAATACAGGAATCTGCATTGTTCTTTACAGTAGTGTGGTCAGTGTCTGGTTGGTGCCAGCTCTTCTAATATTTTATGGAGTCGGTTTCCCTGAGCCGAAGCACGGCCACATTGAGGCAAAGAGAGGAAACCTATAGCACTGCCATAATTAGAGGGAGAAGGCAGGGGTTGACAAATATTTTTCCACATAGGATCAGTGGTGTAAAAAACAAGACATGTTTAGTATACAGTATGCTAATAAATTCAGTCTGGAGGTAGGCATCAATTTTTTAGGAAAAGTGTACATTGCTTTATATTTAAAATACTGTATTCTTTTTAGAAATATTAAAATGAAGCAGCTTAGTGCTGCAAAGTAATCAGCATTAGACTTGTGACAACTGAACCTAAAACACTGAAAAAAACTGTAACTAGTTTTCAATTCTTCCTAAACCAGATGAAGTTATTCGTAAACGTCTTTTGATCGATGGGGATGGCGCTGGAGATGATCGACGTATTAACTTGCTAGTAAAGAGCTTCATTAAATGGTGCAATTCTGGATCTCATGAGGAAGGGTATGTATCAGTTAAAATGCCCATGGAGATGGTCAGACCTCATTGTTGTTTGTCCCAAGTCAAGTTTATTGTTTAGGTTATGCCATAAAAAAGTGAAAACATACCTGTATAGTGGTACTTCATAATATTCCCAGCGCATGGGAGGGCATCATGCTACCATGCAGCTGACCCAGGTTCGGGAGTGAGCCCATGTCTCGGCTTGTCGGCAGCTCAAGGGCTGGGCAGGCAACTGACAGCATTGCTTTGTAGTCCAGGGAGGGGGTCTTCCCACTCCCACAGAAACTTCTGTAGCTCATCAACAAGGGGCTTTGAACACAGGCACCCAGCATCCTCCACAAGGTCACGATAGAGCAAGGGCAGGTGGGAAAAATGGGGAACATACCACCCACTATCAGGATGACTGCTTTTGGGTACTTTTGCATGTCATGCCCTAAACACCCTTCTGCATTGGATGTGTGCTCTGACTGGAGAATGCCCCTAAAAGCTCTACTGCCCAGTAAGGATATCAGGGTATTAGGATATTACGTTGTTCCTTGGCATTGGAAGTCACTGTATTTTTACCGTGAGCAATTTCTGATACTAGGATAACCATGGTTTATGGTATACCAAGGTATTCAGGCCTTTCATTTCATATGTGTGTGTCACATTTGGGAAATATCCCCTTAGGTTCCGGCTACTGCACCAGCAATTTCTGAACGTGAGATGGAAAGAAAAAAAGTTAGAGCAGGGAGCACAGAGAAAGTGGAGGAAGAAGAGCTGAGAGGAGAAAAGAGAAACAGAGTGCATATGACAGTTGTAGAGAATAACAGCATCTGATAAGGATATACCTTAATGTTTGAACTGTAGAAATGCAGCTAGCTAAATGGTATGAACTAAGTCAGTATGGAGAAGGTATAAGGAGGGGGAGGAGATAATCGACTCTGCGGTACAATATGCGGTATTTATTCTACCAATACATAACCCATTTTCTCCATTTTTTTTTTTAAAGGAGGGGAGTTGGTTACTAGAACTTGCTGACATTCTCTCGAGTGTCTTAAGTCTCAAAAACAGTGGGGGATTTCAAGAATGCATGGGACAGACATAAGGCAGTTCTGATGTGGGGGTAGAAAGAATTAGGCTGTTGGTTAACTAGGATCCGCAGCTTGTTCAGTAGGTAGGAAAATGGGCAGACTGGGTGGGCCAAGTGGTCCTTGTCTGCCGTCAAAGTCTATATTTCTATGAGTGTATGCAGCTCAAGTGTGATGGCCCTCCAAGTGTTATGGGGTGGTAACATTCACTGTGTGCCACGTACGAGTTATAGCCTTTTTGGCTGCTAATATCAAAAGGTTTATAATTTTTACGGTGGGGCGATTTAGTGTGCGAAGGGTGGATAGCTGCCTGTATGAAGGGAGGGGAAATAATACCAGAACAATCCGAATATTTCTTCAACTTCTTGAATAACCTTTCCCCAATATGTCTGCAAAGAGGGACATGTCAGCATTATGTGAGAGTGGTCAGCTGGTGTTATGCCACAGTTTCGCCAGCATCTCTCCATCAGAGGGCCCATGAACTTTGATATTACTGCTGGGGTGTGGAAGTATCTCAGGTGACACTTCCATGGGTATTCCCTCCAGTATGAAGCTGCTGTCATCTTGTGTGTAAGGGGAGTAAATTTGTGCCATAGCTCAGGACTGAAAGCAGGTGCCCAACTCCAGATTCCATCGATTCAGGATGGTATTAGTGGATATTTTGGTCTTATCTTGGATGGCCTTATATAAACTACTAATTAAATGTGGCTCAAGCGCGTCTGATGTATGACTACAAAGGGCAACTAGAGTGTCAAAATAGGTCTAAAACAAATGGACAGACTAGATGGACCTAGTGGTCTCCTTCTGCCATCCACTTCTGTGTTTCTATCTATGGGCTTTGAGGAGGTGAAGGTTTTTCCGTTACTTGTAAAAGGGTCTCCTCCTTTATCCGAAGATGCGAACGTAATTGTAAATATTTGTGAGAGTCTGATTGGAGTAAATGGTAGGAAGCCTGAAGGGATACAAACGGTAAGAGCCTTGTCGGTGTGACCATTTTTATTTTAGTCTTTGGTAACCGGGTGAGCCAACTATGCACAAGTGCCTGTTTTCATGGGCAGCCTGAGAGGTTAAGTGACTTGCTCAGAGTCGCACAATGTACAAGTGGAGGTTGTGAGAATCAAACCATGGTCTGGTCTGCTGGATGTACCAAGCTCATTCACAGCTTGTTACTCTAACCTGTAGGTTATACTGCTAAGCCCCCATTTGCCAGACATTTGGAAGATGTGAGTGAGGCCATATTTTTGCCAAGTTCAAAAGGTGGTGTCTGCTTTATTAGGGGGAAGTAAGAGTCCTAGGCCATTGCCCTCAGGTAAAGCTGTTCTGTTGTGTTAAGGAAGTGCTTCCAAATAAAAAGCCGTTGCCAATATGTTTCCCCAGTGTATCTATAGAATTTTCAGTTGGGGATATACACCAGAGGGTTGCCAGATATGTAGTGGGCTTAGTCTTGAGTGTTAATTAACACTGACTCTATATAATCTTCTAATAGGCCTGATGAGGTAAGTTGTAAGTAAAGTATTTGAAGATGAGATGCCAGCGCATTCCAGGTGAAGTTCGGGAGATTAACTCCACCTTTATACCTAGGCAGTTGTAAAATAGAGTAGCGAAACCTTGGGGTTTACCTTGCCAGACAAAACGAGAAATATCTTTGTCCCAGACTTTAAAATAGAGCTAGCCGGCTCCATGGAACAGGCAATAGGGCATCTCTTGGCACGCTTGTGACCCGGGTTCATGCCCAAGCCCAGGATAACAGGAGCAGAGACTGACAGGGAGGGGTAGGAGCATCTGCCTGGATGCTCTCCTCTCGGGGTTTGCTAGCCTGGCTGCTGTAAGGTCACTCCTGGAGGCCCTTTGTGGCCGCGCACTTGGAGTGGGTGACCACATGATGCCATGAGTCTCCCCAGGACATTGTGGAAGGTTGGCAGCATATGTGACCTCCAGCCGACCAAGAGATCCAGGAGGCCGGGAGAAGCAGTGTGAAAGGTACGGGCAAAGGCGCAACCAATCGGGAAGCGACCGCTGTCTCTGCCTTGCTTCCGATTGGTGCGCCTTTCCCATTGACTTTAGCTGGACTCTGCAACACTTTTCTGGATGGGATTCTTCTGATTAGCTGTAACTTGTATTAATTTCCTTAAAAGAGCTGTTTTTACTTAAAAATTGTGAGTAATTTAAACATGTTTTGATGTGATGTTTGCTAGTGATTCAGCCTTTTCTGGGGATCTGTGTGGGCTAGACGCTTAGGCGCCTAACCCCCCCCAAACCCTCCCAGTCTTTTGTTGTGCAGATTCTTGTTTCTTGCACCTAATTGCAGATTGCCTGCAATAAAATTGCCTTCTCACTGCCTTCTCCTCTGTCCCCTGACTTGCAGCCGGCACTGCCCTCCAGCTCCAGCCGCAGAAGGGGCTCCGAGCCGCCAGCGGGCCGGCGGTGACCTCCAGCCGACCAAGAGATCCAGGAGGCCGGGAGAAGCAGTGTGAAAGGTACGGGCAAAGCCGCAAAATTTTTGCCCGCCCCTCCCCTCTTGGTTAATTGTATTTATACACTCTTTCCGCCATTTCTCTAATCCACGCCACATCTAATTCCCTCTCTATTAACCCATACCTACCCTGCACAATGCTAACTTGTTTCCTTTTGCTCCTTAGCCTCTCATCTCCCCATTCCATTATGATAATCATATTATACCCCTGTCATGACGAATAAGTTAATGAGTATGTTCTGCTCTCCACTGCCATCCACAATGTACAACCATCTATTCCTTATTCACTAGAACCACTATTACACTGCAACCCCTGGGGTATCCCACATAAAGCCTCTCTAACAATCCAGCTCTCCCCTAGCCCTTTACATGTATCCTGGATCTATAAAAACCCACTATGCCTGTCCATCAGACTCCTATGTTATGATAAAAGACACACCTATATAACAGGACCATTTCCCACTACACAGTGGGCATCTAGGACTAAGAGGAAATGCTCTGATCACTCTCTATCTCTATCCCTTGGTGCCCTACTCAAATTAATCTTCTACCTCCTTTTATGCATTGGCACCATTGAGATTAATCCTGGCCCCATTGTCAGTTTATCTTCCCTGCTGAGCTGACTACCATAAAGGACTAAGCTTCATACACTTCAATGCTTGCAGCCTCCTAAAAAGTTCATCTTAATACAGGCTTGGGTGGCACATACTCTTCCAGACTTCCTGGTCATCTCTGAATCTTGGCTCAGGCCTACAACAAAAGACAGTGTTGTAAACCTTCCCAATTACCAGCTCTTCAGAGCAGATCGCCCTTCAGGGGTGGTGGGGTGGCCATATACATTAAGGACACCATCTCTGCAACCTGCCTCATCAACACATCTGAGCCAAATGAATTTGAATGTTTATCAATCAAAATTTCCCTTCCTAATTCGTCTCCATTTAAACTGATTGGATGCTATAGGCCCCCCTCTGCAGGCCTTAAACTGCTTTCTCACCTAGGGTCAATTCTCAACCAAGGCCCTGAAGATACCGTCATCCTTGGTGATTTGAATTTAAACTGGTTGTCTAATGTATCTGCACCTTTGATAACCTTTTGTGACACCTATGGATTCACACAGCTAATTAAAGACCCAACTAGGATTAACCGAAGAAATTCCAGCAACAGCTCACTCCTGGATATTATGTTGGTAAACAAGCCTCACTTATACTCACATGCAGGAGTACTGCCAAGTGATGTGAGTGACCATTACCCTATAGCTGGCATAAGATCCACACTCAAACCACCAAATCCTGCAGAATTTATCCTCAAAAGGTCAAAAAAAAGAATTTCAATATCTCAGGTTACCTCCATGACCTGAGTACTACAATATACTGGCAAGATTTCTATCTTACAACTTCTGTTGAAACAGCACTCCAGACTTTAAAGGATATTATCACCAATGTTCTCAATATTCATGCACCTATCACCAGTATCAGAACTAAGGTAAAATCCTGCCCTTGGTTCACCTCTGAGCTTAAAGCAGCCTTGAGAACCAGAGACAAACTGTGGAAAAAAGGCAAGAAAAACAAAGGACACCAGAGATTGGCTAAATTTCAGAAAAGCAAGGAATTCATCTACAAAAAAAATAAGAACTGCCAAAACTGCCTACTATACAGCTGAATTGGATGCCTCCTACAATAACCCATCAGACTCTGGGGTACAATAAAAGGACTTCTGGCCCAGAATTCTACTCCTGCCTTAACCACCAAATTGCTACTAAATGACACAGAAATTACAGGTAAACAAGAAATCTTAAATACCTTCAATGTTCACTTCACCACTGCTGGCCTAGCATTTGACTCATCACCTGCAAATATCCTGAGATCTTCCTTGAACCTGCAAACTACTGTGGGACAAATGGCCACTTCAACTTTTCCTTCATCCCAATATCCGTGAAAGAAGTGGAAGATCTCCCTCTAATTTAGACACAACTAAAAGTGCAGGTGCAGACTCCGTGGATCCCTATTTCCTGAAAATTGCTTCACATGTCTTATCTGCCCCTTACTCATCTCTTCAATCTTTCCTAACTACTGGATCCATTCCATCTACTTGGAAAACAGCTCAAGTAGTTCCATTACTCAAATCTGGTGATACTAGGGATCTCAACAATTACAGACCTATCTCCATCCTACCAGTACTATCTAAGATGCTCGAAAAACTAGTAAACTCTCAGTTAAGGGACTATCTGGATAGCAATAACCTTCTAAATTCTGCACAGTCTGGATTTAGATCAAGCATAACACCATTACTGCCTTAGCCAAGGTAACCAACGATTGGCAGACTAATTTGGACAAGAAAATTTTACCTGTGCTGTGTTTCTGGATTTGAGTAAAGCCTTTGACACAGTGGATCATGACTTATTACTCACCTCCCTTAACTCATTAGGCCTGGATTCCCTATCACTCAACTGGTTTAAGGATTACCTTTCAGATAGGTCGCAACTGGTTAGAAATGGAAATTACCTATCCACCTCAAACCTCTGCTAAGGGGCGACTCACAAGGCTCTATTCTTGGCCCTATCCTCTTTGCTATTTATATAAACAATATTGATGTCAACCTCACTCAATCTAACATTCATCTGTTTGCTGATGATACTGTATTGTATGTCAGCAATCCCTCACCTTCAAAGCCTGTGAACTTCTACAATCCAATTCTCCATTCTGCAGCACAATCTACTTGACAAAAACTACTTCTAAATGCAAAATAACAAAAGCTATGTTCTTTACCACAAAGAGTTGTACTACCTACCCCAGCATCCAACACCCTACATATATCCACCTTACTTGAGAGAAACTTGAATTTGTTGATAACTTCAAATACCTTGGAGTCTGGATAGATAACAGGCTTGACTATTCTGTCCATATTGAAGAGCTACTTAAAAAGCTAAGACAGAGGCTAGGACTATTTTTAGAATAAAACATTACCTAAACAGTGATTCTAAAAAGGTTAATTCAGGCTCATTCCTATCCCTCATTGATTATGCTGATTTTCTCTACTGCCATTGTTCAAGTCATCTCTTACATAAGCTGGACACTCTGTCACAGGTCCATAAGATTTATACTGACCTTCCCTCCAACACCCATCATTGCTCCTTTATATGGCAGTCAACTGGACATCATTGCAACACAGAAGAAATAGGAATTCTGTTATCTGGATATTCAAAGCGTTAACAGGCAAGCTACCGACCTATATCACTGATTGCTTTACCCAAATTACAACCAGGCCATACACCTTAAGGATCAGTAAACTCATCACATTAAAGGTCCCAATGCCTGCACCGGTATGGGAGGGCTGCTTTCAGCTATTCCTTAGCAGTTGCATGGAACTCTCTCCAAAAATCCATGAAGCTAGATAGCCTACTACCTCTGGCATCCTTCAAAAGATTGTTCTCCGCCCTTTTCCAGAGCTCTGCAATTGCTTTTATAAAGCATAATCCCTACCTATCTGACCCAACTAAACCTCCCTTTTCTATCCATTATATTAACTCAATTTCTTTCTTCGAATCACCTATTATATTCTCATAAAAACTAGTTAGACCATATAACTTATATTTTAGGACTGCTATACCCTTTGTCCTCTTTTTCCTACAGGCTAAATGGTTCTATTGTTACTTGTATATATATAAATTGTTGTATATAATCATTCCATGCTATTGTATTACTATTTATTCTATTCTTGTCTATGTAATAATACTTGTATCCTCATTGTATGACCACTCAGGTCCATCTTGTAAATGAGCTTTGCTCAATGATGTTCGCCTGAATAAATAAAGATTTTGATTGATTGATTGATTGATTGATGTAGGAGGGGAGTGGGGGAGACAAGTGGAAATATCCCTTTCGATCGGTCGGATGGCTGACCACTGGGTCCCCGACAAGCCACGAAGCCCTGGTGTGTAGGCCAGAGCCGATCCCTCGCAGTGAGCCCAGAAGCGGAGTGGAACCTTTCTCCCCTCCTCTGGGCCCTGGGAGGGGGACCCTCTGGTGAAGGGGTACGTCTGGGTCGTGGCAAGATATGGGGACGGTGGATGGCTGCTACAGGGATGAGTGTGGCAGGTTGGGGATTCCTTGGCGACCCAAAGGAGTGGCCAGTTGAGGGGCTGGGAGGAGCAAAAAAAAAATAGAGCTTGCCTGGCATAAGTGGGAGGGTTTGAAGGAAGTATAATATACAGGGTAAAATGTTTTACCAGATGAGATCTATCTTATTGAAAAATCTTAAAGTGAGGGATGTCCATCTAGATATATCCGCCAGAATTTGTTGAGTCAGGGGTTCATAATTTAGGAGTTCCTTATGGTCTAGGTTTTTCGTTAATTTAATACCCAAGTACCTAATGGCTTGTTTATGCCATTTAAAGGGAAAATTAACTTTTAGCTGGGGAGATGGGGAATAATTATAAAGCAATACTTCCATTTTAAGGGTGTTTATAGCCCGCTTTCGTGCCAAATTCCCGCAAATGTTCCCACACTACTGGTATGGAATCCTCCGGAGAGGTGTCAGTGAGCAGCATATCATCAGCAAATAATGATATTTTATACTGTTTGCCCCCATGTGAATCCTCTCCACCTCTAGATCTTGTCAAATAGCTTCTGCCAGGGGTTCTAAATAAAGAGTGAACAGAAGCAGCGATAATGGATGACCCTGATGGGTGCCTCTGGAGAGAGGAAGAGGGAAAGGGGTGGAAAGGGAGCCATTTAATTTTAAATAGGCTTGGGACGGACCATAAATATCCTTTAGGGTTTGCATGAATTGCTGGGGGAAATCAAAATGGGATAAGGTACTCCACAAGTATGGCCAGGCCACCCTATTAAATGCCTTCTCTGCATCGAGACTGAGAGGTGCAAGGGGGATTTGCCAAGTGGTTGCATAGTCGAGTAAAAGAAGGTTTTGGCATATGCTGTCATGCACCTGTCTCTGATGGACAAATCCTACTTGATCAGGGTGAACTATACTGGGTAGGAGGTGTTCAAGTCGCCAGGCCAGAAGGGACAAGTATTTTATAATCACAGTTAAGCATTGATAAGAGGTAGGATAATGGAGGTCTTTCTGGGGTTTCAGCAATGCTGTAATAGTGACACATTTCCAAGAGGGTGTGGGGGGGGTCTCCTCTTGCACTCCCCAGAACGCAGAGAGTAGATGTGGTATGGGGTTCCCAGAATGTCCCATTGAATTCAATAGGGTAGCCATCTGGACCAGGGGCCTTTTGAGTTTTGACATCACATAGAACCGCTTCAGTCTCTGAGGGGAACAATGGGGGCCAATAAGTTGGTAATCTGGGAATCCGAAAGTTGTGGCAAAGGGATCCATCTTAAATAGGAGTTTATTTGATCGTGGAGGTCTGACTGTCTGCTGTGTATAGCTGGTGATAAAAATTTGTCGTCTCCGACTGGGCCTAGTGAGGAGATTACCTGAAGCTGGATCTATAATTTGTGTAACACAAGCCTGGGCTTTATGATTACAATTCTGTGGGCTAATTTAAGGACATCCTAGGCCCTCCCTCATAGTGGTTATGCCTGAAGTAGAGAAGTTGTTCCAGGTTTTGGTCGTGAATATTTGGGAGATCTTGTTTTACTCTTTGTATTTGAGCACTTCTGTACTTTCTATCACATCTCCCTTGCCATATGAAGAACTCCTACTCACTCTTGTTTATCTGTCCTGATCTTTGTGGCTGGTGTCTGTTGCTGCCCTGCCCTATCCCCCATTTTTGTCACAGAACTTGTTGGAAATATCTCCACATATGCCTCGTCTAGTAAATTACTCAGCCTTGGGAACATTACCATAAATTTGCTCTACCCCTTTCATTCTAAATTCTTCCAAAACAGTAAGCCCTTTCAACTTACTCAACTGATCTCTGACCCAACCCGACTCCATCTTAAATCCCCAAATCACTCCTTACTGGACTGGGTTCTTACTGCTCACCCTCACCCTCACCGTATCTCTGATTCTGGCACTCTCCTTGACGTCCTCAGTGACCACCACATGGTCTCTTGTGTGTGCAAATACACTGTCCCAACCCCCCCCAAACTCCTTCAAATCTGATTGTTCCGGTCACTAGACTTATCTTTCTTGCATACTGACTTGGCAGCTACCAACTGGTTGCCCATTTCTTCTGCCAGCAACATCAATTCTGCCCACAGCTATTTTAATGCCAAATTCCTGTCTATCTGGGATCGGCATGCTCCCCTCAGAAAAATCAGGGTCCGTGGCTCCCACTTCCCTTGGATCTCAGCTGAACTACTGGCCTGCCTACGTGCACGAGATCTTGCCTGGAAGATTCATAAGTCCTCTGGCATCCCTGCTGGCTTAATCAAATACCAAGCCCTTCGCAGTGCCTGTACCAGAGCCACTAGGCTTGCCAAGGCTGAGTAGTTTGCCACCACCTTCCAGAACAACCTAAACCACCCCTCCCAAGTTCTGGAAGGCCACCCGTGCCCTCTCCTCTCCCCCCACCCAACCCAGTCCTCAGGGTGGGCAGTGTCCCCATTTCTGACCCCCTTTCTGTTGCCTCAGGGTTCAGATCATTTTTCATCTCCTGTGCCTCCTCCCTTACCCTTCCCCACTACCCCAACCCTCCCTTTCTCCTTCTCTCCCATCTCTCCTCTTGCCTCCCTGAAGGCTCACTTGACTCTTAACCATATCAAGGGCAGGAGTCCTGATGGGCTCGACCCCAGACTTCTTCATCTCTCCACCCTGACCATTGCTTTACCTATCACCTCCCTTCTCAACCTCTCTTTCTCTCTTGCTTCTATCCCCGACTCCTGAAAATGGGCCACTGTCATACCCCTTCCCCAAAGGAGGTGATTCCTCTTTTCCTGGCAAATACTACGTTACCTCCCTGCTCCCCACTTTAGCTAAACTGTAAGACCATCTCGTGCTGTCCCAGCTTGCCTCTTTCCTAGACTCTTCCTCTTTCTACACCCCTTCCAGTCTGGCTTCTGTAAATTTCACTCCATCTCTGGCTTACTGACTGCATTTCTCAGGTATGGCTCAGGGCCTTATCACCTCTGCCATCTTTGTTGACTTGGCCAAAGACTTCGACACTGTAACTCACCCTGTTCTCCTTGACAGGCTTAAAGGAGAACTACCGGCAACGGAGAAGCCCCGACCGCTGCACAGATTGGGGCTTGACCGCTCAGGTCCCTCTGCAGTCACCATAATAAATCTTGTATTTATTTACCTCATCGCTCATAAAATCTTGAACCCCCCCCAGTGCCCCTGACATTTTTAAGTATGGCACCCGGAACCACCGTGATCTCGCTGGAAACGTTGCGAGATCTATCGTATCCCAGCTTTAATACAATCCCTTTGTATGGAAACATAACCGGGTCTGTATTTACTATAGGAATGTCTCAATCATGACCTCTCTCTCCTTTCTATCTTCTAAGGTGTACATGTTGAGCTCCTTCAATCTCTCCTCGTATGTCTTGTCCCCATCCCCAGGATCATATTCATCGCCCTATGCTGGACCCCCTCCAATAGTTTGATGTCCCTTTTCAGATAGGGGCACCAAAACTACACACTGTACTCCAAGTGTGGCCTCACCAGGGACCTGTACGGGGGCAAAACGACTTCCTCCCTCCTAGAGGTGATTTCCCCTGGCAGTGCATCCAGCATTCTGTTTGCCTTTGCAGCTGCCTTCCTGCACTGTGCTGAGTGTTTCATGTCCCTCGTTGTCAGCACTCCCAGATCTTTCTCCTCTGAAGTGGCCAACTGCACTCCCCCAACCAGTAGCTGTTCTTTGGGTTTTTAGCCCCGGAGTGCAAGACCTTGCATTTTTTGGCATTGAACCCATGTGGTTGACCAGCATTCAAGTGTTGCCAAATCCTCTTGCAGTACCTTACCCCCTTCTCACTATCCACCTGACCACTGCTCAGATCTTGGTGTCGTCTGCAGAGAGGTTGATCTTGCTCCTTATCCCATTTGATATGTTTGCTAGAAATATGTTAAACACCAGTTCCAGCACCGAACCCTGCAGGACCCCGCTGGCTACTGCCCTGGATGCTGAGAGCTCTCCCCCAACCACCACCCTCGGCTGTGTGCAGTCAGCCCTTTATCCACCTGACCAGTTTCCTCCCTGCTCCCAGGCTATTTAACTTGCTGTTCAGCCATTCGTGGGGCACCGAGTCAAATGCCTTACTGAAGTCCAGGTGGGGGGCATCCACTGCATGGACCCTATCCAGTGACCTCGTCACCCAGTCAGAAAGTCAGTGTTTTTCTGACATGATCTCCCAGACACAAACCCATGTTGCCTGTCATCCTGTAAGCCATTCTTCTACAGGAAACACACCAGTCTTTCCTTAAGTATAGTCTCCATTAGCTTTCCCGCAATGACTGTAAGGCTCACTGGTCCATAGTTCCCAGGATCATCTCTGGGCCCACTCATATGGATTGGTACCACATGTGCCATCCTCCAATCTCTTTGCATGCATCCAGTATTTAGGGAAGTGTTGAACAAATCTGTCCGTGGTCCTGCCAGGACCCCTGCCTACTCCCTGAGTACCCTAGGATGCACTCCATCCAGACCAGGTGCCTTATTCACCCTTAGGGACCTTAGGCCGTCTAACACCCTTTCGACTGGGATCTCTCCGACGATCACCTCCTCTCCCCCTGCCCCCCATCCACCCTTCCCTTGAGGTATAGGCCCATCTTTCTCCCTGGTGAATGCTGAGCAGAAGTACTCACTTGCCCTGATTGTCCGGTGTTCCCTGAGTCAGGGTGTCTTTTCGGATGCCTTAAAGGAGGCTCTGGTGAGACCCCTTTTAAAGAAATCTTCTTTGGACCCAGAGGTCAGGGCCAATTACCGTCCTATCTCCAATCTCCCATTCTTGGGGAAGATTGTTGAGAAGGTGGTATCGCTTCAGTTGGAGGAACACCTCATGACTCACGAGTTATATGATCCTTTCCAATCGGCTTTTTGGGCCAGACATAGCACCAAAACTACGTTAGTTCAGGTGCAAAATGACCTCCTCAGGGCTAGAGACCGAGGGGACAAGTCAATTCTTGTTCTCTTCGATCTCTCGTCAGCATTTGATACTGTGGACCATTGTGTGTTGCTTCTTCGCCTAAGAGAGTTGTGTGGACTCACCGGTAATGTTATCAAGTGGTTTGAGTCCTTTCTCACCAATAGGAGACAGCGGGTTGTGATGGGAAATTTCTTTTTTTTTTTTCTATTTATTCTTTATACCCCTGCCGGCGGTAGCCCGGTACTTTCAGCCGGTCACGCTTCCACCCCCCCACATCGGCCTCGCGCCCTTCCGATACCCCGTGGCTTACCCTCCACGGTGGGGCTGCGGCACTGGGGCCACATGCCGCAGGCGTCGGACTAGGTCGGAGGGCTGGCCTGAGGGGGCTAATTGAAGCTGTGACGGGCTTCATCAAGGGCCCCGGCGGCATTCTCCTTTTCCTTTTTCCGGGGCGGGGACGTGCAATGGCGCGGCGTCTGCCCCGCCTCTCTATGCTGTTGAGGTCGGCAGTCGCCTACACCTGGTCTCCACCAGGAGTCGCGCAGACCGACGCTTCCCCATCCCTCCCCGGAGGGAGAGCAGTCCGTAGGACGCTCTATCCTTCTCCCCGACCAGCCCTCCAGCGACCCAGTCCGTTCGAACCGGGTCACGGCGTCATAGCGGAAATCCCACTGCTGCACCGGCGGGCCGGCCGTGATCGGAAATTTCTCATCTACAGCCCGCCCCCTTTTGTGTGAAGTTCCTCAGGGTTCGATACTGGCCCCAATGTTGTTCGCAGTATACATGCTGCCCCGGGGGGGGGGGGGGTCATTAGGAAGCATGGTTTGAGTTTTCATTGCTATGCTGATGATACTCAGCTATACTTGTCCTTTGCCCCAGGAACATCAAATGCAGTGGATGTGTTAAATATCTGTCTGGCTGAGATTAGCGACTAGATGGCCACCAGCTGGCTACGACTGAACCCGACAAGACTGAGGTACTGGTGGTGGAGTCGAATAGAGTCGGTGATGGGATGGCCTCTGACTCCGGCAACTGGACTTAAGTGAGCTGCGTCATTGATGGCTCCTCCCTTGGGTGCGAAATCTTGGTGTGATTCTTGACAGGAATTTGTCCATGGAGATTCAGATTTCCTCTGTAGTCGTTCCTGTTTTCCATCTCAGAAACATTGCCAGGATTAAGCCCCTTGTTCCGTCTCTGGACCTCCCTACCTTGATACATGCCTTGGTCACTTCTAGGCTTGACTACTGTAATGCTCTCTATCTCGGGGTCTCTGGGGGCTCTCTCCGCAGACTGCAGCTAGTGCAAAACGCTGCTGCCAAACTTTTGTCTGGGCAAGGTAAATTTTGTCATGTTACCCCTGTGTTGGGTGAATTGCACTGGCTGCCTGTCAAGTGGAGAGTGCTTTTCAAGATGAGTTTTTTCCCCAATAAGGCCCTACACAGACAGGGCCCTGGTTATCTGTCAGATCTCCTGGTTCCTTCTTCCTCTTCCCGAAATCTCCGCTCTTCAAGTGGTGGCCTCCTAAATGTTCGAAGAGCGAGGTTAAAATCTGCTGGCGACCGAGCCTTCAGTGTTGTCAAGCTCCGCTTTTGGAACTCTCTGCCAGCAGTAGTTAGGGAGGCCACCACTTTAACTGCCTTCAAGGTTCGCCTAAAGACCTTCCTATTTATGCAGGCCTTTGGGATGTAATTTTGTTTACGTATGTTGTTTATTTATATGTTTTTAAATTGTTGTAAATTTTAAGATTATACGGTATGAAATGCTGTTAAGTTTCTGTACGGCCTTCGGGATTGGGCGTCCTCTTAAATAAATGTGACTTGACTTGACTTAGTACTTCCGCCAGCTCTGCCCTCTGTGTGAGGAAGCCGTCCTGGATGGCCTCTAGGTGGACCTGTTCTCTGGCACTTGAGGTGGCTGGGGTGTTCTAATCCACCCCTGGCAGACTGAAGTCCCCGACCACTGTGTTGCCCTTACCGCTAAGCCTCTTAATTTGTTCTCCCAGTTCCCTGTCCAGTTCCACACTTTGGGATGATGGCCTATACGCCACTCCTATATCTCACTCTTTTACCCTTTGAGTGCTGTAGGTGAATCCACAAGGCTTCGGCCTTGCCCTCCTCCCATTCCTCTTCCCTATTGCGCAATATCCCCTCGGTCACCAGGTATAAGTTTAGGATAACACACTTGCAAGCAGACCACAAGTGGGGTGCATAAAAAACACAAGGTTGCATTCATCATTTTATTTTTATTAAGTAAAATATACAAAAAGCAAAATGGTAAGTCAGAAAACTGCTTTGCTTCAGCAGTTTCTAAGGCATTTCTTCAGCCTGGCATAAATCAAACAGTGTGAAAGCACACACTATAAGGAGGTCTTTCACCTCCCTCAGTCAGTATTCAGCTGTCCTCTCTCAACACTGAGGTAGGGCTTTTTTATAAGCTCACTAGAAGTTGGAAAAATTTTCCACTGCCTTTTGATTAACAGCAGACATAACATAAAACTAGCCAATAGGGGCCACTGTTGCTCCATAGAGAACAGTTATTTGGCAGCCACCTGGAACACAGAAGAGCCTGTTTACAACATTGGAAAGGTCAAACCATTCTGTGCTCTCCTAAACTCTTCTGCAGGGTCACACAACCTCATGCTGTCTGCTGTAAAATATATCTTAGAAGGGAGCTGCTAATATCTAGAAAAAGCAGACACAAACTTTTGTTATTCTTATATTAAGACTGCCGTCTTAGTTTTGTTTTATGGCCAGAGATCTGAGAAGAAAACACTATATAACTTCAATATTCCTGGAGGGTTTGGCTGGTTTCAGTTTATTCCAGGGGTGTCCACTACCTTGTCCCTCATCCCCCGCATAAGAGGGCAACCGTCCTGCTTGTCCACATCTCAGCTAACACCCTGGAAGGGTGTAGAGCTTCGACCACCCTCACCAGAAGTTCCGTTCCTGGGTCCCTTTCATAAAAAAACATTTGTGAAGTATCCTATTCATAACAATGCAAATACCCTCAAAACATCTCAAATCATTCTGAAATTAGTCTCTCCATTAGCAGACTACAATATCATCACATACATTTAGAAGAAAGAACCACAAATGGTAGTTTTATGCCATCTACTGACTTTCCCCTGACCAGATACACTCGAAAGGCTGGACCATCCAGCACCCAGTAGAACTGTCTTTGAGGAGAGCACTACCTTACTCCAACCCTACTTAGACATTTAAAGGTAGGCTAACAACATACCATGCTGCATGCCTAACAGCCTGTCCCTAGCCTCTAGGTTAACATATCAGCTATTATACACTACTAATGGTGTTGGCTACCACCTAGTCTCTTCTATTCTGTGTGGGAGTCTTGCCCCTCTTCCAAGGGTGCCATTTCTTGCCCTTCACCCTCTGGGTTACTCCTCCCACATCACTATCAGGGGTTGCTATCTGTCTGCCCCTATAACAGGTATTATAGTATGCTGCTACCTGCCTGTACATGCCTAGCCAATAGAGATATGGGATTAGTCGAGCCAAAACCTTCCCATGGCTCAGACGCCCCGAGTAACTAGAGTGTGCATCATCCATCACCTTTTTCATATATGCCACAGGTACCACTACCTGGGCATCCATCTGCTTCATCCGGGGGTTGGGCCTAAGACACATGTCTTAGGAGTTTGTTCCCATAAGGGTCTCAATGAAAATATTGAACTTTCAGCTTTTCTGAAAAAGTATAAATGATGATACATAACCTATATGTTATTTCATTTCTCCCCCTATTGCTGTGATTTAAGATAGTGCCTGGCTACCTCATGTATGTCATTTTATTCATAACAATAAAATGAAATGTGTCCTATAAGAGTAATACATATGAGTTGGGACTAATATTGGGACTAATTTGTAAAATAAATATAAACTGGGACCTAGTTGTCCCTAAATGGTAATAACAAAGCATAACATAAAAATGTAAAAGCTAAGGACATGTATTTTTTGAGGTTACCAAGTCAGTTTACTTGTGCTAACATATTGAAACATGGAATTAAAGAGTTAATGCATTGAACTAGGGATTTAATTAAAGACCCTTTGATTTTAAACAATCAATAATAACCCATTTAATAGGCGCATAATATGAATTGGTGAGTTTGGGTCACATGTTTAATTATACTATGTATTTACTGAAGCACTTGTGGGCTGATTTTTTTTTTACACTGATGAAGCCTGGCAGTGTACCAGGTGAAACGTTAGTACTTTTCTAAGCCACTATTTGCATTTGTGAACATCTGCATTTTTTATAAACTTTGGATTTCTTTTCCACCTGTTGTCCGATTTATTGCTGTATGGATGTTGAAAAGCTCCATCAGGAGTTTCGCCAGGACATCCACCAGTTCCCTCAGTACCCTAGGATGTAATTCATCTGGCCATGGTGCTTTCACCGTCCTAAGGGACCCTCACTCTCTCTACCAGGATTTCTACCTCCACTTCTTCCCCCTTGGCCTCCCGTTCTGCCTCCCCCACCCCTCCTGACGGTGATGTCACCCCTCCCTTCCTAGACCCGCCAGGGCTCCCAATCGGTAAGGCGATCCCTCCCCTCCTCAATTTCAGCATCTCCTCCCTTGGATGACGAGCCCCCAATTCTTCCTGGTAAAAATTGAGGCAAAGTACTCATTTAGTACCTCAGTCTGCTCCCCCGGGTCCTGTGCCCATCCCTCCCCTGTTCTAATGCTGTTAATTTACCCCTTCACCTTCCTTTTTTCCCCAGTATATCTAAAGAACCCCTTGTTCCCACTCCTAATTTCCCTGGCCAGGTTCTGCTCCTTCCTTGCCTTAGCCGACCTCACCACCCTAGTGACCCTTCTGGCCATCAGCTCATACTCCCCTTGATCTCTTTCGCTCCTTGAGCGTTTAAAGCACCTGTAGGTAGCCTTCTTTTCCCTCACCACCTCCTGAACCTCCCGGGTCCACCAACAGGGTTTTCTGGCCTTAGCGCATTTGCGCATCACGCTTGAACAGGTTTTGGTAGCCTCCTGCACCCCCCTCGTGATGATTTCCCACCTACTGTCAGCGTCCATGTGTGGCTTTATCCCATCCAAATGATCCTTGAGGATCCTTTCCATCCCCTTGAAGTCCGCCCCCCTGAAGTCAAGTACTACCATCTTTGTGCGCTCCCCACCCCCAGGTCCAGGCAGAACCAGACTGTGGCATGATTACTCCCTGCCAATGTGTTCTTCACCTCCAGGCCCCTAATTTGGTCACTGTCTGCCAGGACTACGTCCAGTGTCTGGGCCTCCCTAGTCGGCTCACCCACCTGCTGGGTTAGGAACGAGTCCTGGAAGACATCCAGCATCCTCTGCTACCTGGCCACTGAGGACGTCATAGTCCCCCAGTCCATCCCTTTCATGTTTAGATCACTCATCACCACCACCCTTCCTTTGCCCAGTCTACAGTGTCTCATGACATTTGCTATCAGACTCTCTTCCAGTTCCTCTGCCAGTGCTGGGGGTCTGTATACCACTCCTAGTTCAACTCTCTTGCCTCCCCCTTTGTTTTCAGGGTGATCCAAATCGCCTCTACAATCCCCTCTGCCTCCTCCACCCCTCCTATACCAATGCCATTTTTGACTATCAGTGCTACCCCCATCCCCTCCTCACGGTCCTTCCTGAACATAGTGTAGTCCTCCAGGTTTAGGTCCCAGTCGTGCCCTGGGGTGGCCCAGGTCTCAGTGACAGCTGCCACATCCACTGCCCCCTCAGACAGCATCACCTGGAGCTATGGCATCTTATTTCCCAATCTCCTGGCATTTAGCAGGACCACCCTCCACCCCTCCCATTTCCTCCTCTCGTGTTTCTGTGTGACCGCAGTCTCTTCCACCCCCATTCACCCTACCGGTTTGCCTTTTTCCATATTCCTCCAACTCCCTTAGGGGGGTGGAGACCGAGTCTCTCTCTCTTTTGTTAGACCCCTTGCAAGAGTCCCTACTCCCATCCCTCCCCCTTCACTAGTTTAAACCCCACCTTTCACTGATGAACCCCTTTATCTTCAGCTTAAGGATTTCCCTCCCTTCCAAATTGACGTGTAGCCTATCCCTAGTGTACAGTCCCTTATCCTCCTAGGTTTCCCCCCAATCCCCCATCAACCCATATCCCCTGGCCTCCCACCACTCCCTGAGCCACTGATT
This sequence comes from Neoceratodus forsteri, assembly GCA_016271365.2. Classification (NCBI taxonomy): domain Eukaryota; kingdom Metazoa; phylum Chordata; order Ceratodontiformes; family Ceratodontidae; genus Neoceratodus; species Neoceratodus forsteri. The sequence goes on along the minus strand of CM028129.1, from coordinate 815,297,201 downwards.
TACCGCCCTAATTTTCTGCTTGTTCTTCCCACTAGCCCTCAGCACCTGCAGGATTTCCGAGAAGAAAATCGAGCATCCTATGGAATCGCAAACCCTGGCTAGCTCCCGAAACCGTGCCTGTATCTCTAGTTCACTATTTCTATCTAGGTCATTTGTACCCAGGTGCACCAGTATGTTCCAGGAACCTCCACATTACTGAGTATAAGTCACTGTACAGGCGTGACAGTTCATTGCTCCGTCTCTGATCGCCACAGTTGTCCATGACAGAAACAGCAGTACACTGGGACACAAAAGAGGGGTGCAATGCTGCACACATCGTTATTCACACTGTTAGAGTGCTCGGTATCCCACCCACACTGGTGCTCTATCGTTCCCTATATTGTGTGTGTGGTCCTAACCTACTGTGACACAGACACCACTAACTTCGCAACACGTGTCGCACGCCTGCAGAACCACCAAAAGGATGTTAGGAGTGATGTGCCGCTGCTGTGTACACACCTTTTCGAAGTATGTTTATGTCTGCCATCTCCATGTATGGCCATGCAGTGCTTTGCCCGCTACATACAGTGTTTCTCCATACTTATAACATACACTCCTTGCAGCAGACAGCATGGTACCAGGTGACCCTGCACTCTTGCCAGGACTACTAACACAGAAGGACAACTGCTTGCAGTGATATACAGTGTCATTAATACTATAAGGAGTGCTGCCGGCAACAATAAATGAAATTCGCATACACCGCAGGTATAGGACCCATGCCCAGGTCCCGCTCGCTAAGTTGTAATTTGTAATGGCTGCGAGTACAGTTTGCTTTACAGTCGCAACAAGAAGACCTTGTGGCAGATTCTCAGAGTCACTTCGCTGAACTGTGGATTAATGCTGACTTAATCCGGGGGCACGCAGAGTGACTCCACCAATTGGGTTGCTAGTTTTCTCCAGCCCATGTTATAATAGTGCTTGTGGTCATTGTTTGCCATGACCTAACTTGATTAGCTTGGTGTGATTACTGTTTGGATGTACTTATATTTACAGTTTTCATTTCCAGCATATATTTTAGCCTGTAAGTAACTGTTCCTACTGGAGTGTGTTAATCTTTTGACTGCTAGTGTTCTCCCTGGGACCACCATGAAAGTGAGATGCTGCATCTCATGGTGTTGTCCTGGTTGGAGTAATTTCAAGGAATTAAATGCAATGGATATTGTGATTATCAATCACATTTTTATTTCTACAGTGCTATTCATAGGAGTATCAAAGCGCTTAATAATTTACAAATCAGATAAAGCCTCCTAAATAAATACAGTACAGCATCAACACATAACTTCTTTCAGGTGCTGGGAAGGCAAGATTAAAAATATGTGTTTTTAATGCAGATTTAAAACTCTACACGGTCAGGCACTCCCTTATCCGACGAGGTAGAGAATTCCACAGGGTCGGGGCCGCAAATGCAAACGTGCGGGCTCCAGAGGTCTTCAGACAAACCCTGTGAACCTCTAGCAATCCCTCATCGGTAGAGCGGAGTGGGCAGATGGGGCAGTAGGGATGAAGAAGCTCTTGCAGATAGCATGGTCCTTGTCCATATAGGGCTTTATAGGTCAGCAAACAGATCTTGAAGGTGATACGCCACTGAATAGGCGGCCAGTGCAGACTGCGCAGCACAAGCGTGACATTATTAAATCATGAAAGACCAGCCAACAGCCTGGCTGCCGCATTCTACACCAGCTGCAAGTGGCGAATATCAACCCCTGGTAGCACTAGGTACAGGGAGCTGCAGTAGTCGAGGTGGGTGGCCACAAAGGCGTGGCTCAAGGTTAGAAGATCATAGGCAGAACCAGATGCTTAATCTGGGCGATATTTCTCAGATGGTAAAAAGAGGTCTTGACAATGGACAACACCTGAGATTTAAGTGTCGATCCTTCGTCAAAAATAATGCCCAGATTTCGCACCCGTTCAGAGGCCATCAGCTGACTACCTCCAAGTCTAAGCCTGGACAGCTGCCCCTCCAAAAGCCCCTCTATCCAACGACCTGCATCCACCACCAAAACCCCAGTCTTGTCCGGATTCAACATCAACCAGTTGGAACTCATCCAGTTCTGGATCTCCGAGAGACAGTTGTTAAAGACTGAGACGGCACCATCTTGTTCGGGTTCAAAGGACATGTATAGCCGAGTATCATCTGCATAGCAGTGAAAACTCAGCCCATACCACCTTACAGTGTCTCCCAATGGCAGCATGTACACTACAAACAACATGGGTGATAAAACAGAGCCCTGTGGCACCCCACAAGGCAGGGAGAAGGTGCCAGAGGAATAAATCCCAGACACCACTGTCTGAAACCTGTTTGTGAGCAAAGACTGGAACCATCTGAGGACTACAGCAGACAGTCCACAGATCAGCTTCAGGCGCTGCAATAACACACCATGGTCCACGGTGTCAAACGCTGCAGAGAGATCAAGGAGAACCAAGCTGGAATGGCTGTTCCGATCTCTCGCTATCAGGAGATCATTAAGTAACCGAACTAGGGCCGTCTCAGTACTGTGTCTCTTCCAAAATCCTGACCTGAAGAGGATTGTAGATATCATGGATGGTAAGACGATTCTCCAGCTGCTGCGCGTCCACTTTCTCAATAACCTTACCCACAAAGAGAAGGTTAGAGACAGGCCTGTAGTTAGCAAGACAGTCCGGCTCCAAAGAGTATTTCTTAAGGAGGGGTATAACATCCACCTTCTTCAAGGTGTCAGGAAACACTCCTGTCTCTAAGGAACTCCAGACAGTCTCAGCTAGGACTGGGCCGATGATCTCAGTGCATCCTACAAGGAGGCGCGTTGGTCCCGGGTCAAAACTACAGCAGGTCGGCCGCATATTCTGGATGACCCTCACAATATCCTCGCTCTCCAGCTGATCGAAGTTGGCCCAGACATACAGAGGCTCTGTAATCTCCCACCCACCGCCACCACCCCATTAGAATGGGTTGCACGGATCTCTGACCTGATGTCCACAACCTTATCCGTAAAGAATCGATCAAAATCATCACACTTCTCTTGTGAAAATGCTCTCCGAGACTGCGGACAGGCTGGATTGCACAGTAGGTCCACAGTTCGGAAGAGCTGAGCTGGTTGATTCTGTGTGGCAGCGGTCTCACTGGACAGGAACTCTGCCTTCTTACGGGAGATGGCTGATTAATAGTCTTTTGAGCAATCGGTTTAAATGCTTCATTGGCAAGCTTTTAAACTAGTCAGGGGGGGAGGCACTGATAAGCAGCAGGAAAATCCCAGCCTCTTTCTACAAAACAGGGTACTAAATGAGAAAAAGACAGAGGTAGAAAGGTCAGTGGGGGATGCTGCAACAGAAGGTAAAGCCATCAAGAAATGGAGAGCAATGAGTACCAATGCCCGTAGTCTGAATAACAAGCTTCCCGAATTAGTGGCCTTGATGGAGGAGGAACATCTGGATATTGTGGCAGTCACAGAAACATGGTACACACAAAACCATGACTGGGACGTAAACATACCAGGATACACTATCTACAGGAAGGACAGGGAGGGTTAAAGAGGAGGATGAGTAGTTCTTTACATAAGGGAAGGAATCAAAGCAACAGAACAAAAGGGAAAACAGGGAGGAGAAGAAGCACTGTGGGTAAATTTGGAGACCGGCAATGGCACCACAATCTGCACAGGGGTTGTATACAGACCCCCTTCTCAGGGGGAGGAAATGAACAAGGAAATGATAGAGAGTATACTTAGAATGGCAGAAAAAGGGGAGATATTGCTGATGGGTGATCTGAATATGCCAGATGTTAACTGGAGTGCAGTTGCAGCAGCCACTTCGAAGATTGGGGCTATTCTAGATGCCCTACAGGGGGCATGCCTTAGACAACTAGTATTGGAGCCCACTCGAGAGGAAGCGATCTTAGTCCTGGTTCTCTCAAATGGAGATGAAGAGAGGATCACAGATGTAGAAGTGGTTAGCCATCTGGGAACTAGCGACCATCGAACAGTATGGTTCACAATAAACACAGCAATGGAGTCAAGCCATACAAAGGCAAAAGTACTGGACTTTAGGAAGGCTGACTTTGCCAAAATGGGTGACTGCCTAAGGAATGCACTAGCAAATGGGCAGGAAGGAGGGGTGGAAGAACAATGGGGAATAATAAAAACTGCCATCACAGAGGTAACAAGCCTTTGTGTGAAGCAAATAAACAAAACGAAACAATGTAAGAAACCACTATGGTTCTCAAAAGAAGTAGCAGTGAAGGTTCAAGAGAAAAAGAAAGCATTCAGGAAGTACAAGGAATCACAGAAGGAGCAGGACAGAGAGCTGTATCAGTTAAAGCAAAAGGAAGCTGGGAAGGCAGTCAGAACAGCAAAGGCCCAAACCGAGGAAAAGATACGCCAACTCAGTTAAGAAGGGGATAAAACCTTTTATAGGTACATCAGGAACGAAGGAAGACCAAGGGAGGGATAGTGAGGCTTAATAAAGGGAGGGAGGGTGGGCAGAGGGTGACTGTGAAAAGGCAGATATACTAAACAAATATTTTGCTCGATATTTACAAAGAAGAGGGAGGTACCTAAAACAAACAGTAGAGACACACTGGATACAGAAGTTGATACCAGCCCATTTACAGAAGAAAGGGTTCTGAAAGAACTCTTAAAAACTGAAGGTGGACAAAGCAATGGGGCCTGATGGGATTCATCCCAGAATTCTAAAAGAACTAAGGGTAGAACTAGTGACACCACTGACTACCCTCTTTAACAAATCATGGGAGGATGGCGTGGTACCCAAGGACAGGAGGAGGGCAGATGTGATTCCCCTTCACAAAAGTGGGAGCAAGGCAGAAGCAGGAAACTACAGACCTGTTAGTTTAACCTCGGTAGTAGAGAAAATGATGGAATCACTTCTGAAGGAAAGAATGGTCAAGTATCTAGAGGCTAGAGGGGCACAGGACCCAAGGCAACATGGATTCACAGCGGGAAGGTCATGCCAGACAAATCTGATAGATTTCTTTGACTGGGTGATCAAAGTAGTAGATCAGGAGGGAGGGCTGTGGACATGGCCTACCTAGACTTTAAAGGCATTTGACACAGTCCCACAAAAGATTAATATACAAGTTAGCCAGCCTGGGAGTGGGTCCCAAGATGACAGCCCGGTAAAGAATTGGCTGGAGAATAGGACACAGAGAGTAATAGTAAATGGAGTCCACTCTGAAGAAAGGGGGTTACTAGTGGGTTACCGCAGGTTCCAGTATAGGACCGGTCCTCTTTAATGTCTTTATAAGTGACATTGCAGAGGGACTGAAGGAACGATGTCTCTTTGCAGATGACACACAGATCTGCAACAGAGTTGATGCACAAGGTGGGAAGTGAAAGGATGAGAAGGACTTGGCAAGGTTAGAGGAATGGTCAAATGTATGGCAGTTTAGATTCAATGCTAAGAAGTGCAAGGTAATGCACCTGGAAACAAAAACCCCTGGGGAAGAGTACACAATGGGGGTGAGATACTAACAACAACAAAAATGGAAAGGGACCTGGGGTAGTCGTATCAGATGACCTAAGGTGGGCAAACAATGTGAGAGGGCAGCAAGGAGGCTGGGGGGGATACTGGGATGCATAGGGAGGCATCACCAGTAGAAAACAGGAAGTTATCATCCTCTGTACAGACAGCTGGTCAGACCCATCTGGAGTACTGCGTGCAGTTCTGGAGACCCAGTCTTCGCAAAGACATAGACAGGATAGAAGCTGTCCAGAGGAGGGCAACTAAAATGGTGCAGGGTCTGCACCGGAAGACATATGAAGAGAGACTTAAGGAGCTTAATATGTATAGCCTCGAGGAAAGGAGGGAGAGGGGGGACATGATAGAAACTTTCAAGTACCTCAAGGAATCAACAAAGTCCAAGATGGTAGCATCTTTCAAAAAAGGTGTGCAAGAACAAGAGGGCACAATTTTGAAGATGGGGGCGGCTCAGAGGTAATTTAAGAAGTATTTTTTTCACTGAGAGGTTGTGGATGCATGGAGCGGCCTTCCGGAGGAGGTTGTGGAGTCAAAAACAGTGGTGGAATTCAAGCATGCATGGGACAGGCATAAGGCAATTCTAGGGGGTTGGGGCAGGAAGAAGTAGGCTGCTGGTTAACTAGGATCTGCAGCTTATCCATTAGGTAGGGAAATGGGCAGACTGGGTGGGCCAAGCGGTCCTTATCTGCCGTCATATTCTATGTTTCTATGTTTCTAATAGTCCTTATAATGGGCCATCACTCTAAGCCTGTCGGCATCTAGGCCCGATTTCTGCCAACACTGTTCCATCCTTCATCCAACTCTCCTCTGCTCCCTCAGAGTCCCATCAAACCAAGGAGACTGAGGGCGAAGGGTGCGAGGATGGACGCAGACAGGAGCTATGAAATCCAGAGCCTCAGTCACGGCCTTCTTATAGGCCAGTAACAGACTGTCTGGATTCAAGCTTGCGCTCAGAAGACCTGATAGGTCCAGCACCACCATCAGGCCATCTAGGGTCAATCCCCTTAAAGGGTGGTACTGGGCCTTCTCCATAGGGGCAGGTCTATAGGGGGGAGCCTGGGAATTGAACCTGATAGTGTGATGGTCAGACCATCTGACTGGCTCCATCACCAGGTCGGAGGTCTCCATACCCAGTAGAAAAACCAGGTCCAACAAATGACCATGTTTATGGGTCACAGAGGTAATCACCTGTGTGAAGCCCAACAGGTTCATAAGTTGGAGGAAGTCCTGTCCAAATTGCAAGAATTTGTCATCGACCCAGGCATTGAAGTCCCCCAGAACCATCCATCTGGTATGGTATGCATCCGTTTACTGTCATAATGTAATATGGTGAATAACATCTGTGATTGGTAAGAATGCCACGTAGTCTAGTGGCAAATGATTTGTTACTTTTAATGGACCAACATAGATGTAACAAGAACAAAGTGCTCTAGCTTTTGGACCAACCAGTCCTTCTTCAGAAGCCTAAATGTAGTCTAGTGGTAAGAATGTACACCTTTGAATCAGGAGTTCCCAGGTTTGTATTCCATCACACCCACAGACTCCCGGTGTAGCCCTGAATGAGTCCTTGACCTCTCTCTTCTTTAGTCTGCCCAGCTGTGACTGACTGCACTGAAATAAGATGTTGCACCTCATTTGGGACAGCTGGGGTATATAAATACAGTAGAAAAACAAAATCAGTAGGTAAAGCTAATTTTATGATGCTTTGTGAGTTTGTAAATTAGCCTAACATCATATAGAATAGTTGATGGGTGACCATCCACAACAAGGCAGTGTTTTCATTGAGGGTGTTAATGTCATCATAGAGACCTCGAGAGCGAAGCTAGAGAGGTCATGCTGATGTCATCAACTCGCTGGATGGATATACAGCCTTAGTTGTGGATGGTCACCCATTCATTGTTTTATATATTATATGGTTTGCAAAATGTTAAAACTTCTTTTTCATGTTTCATACCTTGTGCTTATGGTCCCGGTTGGTCCTGGCAGCTCGTTCACTGTCCCGGTTGGTCCTGACGGCTTAGTTGGCTGTGACGTTGTTCCACTCCTGTGTCTCACTCTGCTGCTTTGAAAATAACTTTTGTTTTGAGTTCGCTTCACTCTCAACCGTACAGGCATTGTCATCAGCAGTCATTTAACAAAAACAAAATGGACAAATTAGTTCAAACTGCCTCGTGAACTTCTCACTAAGCAGCGCCGCCATGTTTGCTTGATTTTTTTTTCCTGCAGAGCACTGTTTCCACCAGTCAGGTGACGGATCGGGGAGTTGTAGTATTGTTGTGATGTCAGAATGATACAACGCCCATGACCTTTGAACTGCCCTACAACAAGTTTCTGAAACCCACTGATTTCTATTCGCAATAAGCCTTAACCATGTACTATATTTATATTTACACACACACACACACCTATATCCAAATTATGTTATATACCTCCTCTTCTTTTCTAACATCATAGGGAACAAATGTAGGCCAGAAAGTTGTTTTTTTTTTTTATTATTTATTGACTTAGCAGTTGCAGAAGCATTTAGAATTGCACACAGTTGTTTTACTGGCGCTTTATAGTTGTGGGCTGTGTTAATATGATGTGAGCTTTGTCCTCAGTTGCTTTCTTTTTATAAAGTGTATGGGACACAGTCGCAATTTATTGGCTCCAAGTGATCTTGGCACCAGTCCCTTGATTTTTGCCATGTTACGCGATACAGAGGGATATTGCAAGCCTTTCCCTGAGCGGTCTTGGAGTCACTATTGACTGTGCAGGGAAATAGGCATGGGGCTGGCATGCTAATTAGGTGCTGAACAATGCAGTCGTCCCTGACCCTTACACCTGGTCGAAAGCCACAATGCCCACTTGCCTAATGGAACTGCCAGAAGTATTTCTAGCATGGAGCAGGCTGTGCGGACCAGACCACAGCTTCTGACGGAGATGAAATTCAGTGCGGGACAGCCTGTCAGAGTGACAGCATGGGGAAACAGTGCTAGGGAGGGGGAGTTCCACTAAGACATCAGTAACTACTTTTGTTCTGGGGTTAGGTAGGGGGCCAGTGGACCACCAGAGATGTTAATAGGAATGCATGAAGATTCAGACTGTCAGCAGTCCAGAAACAGGCCTTATAGTAAGGGTTGGGGTGAGATGGAACACTACAGCAGTAGTGCCTTGTACCTGGTGATCTGAGCATGGCACGGCACCAAGACCCATGTGCTGTGCCATACCTAGACCTCTGGGTGGCACAGTTTGGTACATTGCCTGAAGCAAATTTTTGTTGCTCCATAAATAGCTTATGGCCACATTTGTAGTGCTTCATGGGGGCTTGGGCAACTTATCATCCTGGCCCCTAGGGCAGGCTTTTGTATATAGCAGATCTTGGTTGTGCCACAGTGAAGAGAAGAGCTTGTTTGCACCCTGAAATTGTAGCACAACCACTGTGACTGAGTATTGGGCCATAAGGTTTAGGATAAAGATTTTAAATACAAAATACTAGCTTGGTTCAATTCCATGGTTGCAAGAAGTAGATGTATTAATTATTAACCTTATAGAATGTTAAGTATGGAATCCCTCTTTTTGATTGGTTCACTAGTGGTGCTTATCCCACTGGCAATGGACTGCTAGCTTAAACAAAATGAAGGACCTTTTGCATGAGTACAGTGCTACAACAAGTTTTTTGATTAAAATATGTTTTATAGTATTTTAATTTAAAATACATCCAAGGGGTTTATAATAGCAAAATGACCCTCTGGTTTAAGCATTATTTTTGAAATAATGGTGTTAAGTGGGTGTACATCCTCCGTGCTTCACTGCCACCCTCCACACGCACACACAGAGACAGTATTTCACACATAAGGCCTGCTACACTGGGCTTGATTTCTTAAGAAATTGCAGTCTGGGGGAGTTTATGTTATGCATATGCTTTGTTGACTATGTCACTAACAGTGCTCTTCTCCCCTAATATAGGTACAGCCAGTACCAGCGTATGCTTTGCACATTGTCACAGTGTGAATTCTCAATGGGAAAAACCTTGCTTGTATATGATATGAACCTCAGGGAAATGGAGAATTATGAGACAATTTACAAAGAAATAGGTAAGTCAGAAGCACTCTTGTTTACTACCATAAACATTCTGCAGGTGGTACATACAGTAACTTGTTATTGAGTTTGGTTCAAAGTTATAGATTGTTTTAACTAAAATTAGTTCTCTGCTT